>CM075937.1:27211594-27811594 GCA_038030265.1 Corythucha ciliata | reverse complement strand
GTAATGTACTCTTGTAAAGACGCAGTCATACGAAAAATAGGATGGCGGAGATGTGGAAGTAATATAAATTACTATCAAAATGATAACAAGTATAGCTCGCAACCCTCCCCCCCCAATCATATTTATGTTAAAATAATTATTGATCATAATTGAAGCGGGGACGACGATTCAAATGTTACTTACACGCTTACGTTCAACGTGGAGTTCCCCTATGACGACGACTGCGTATACGTTGCTCATACCTATCCTTACACGTATACAGACTTACAGGAATATTTAATTAAACTTCAAGTAATACGCATCGAAATTCTATCATGTTGTCAATTTCTATCCGACTAAAAAAATGTATTAAACTTCGTTTCTTAGAATCACCCAGTCAAGTCACAGTACAGTAAATTAAGGCTTCTGTGTAAAACATTGGCCGGCAATAATGTGTACTACTTGACAGTCACCGACACTGCAGATGATGTGTCAGATCCACGGGTAAGTACCTCTCTCTTATACTTCCAAGTCACTGTAGCATTCCTTCACCCGTACTTTTTAAAAGTTAAAAATAAGTAGAAGTTGGCGGCCTTCACTTGATATTGTGGGAAACGCGAAGAACAGTCTTAAGCTTTCTTCTAGGATATGTGTCTTCCCCCTCTCATGACTTTACCAGCTGCACGGCCGAGAGAAAACCCTGGAAGGGAAATGAAAACTGACAGGCGGGAGTCTCATCAGAGGGAAAAATGAAAATAGTGGAATGGAAAGGGGGGATGGTAAAGGCATCGGAGATCAGCAGCGTTGTTGTAATTCATGAGGATGAAACTTTTCTTGCAATATTCACTCCTCCTCGACTCCCCGTAAAGCCTCGGCGGCATTATGCAACAAAGGACCAGGTCCACTGGTCGACGATCCCCGAAATCCGTATGATTAATAACCGACCCGAGAAGAAGATGTTGCAATAGGTTCTTGTCCTACAGTGATGATTCAACCACGAATTCAGATGAATTCACTTTAAAACTGAAATAAAAATATTTAGCTTTTTATACCTCAACTTACCAATTTTGTGCTTCATAGCTTTTTGTTAGCAGCAGGAGCATCAAGGCAAAGCCTAACTGTTCCACGGGAAGGGTTTCCGTCATAGTTACTTTAGATCTCACTACACTAATGGTGGATTTCACCACCTCGGCTTAAGGTTCAGCTTAACATTAAGTCGGACTTAAGGGGTCCATACACGTACAATAATTATTGCGCAATACATTTGTACAATATTTCGTTTCCAAATGTATACGGATAAAAAAATGGGTTGTTCATTATATTGTGCAAGCCATCAATACATTAACCCACAAACGTTCAATTTTATTGTACAACCCCTATACAGGGTGGATCCGTATAAGTGTGACAAAAATTTTTGGGTAAAACTACGTTAAAAGTGGAGTAAAATGGTACCTTCGGAAGGGTCCTACGTCGATCCGTTCCGGAGTTATGATTTTTTTTGTGTTTAAAAAAGTAACCAATGCTTGCTTCAAAAAATCCGCAATTTCTCGGCTTACATCGCACCAAATCCAAAAAGTGATGCCATTTTCAGAAACTACGGAACATTTCCTTTAGGATAGAGGCCATTTTAGTGCTTGAAATAATCGTCAACACCCAGAAATCTGGCATTTTTTCCATAAATTTACGTGTCCTCTAAAATTTGTCCGTTTTACGAAAAGTCGCTGTACCCAAACAGCTTTCTCAACAGATTTTCGGTATATCACAAAAACTTCCCCGTCTTCTAAGTTTCCTTTTGGCGTGTTCACATTTCATGTTACCCCTGACGTTTATCACAAAAACGTCACGAGAATGCACAATAACCGTGTTTTTACGAAACGTGGACCATTGTCTACGGTATTCGTGAAGGGTGCAGGGAGATCGGCGGTAAGTGAGAACAGTATATCTTACCATGGAGAAGGCAAGAGGCATTCGATTTTACCCCTTCCCCCACCAGTGATCCATTAAATTGTCGCATTCAGGGGGGGGGGGTATAATTGAATGCCGTTTGCCTACGATATCTTCTCCTTCCTAAAACATTCTGTCCTCCCTTTCTAAAACAGTATTTTGACTGAAAAATATAGGCAATTGCCTATGTGCCAGGTGCCAACAATATTCGTGAATGGTGCTCAGAGATCGGCAGAAATGGATGTGGGGGGGGGGGGGTCAAATTGAATGTCTCTTGCCTGCGGTATCTTCTCCATGGTAAGATATCCTGTTCTCACTTACTGCCGATCTCTCCGCACCTTTCACGAATTCCGTAGACAATGGCCCATGTTTCGTAAAAACACGGTTTTTGTGCATTCTCGTGACGTTTTTGTGAGAAACGTCAGTGGTAACATGAAATGTGAACACGCCAAAAGGAAGCTTAGAAGACGGGGAAGTTTTTGTGATACACCGAAAATCTGTTGAGAAAGCTGTTTGGGTACAGCGACTTTTCGTAAAACGCACAAATTTTAGAGGACACGTAAATTTATGGAAAAATGCCAGATTTCTGGGTGTTGACGATTATTTCAAGCAATAAAATTGACACTATCCTAAAGGAAATGTTCCGTAGTTTCTGAAAATGGCATCACTTTTTGGATTTCGTGCGATATAAGCCGAGAAATTGCGGATTTTTTGAAGCAAGCTTTGGTTACTTTTTTAAACACAAAAAAAATCATAACTCCGGAACGGATCGACGTAGGACACTTCCGAAGGTACCATTTTACTCCACTTTTAACGTAGTTTTACCCAAAAAATTTTGTCACACTTATACGGATCCACCCTGTATAGTTTGCGCAATATTTATTGTGCGTGTGTGGGCCGCTTTAAGAGAAAATAAAAAAAGCTTTCAATTTTATGTAAACAAGGTAAATAAAGGGTCATAAGCGGGGTTGCGGTTATATGGAGTTCCGCCGCCCGCTATAAGGTGCTTTCGCAAGGAGCAACGAGAGGTGAGTAGTGACGGATTTTTTCGGTATAAGGTACTACTTGATAATGATACTTTAATATATCAGGTACTTTTACTGGGTACTTTTAGTATCAGCACATGGGGGGGGGCATAGTCAAAAAGTCATCTTATATACTTATTAAAATCATGAAAATAAAATCCAACTGCTGCAGGTACTCTAGAATTCTAGATTATTTTAGTTTTGAGTACAACGGTTTCACCGGGTCACCTGGGTTGATATCAAATGTCTTCATTAGGTAGGTATATTTATAAAATCATTTTCGAAAGAAAAAGAACGAATGATGAACGTTTACATACAATTTTTTAAATAAGTAAGTCTAAGGGTTGATTAAAACGAGAAATGTTACGTCTTAACGCTGATATGCGCGTTTAATACGATTAATATGTACTCACTCTGTTATACAGGGTGTTAACGTTAAGGTCGCACCACCGGCCAGGGTTCGATTCTGCAACTCATTTGCGGCAAAAGTTGTCCTCTGCAGCAAAAAAATTTCACCCCGCACGAAGTCCGACTTTTTTCACTTTTAAGATTTTTTTCGTGTTATAGACATTGCGTTACTAAAACGACTGTAACTCGCATAAGGCCGAAAATCAAATCAGAATACACCGTTGGAAAGAGCGTTAAATTTACCATGTTCCCAGTGCAAAATATTATTTTAAATGTAGGATTCAGGGGACGAAAAATGAGCCAGAGTAGTAAAATGTGAGAAATTACGAAAATTTGCAGAATTTTCAAACGTTTTCAACTCCGACTGAATCTGTCAGTTAATCGTACACTGCAATCTTAAAAGTTGGTGTAGAACCTCAGCTTTCTTTAGGTCTAGTCATTTTTTAAATTAAAAAATCGAATAGGTGAGAAAACCGCGCCTGATTGAAAAAATAGGTGTTTTTTTTATCTTACTCAGTTATTTAATGACTGCCAAATCTTCACAGTAGAGCTAGGGGAATAGGGTTAGTCGGGTGTTATGTTTAAAAATGAATTTATTTTCCACTAAGGGTTGCTATTTGTGGGAAAAGTCCGAGTATCTCTAATAACAACGAGAGAACATGCGGGGAACGACGAACAAGAGCTACTTTATTCACCTCAGCATGATATTTTCTATGTGTCCGCTATTTCGGTTTAGGCATATGCTGCGAACCTCATCTACTGCTCGTTCTGAAACCTCTGGATTCCGCTTTTCTTAGTCACTGCATATGAATCCTATCCAGCACTTCCAGCAGATCACCGATCTCAACCATAACTTTATTAACTCCTGTCTTAAGTCCCTCCACAAACGTTAACCGAGAAGGGTAAAGTCTGGTCTTCTAGGAGGCCGTAGAATTGGTTTTATAAATCCAATCCACGTGTGAAAAATGCATTCATTTGGGAGTGATAAATCTCGTACTCTGACTACTAGGAGCGCTTTACTGTAACTGTAAACACCGAGCATGATTACCTCGAAGCATAGTTTATCAAATAGGTAGAAAGCCTTTCTAGAGGATCTGCTTGAGGATTAGCGTATTCGGCGATCAAATCAGGCAGAACCATTGGATTTTAGAACGGATAGTGGCGACCAACATGAAGGACATACCGAAAATATGCCAAAGTGAATAAAATTGCTCTTGCTTGTCTTTTCTAGATGTTACCATCAGACGGTCTGTTCCCGAATTGCGTCCCTTAGTGAAACGGGATCCTTTTTAAAATATTAAACATCGTATTACCCCTATTCCCCTTGCTCAGCTAATTCATGAGCATCGTTAGCACCACCATTCGATTCAGCCACAGAAAAAACAACATGAAACAGGCGTATCCCACCCTTATTCCACCAAACTGTGAAGATTTGGCAGTCATTAAATAACTGAGTAAGATAAAAAAAAACACCTATTTTTTCAATCAGGCGCGGTTTTCTCACCTATTCGATTTTTTAATTTAAAAAATGACTAGACCTAAAGAAAGCTGAGGTTCTACACCAACTTTTAAGATTGCAGTGTACGATTAACTGACAGATTCAGTCGGAGTTGAAAACGTTTGAAAATTCTGCAAATTTTCGTAATTTCTCACATTTTACTACTCGGGCTCATTTTTCGTCCCCTGAATGCACTGGGAACATGGTAAATTTAACGCTCTTTCCAACGGTGTATTCAGATTTGATTTTCGGCCAGAAATAAGCGAGTTACAGTCATTTTAGTAACGCAATGTCTATAACACGAAAAAAATCTTAAAAATGAAAAAAGTCGGACTTCGTGCGGGATGAAATTTTTTTTTGAAGAGGACATCTTTGGCCGCAAATGAGTTGCAGAATCGAACCCTGGCAGGTGGTGCGACCTTAACGTTAACACCCTGTATACTCAAATTGTCACTGGAAGTCCGAGCCGAGGCACTAGTGACAGTGACTGGAAGGACGCAAAACCAAGTACAAGCGAGTACAATTGTATCACTGTATCAGATACTTATCTTGCTTTGCTATTAGTTGGAAAGTACCCAGTTGACTAACTTCATGCTCACTCATTGGCTAAAAAGTACCCGTTTGTTGGTGCCATCATTCGGTGTATAGAAAAACAACAATTAACCGTGAAATACCATCGCTTTCCGCTTGGGAATAAAGTCATTCGTGGGCTCGTGGGTAAGAGGAGAACTCTTAGTTGGTATTGATACTTGATACTACAAGTACTTGGTTCAATCGGGCAGTATCAGTTGATACTACTAGGTACATTGAAGTATCAGTGGCAAAGTATCAAGTAGATATTTTTTTACCCACCGCTAAACGAGGCCATCAGGCAACCCCCACATGAACGCGTTTATTGACTCATCCAGAGTGGGGGTCTCATTCAGAGCGTGGCTCAAGCCTGAGATAACAAAAAACCCTTCATTTTGAGAATTGAGGCTGTTGTTTTTGGACCCTCAGACGAAGCGCTAGCCACAGAAAACCCATACTGTATGGGTGTATGGCATACATCATCATGCAGGTGCAGGTACTTCAATGCACGCCAGTGGGTTCGTTCGGATTGTAGGGTGGGCAGAGTTAATGCCTAGAGTGTTTCAAAGTTTCAACAGAAACACTACACTTTCTTTCCATACGGGAACATTATACAAGGGATCATTACAGCTTTCCCTTCGCGAGATGTTTTCCGAATAGTGGACAATCAGGTTCAGGATGCGGTGGCTGGGTTTTACTGAAAATAAAAAGAGAGTCTGCCCATCCTTCTGCACTATGCAGATTTTGGGCTCAACACCGTTACTCGAATTGTGGAATTCGAAATCACGCTATTGGATAAACGATTTCTTTCAAAGCGATTACTCTCTAATCATGCACCGGGGCATTTTTGATCACACCTTTTATATCTTGATAGAGGACATGAGGACATTTTCGGTGAGTTAAAAAGAAACCTGAACACCCGGCCCGCTTCTTACAACGCAAACTTCAAGAAAGCGAAAAGTTTGACCCATTCGAAAGACACCCCTGACCCATGAGAGCGTGGCGAGCAATTATTGAGAACCCGTTTTTATGTATTGTTTTACCCCTCTTTTTTATGGGCTGCGTATTCTTTCTTCCCCCTTACTGGTAACAATCAAGACCCCACTGCATATGAAGCCATAATATCTTTCTATTAGGTAATTGCTTAGTAAATCTATTCATTTTGTTTGCTTGCAGTTCATTTCCGGTAAACAGGATGATACTCAGGAAACGAAGGTGCGAATTAAAGTGTAAACTTTTTATTTATAATAAGACATTTTTTTTTTTTTTTATGCATTATGGACGTAGACGTATTGCCCACTTCCTCAGTTTTACCCCGTAGAGGTTAAGGCCCGTTCACACGCTCTATGTTTACATTGTGTGGTGTCTATGCAACCTATCAAAATGCTTCATTTTTCGAGGGAATAAATTTGTTTGGTTGCATAGACTCCACACAACGGGCCTTAAGCCTACGGACGGAGTAAGACTGACATAGTAGACACTACGCGTACATTTCTACTGCAAATAAGAATCCCCTGCACACAGGATACTTTTATGACATTTAACTATTGTTCTCATATTTTCAGCCCAAAAAAAGGGCAGTTGTCATGACTGCGCGAGTTCACCCGGGGGAGTCGCCCTCATCTTGGATGATGAAAGGCGTGATTGACTTCATTACGGGAGACTCTCCACAAGCCAAAGTAAAATTTCGATCGGAAAAAATGAAATGCGAGTGCAGTAATATTTGAAAACTCAAATTCGTCATTTCAAGGAACTAAGAGAAAGATTCATTTTTAAATTAATTCCAATGCTCAATCCTGACGGCGTCATTGTCGGCAACAACCGTTGCTCGTTGTCAGGTCGCGATTTAAACCGCCAATATCGCACTGTGATACGAGAGACATATCCACCTGTTTGGCACACTAAAGTCCTAATTAAAAGGTGGGGCTATTTTGATACTGAACGCTAGTTACTGTAATTTCCCTCAAACTCTTCTATGCAGACTGATAGAAGACTGCGGCGTGGCAATGTACTGCGATTTGCACGCACACTCACGCAAACATAATGTGTTCATTTATGGCTGTGAAAATAAGAGAGTGGCTGAGAAGAGACTTCAGGAACAAGTTTTCCCATTGATGCTTCACAAAAACACAGCTGACAAGGTTTGCCATAGTTTCGAAAGTGTTCATTTCCTACTCCCTCTAGACCACCATGGAAAGTCTTCAATTCTTTACAGTTCTCCTTCGAAAATTGTAAATTTCGAATCAACAAAGACAAAGAGGGGACGGGGCGAGTCGTCATCTGGATGATGGGCGTTGACAATTCCTACACGCTGGAAGCCTCATTCGCCGGCTCCACACTCGGGTCGAGGCACCACACTCATTTCACGACTATCGACTATGAAAACATGGGGCGATCGTTTTGTGAGACTCTTCTCGACTACGTTGATGATACGCCGGCGAAGGTAAACTTGTTTCTGTTCCTGCCCTTTCCCATCTTATTAAAATTAAGTCGGCAAACATTGATCGAGTGATCAAGCTCGTTGAATAAATTCAAAATTTAAATGCAGACATATTCAGTAGATTGACGTGAAAGCATCAATAAAGGAAAAGGGATTCTCCACCTCCTTTTCTTTTGTCAGGTTGTTTATCCGTATCGACCTCCTCCCTCTTCTTATAGGAACTAACAACAACCATAACACTTTTCACAGTTTTTACTTTGAATACATTTCGGGCAAAGACCGTGGTACCTCATCAGTATCTATAGTGAACTGCACAAATAACAACGCTAACGCTCCGTGCCCGAAATGCATTCAAAGTAAGAAGTGCGAAAACCATGATGGTTGTAGTTAGTTCCTAAGACGAAGAGGAAGGGGGTCGTAAAGGGAAATGAGTTTCTTTAAATTTTAAGAGTTTGGCAGAGTAAAAAGTTATAGTCAAACTTTATGAATAGGTTCATTATATTCTGAAAAAAATGTATTTAATTTGCTTTCTTGCCTCCAAACATTCTGGGAAAAAAACAACGTAAGTACTAGATCTACATAACATCAACAACACAACAAATGTGTCTGCATAGCACTATATCTTACTGGTATCATCGGTTTTGTTTCAGACGACGCTATTAGCTGAAATTGAGGTCAAAAATAATTCTGAAGCTCCAAAAAGAAGGGTCAAACGCCGACGAGCCCGCAAACATAGAGCTGTCTGACTACTCAAGGTAAAAAACCGTATCTGCAATTGAGTCATTTAATGCTTCTTATGGTTTTTTCCCCAGTTGCTAGGGTTGTCTCCCCTAGCAAATTTATTGGGTTGTCACGCAATAAATGATTTTATAATAGTGAGTGAACACCGAATTTCGACCAATGACGTTCTTGGCAATCTAGTCTAATATCGTCTTGTACGCATGAATATCCTGCCCCGCTTCTCTTGTGATCTCGTTTTCCATTTTCGTTTCTCCGAGTTTTTTGTATAGATACATCACACATTTTTTTTCTTATGTAGATAAGGGTCTTCGGCAAATAAGTATCGTTGAAAAATGGGTTGGTAATGGAATGAGGAGGGGCACGGCTCGTTCCGGTAGGCAAAGAAGGGAAGCCAGTGGTTTGCACTGGAACCAGGATTCTGACCACACTTAACTCCACCTATACTATAAAACTTTTAAACAAGACTCATAGCAGACAGCAGTTTGGGAATCGATGATTGAGACCCCCTCTGAGCACCCAAAAGAGAAGTGCGACTGATTATACCCTCCTCGTGTACTTCGTCGATCCCACGTATATCTCTTTATTATCAAACATTGCAACCAATAACAGAGAGTTTTACCGATAGAATAGGATAGGCTCTTCTCAGGTGATGGTGTGGTAATGGTAAGTCATGTGGGTTTAGGGAAAAGAGAGAGGGTAATTTCATGCGCATTCTTTCACCGATCCGACTATATGTATTGTAACAGAGAACAGTGGCGCCACAAATTATGTACTTATAGTCATGTTCAACCAGTGTGAAAAACGCCACCAAAATAGAAGCGCTTCTCGGTGATACAACGCAGCCACTTCGAAGAGCCCACTCAGTGGCGCCACTAAATTCTATCGGAAGTTGGCGAATCTATTTGATTTCGGATTTTTTGACATCATATTTCGATACGAAATTTCAAGCCAGTAACCGAATGACCCGTTTTTCTATTGTAGTGCAATAAGGGAACTAAACAAAAGTAAAAGCCGAGACGTCTATGGTTGTTCCCTTGTTGAAAAAGAAAGCCTTAGCTTGGCGCCGCCTCTCACCGACTTGTTAAATTTTAGTTTTAAGGAAGGCGTCTTTATCAGTTTTGAGGAGGTCAAAAATTATACAGCTAGATAAAAGTGGTGATCACAATGTATTAATAGTCCGAAGGTTAACGACATCAACTTTGCAAATAATCATTAAGGGATGCCACTTGGCAGGAATGTTCTACACACCCGTAAGATGATTTTAAGACAGTGGCGTAGGTAGGAATTTGTCCTGGGGGGGGGGGGATCAGATTGAAATATCGTAAGGGTGAGGGGAGGGGGGTTATTTCATATTTTAATCATCATTCCACCCAGCCAGCACACTCTTGAATCTGGACATCTTGCTGGCCTCATCATAGCCTCTATCTCTCAGTTAAGGGCGATTTTTGGACTCTACCCGCAAATTAGCGCTTTTCTCAATTTTGGCCGAGTGTATCGTTCTTCTCAATTTCAGCCGCAGATTAGCGGTTTTGCACCACCCCCTCCCATAGCCATGAATTTGCGCTTTTTCTCAACTTTAGCAGCAAAGTATCCCGTGAGCGATGTTTCTTTATTATCCACGAGTTTTGGCGTTTTCCTCAACTTTAGCAGCATATTACCGAATTTTCAACTTTTTTTACCAGGGGATTAGCACTTTTCTCAGTTTAAGCTGGAAATTAACGTTTTTCTTAAGTAATTTCCTCGATATTAGCCGCAAAATAGGGGGACTTTTCACGAATTAGGATTTTTTTGGTTCACCTTACGCAATGCATGAGCTATTTTTCTCAGTTTACTCGCGAATTAGCGGTTTCTCCGCCTATTGCCGTGAATTGGCGCTTTTTTTCAATCTCAGCCTGTAAAGTTGCCTTCAGAATCCGCAAATTGGCGTATATTCAGTTTTTGGCGCAAATTAGAATTTTTCTCAATTTCAACCGCGAATTAGCGCTTTTTTTTAATTGTAGCGGCGACGCGTCGTAGGGTTTCAAACCTGTGAATTAGCGAATTTTATCAATTTCAGCCACAAATTGGCGTTTGGCGCAATTTTAGCTGTAAACTGGCGATTTTTTCCATTTTTATTCTTATTATTCCATTTATTAGCAATTTTCTTAATTTTTAGGTTTATAATTAACCTATCTCTTAATTTTGACCAGGCTGATTATTTTATTTTCTAAATATTACCCGCAAATTAACGATTTATCACATTTTACCACCGCATTAGCAACATCATGACTTTTATAGGTAGGTTTAGATTATTGCTTCTTTTCAGTTCTAGCCGTGACTTAGCGCATTTTTTAACATTATACTATAGCCATGCATGAATTTGCCATTTTTCTGAATTTTAGCCACAAAAATGCCCTCAGAAGGTGCGAATTTAAATTATAAATGTAATTTTTTTTTTAAAAACCAAAAAATTTACATCTATCCATTCATTCCTGCCAAAAAATCATAATTTTTAAATTATAAATTTCACGACACTTAATTCGATAATTAGTGATGTTTCTCAATTTTAGCTGCGAATTTTCGCTTTTTACAAATTTTAGGTGCGTGGTAGCGTTTCCAACCCGCGCATTACCTACCGAGTTTTGTCAATTTTTGCCAAGAATTGGCGTTTGACTAAATTTAAACTGCAAATTAGCAATTTTTTCCATTTGTAACTGAAAATTAGCACTTTTCCCCAATTTGAACTGGGAATGAACGTTTTTCTTGATTTTAGCTGCGCTAATTGGTGATTTTTTCAACTTTGGCTGCGAATTAGTGATTTTCTTCATTTTGTATCCATGAATTAACGTTTTTCCATAACTTAACATATCTGCAAATTCCAAATTAGCGATTTTTCCCAATTTCAGCTGTGAAATAGCGTTTTGTACTAATTTTGCGGCCATTCAGCATCCTATTCCCTTTTTCATACGCGAATGGGCGATTTTACGCCATTTCAGTTGTGAATTAGCCATTTTTGTCCAATTTTAACCTGAAAGCGTCTTTTATTTGTCGATATTATAGCGTGTTTTCTCAACTTTAACCGTGGGGTTTGCCAAAATACCCAATATTTGCGATGATTTCCACAATTTATTCGTAGAATGGCCTCCCTGTACCGCAAATCAGCGATTTTTTCCTTAATTTTAGTCTGGAAGTTGCATCGCGAGACCATGAATCAGCGCTTTTTAGCAGCTATAGCCACGAATATTACCGATTTTTGTCTGATAGAGGGTCCGGGGCGAACCCCCCCCCCCCCCGTACCTCGGTACACTACTGCGTTGGGTCTGAAGTTCAAGGAAAAAGCTCGACGTACTATCGGACCTTTTCGGGCTGCTTTATGTCCAGAAAATCTGCTTGACCTAACTTCATTGTGAAACGCTCATTTTTGGAGATTTTATGGGAATCTTCGTTATGGTACTAATGCTCCTTCGTTCGTATACTTGTAGCTCTGGGGGGGATCTATCCCCCACATTCCCCCCCCGTACCTACGCTTCTGTTTTGAGACCAAGTCCCCTGCAATGCTCACCACCTGCAAACACAGCCTACCACCCCCCTCAAAAGTTAACATTTGACATAACTGAACAACCAGAGCAGATAGAGATATTCCATTTATCAGAAGACCCAAGGGTGCTTGGTTTGGGCTCCAGAACAGCCAAACGACGCTGCGCTAGACATTAGAGAGTTTTAGCACACGCGGATACGCTAACGCTAAATAATCGTAATCGCGCATGCTCAGAAATAACGTTTACGTTATTTGAATAGCGGGACACGATAAGTTGAGAGGAATAGCGCAGAGGGCGTGTTTTTCTACTTTACCAACTTTAATCTCTTTGTGGGAACTGCGCGAAAACAAACCTTTACCTCACTGGTAAACATAAATAACGTATAGTTCTTCATTTAGCGTAGAATATCTTGCTAAAACTGATCAGTGAACTCACACGCTAAGTCCAACACGGTAATGAATAGCGTTACCGTTAGCGTTAGAGGAATAGATTGCTAAAACTCTCTATACAGGGTGGATCCCTATAAGTGTGACAAAAATTTTTCGGTAAAACTACGTTAAAAGTGGAGGAAAATGGTACCTTCGGAAGTGTCCTACGTCGATCCGTTCCGGAGTTTTG
This sequence comes from Corythucha ciliata, assembly GCA_038030265.1. Taxonomy (NCBI): domain Eukaryota; kingdom Metazoa; phylum Arthropoda; class Insecta; order Hemiptera; family Tingidae; genus Corythucha; species Corythucha ciliata. The sequence goes on along the minus strand of CM075937.1, from coordinate 27,798,853 downwards.
ATTTTTTTTTTTTTTTGTGTTCAAAAAATTAACCAATGCTTGCTTCAAAAAATCCGCAGTTTCTCGGCTTATATCGCACATTTCCTTTAGGATAGAGTTTAATTGCTTGAAATAATCATCAACACCCGGAAATCTGGCATTTTTTCCATAAATTTACGTGACCTCCAAAATTTGTTCGTTTTACGAAAAGTCGCTGTACCCAAACGGCTTCCTCAACAGACTTTCGATGTATCACAAAAACTTCTCCGTCTTCTAAGCTTCTTTTTGGCGTGTTCACATTTCATGTTACCACTGACGTTTCTTACGAAAACGTCACGAGAATGCACAAAAACCGTGTTTTTACGGAACACGGGCCACAGCCCACGGTATTCGTGGGCAAATTTTTGACGATGGATTCGGAAAGAGCACTCTTTTTTCTGTCGGGATGAGCTTAATGTTATTTGGTAAACAAATAAAATAACGGAATTTGTACAAAAATCAAACATAATAATTAAAAATTGATTATTAATACCTATTTCAAAAAGCTAAGTTCTTAGTCAACGACGAAACGTTCCAAATTTTAAAAATCACCCTCGAAAAAAACTTGAAAATCACCCCCCAAATTTAGAGCAAGCTGTGCTTGACCTACAGAGCTTGGTCACAGTGGCGGCGGAAGTCAGCCGACATTGGGGGAGCAAGAATCTGAGCAGTTCAGATTTACACCCCCCTCCCCTCCCCGAATATACCTTTTTTGAGTCAATTATGCCTATACTTGTGAACAATTCAATTTTTTGAGGCCAGAATTCAAAATTCTTCACAAAATTTACCATCTCTTTATGAATTTCTCTTGTTTCTGGGTTAATTTTCCTGTTAATTAAGCCCTGTTCACACGATGCCATGTTTGAAGTTATATTGCATTCTGGTTTTTTGAAAACATATGTTCCTTGGTAGTGACCAGATGTTTTTAAAAATCCAGCACGCAACAACCAACCAACAACATCAACACACATCAAACATTGCATCGTGTGAACAGGGCTTAATTTGAGACCTAACTACACAGTTTTATTAGATAAACGACGTGTTATAAGCTAAATCGGCTACGTCGGCCATGAAATGGCGTATTCACACTATTCAAAGCAGAAACTTGTAGGGGAAGAGCAAGAGTATGTTATGAAATGTACTTTCCCCTCTGAACCAAATTGCCCATTGAGCACAATAAAATATAATTTTCGTAGAGTTAGCCCTTTATACGCCAAAATTTCGTGGATTTGGATCCCAAAGAACCAAATTTCTCGGGTTTTAATCACTCAAAAAGGCCAACCAGGAGCAGGAAACAGTTCATTCCAGAGTCACGTTCTTCTTCTTTATGGTCTTGACTGCTATTGTCTCGGTTAGATGGCTTGCAGTTTTCACACCTTTAAGCCCAAAAAGAGATTTGGCCCTATGAAAATCAATTTTGAACGATTGACTTCCTCAAAATCCAAGTTTGCGGGGTTGACTCATTAAAAAGTCATATTTCACGGGGTTCAAGAAAGAAATTCACACGTTTGTGACCTTCATAGAAGTAATTTCGGGGATTTGGCACTAAGGGAAACCACTTTTCCTATTTTGGCAAATTCGAGAACCATTTCCACGTTTGGCTCCATGAAAACAATTAAGCTATTCCGGTGGTTTGCATCTTTCTAAGGGTGCGTTCATAGTGAATCACCTTCACTGCGATACCTCGATGAGCGATGCCCCGATGAAACATCGATGAAGAACAAACATCAATAATTGTATGGGACTGTTCATAGTGAAGCACCCTCACTGCGATGTGATCTTCGATACCTCGCTACTATCATCGATGATTTGAACCATATGGTTCCTCGACCCCCCTCCCGTCCGTTGTCTTTTTTTTTCTTTTCAAAATCTTTCAAAGTCCACCTTCACACAATTTACGTAAGTCACGCACACCTGTTTCCTTCAAGCTTTAACCCTTATTTTGAAGAAAAAAAAAGCAACGGGCAGGAGGGGGGTCGAGGAACCATATGGTTCAAATCATCGATGATAGTAGCGAGGTATCGAAGATCACATCGCAGTGAGGGTGCTTCACTATGAACAGTCCCATACAATTATTGATGTTTGTTCTTCATCGATGTTTCATCGGGGCATCGCTCATCGAGGTATCGCAGTGAAGGTGATTCACTATGAACGCACCCTAAGCCTATAAAATTTGCTGATCTGGCTCGTTAGAAACCAATCTTGTGAACCCGAATCATGTTGTGGAAGTTGTGAACGATAATTTTTAGGAGGCAAATTCAACACGAAGCCATTTTTTTTTTCGATTGCTCAAACATCGGATTGGGGTAGCGCTGCTCCCTTAACCAGACGATTGGGGGAGCATTCGCTGACCCTGAACCACACTTCTGCCGCCACTGCTGGGTCAGGTCCCAAATTGTAGCGAATTTAATATACTTGAAAAACGTAGTTCACGTGTATTATCGAAGAAGACATAGTTTAGGAGATATGATAAACAAATCGGGAAAAGTGCAAAGATCCCGCGGTTTTTCGAGTGCTACATAGTAGCACAGGTTTTTCGAAGCTGCAAACTTGGATGTAGGCATATGTCACTTTTTGTAATAAAAAGCGATTTTGTTATTTTCAAGTGAACTTTTGCCAAATTCTGGCGCAAGATTCGAAAAAAGCACACTTTTTTCTGTTAGGGGTGGCCATTTCAGAGAGAATTGTTTCTTTTTCGTGTCCACTACAGCAGCTCAAAGTTGGGAATTCAGATTTTTAATTTTTGCAGACAAGTGAACCACTACTTGTGCATACTAAATCACGTCGCAGGATAACCCAAATTTCAGGAAAACGTGTTCAAAGTGTCCGATCATACACACGATTCGAGGGGTGAAATGGCCACCCCTAACAGAAAAGAGTTTGCTCTTTTCGAATCTTGCGCCAGTATTGGTCAAAAGTACGCTCGAAAATGACAAAATTGCATTTTATTGCAAAAAGAGACATTATGTCTTTAAAAACGTTTAAAAAATCAAAGCTGGAAAAATATTGCGTTCCGGACCATGGTTTATTTCGTCTTTTCGATCTTAAAGGCCCGTTCACAAGCTCTATGTTTGCGTTGTGTGGAGTCTATACCATGCAACCAAACAAATGTATTCCCTCTAAAAATGAAGCATTTTGATAGGGTGCATAGACTTCACACAACGCAAACATAGAGCTTGTGAACGGGCTTTAATAAACCGCATATGTAGCGTAACATAACCACACCCGTCATCTAAAATAATGAGAGTTTAATCACGTATGTGGATGATGAGGACGCATTGAATGTTGGCGGTTAAATTTTTAGCAGTAGTTCTCTAGCTGTTTCTTATAGGGGAGCGTGTTTTTGCGTGCAATTATCCATCAATTTTAAACCGATTTGGCCCACTAACTAAGGGCTTATTTTTCTCAGAAAAATACGCAGTTTAGAAATCTGGAACCAAAAGTATACGTTCCAATTTGAAATAAGAAAGTTGTGCGCGTTTTACCACATTTCTAATGGTCTTTAAAATAAATCTGACTCGATCGTAAGAAACTACGTCAAAAATAAAGGGGAAGTAGTCTACAAATTTTTCCAAAATTTTGCATTTCAAAGAAAAAAATTCACACTCTTACAACACCAAGTCACACAAGTCAACACACAAATAGCTGGACCACCCGCCTGTAGATTATTTTCTATGTATTCACTTATAGTGTAACGGCAGGAGTCCAGCAAAGAAACTGACCTATCATTACCAACTCTGCCAGCTCGCTAGCATCCCTCAATTTTTCCTGTCATATTATCAACCAGTACGCCACTTCAAGGCCCCAATCTTTGACATCCAAGGTCAATATTCTCTCCACAGGCATCGTTGCTGTTGACCAGAATTGTCCAAAAATCGCTTGGCAAGCCACACTTTTGATTCCTGATAGGCATATGCCATCCCCTTCCTTTCAGACCCCTCTCCAATAGTCCCATGTATTGATCGGCGATGGAAAGAATTAACCTGAGGAGGGAAAGTAAGAAGTCTTTTCTGAAAAAATTTAACTCCAGCTCTCAAACAGCAAAAAGAAGAGGGAGACAATAGAATATTTTCAGTGGAGCACTGTTTTGACCCTTCCCAACCTTCCTCGGCTTGTCGCCTTCCCGTTCATTTTTTTCATCACCGAAGAGTACAGGATGCGTTGTCGGATGATGTCTATGTGCATATCGTGGCCCGTGGTTGCTGAAGTCGGTATGGAAAGCCACGACAGTATTCTCGTAAACTCTGTAATTCAACAGCGAACAATTTGAATTTTCCGACGACAGTTTTCACCCCTATAATTTGTCCACTGAACCCCAATTGACCAAAACGCTTTTGTGTCGGTTAAAACTGTGCTGATTGTCGTCCTTTTTAAAACTTTTCAGTGACGAAGGTGAACTGAGCGACAATGTAAGCGACGAGGACTATAAAAAACGTGAAAATCGCACGTTAACAGCTCCTCCCCCCTCACCTGTGCTGACAACCGAGAAAAAAAGTAGCAAACAAAAGGTACGAGTCAAGAACAGACTACAACAAAGTAATAGCCAGGAAAAAAGAAAAGCATTCAGATGATTCAATTGGAAGAGACAAATAATTGGAAAAGGGAGCGAGGGCGAGCCCTCGAATTAATAACAAAAATATAAAAGAGAAAAATAAAGGCTTTTTTGTACTCCTCTTTACAAAATAAAATAACGTATTTGATAAAACTATTAGCATTTATTTATTTCTTTACATTGTATTTCGATTGCAGGGACAATCTCCAAAATTGAAACACCAGCCACCCCCTATCTTTGTACATTCGCCTTCATTTCAAAGGAAAACAATTCAGGTTGATAGTTTCTTCTTTCACTTTCGACCCCAAAAAATTAGCCTGCGTTTTGATGAGCATGAGTAGAAACATTCGCACCTTGGTACTCCATTTCACACGCTCACTCTGAACGAAACAAAATTGTCCATACTAACATCAATATATAGATGGCTACTGCCAAACTGGACCTTGAGGCTCAATTAGACGGTTACTCGTCGAGCGATGAAGCTTTCACGTCTGCTTCCGCCCCTGCCGCTGCGCATGCTCAAAAATTCAACCGCAACTCACCTAAAAAATCACTTTCCGAACGGCTCAAAGAATCTGCAACGGTGACTAAAGGGTTTCACATGCCTCCTGAGCTGATTGTCACTTCAACCCATGTACATTTTTTACTTCTTTTTCTTCGTTCACTTTTTTACTCTATTTTTTGGAATTAATAGCAACCTTACGTCTTTTTATTTTCCTAATGTTTTCTGTTCCGTCTCAAACCAATTACGGCAGGCTGGTGATCAAAGTGTGTTTGATCGGCTTTACAGAGGTTCAGAGACAACAAAAGGCAAGAAGCTTCCTTTAGAGTTGTATTTTTTTTAATATATCCATTTTCTTTTATCAAAAGGATATTTGAATACTGCATCAAAGTCAGCGTCTCGGAGAGAAAGCCGAACGAAAAGCCCAGATACGCGTCCTAATAACAGACAGAGAAAGTAAATATAGCTGAAGACCCCCCCCCCCGCTTCTTCCATTCCTTGCTACCAATAAAAATATGAAAATATGAATATGAATATGAAATAAAAATATGAGGCATGCTGCTTAATGCAGTTAAACTCGAATCTCGGAATAATGTGTGGGGGGGGGGGTGATATTACTTTTATTTCCTTTGTATTTTATTCATTATTTCCGTGAGGACCTCGGGAGTAATAATAGAAACTGTATAAAAACAGTGGTATTGTTATTTCAGCAAAGAGAAGACCGAAGCTAGTGATTCTGAAACGAAGAAATCAAACGAAGTGAAATCACCCATAAAGAAATTTTGGAGAGTTCTCTCGTCTGACAACATTCCCTGGAGTAGCGACAAAAGCGACGAACACGAGGAAATATTGAAGTACCTAATTTTCTTTTTCTCCACCCCCCCTTTCACATAGAAAGGGGGAAGAATTAAAAATAGAAGCGCAGTATGTTCGCGACTGTTCATAATCCTATTGCATTGCAGAGCGTGCTCCCAAAAGCTGACTGAGCTGAAAAAGAAGCACAAGATGAAACTGAAAGAAAGGCTTGAAGTAGACATGATTGGGTCACAGGGAAAATTCCCAGCTTCCAAGAAAAAGATGAAAAAGAAAACGAGGTAAAATCTTCTTATTTATTCTTAGTTTCTCTGTCTCACTCGTAAATATAACTGAACGATTTTTCTCAGAAATCAAAAAATAGAAAGATCATTCACTTTCTCGGAGACCAGCGGAGGGTATAGTTTCCGAGTGAAGACCATCAAACCGGAATTGAAAGCATCTGAAGATGAGTGAGTGCCCTCAGAAGTTTTAGTAGGTATTCATAACAAAAATAATAAACGGACTAATGAAACAGGACAAGCAGAAAATCGACGAGGAAGAGCCAAAAACAATTTCGCAAAGGAGGCATCATCTCTTTAGCAACTATAAAATCCCATTATTTCGGTATACTGAACACTTTTCGCTAATGAAATATTTTCCGTGAACGTTTTCACCACAATCCATTTTCTCGTACAATGATTTGTAGACAATGGCACTGGAACAGATTCCCAGGAGACGGCGCCCATCAAAAAGAAGAAAAAACGTAAATTTCTGCAGATGACTAAAACCGTTAAAAGTGCAGTCAGCGCCGTTACTGCCGTCTCCATTATAAAAAAAGACGACTCGAATAAAAAGAAACAATAGCGTTCACTTTTTAACTCACTTCAAGCACGTAACACAAGCCCCCACACAAAAAATAAGTCTGAATTTTACCTCTAAAGCAGTGCCAACATCTGTTTATGCTATTCAATGAAAAACATTGCTCAAAATGTTTCAAATGCACCTGTGTGTCGAGAATAAATTATTAATTCATCTCAGATCTTCCGCGAGTCTAGTGTTCTATAACGTCATAATGATGAAACCTATAAACGAGAATTTCCCGGCGTCTTATGTCAAATCTTCGTTATATTGATAGAGCTAAACCTCATCCTTGGCGGATCCTTTAGGCTAGTCACTTTAGACATCGAAGGTCGCAAAAAATCAGGTAAATCTGAATTTTTAGTATGATATTGTCAGAGGAGGTACCACTAGTGTAAATCCAAGTTTGCAGCTTTGAAAACCCTGTGCTAACTTCAGGGTGCTCGAAAAACCCGAAATTTTCGGACTTGCTTAGGATTTTGGCTTATATCTCCCTGCAAATGCATCCTACGAAAAGAGTCACTATTATCCTTATGAAAGTAGACCAAATGTGCTAAATTTTGAGCCCATGTGGAGCTCTATAGGTAGCTCTAGTAGTTCACCAGTTATCGTGAAAAAACGAAAATAAGACAAATCATTTTTTTTCAATTTTAAGAGCCCTACTATTTTAGTTTAAATTGAAGCTCATCAAATTTACTACAATTTCGTCTCTCGTTTACTCAATTTCGTGATCCTACAATTTCGTATGATCTGATGATTGGGGAAAATTACCTATTTTGAATGGGCGAATCTTGGGATAAATTGGACTTACACAGTTCCACTTGGCTCAAATTAAACTTGTCTACTCTAAAAAGTATGATAATGCCTTTTTTCATAGAATGCTCTTTCCCCAAAAGTGCAAATTTGAAGTTTGACCATCTCGCTTGAGAAATACCAGCTAAAGAAGTGACCCTACGAAGAAGTCCTGAGAGACGAAATTATGGTGAATTTGATGAGCTTCAATTTAAGCTAAAATAGTAGGGCTCTTAAAATTGAAAAACATTATTTGTCTTATTTTCGTTTTTTCAAGATAACTGGTGAACCACTAGAGCTTTAGAGCTTCGCAAGCTCAAAATTCAACTTTGGTGTACTTTCATAAGGATAATATTGGTATTTTTCGTAGGATGCATTTTTAGGGAGATACAAGCCACAATCCGAAACAAGTCCGAAAATGTCGAGGTTTTTCGAGCACCTTGAAGTTAGCACAGGGGTTGCGAAGCTGAAAATTTGGATTTACACTACCTCCCCTAACAACATACTAAAAATTCAGATTTAACGGATTTTTTGCAATGTTTGCATTTTTTGTGCCTAGAATGACTGGCCTACTTGAGCAAGAAGGCTTGGATGAAGACGTCCATAGCACTTCTTAAAAAAATATATAACTTATGTTATGACGTTATGCCCGTGGTGGGTTTGCAGCAGCTTGCCTGGCGGTAGGGTTTGTGTGCGTTACCATCGAAGTATGCAATCGTGTGAAGCTCCTCATTTATGATTGGTACATCAAGGTCACGGTGCGAGAGGAAATTGCGAACATCCGAGGGTATTCGAAACCGAGAGAACAAGTCTGACCGCCCAGCACCCCTCGTCCACGATCCGCTGCAGCCAATCAATATCCCGGCAAAGCGGGCCGGCCGGGTCGTGGGGAGCACGCAGCGACCGCGAGGTTATCCACGTACCCCCCTTGCCACCGAAACCCTCCCTTTGCAGCAGTCACAAAAGGGCGGCACACAAGGCAGCCGAGATTTCGATCCCTGCGGGCAACCCTTGGAGAGGGGTGCCACACTGCCATTGCGGAGTCGCACCTCGCTTGACTCGAAGTACGAGGCGATCACCCTGAAGACGTCGTTTGAGCACCAAAATGTCACTGCACCATCATGAGCGGTGGCCACCAGACGGAGCCGAAGGCACCCTGCACATCCAGCAGGACTACCATTTTAATTTCCAGAAGGGGGCCTTGACTAGAGCCTGCACCGCGTCCAAAGCCACCTCCGTCGAGCTTCCTTTCACTGCCCCAAACTGGCGCTTATGGAGTGCCTCTTTGGTAAAAAGGCTCCACCTGGTCTAGGAAGAGTCCCTCCAGGACCTTGCTTTCGCAAGGCAAGAGGCTAACCAGCCTGTACCTACCGGGAGATGGCTTCAGGAGAAATATCACGACAGCAACCCACCATCTCGCCGCCGTCGCCAGAAAGTACCCCGTCGACAGACACCGGGTGTAGAGTTCCAAGTAGGACTTAACAACCGAGTCGGTGAGACGCTTGAGCATCTCAGGCCACAGCCCGGTGAACCCCAGTGCCTTGCCGTCTCACCAGACCGATACCGATATTGACTTTTCTGGACTGATACCTAGACCACTCAAGTCTCTCGTATCTGGCCCACACCCCACGGCAGACTGTGCGCCCGGCAAACTTCTCCACCACAGGGCTCACGTCCATCGCCCTTCTAGCATCGGATGTCATTTTCGCAGACCTCGAAATTTACGAGGCACTTACACCCGCCGACGTCCATCCACTTGACTCTATAGCCACCGCTCGAGATTTTCCAGCGCACCGTCACTTTCGCCTGCCCATTCCTTTCACAGGCAAGTTCCCAACCCAGGCCCCGTAATACTGAAATGACGAATTTTTGCTCACCTCGGAGAAAATGTACTTCATATGATGCGCTCCTCATCGAGAAGAGCGCTTTCTCCCCCGTATCTCTAACCACGGCGTCCTTGTCACCTCCCCTTCAGCGAAGACATCCCTTTCGATATACGGATAAACCATCCCCCCACTCTTACCCCTCTTGCCCACTAACGAGCAAATTTTCACCACCGATATCTGTCAAAAAAATGAAATCTGCCGCAGATATCTGCTCGTGTATGCCCACCTATTGATGCGTAATTTATGTAAATGATTAAATCACTGTTTGTATTTTCAATGTTTTGGAGGATCAGTTTGTAGTTGAAGGGGGCGCTTAATATTCGTTTCTTGTATAATGAGTCTAAAAATATGTTGCATAAAAATGTGTTGTTCCAAGATGAAAGAAGAGTTAATAAGGGAGCGTTTGGGACGCCTCCGGTCACCCCGCAGTGGCCCCGCACCGAACGAAAAGGCCAGACCCCCAAATGTCACGAAAGGCCCTCGACCGCCCTGCAGTGGTCTCTATCCGGCACTGGGGGTCGCCAGGGCTGCAATCCCCCTCGGCTAAGGACTTTTTCGTTTCGATGGCGGGACTCCTAATAGGGTCACAGGTTTGACTGGTCCACATGGAAACCACGGCATGAGGGGAGCACCATCAATCCCCACCCGGCGATCGCATCCACCCCTGGGAACTCCGTTACTGCATCGTTACAAACACATACAATGAAAAAAGGCTCATCACAAAATTCTAAAAATCCTTTAATCACAGTTAACCATTTCTTTTAGAGACACCAGATGGAGATCCTTGAGTATTCGACGGTGTTCCTTGAGTATATTAAACGTGAGAAAAAGAATCCCAATGGGGCTATAAAATGAGTTCAATACCTCCGAGTTGGTTACCTGATGTAGAATCGTCGTCCGATGGAAACATTCTGCTTAATTCTGAATCATTGCGAGGCAGTGGAAAACACATGCAGTGAAGATTAACCAATCGTTGAAAACGATGGAAATAAAAAATAACATACCATCCAAAGGAGTTGGCGAATAAGGCCAAGGTCCCTGAGTCGTGTTTTGCGGTGCTGGTCTTCTTGTACTTGTCGGTGCTGTAAGTTTTTATTGTTACACGTACATTTTTGTTGTTTCTTAAATACGATTGAAGCTAGTTTATCATTTACCAATTCGATTACTTCGCGTCGATGAATCAGACGGAGTTCCTGGACGAAATGAAGGAAATGACTCGCTCGTGTCTACCAAAATTTAGAACGCTAGTAAAAAACTGAGGATTAAAATGGTAAATGGGAGTGGGGGAAAAAAACCATCGCGAGGAGCATGAGACCAAGGAAGTGTAGTATTCCTATTTCCTTGAGCTCCCCTAGGAACGTCACGGTAAGGCCACGATGACGGGGCTGTCATGTTTTGTTGCCCTGTTCTAGCTCCTGGAGGTCTTGGTGGTACGGACCGAGGACTCTTAAAGCCTTATATATTTATAAGGGATTCAATTTCAGCTGTTCCCGCGCACACAAGAGTTATAAATCATACCACTCCTTTGGCTCTCATATCGATTATCAGGCACTGGGAAAAAGTTATTCGCATCACCTAAGTATGGAATGAAGGTCAGTTTGTTTGTTCAGAGAGAGGTTCAAGTACTATTTTAGCTACTTGAATTTTGCTGCCAGGATTGCCCTCTTCTGTTGCCTCCTGTGCCAGGGCTGGTGGGGCCTTGGTTGTACGTTCAATGTGAGAGCGAAAAAAAGTGTATGTTTAGAGATTGATTAGGGGATTGCGGTGGTAGAATAAAACATAAAACATTGAGCGTATACCCCTTATTCGATTACGGAAAGACTGGTCTCGGTAATCTTCATACAAGTCACTGGCCTCTGAAAGGAGTAGATAACGTTGCAAAATATGAAAAAAGTATCCAGTCAATAATAATAAACCAGTAATCAGGTAACCATTGAGATAATATGGTATAAATAACAGATATTGTTTTCATAGAACCCGATCGAAGGAGACGGCTTATAGCTTTAAATGCCATAAAGCCGCCTTCATATGTCAAGCTTTAAAAGCTGAGCTGTGGGCTTCAACCAATCAGAGTGCTCCGAGTACACAGCGCGGAGCACTCTGATTGGTTGAAGCGCACAGCTCAGCTTTTTAAAGTCTGCATGTGAAGGTAGCTTAAGGGGGAGTTTCACAGATGATTCCTCGAGCCCCCTTTAATCGGGGTCGGGCGCGGTCTGAAAATGAGAACTCAGTTGTCGAAATCCCCCACCTCCTCCGGTCCATGAATCAACCAATCACGTTCGTGAAAACTTGGATGTGTGTTAGGTGTCCGTCCCCGATCCCCCTCGACTTGGAAAACATTTTCTCGCCTCATTTTTGCACCAATCGTGTATTTTAAAGTTTCGTTACAATCCTCAGGAAATATTGCATATGCTATATTATCCCTTTTTTCAAATAAGTCGATGAAAGAGCGTAGAATTTCAAGGTAAAATCTCAAGGCGGAATTAAAATAATTTGGGGAATGAATAATGAGTCTAAAAATATGTTGCATAAAAATGTGTTGTTCCAAGATGAAAGAAGAGTTAATAAGGGAGCGTTTGGGACGCCTCCGGTCACCCCGCAGTGGCCCCGCACCGAACGAAAAGGCCAGACCCCCAAATGTCACGAAAGGCCCTCGACCGCCCTGCAGTGGTCTCTATCCGGCACTGGGGGTCGCCAGGGCTGCAATCCCCCCTCGGCTAAGGACTTTTTCGTTTCGATGGCGGGACTCCTAATAGGGTCACAGGTTTGACTGGTCCACATGGAAACCACGGCATGAGGGGAGCACCATCAATCCCCACCCGGCGATCGCATCCACCCCTGGGAACTCCGTTACTGCATCGTTACAAACACATACAATGAAAAAAGGCTCATCACAAAATTCTAAAAATCCTTTAATCACAGTTAACCATTTCTTTTAGAGACACCAGATGGAGATCCTTGAGTATTCGACGGTGTTCCTTGAGTATATTAAACGTGAGAAAAAGAATCCCAATGGGGCTATAAAATGAGTTCAATACCTCCGAGTTGGTTACCTGATGTAGAATCGTCGTCCGATGGAAACATTCTGCTTAATTCTGAATCATTGCGAGGCAGTGGAAAACACATGCAGTGAAGATTAACCAATCGTTGAAAACGATGGAAATAAAAAGTAACATACCATCCAAAGGAGTTGGCGAATAAGGCCAAGGTCCCTGAGTCGTGTTTTGCGGTGCTGGTCTTCTTGTACTTGTCGGTGCTGTAAGTTTTTATTGTTACACGTACATTTTTGTTGTTTCTTAAATACGATTGAAGCTAGTTTATCATTTACCAATTCGATTACTTCGCGTCGATGAATCAGACGGAGTTCCTGGACGAAATGAAGGAAATGACTCGCTCGTGTCTACCAAAATTTAGAACGCTAGTAAAAAACTGAGGATTAAAATGGTAAATGGGAGTGGGGGAAAAAAACCATCGCGAGGAGCATGAGACCAAGGAAGTGTAGTATTCCTATTTCCTTGAGCTCCCCTAGGAACGTCACGGTAAGGCCACGATGACGGGGCTGTCATGTTTTGTTGCCCTGTTCTAGCTCCTGGAGGTCTTGGTGGTACGGACCGAGGACTCTTAAAGCCTTATATATTTATAAGGGATTCAATTTCAGCTGTTCCCGCGCACACAAGAGTTATAAATCATACCACTCCTTTGGCTCTCATATCGATTATCAGGCACTGGGAAAAAGTTATTCGCATCACCTAAGTATGGAATGAAGGTCAGTTTGTTTGTTCAGAGAGAGGTTCAAGTACTATTTTAGCTACTTGAATTTTGCTGCCAGGATTGCCCTCTTCTGTTGCCTCCTGTGCCAGGGCTGGTGGGGCCTTGGTTGTACGTTCAATGTGAGAGCGAAAAAAAGTGTATGTTTAGAGATTGATTAGGGGATTGCGGTGGTAGAATAAAACATAAAACATTGAGCGTATACCCCTTATTCGATTACGGAAAGACTGGTCTCGGTAATCTTCATACAAGTCACTGGCCTCTGAAAGGAGTAGATAACGTTGCAAAATATGAAAAAAGTATCCAGTCAATAATAATAAACCAGTAATCAGGTAACCATTGAGATAATATGGTATAAATAACAGATATTGTTTTCATAGAACCCGATCGAAGGAGACGGCTTATAGCTTTAAATGCCATAAAGCCGCCTTCATATGTCAAGCTTAAAACCAATCAGAGTGCTCCGAGTACACAGCGCGGAGCACTCTGATTGGTTGAAGCGCACAGCTCAGCTTTTTAAAGTCTGCATGTGAAGGTAGCTTAAGGGGGAGTTTCACAGATGATTCCTCGAGCCCCCTTTAATCGGGGTCGGGCGCGGTCTGAAAATGAGAACTCAGTTGTCGAAATCCCCCACCTCCTCCGGTCCATGAATCAACCAATCACGTTCGTGAAAACTTGGATGTGTGTTAGGTGTCCGTCCCCGATCCCCCTCGACTTGGAAAACATTTTCTCGCCTCATTTTTGCACCAATCGTGTATTTTAAAGTTTCGTTACAATCCTCAGGAAATATTGCATATGCTATATTATCCCTTTTTTCAAATAAGTCGATGAAAGAGCGTAGAATTTCAAGGTAAAATCTCAAGGCGGAATTAAAATAATTTGGGGAATGAATAACGATATTTCAAAACAGACTTCTACTGCACTGGGAAAAAGGTCGGTTGTTTTCATTCTGTTAAGACACTAATTCGGTCAAATTATCGGTCAAAATCAACCGTTTCGACCGACCGTGAAAAAGTTTACTCTGTTGAAGCAGCATTTCGCCGAGTTAATAGGCTGAAAACACCCAAAAGACCGTGCAAATTGTCAAATATGCTAACTTATAACGCAGGTCACGGCTAATTCGAGAATTAACCGAGCCCTGGACACTTGGTTAATATAAGCGAGGGTGTTGCGTTAACCGAGTGGGTTGGAAACCCCCACCACTTCCATTTCCCTTTTTTGGAGATAGGACTGAGCTATTCGGTTGGTATGCCTTTAACCAACTCAAGTCGGTTCAAGAGTCGGTCAATTTTATGCGTATTTAACAAAGCTGTCCAAGGACTGCTACGGTGAAAACTCCCACTCGGTTAAACTTGTCGTGGTTTAACGACTGTTGTCGCCCGCTCGGTTGCGTCTTAGATGATTTAACGGAGTGAACTTGGTTATGAAAATACGGCAGTGATGATGCGCATGCGAAGTGCTCTGTAAACTCCTGTAAGTGCCTGTGGAGGGTTTCTAGCCTCACATCACAATAACTCACTTCTTCATGTTCCGCCATGAAGAAGTATGTATTTTTTAATTTTTTTTTTTTTATTTTTTTTTTTTTATTTTTTTTTTTTTTATTTTTTTTTTTTTTTTTATTTTTTTTTTTTTATTTTTTTTTTTTTTTATTTTTTTTTTTTTATTTTTTTTTTTTTATTTTTTTTTTTTTTATTTTTTTTTTTTTTTTTATTTTTTTTTTTTTATTTTTTTTTTTTTTTTTTGTTTTTTTTTTTTTTATTTTTTTTTTTTTTTATTTTTTTTTTTTTATTTTTTTTTTTTTATTTTTTTTTTTTTTTTTTGTTTTTGTTTCTTTACAAATAAGTAATCATTAATGTGTAGCAATCCCTGCGTAATGTAATCCTCTGTTGAAGACAGTTCAATCAAATTCAGTGAAGTCGGTCAGTCCGTATTTTAGCAGAATCGGGTGATGCATAAATTCCACTTAAATCTAAACGAAAAAAAACCAAATCATATCGGCAATCTGGGTAACGACATTTAATTGCTAAATCACCAGCGTCGAATGGCGCTGAATTGGGTCCCCAATTTCCTGAAGCGCCTGATTGCTGTTCATGCCGAATTATAAGGCTCAGTTCAGGTCAATGATTATTGGCGAATCCAACACGCTCTGGGAGTGGAGCTAAGAAGAACTAGTTTTCGCGAACTCCCTTGTGATTTCCACGGTGAACCGAAGTACGTTTTGGAGACGTTTTGGCAATCAAGGTGACTGACTCTTCTATAGGTGCCGCATATTTCCCCCTGCCAATTGGACAGGAGAGGTGAACAATGACGTCACGTCACCAACAGTCCTTTATTTCCGATTGCTCACCCTAGAGCAGCAGTAGCAAGTTACTCGTAATTTGAAATTGACGGTTACGAATGCTCAAAACTGTACTGGATCCAGCGCTAAGGCGGAGGTGACTGCTCGTGACTTAGATGAAGGACATTAACGGCCGCAATTTTGCCAGAACTAGTTCTTCTTAGCTCCGTTCAGCGCGTGTTGGAACACCACTAGAAATAGGTTGTTACCATGTGTTGAGTAGGCTGTTTGGAAATAACGACCTGAACCGCTGAAAAAACGAACACAACATGCAGTTATTTAAATAATAGTAGGGGTATTCACGTCAACTTTCGACCAGTTTGTAATTGCGTTTTTGCTAAGGTCTGTTGTTAAGGAAATCGAAAGTGGAATCATTTTGTCATTCATTTCGTTTAGGGCATATTTTAAACTCATTCATTCGAAGCTTGATTTCCCTGGTAACAGACATCGACTACCCAATTACGAAACTACAAACAGTACGAAAGTTGACGTGAATACCCTTGTTTGTTTCCCATTTGCATAAAATTATTCTACTTTTTCACCAGTTTTTTTCATTAAGAAATGCTTCAATTCAGATGGGACGGGTGGGCTACTCCATGGCAGATTTTTGTGCAAATGGAAAACAAACTAAACTGATATTATACCTACAACGTTGACAAGTTCTGTGCATGCGTGATGTGAAGTATAGTATATGTGGCCAAGTAAACTTCTTGCCTTCAAAAGTGAAGTATTTTGTTGGTTGCGCAGACTTCCCAGATCACACTCAAAGAACTTGTGGATGAGGTTTAAAAAAATGATTGAGATGCATACAATTATCGCCAGGATGGGTCGGTGGAATGGTAAGAATAACAGATTCATCGGTTTGTTGAACCTATGTTAGAAATAACAGATATTGTTTTCATAGAACCCGATCGAAGGAGACGGCTTATAGCTTTAAATGCCATAAAGCCGCCTTCATATGTCAAGCTTTAAAAGCTGAGCTGTGGGCTTCAACCAATCAGAGTGCTCCGAGTACACAGCGCGGAGCACTCTGATTGGTTGAAGCGCACAGCTCAGCTTTTTAAAGTCTGCATGTGAAGGTAGCTTAAGGGGGAGTTTCACAGATGATTCCTCGAGCCCCCTTTAATCGGGGTCGGGCGCGGTCTGAAAATGAGAACTCAGTTGTCGAAATCCCCCACCTCCTCCGGTCCATGAATCAACCAATCACGTTCGTGAAAACTTGGATGTGTGTTTGGTGTCCGTCCCCGATCCCCCTCGTCTTCTACTTGGAAAAAATTTTCTCGCCTCATTTTTGCACCAATCGTGTATTTTAAAGTTTCGTTACAATCCTCAGGAAATATTGCATATGCTATATTATCCCTTTTTTCAAATAAGTCGATGAAAGAGCGTAGAATTTCAAGGTAAAATCTCAAGGCGGAATTAAAATAATTTGGGGAATGAATAACGATATTTCAAAACAGACTTCTACTGCATATGCACAATTTCCTAGAGGTTCAATCAACGAGTCTCTAAACTCCAGGATTAGTGTAGAAATAAGGCGAGAAAACGTATATCAAGTACAATTAGTAGGCGACGGATGATTGAAGGGAGATTGAGGAATCATCTGTGAAACTCCCCCTCAAAAATAGAAAATAATTATGTAACAGAAGAACATCGTACCTTCAGGAGGAGCTCCAGCGTAGGCCCAAGGGGGTGTGTTTTCGAGTCCAGTCCTGTTTCCCACGGATTCATTCGGTCCAGCCCTGAGACTAGATTGAGCTGCATTAATGGAATAACGTCAGCCAAGTTCCAACTCAAAATTGTTAGGAGGAGGTCGATTGGAGGGCCATTGGCAACCCAATTGTCTCACCTTGGCTTGACTGGGTAACGTTGCCTCGAGGAGGCCTTTCGCCGGGTGATGCATAAATTCCACTTAAATCTAAACGAAAAAAAACCAAATCATATCGGCATTCTGGGTAACGACATTTAATTGCTAAATCACCAGCGTCGAATGGCGCTGAATTGGGTCCCCAATTTCCTGAAGCGCCTGATTGCTGTTCATGCCGAATTATAAGGCTCAGTTCAGGTCAATGATTATTGGCGAATCCAACACGCTCTGGGAGTGGAGCTAAGAAGAACTAGTTTTCGCGAACTCCCTTGTGATTTCCACGGTGAACCGAAGTACGTTTTGGAGACGTTTTGGCAATCAAGGTGACTGACTCTTCTATAGGTGCCGCATATTTCCCCCTGCCAATTGGACAGGACAGGTGAACAATGATAGCCAGTCATTCGTAACACTCAGAAAGAGTATAAATTTAAAATTGTATGGTTATTTGTTTAATTCTTTATTACGTTTTAATAAGTATATAAGATTACATATTACTATGTATTTTCTTGTTTAATAATGTTTTTTTTTATTCATTATTATTTTATTTTATTCATTTTATCATTTTTTTTAAAGCCAATAAATGAGTTTTCGGCCGAACTAATCCTATAATACTTTCTATATTAACCGGATTGGGGTACCTTAGACTATCATCCAAACTGACGAAGGACAGTCGTCGACAGCCGATCAGCTGGTCGACGCGACGTATAGAATGCTGCTCGGTTGATTCGAAGCTACTGAATGTAGTAGCTTCAAAATTGACCTAGTGTAATGGTCAATTAAAAAAACCGATTTTTTATTTAAAATTGACAGAGCGGTTGGTTGGCTTGATTCAACCGAATGGTTCGTTAAAATTGACGGAGTTATTGGTTGATACGGTTCAACCGAATAATTCGTCAAAACTAATTGAGTGGTCGGTTGATTTGGATCAACCGAATGACACGGTTGACGTTGTTTAACCGAGTAGCTGAAATAAACTCAACCGAGCAATTACTCGGTTAACACGCTCGGTTAAATCTCGCTCGGTTAAAAAAAGAGGTATGACCGAGTGCAAAGGACTCGGTTGTTTCAACCGAAAAAAATCGGTTGCAATTTCTACCCCAGTACGCACGGTTAAATTTGACCGAATTTCAAGCCAGTTTTTTTCCCAGTGTGCATATGCACAATTTCCTAGAGGTTCAATCAACGAGTCTCTAAACTCCAGGATTAGTGTAGAAATAAGGCGAGAAAACGTATATCAAGTACAATTAGTAGGCGACGGATGATTGAAGGGAGATTGAGGAATCATCTGTGAAACTCCCCCTCAAAAATAGAAAATAATTATGTAACAGAAGAACATCGTACCTTCAGGAGGAGCTCCAGCGTAGGCCCAAGGGGGTGTGTTTTCGAGTCCAGTCCTGTTTCCCACGGATTCATTCGGTCCAGCCCTGAGACTAGATTGAGCTGCATTAATAGAATAACGTCAGCCAAGTTCCAACTCAAAATTGTTAGGAGGAGGTCGATTGGAGGGCCATTGGCAACCCAATTGTCTCACCTTGGCTTGACTGGGTAACGTTGCCTCGAGGAGGCCTTTCGCCGGGTGATGCATAAATTCCACTTAAATCTAAACGAAAAAAAACCAAATCATATCGGCAATCTGGGTAACGACATTTAATTGCTAAATCACCAGCGTCGAATGGCGCTGAATTGGGTCCCCAATTTCCTGAAGCGCCTGATTGCTGTTCATGCCGAATTATAAGGCTCAGTTCAGGTCAATGATTATTGGCGAATCCAACACGCTCTGGGAGTGGAGCTAAGAAGAACTAGTTTTCGCGAACTCCCTTGTGATTTCCACGGTGAACCGAAGTACGTTTTGGAGACGTTTTGGCAATCAAGGTGACTGACTCTTCTATAGGTGCCGCATATTTCCCCCTGCCAATTGGACAGGAGAGGTGAACAATGACGTCACGTCACCAACAGTCCTTTATTTCCGATTGCTCACCCTAGAGCAGCAGTAGCAAGTTACTCGTAATTTTGAAATTGACGGTTACGAATGCTCAAAACTGTACTGGATCCAGCGCTAAGGCGGAGGTGACTGCTCGTGACTTAGATGAAGGACATTAACGGCCGCAATTTTGCCAGAACTAGTTCTTCTTAGCTCCGTTCAGCGCGTGTTGGAATCACCACTAGAAATAGGTTGTTACCATGTGTTGAGTAGGCTGTTTGGAAATAACGACCTGAACCGCTGAAAAAACGAACACAACATGCAGTTATTTAAATAATAGTAGGGGTATTCACGTCAACTTTCGACCAGTTTGTAATTGCGTTTTTGCTAAGGTCTGTTGTTAAGGAAATCGAAAGTGGAATCATTTTGTCATTCATTTCGTTTAGTTATAAATTAAACAGTTAGTCGAGTAGTCACAACGAATTTTTATTATTATTTATTTTTTCCGACTAGTTTCGGGGAAGCTCCCCATTCTCAAGAAACCAGCTGCCTGTGCGGAGCTTCCCTGAAACTAGTCGGAAAAAATAAATATGTAATAATAAAAATTCGTTGTGACTACTCGACTAATTGTTTAATTTATAATTAAAACGACACAACAAAAGCAAATGTTAAATCAATTACATCATTTCGTTTAGGGCATATTTTAAACTCATTCATTCGAAGCTTGATTTCCCTGGTAACAGACATCGACTACCCAATTACGAAACTACAAACAGTACGAAAGTTGACGTGAATACCCTTGTTTGTTTCCCATTTGCATAAAATTATTCTACTTTTTCACCAGTTCTTTTCATTAAGAAATGCTTCAATTCAGATGGGACGGGTGGGCTACTCCATGGCAGATTTTTGTGCAAATGGAAAACAAACTAAACTGATATTATACCTACAACGTTGACAAGTTCTGTGCTATGCGTCTGTGGGGTCTGTGCATTCATGCCACCAATCAAAATGTTTCATTTTCCGAGGGAATACAATTTTTAGCTGCACAGGCTCCACAGATGCATAGCATACAGCTTTTAAAGGCCCGTTCACAAGCTCTATGTTTGCGTTGTGTGGAGTCTATGCAACCAAACAAATTAATTCCCTCGAAAAATGAAGCATTTTCATAGGTTGCATAGACACCACACAACACAAGCATAGGGCTTGTGAACGGGGTCTAAACCTTGTCTAAAAAGCCCCATTCACAAGTTCTGTGCATGCGTGATGTGAAGTATAGTATATGTGGCCAAGTAAACTTCTTGCCTTCAAAAGTGAAGTATTTTGTTGGTTGCGCAGACTTCCCAGATCACACTCAAAGAACTTGTGGATGAGGTTTAAAAAAATGATTGAGATGCATACAATTATCGCCAGGATGGGTCGGTGGAATGGTAAGAATAACAGATTCATCGGTTTGTTGAACCTATGTTAGAAATAACAGATATTAAAATGAATGAGTTGTCATTTACATAATATGGTTATTGGGTGATTGACTTGAAAATTTGGAGCTTCTGTTCGGTCATGATCCGGCTGGAGAACGGACGATAGTCCCCAAGCGAGGTCCCGACAATCCCGACCAGGGCTGCAGGGCTGTATAAAGAGGGAGGACTCTTTACAGTAATATATATTTTAATTTGAACAATTAATGTGGGACCTGGGCCGGATAGCGTTGTGGAGTCGACGTGGTCGTCCCTGCAAAGGAAATATTTGATACATCAACAGGGATAAATTAAGTAATCATAGATTCTATCACCATGAGGTCCAGTATGGAAGCCACCCGGAGCCGATGGATCCAAGTACTAAACGGAAAAAGTTGAATTATTAGAACGCGGAAAAAAACAATTAACCCTGAGCGGAAAACCTCATAACTAGCAGGAGTTGAAGGCCCTTTGAAAAGGTAAAGACCAACATTAAATTCTAATTTGTTTTATGTTACTCACCACGTTTATACCTTGATACGCAGATTGTTGTAAAGGGTAGAAGTTGAGCTCCCCTTGAAAAAGTATGATGTTGATGGCATTACGAGAAGAAGAGTTTGATGTTGTAATAAGAACTTACGTGCGGGAGGTTTGTCCCCTGGACCACCACACTGAGTGAAAGAAATATCAATACTTGAAACTGGTAATAAAATATCAAAATCAAATTTACCCTGCAGAGTGGTCCTTCAGCAGCCCCTGAAACCACAGACCACGATGCGATAAATTACCACTTCAAACCGACTGCACTACCTGTTACTTACCGGAGTTACCAGAATCAGTTTCAGTGCCTCTGTCACAAACCTGAGAAATTGCGGAAGTTCATCTCGGTAAGGGTGTATTTTTAGGAGGTGAATTAGAACAAGGGTATCAGAGAGTTTGTGACGTTTTTAAGGCGAAAGTAGACGACAAGGTTTGTGTGCAACCATTCTCGGGTACTGTAAGGAGCGAAAGAGATCCCCACCAACACCACAATCACTGGAAGCTCGTCCCGAGCGAAAGGAAAACGCCGAAAGGAGGGATGAGGACTTGTTGGGGGTGAGCGATGGAAGCCGCGGAGGAAAGGCTAGAAAAGAGAGAGTCGGTTGTGAGCCTTGGTTCAGTGTATTTATAGCTAAAATAAAAGAGAGTTACTACGAATTGAACTGAACGAAGAGTTGTTCTCCTTTTCCAGTCCCGTTACACCCTGGGGGAGCAAAAAACTGGTGGTGGCGCCGAGTAATGATCCCGGTACCTCTCGCGTAACAGTGCTCAAAACGAAAGTCGCATTGCTATCCTTTTAAAAATTTCGTCTTGTAACCCAGAAACACACAGGTGGCCTGAGAAGAATGCGTTACGATGGTATCCGAGAACTAATGCACAGAGTGGCACCGGCCACTCATGAGATCGGACCAAATAGAAAGACAAGGGGATCTCGGGAAAACGATTCTAGTCAAACTGATCCGGGAACCCAGCCCGAGAGAGACGAGCTTTGTTGGGGGATGGATATGAGGGATTCAGATGGGGTGACGTGTTTTACGACTCGAAAGTGAAAACCGCGAGGAGGGGCAAGCGGGGAGCTGGCATATAGCAAATTGGGGGTGACGGATCATTTTGTTAGGGAAGTTTGCGACATTGTTTCACCGATGGAGTGCCATCGAGGCCTGCGCTATAGAGCTAGAGGAGTTTCGAGTCAGCTTGTGACGATATGATATAATCGGACAGCCACCAGACCGAGATCACCCTTTGGGTGAGTGGTATTCAAAGGATACCAAGTGGTATCCCCTCTCCAATATATATACCAGCTCTCAAGTTGTTATAAATTAAATCGTCTCTCCACGATTTTTGTTTTTTATTTAGCCAGAAAGCTTTTCGGCTTATTAAAGCCATGATCAGTGGTCTGTGGGAGTTAAAATTAATTAGACCCGTTTTACAAACGACTAATTAAACTAATACACTAACTTCAACAACGAACATTACTAAAAAATCAAATAAATAAATAGATAAAATAGTAAATATCTACAAAAGAAGAATTGTGTGGTGATCTCGCACCTTGATCACCTTGAATTATTCCCTTCAAAATAAAAATAAAAATTAGCCAATCTCGAGAATGTCAAGATGACGTTTTTTTTTTACAAGTTTGTAGGCCTCCTCCGCCTTTGCGTCACTCTTAAATTGTCAGATTAGTGGAATATAGACTTTTTAGCATGTAACTAATTCCCACTTCCTTAATCTGACGCGCTCGAGAATGTCTGACGATCAATTTTTTTTTACTAATCTGACGCTTTATTCTTGACGGGCGGCCCCAAATCGGTCGCGGTCAGGTTGCTAAGGAGGCTACACTGGTTGGAGGGCAAACGACCCCCCTTCACCATGTCACCATGACGACAACAACTGAGCAGTGATGATTGAACCAATTGAACTACTGAACTTTGTATGCCTACCAACCAACCTGATACCCCTGACCGCGACCGATATTTTATAGGGCTAATATTTGGTGGAGGTACTCAACTAAGTACATGGCATCCGCAGTATGTTAATCTGACGCGCTTGAGAAAATCCCGAAATCCCCTCTTGGGCGCCCCTACTATACTGTAGGTTCTTAGTCAGCTTTATCAATTTCATCACACAAGAACATGTAAGTAACACAAACAGGAAATAAGTAGGTAAATATGTATAGTTACCAGTTTTCCATCTGAATCGGTATGACAAGCCTGAGATGAAGGAAATGCTAAAGTAAACGAATAGGGTCAAATGAATCCGATTCCGGCTATTCTATCATCTTAACTTACAGCGAGGTTCACCGGGCTTGGGGCATTTATTCGGATTGAGCCTTTTCCCTCCAATCTTGAAGGATCATTTCATCAATAAGTTTAAAAGGTGAATTTTCCAGAATACTTACCCCTGAAGTCGTTTGCCCTGGCTGGCTTCGACTCTTGCTGATACTGAGCTCTTTTCTTTGATGCGAAAGCTCAGCAGCGATCAATTTTGGATCATCTGTGCACTGTCTGTTTAGCGGGTTAAGTCGTATTCAATAGCCGTTGAAAAGTTTCGGCTAGTTAGCCCTGGAAAAGGGAGGGCAAATATGACATACTCGTCGCAGTCTTCCGACTGTGCGGACGTATTAGAGGGTCCGGCGTCTCTGTCTCTTCCTCGGCTTTCTCCACCGGTGCCACTGTTGTCTGTCAAATCCCCCCACCCCACCCCGGAAACAATAAATTTTTCAATTTAAATAGCCAAGGTATTGGCCTTTTCTTACAGTTCCATTCTTCTCGCGGAGTTCTGGACGTCATAGTGATTTCTTTGACTGTCTGAAGTATAATTTCTAGAACTTTTTTTTTATCTCGGACATGACTCTTGCTTCTTGTACAAACCGCTCTAAAAGAAAACTTGAGCTTGGTGTAAAATTTAGAGGGATTGTATTTTCTTGGTTCAATGGTTCAAACCATGTGACTTAATTCAAATTGACCGTATATTTTCCTAGGATGCCGGTGGATCACATCCTTCCTTTTTTGGGAAAAGAAGGGAGGTAGGAATTTGAAAATTGAAATCAACCAGCCCACCCCGTTCAATTCTTCCCTAAAGCTCTAAGCAAATATTATCATTCATCTAGACGAACATTCTCTTTGGAGCGTGAGATGAATCTTCACTTCTCAGCTCCCCACTCAGTAATGCAAATATTGAAACAACTTTACAGATAGACTTCTATTGAAATTCCTTGATTTAAGGAATTTTAATCAAAGTTCCTTCTGATGAGGAGCATTCGAATAAAAATATTGCTGATGAATTGGCAAAGTCACTGATCTACAGGTTGGTAAGCGAGAGAAGTGCAAAGTTAGTAGCTATCAACCGTGGCAAGGCGGTATCCTGCCGACTGAAGACACAAGACAGGCTCCCAGAGGCCTTGGGATTTTGCCCTTTTAAGAGGACAACCCCGAATTTGGGGACATTTGTGCGGATAGCGGATGCCCGGATAGTTTTCAAGCCGTTAACGTCTCTTGGTTAGTAGCTGCCTAAGGTCAAGGACAATTTCACCCTGTTTCAGGTAAAGGACTGACGTTTTTTATTAAAATGCTCGTGTGTTGAGGTCAGGTCATTCAAATTCGTCCGACGGGCCGAAAACTGAGGCCCATTTTCACCAACAAAATTGATCTCGTTTAAAGTTGATCGTGATTAGTCACCAATGACGCCCCATATGAATTCTGATATAACTGTTTACATGGTAATCTCGATTAGTTGTTGATCGTGGTATAAGAAGTTGGTGAAATCGGGCCTTAGTGTTTGGGTTCGTGATCATTTTCCTTCCTCTTCACGGGACTTTAGTTCTGTAACCACTTGATGACCACAAAACGTTATTGAATGCCTATGAATTTGTGTTTGTTGGATGAATCTAAGGTTGGAGTTCTTTAATTTCAACAAAGTACGGTGTTAATAAAAACTACGTTCAGTTTACGTCAACAGTATAGCCAGCTTAGACGGTTAATGACTTTATTGACCATCGATACAATATTGCAATATCATGAGGAGACATTAGGGGTATTTAAGTATTCACGTCAACTTTCGTACTGTTTGTAGTTTCGTAATTGCGTAGTCATGCAGATGTTTGTTACTATCAGAGGGGGCTGTAATAGAAAAGTGAAACACATGTGAGACGAGATGAGATTGACAGCTAAAATTTATGAACACATAGCTGTGAAATTCATTCTTATCTCGTCTCACACGTGTTTCACTTTTCCATTACAATCCCCCAGGGAAATCAAGTTTCTATGAATGAGTTTGAGAATGCCCCAAATAGTCCAGTCAATTGGGGCTCTGGAAAGCCTGTTTCAGGACAAACGTATGGAAGTTTTTCTATCAACGGATTTATATGTTTTTGGCGTGCTGAATCCAAATCTGAACTTTACAAAAAAAAAAAAAAAAAAAAATCAGTCGGCTTCACGCCGAAAATCGCAAAAAAAAACTAGAAATTTTCTGACTTTTTCTATTCAATCGATTATATCTCTGGAACTGGCGCCCCTTTGCATATTTGAAATAGACTAAATTTGTGTCAATTTAAGCCCAATTGTATCTCCGTACGACCAATAGTTCCTGAGATATGAACTTTCAAAAATTGACGAGTGCGTGGGAAACCCAGTTTCTCGTCCGAAGTATCGTGAGAGTCTGGATACGTGTGCACACGAAGCGAGTCATTTTAAGATTCCCAGACGCTTTTGAGTTATCTAGTAGGATTGGTAGTGCGTAATTTATTCATTATTTTTTTACACAGTCTCATATTTTTCAGTACAACCGAAAAATCTCTCATTCCAGCTGTATTTAGAGTAATTTTGGTGATATACCCCAAAAGAGCACACTTTTATTATTATGAAACGCTCGCGTCCAGCGGAAGAGATTTTCATGTGCCTTCTCAAAGGAGGTTGGAAGTTGCGTGAAATAGTGTTCTTTATATTTTCGCTAAACAATCCATAGAAAATTTTGTGAGATAAGTTCATAACGCAAGGTTCCCAGTTTGGCTAAACGTTCTTCAGATGGGTGCGTTTATAATCCCGCTCTACCATTTTTCAACATGTATCCTTGATTTCGATAAAACCGGTTTGTCATAGAAAAATTCAGGCATGCCTATTAAATTTTGCATAGTTGTTCACGTGGATCCCGCTATATCTTGCGATCGAAGAAAAATCGTGAATGGGAACTTGTGGGGCCTTCAAGCTAAGCCTAAAAGAACGATTCGAACGAAAAGAACGAGAAAGAACGAGTACCCTCAAATCCAAATTCAAGCTCGTGCAGTGCCAACACCCGACGTGGAATATTCAGGGATTTTTTGGGAAATGGAAGGAGGTGTATCTGAAAGAGATTGCACCAAACATTTATCAGTTTTTCCATCTTCAGGCTCCACCCATTTTTCCGTCAGCGGCAGAAAATGGCCAATTTTTGAGGGGTCATATCTCAGGAACTCAGGTCGTACGGAGATGAAATTGGGCTTAAATTTTCACAAATTTAGTCTATGTCAAAAATGCAAAGGAGCACCATCATCGAAAAGCACATAGTTCCAGAGATATAATCAATTGAGTATAAAAAGTCATAAAATTTCCAGTTTTTTTCGATTTTCGGCGTGAAGCCGACCGATTTTTTGTTGGCAAAGTCCAGATTCGGATTCAGCACCCCAAAAAACATATATATCCGTTGAAAAACTACTTCTATACGTTTGTCCCGGCCAAATCCCCTATTGACTGGACTAAAACGAAATGAATGACAAAATGATTCCAATTTCACTTTCCTTAACAACAGACCTTAGCAACAACGCAAGTAAAAAACTACAAACAGTGCGAAGGTTGACGTGACGTGAGGCAGGTATGCTCTTAATTTTCAACATTGGCCCCGTTGTAAAACTCAAAAAGTTGTTCAGCACTTGATGAGGCTTTGTTTTCAACACATGTAAAATAAGAGGGAAGGATTAATCGCAATTAATCGTGTTATAGTTTTACAACGGACCCAATGATTATTGTTTGTGCCATGACGTCATGGGATGACAAATTTTTAAAAAAATAAGAGGTGGGACTTTTTTCAATAATAAAACGGTCAACATTTCTAGGGCCACTCTTGAAATCAGGAATTATTGCCTGGAGGATAATTTTCTTGCGAAAGAAGTGATTGCAGGGCTCTCATAAGTGTTTCAATGGTTGGAGCAAAGAAAACTGCTGCAGGTGCAGGGTGTCATCCCAGTTGTGAATTTTTTAGAAATTCTTTCAAGATGGAGCTAAGTTCAGCAATTTTCTCGTTGAACAATGAGTTTTCGTGACGACTCATCATGGTAGAGACCTAACGTAGCTCTGCAGGTCATATATCCACAAGATACTAGAGTATAGTCACCGAGAAACAGCTCCTCGAACTTGGATTTATTTGTCAACAAAGTCTTGCCTCAAGTGTAAGGGGTCCTGTGAGTGCTGTCTCGAGACAAGCCCCGACGTGTCTCTGAGACAGCGTTTGTCTCAAATGTACATGACCGTTACTGTACCGGGACACCGGGAGACATTGTCTCAGTTTTCGAAAACAGTTCGTATAGAAAATTCTTGTTTCGAGACAACAATGCGAGAATGCCATCGTCCGAGAAGAGAGAAAAAAGAGTTAAAAAGCAGGAATGCGCAGAAAATTTTTGTTGAGATTCCAAAGAAGTCCAGCGAAAAACACACAATTTGAGGAATCAGGTAAGTGAATATAGTTTTTCGTCTGCGATCCCTATGGGAGTTTTGGAGTATAGTTTGCCTGCAGACGAGACATATCTTGTGACTTCGGCGTTGTACTCAGTATGAAGTAGTATTCTTGTACAATTCATCATTGTCATTCTAGACTAGGACTAGACTAGGATTCAAAGACTAAAAAAAAAAAAAAAAAACGAGCTACCGGCACTGATGAGGCCCACCAGGGTCTTTATTCCGAACAGTCGGGAAAAAATGCCGTAAGCGGGATCCAAGGACTTTAAACAAGAAATAACATTGCCCCGCCATAGCAACCACATTTGCGGCATTTTTCCCGACGTTTCTGAATAGGGCCCCAGTTCTGCATCTTCGCGTAATTGCTTAACTATTTCGTGCCCAACAAAATTCAACAAGGTCTCAAATAGCACCACCGACATTCGGATGAAGTTCCGGACGGAGTTTTTTTTGAGAGTTGTAGTCGGTTCTTTAGACAGTTTTGAGAGAGTCTGAGAGTTTTGGATAGACATTCGGTTGGGAGTTGTAATTTATAATTTGTAATTTAATTATTAGAGTGGGTCCAGAAATAAAGAACGTGTAATAGGTCGAATCGAGTTGGAAGACTTTGTTCCGAACCCTTTGCCCACTCCAGGCGGAAAAGGTTACGGGGATGTAGATTGGGGAGTCATCCAGATAAAAATCTTTCAATTCCAGATAAAAATGTTTCAATTCGGAGAAGACGGGTGGAAAAACTTACGCCCCACAAGTGTATTGCAATGAATGGAAAACTCTATTAGAGTTTGTACCTACTCCCCCCCCCACTTGGAAAAATGAGGGGGGGGGGTAGGTACAAGCTTTGAGGCCCGTATTTATGAATGTTACTTGAAGCTTCCTTGAGTCAAGGAACCGATGAGAACAGTTTTGATCACAATAAAAACATCTGTTCTAATGAATTTTAAGGGTTCCTTAAACTTAAGGAGCGTTCATAAATACGGGGATAAGTTTTCGCACTGCAGCTTAAAGCTGCTTGCTGAACCACTTGGCTTCGTAGGGTTCTCAGCGTGTACAACAACCCGCACATTGACCAATACGCTCGTATATACTATCCGCGCGCCGAAAGAATGCCACTGACGAAAAATTCCCTCCACCCACCCCCTCATCTGATATACTGCCACTTCTAAAAACGATGAGCGCCCACTGAGCTAGGAGGCAGACTGGCAGAAGAACACCAACATACAGAGGGGTACAGTGCGAAAACTTAAAGTTTGTACCTCCCCCCCCCCCCCGTTTGGAAAAAATAAACTTCCACCCACCCCCGGCGTACTTTTTTCAAAGGGTGTTGGCTTTCTCTGGGGGCGTTTCTCACTGATTCCTGATTCACATAATAAACTCGCCCGTCACTTTGCCGAGTGCTATCTGTACTGAATACACGGGGCTTCATGTGGTAGGTACGTGTAAATTAATTGAGCCTTAAAACAGTACATAAGGTCTAAGGAACAACTCCGCCAAGTTTTATCGCTTAATTTTTTACAGGCACTTTTTTTTGGCTTTTCATTCATTCGTTGCTTGGACTACGAGTGAGTAACCATAGGAGGGGATAAAGCTTCATATAATTAAGTGACTTTTGATCCCTCATTGGCCCCGTTGTAAAACTCAAAAAATTGCTCAGCACTTGGTCAGCACTTGATGAGGTTTTGTTTTCAACACATGTAAAATAAGAGGGAAGGATTAATCGCAATTAATCATGTTATAGTTTTACAACGGACCCATTATGCTTTTTACTCTTATTCTTCTTACGTGCATACCTCTGTAAGTCTATTTACCTTGGACGTTTTTTTTTTTTTTTTTTTTTTTTTTTTTTTTTTAAACTTTCAGTACCTAACAATTTTACTTTACAGTTGGGCTCATAATGTTAACGTTTTTTGTACTTTGTAAAGTACTATGGAACATGTATGGAGGTAGCTGCCCATTAGCAGTCCATCCTTTCATTATAACATGCTCATTAATAATTAATATACATATATATATTTAAATTGATTTTTTTTAAATTGATTAAGTACTTAGTTAAAAGTTCATCACAGAAGTTTATCACTCACTTAGTTGCACTGTATCACAGATTTCACCCTTTTTTTACGACTAACAATAATGCCTACAATTAGCTGGCAATATTATCCTTAGTAGGTCGACAGGCCTCTTTCTCTTGAGTCGTCTTCCAGTGCGATGACTCAATATGCGATCAGCGAATCCCTCGAACGTGGGGTTTTCATGTGATGATATCGAGTTGTATTGACGCTCATAGGCAGAGGAGATGACATTTTTCACTTCAGGAATCTCGAGGTCACGGTGGATTACAGAATTCCTGACGTACCACTCTGCGTTTGTTATTAGACGTAATGCACGATTTTGTTGTCCCTGGATCTTCTTCACTTGGGATGCGCTAGCCGAACCCCATACAGAGCATCCATATTGCCTTATAGGCCTTATCAACATTAGGTAGAGTAGTCTTTTGTAGGAAAGACTAAGAGGAGAATTAGGTCCGATGAGCGGTTTTAGTAAGTTGGTACGGCTTCTTAGTCTTTTTACAAGATCACTTATGTGTTTGCCAAATGTCAGCCTCTTATCAAGTTTTATGCCAAGATACATTACAGCATTGCTTTGAGGAACTTCAACGTCATTCAATTTGATTGGTTTGACATGGTAATTCATTTTGTAAGTGAATGTAACTGTGGTGGATTTTTGGGGGTTCATTGTACTTCGCCATTTGCGGTTCCAGTCCTCGATCTCATCCACGTGTTGTTGAAGGTTCCTTGAAGCATCCATCCCACTGTCAGCCCGAGACAGAATGGCTTGGTCATCCGCAAACATGGCTATTGTGGTTGAGGCGGTTTTTGGAACGTCGCTTACGTATATGAGATAGAGAATTGGCCCCCAGACACTACCTTGAGGCACCGATGAATTAATGCTTTTGCTGGCCGAAATAGCATTGTCGCATTTGACAGTGAACGAGCGATTTGTGATGAACGACAAAATAATGCGATAGTAAGTGTCAGGCAGCAGTGGTTTTAGTTTATAAAGAAGCCCTGGGTGCCACACTCGGTCGAACGCCTTTTCTGTGTCTAGGAATATTCCCTGGCACACTTCTTATTTTTCATGTGTTGAGAATTTCCTCTACGAGTCTGTGAAGCTGCTGCTGGCAGGAGTGGGCTCGGCGGAATCCAAATTGGAAAGAGGGGATTGCTTCCACGAGATGCGGCAACAGTTTGGGCAATAGGAGTCGCTCGAAAATTTTTGAGAATATTGACACCAGACTAATTGATCGATAGCTAGTGGGGTTTCGAGCATTTTTTTGAGGCTTCAAGATCATTACGATTTAAGCATGTTTCCATTTCGATGGGAAGTGTGTAGTTCGTAGTACAGCGTTATACAGTGTGTTTGGTAAGTCGACGGCAAAAATGCAGGGGGTTATTCTAGGTCCAAAATGGACCAAAAAAGTCCCTATAAACATAGGTCCGATTTCCAACCGTTTCCGAGATAATCGATATTTTAGTGTTTTAAGCCATGACGTTGATTTTATTGGATTCAGCGTTTATAAGTCGAGAACGGTTACACGTACGTTAAATCTGATGACACTACTAGAAAGAGCAGACATTTTTCAGTGGGAATTAGTCCACTTATCCCCAAAAGTAGCCATACTTTTCCAGCAAACAGTCAGATTGTCGAGGTTTGTACCGGTTTTAGGCAGTTTAGCCGTAACTTCATTGCATGGTAGCGAATCTTGAAATGCTATCCACGTTTGGCAAATTTCACAAAAACTTGTCTGATCAGTGAGGATCAAAATACCAAACCCAGATTAACCCACCCCTTCGATAAATTTTGAAGAAATTAACACATTTAGCGAAAAGTGCCTTTTTGGGGTGTTTTTAGCAATCGGGCCTTTGCTAATAAATGAAGGTGAAAAATGGAATCAAGCGCACGTCAAAATGCTAATAAAGCTTCTCGTCAGAAGACTTCGGGGGTCTTCAGCGGTCCAAGGTAAGGTAAGACTTCACATGTGACTTTGTGTGAAAAATGTAAAGACTTAAGGCCCGTTCACAAGCTCTATGTTTACGTTCTGTGGAGTCTATGCAACCAAACAAATTTATTCCCTCAAAAAATGAAGCATTTTGACAGGTTACATGGACTCCACTGACGCATTACACAGAGCTTGTGAACGGGCATTTATGCACGATCCTTGAAGCTTCCTGGAGTCAAGGAACCGTTGAGAACAGTTTTGATCACAATAAAAACATCTGTTCTAATGAATTTCAAGGGTTCCTTCATGTAAAGGAACGCGTTCATAAATATGCGGGCATTAAGCTCGGTGCACACGATGCATTTTTCGAAGTATGTTTACATGCAAAGTGAAAAAAAACAACATATGATCCCCGGATGGATTTTTTAAAACAGGCAGATAATCCTCCTTCAAAAAATACCCTTACTTGGAAAGCTCATCACACCCCCCTCAGGTCTTCAGGCCAGAGTCGTAGGGCATAGGGCACTCCCTATGAACACGTGAGTCGAGTGCGGGAAATAGGGAATGTAGAAGGTCCAAGGACCATGGAGATGCATTGGTTGGCTCTTTGTTTCGGATACCTATAATGATGGGGGAAACGTAGAAACAAGGTGGACCTGAAAGGGCGCGCGTTCCCAGGCCGTTGAGAATTCACCGTTCCGAGAACTAACGGGAGTACGAGCAACTTTATCACGTGGGCGTTGAGAAAATAAAAGTAGATACACGTGAAATGATCAATACAATTTGCTCGCGACTTGCGGGTAAAGTATACCATTTATATTCCTACAGAAGGAGTAAAGTTATTTTTTACTGGCCTCAAAAATCACAATGGGTAAATAACAACTTTACTCACTAGTGAGTAAAGTTGTTTTTTACTCATTCGTGGCCGAGCAAAAAATGGTTGTTGCTCTTGTTTGACCGGTAGAGCGCAGCGGTCCCTCTACTAGCAATAAGATTCTCACCAGTTCCCGTAACCTTCACACTGACACGCATTAGTGATAGATAGTAGTCTTAATTTCTTTTTAAAAAACATTAACACTTCTCCGTGTCAAACTACTGTTTTTTTATGAAGCGAGCTCCGCCGCGAGAAAAATAGCATGCACAACTCGTGATAAAAGTGAATTTCCTTGATCGTTGTATTGTATTGTAAACTACAGCTCGCAAATAAATTCACATTTTACTCACTCGTTTTACAATATACTATTTCGTTAGTCTGAATTTCCCGGAGCAATCAACAGGACAGCTGAACATAAGAGGCACGTCTACTACTTCTTGGCATTTATTTGAACACTGAATTTTGTGTGTTATGACTTATGAATTAATCAAAATGTTACTCATAAGAAACTCAGAGGTACTACTATTTTAGTAAAGTTAATTGGCACAGAAACTAAGACTACAGGTACCGAAATGGCATGAGCACTGCCTTCGCAGAATAATAATCATTTCGTTTGGAATGATAAAAACCAGTCTTTATACATTATAAAACCACTCTTCTACTTGAAAGATGGTCCACATCAAAGGTCATAAGGTTATTTCTGAATGGAATATCAGAACGTAAAAAACTTGTTTGGAACTTTTATAATAGCGTTGTTCGTTGGCTGCCTTTATTATTGCAAATAAAACAGAAAACACAAAACGCATCGATTTATTGGTCAAAATCACACTTCCCCATGACAACTGCCAATTTTAATGTAGGTATACTTGCAGTAGCCACCGAACAAAGCTATATAGTAACTGGTGCCAAAGGGATTCACCACTTTGAATGTTATGGTTCCAAACACGTCTAGTACTGTCCATGTACTAAACTAGAACATTCAAAGAAGGGCTCTTATGAGCTTTTACAAATTGGTTTAAAACGTAAGAAAGAAGAAAGAAAGATTTTGTGATCTAATTCACAAGAATTTTAGTCAAAAATATAAATAAATTAAATGTCTTTTGAGTTGGTTTATCTTATTTTATTCTTCATTTCTTCTATTAAACGTTGATGAAATATTCTTTTTGTGAGCCACTGGGAATAGGCAGTGGCAAAGGCCGCCGTCAGGCGTACGCCATGTATTCGTTGCGTTTCTTACATTTCTCTCTGGCCAAATAACAGAGAGCCATTGTGATCAATACGGCGATGATGATGCTCATAATGATCGAGCACCAGATGATCTCCTCATTGAGGCCTGAGCTGGAGCTTCCTGAAACAATAAGCGGACGATCACTTAAGTTCGCTTAAATTATGATCGAAGAGTCAAGTTAAATTTTGGTTTTTAAACAAGAAAATGCCTCGGTCAGCTAGAGCGGAAATAGTTTTTTCTTATTTTTTCTGCACAATTCTTCCTATTTCCCCCTCCCCCACAGGTTTTTTATTATTATTATGATTCCTATTTTTACAGTCATGCAAAATGCTACCTCAACTGAACTAGAGCCCTTGCTAGAGGTAGATGTCTCTAGTATGTAAATTGTACACAATTAGATATTAGTGAAAAAAAATTGGCTTATAATGGTGATGCGGTATGGTTAAATGATCATAAGAAAGACACGGCCCCTGAAAGTTTAGTATGTAAGACTAATTTTATGATTAAAATTGATGTTATAATGTTTAATGAAGTAATAATGTTTCGCGCAATGAAAGTTATAATAGTGGGATTGATGATTAGTGCAATTTGTGATTATGATTAGTGATAGATTAATATGACAAAGTGATTAATGGAATCAGAGACGCTTTTCAAGAATTATTTTGACGATTCTCTTCTGAAAGAGGCGGTTGCGCCTTCCCTGACTGTGCAACTGCAAAGAAAAGCATTCTTAACGCGCTTAACAATCAAGTAATTTATCAGTCAGAGGAAATAGATGTGCAGTCAGTTTGCTATTCACCTGATTTATATGCTTATCCCATTTGAAGTAAAAGTCAAGAATAATCCCCAAGTATTTACCAATTTCAAGCGTTTTCTCCTCTATAAACACGCACCCCTGTTCCTACTAGTGTGATCCTCACCAGCATGAGCCGGATGGGTACACCATAGTTCAGAGGGCGATTTTTTCAGGGTTGATAACGGCAAAATTCAAGTTGTGGACAAAATCAGTGTCTGCTTATTGCAGTCTAGTCAGTTCTTAATCCTTTGCAGGTCCATTCCGTAGTCGTTTCTATACCAATACCAACACTATAGGACTGTGTCATCTGCGTAAGATATAATGACCGAGTCCTTTGATTTTGTTTACTCTCTGACATATAACATAAATATTGATTTTCTTTCATTCTCTGATTGCGCCAAACTTTACATTTTGAAATTTGGAGTACTACGCGTAGCATAATTAACTTTCAGAGTGAAATGTTAACAGCGTCAGTCAGGCAGTCAATTTCATTGGTCGACAGGGAATTATTTCTCACGTCATTCAATTCCCACTTTAACATATTTATATCATTTTTCTTGATAGGAACCATGTAATGGTTTTCATTGACTTCAAGTTTGGTGGCCCTTCCGCCCGCAGTTCTCGATAATGCAGTCTACTGAAAACCTTGCGTCTTTAGCGCTGTTCAAAGTGTGTAGAATTTCGGGCGTCATTCCATTTAGGTCGGAAGACCTCCAATCCACAGTTTTGCTCTTCTATTCATACTTTATCAAAGGACTATTTGTTTGTTTGTTTGTTTTTGTTTGTTTTTAATTTTTAAAATTTATTTGTACTATGGTACAACGGTGGTTGTGTCTTTAAATAACTTCGGCGTAATTTATTACACTGAATCCAATTACAGAGATTTAGCCGTGGCCGTATTTCAAACCACAACGTCCAGCGCGCACTCGTCATTTGTCACCTGGTGCAAACGACGGCGACGGTCAGTAGAAAAGAATTCGAAATGTTTTTTTTCGCGGACGATACCAATGAGTCTCATCATTCGGAGTGCCTCTCACATTTTTTAGGCTCTGTTCATTCTACATGTGACCAGCACCCTTAACTTTACTGTGTACCAATTTGAAGAATGCGGCACAATCTGCGGATTTTACTGCATTGTCTACGGAATAACCAAGTTCATCACCGAACTGTGTCTTCTCCAGTTTTCCACTGTCGTAGACATTTTCTTCCTTGATTATCTTGCAACGTCGTCGCAACTTTCAGATTCACTCAAATCTTATTGAGGCATCAAATCAAGTCAACGCGTTAAGGTCGATCCACACACATCAGTGCCGTGAACGGGACGTGCCCCGTCCGGGAAACGTCCGACAAGTAAAATATTATTTTCATATGGGAATTGAAAGGCTCGTTCACACATACCCGGCACGTGTCAAGGACGTGACCCTTCAATTTCCATTGAGAATAATATTATTTTTGCCGGACGGGACACGTACTTGTGTGGATAGACCTTTATTCCGCGAGCAATTATTCATTTACCCGATGAAATTCTTTACTTTCATTTCTTCCGATGAAGTTCTTTACTGTATCACGGCTCTCATCACCATTATAACGGCAATTATGGCGACTGGTATTTCATCGCCTTTTCTTTTGGCGTTGATTATACGACGCTCGTCTCGATTCTAGTCAACTTGAGCTTTTGTTGCTATACAAGTGTGATCTGCTACAGGAAACGGTTCGCTCTTCCTCTAACCTTTGGTTCTTTCTGGGTCCATTTTTAATCAGATAATTTTCTGGGAAGTGAATTCAATTATTGGAAGTTGCTGGATGAACTCAGACTGATGAAAGATCTCAGGGTATAGAGGTGACGAGCTCTGTTCATTTGAATGCCCGGAACTGCTCAAAATGAATTGCATATCGTTACTGGAAAGGCAAAGTATCGTAAGCGCCACTTGGCCAACTTTACAGGAGATGCATTTTTCGTTTAGGACAACTTAATGTCGTCTGATTCTCTTGAAAATTTGTGTACGTGACCCTAGTGGTTCATTTTAATTGTTTTCATAATTTCAAAACTTTCTACCGTGAGCAAGATACTTTTTAAACATGTTTTGTCGCTTACGATCGAACATGGGAAAACAATTTCTGTATTTGGTGGATTACGTTTACTGGATCAGCTCACTGTCGCTTACGTTTTCCCCGGTTTTCCCGTGGAGGGTTAAATTCATTTAAAAATTTAAACAAATAGTCGTTTGGTTGTTATGTTGACTATGGCAAGTCATAAAAACAAAACATAATTGAACGCATTACACGCCCTATTTTAAGAATGACAACAGTAAAGTCACCAATTTTGGCGTGCATCGAAAGCTATCAATGATAGCGACCTGGTGTTGGTTGCATTTTTGTTGTATAAATACGTGGACAGAATGAGTTTCATTGGTCTCATCCAATAATTTAAATGTTTTTCAAGCGCCTAAAGATAGTACTTGCTATTCCAGTCCCAAAAACCAGGTTTTATACTGCACTTTTGGTCTTAACTCAAGAAGACTATAGTGAGATTCGTGAGATTTCACGTTGAAAAATACGTAAGAAATGACAGTAACGTCGGTCTACCATTGAAATTTTCATCAAATTTAAAACTGTCGCAACTTTATGGGTGAAAACAAGTTTCTTACTACTAACAAGATCGACAAGTTTCTTATGAACAGAAAGAAGTGGTAAATTCAGTTAACTTTCTAAAGAGATGTACCTAGAACCATCTGGAAATTTGAGCCTTGGGGGCCTAATATGGGCAATTAGAAACTTGTCAAGTTATAATTCACATGACGCGGAAATTATTGGCCCTCTATCGATATCGACTTGACTTTGCTTTCATTCGACCAAATCAATCACCAGCATTCACAAATACGTCAGGAACCACCATTCTATTTCTATCAAACATCTCAAATTTAGGCATTTTTACAAATTTTCCCCTTCTCTGCAATACTCGGCACTCGTCGGATCTAGTACTCTACTTTAATATGAAATTTTTGAACCAAGTCTCCGGGCTGGACGAGTTTTACCCGCTTGGAGCCTTTCATAAAAACGTTTTTTGACTATCGTGGCTCGGTTCACACGAGCGTTTTTCTAACGCAAGATAAGGCGTTAGAAAAATGTAGTACTTAATGTCATTCCATGGTTGGTTTTAAAGATTTAAAGGGAAAATAAATGTGTGAGAAGCCACTATGAATTTGACGTCCAGAAAAAGTGAGAGTTGAAGAAGAGACATTTAGGCCCGATTTCACCAACTTCTTAAACCAAGACCAACAACTAATCACGATTACAATGTAAACACTTGTATCAAAATTCATATGGGTCGCTATTGGCAACTAATCACGATCAACTTTAAACGAGATCAATTTTGTTGGTGAAAATCAAATTAACTTTTGACAATTAAAAAATGAGGACTCTTTATTCTAGTACGACAGGGGAGAATTTATTTGTTATTAATTCAAATTCCTAATACGACGTGCCCCCAAAGCAGGAAAACACAGCATCACTTCACTCGGCGCCATATTCATAATCGTGGCCCAACAATCGAGATGGATTATTATGCATTTGAGGAACTCCGACGAAATGATTGATGATAACTGACATCTGATTGATCGCTTAGGAGCCACTGTACACCTTATTTGAGGAAAGGTGGAAACTTAGGTACCACTTCGGTATTGGCCGAGTCTTGGTCAGTTCCTCGCCGAGGAGAGTTTTTGGGACGTTGGCCAATGCGGCTTGCCCCATTTTTTTTTTTTTTTTTTTTTTTTTTTTTTTTTTTTTTTTTTTTTTTGTGGCCTCTTGAGGACATGGAAGCCACGGCTAACACAGAAAATAAGACCAAAATACACCTAACTGGGAAATAAGGATGAAAAACATGGCACCTCCGGCCAGAACGACCACAAGAAGTCTGCGTTTGGGCTGAGGAACGCATGAACCTGGCGTTTTTTTTATCGAAACTCAAGGCCCTCACTATCTTCTTCCGAAGCACTGACGTCATAGCACCAAGAGAAAGCTATTTTATATCGAAAAAACGATAAAACGTCATTTTTGAGGGAAATTGTAAACGCCACGAAATTAATCGTATGCGACAGTAATTTGGCGCATACGATCCCAAGCGGAAGTCACATGTCGTTTACGTTTGGCTGAGAGGGTGGATACGATGTTTTTGATGGCGCTTACGTTTTCCCGTCCAAATTTCAAAGCTAAAAAAAAATAGTTTTAACCCAATTTTGGCTCATTTTGTTGTTGTTTTATGAACATGTACGTGCCATAGTATCTAAAAAACCCAAAAACTCAAATTCACGAAAATTGGCGCTTACGATACTTTGCCTTTCCAGTAACGATATGTTACAGTTAAAACTCGAAATCAGTCGAACTGTAAATTAACCAGTCAGAAATAGTTTAATCAAAGTTCTCCATTTCAAGGTCCCCTATCGGTGGAGTTGCGGTACAAAGCAATGAATCAATAAAATCAAGTCTCTCCACGCTCGTTGTCTTTATTCGCTTTCGATAAGTGCACTTTCAACGCCCCTGCGTCATCACCAAAGCTAATCGAGAAGCAACACAGTATCTAGTCATGAACAAATAAATAAATAAAACAATAACAAAATTGATTTCTTACCTCTAAAAATTGTCTGCTCTACATATAGGTAAAACGTCAGATACAATATTCCATTTACTTCCTTAGTGTATTGTCTTTTTAGAACTACAAAACTTATTCGTTTTCTACATCACATAATGAATAGAAATGGTGGGGGGGGGGGGTGATCACAGTAGGAAGGAAGATGGTTGGCTAGTAGTGGGGAGACTTTGAAGGAAGGATAACAGAGGTGAATTGTTCGCTTCTTGGCGCTCATTCAATATGAGTGGTAAGAAATCAATTTTGTTATTGTTTTATTTATTTGTTCATGACTTGATACTGTTGTTGCTTCTCGATTAGCCCTGATGATGACGAAGGGGCGTTGAAAAAGCACTTAGCGAAAGCGAATAAAGACAATGAGCGTGGAGAGACTTGATTTTATTGGTTCATTGCTTTAATCAAAGTTCAATTGTTAATAGTTTACTGTTAATAGAAGACATTCAATTTGACTCCCACCCCCATCCATTTCTGCCGATCTCTGAGCATCCTCCACGAATATTGTTGGCACTTGGCACATAGACAACTACCTATATTTTACTTTGAAAATACTGTTTTAAAAAGGGAGGACAGAATATTTTAGGAAGGAGAAGATATCGTTAGAAAATGGCATTCAATTATACCCCCCCCCCCCGGAATGGCGACAATTTAATGAATCACGGGGGGGGGGGTGTCAAATTGAATGCCTTTTGCCTTCTCCATAGTAAGATCTCCTGTTCTCACTTACTGCCGATCTCCCTGCACCCTTCACGAATACCGTAGGCAATGGCACACGTTCCGTAAAAACATGGTTTTTGTGCATTCTCGTGACGTTTTTGTGAGAAACGTAAACGGTAACATGAAATGTGAACAGGCCAAAAGGAAGCTTAGAAGACGGGGAATTTTTTGTGAGGCCCACTGTTCAGTTTACTGCCTGTAGATTCTTCAAGATGGGTCTTCCACTTCTTACGTCGGTTGTATACAGGGTGTTTGGTAAGTCGACGGCAATAATGCAGGGGGTTTTTCTAGGTTCAAAATGGACCCAAAAAGTCCACATAAATATAGGTCCGATTTCCAACCGTTTTTGAGATAATCGATATTTTAGTAGTTTTAGCCATGACGTTGGTTTTATTGGATTCAGCGCTTATAAGTCGAGAACAGTTACACGTACATTAAATCTGAGGGCACTACCAAAAAGAGCAGACATTTTTCAGTGGGAATTGGTCCAGTTATCCCCGAAAATAGCCGCACTTTTCCAGTGATCAGTCAGATTGTGGAGATTTGTACCGATTTTAGGCAGTTTAGCCGTAACTTGAATGCATGATAGCGAATCTTGAAATGCTATCCAGGTCTGGCAAATTTCACAAAAACTTGCCTGATTAGTGAGGAACAAAATACCAAACCCAGATCATCGCACCCCTTCGTGAACGTTGGGAAAAATGAACCTATTTCGAGCTAAAAGTGCTTTTTTGGGTGATCTTTGCAATAGGCCTTTGTGAATAGATGAAAGTGAAAAATGGAATCAAGATCAAGCACACTATTATTTCTCCTAAAATGATAATAAAGCTTCTCGTAGGTCTAATCGTGGTCAGCGATGCAAAATAAAAACATTTCGTAGCGTTTATTGCATTAACACCATAAACACAAAATAAACGCACACGAACGACATGAATACGGGCAGAGGCAGGATCGCTAATCCCTAGCTTGACAATATCGTTATAAAGTGTCGTGCCACAACCATCTTCGGTATGGAACCTCTACAGACATCCCCGACGGAAAAAACATGCCCGCCAATGACATAAGTACAGGCGGGGGCGGTCTGGGGGCAGGATCGCTAGCATGCCAATATCGTTACAAAGTGTCGTGCCACAACCATTTTACGTATGGAACCTCTACAGATACCCCCGACGCAAAAAACATGCCCGCCAATGACATAAGTACAGGCGGGGGCGGTCTGGGGGCAGGATCGCTGGCATGCCAATATCGTTACAAAGTGTCGTGCGGTCCTGCCCCCAGACCGCCCACGCCTGTACTTATGTCATTGGCGGTCATGTTTCTTGCGTCGGGGGATCTGTAGAGGTTCCATACCGAAGATGGTTGTGGCACGACACTTCATAACGATATTGTCATGCCAGCGCGATCCTGCCCCCTGCCTCATTTCG
This sequence comes from Corythucha ciliata, assembly GCA_038030265.1. Taxonomy (NCBI): domain Eukaryota; kingdom Metazoa; phylum Arthropoda; class Insecta; order Hemiptera; family Tingidae; genus Corythucha; species Corythucha ciliata. The sequence continues at coordinate 27,757,183 of CM075937.1, read as the reverse complement.
TTCGTGAGCGTTTATTTTGTGTTTATGGTGTCAATGCCCCTCCCCTCACTTCTATCAGTACTCCCTTCCTTCCCTTCCCCCTCACTACCACCTCTTCTGTTGACGGAAAAAAGATCGCTGGTAAGGATCGCTATCATCTCTGAAAAAGATCGCTAACTTGACCTTGCTAATGCACTTAAAAACAAAGAAGATGAATGACCCTTTGTTCGGCTTTTTTGGTGATGATCAGAAATCAGAAGTACCAGCTCGCACGTCCACCATGGCGTTTAAAATCGCTCCGTCCATTACGAGAACTACGTCCCAACCACATACAACTTTATTGACAACCAACGCCCTCAACTATTTTTAGCTTTAGGCTCTATCGACTTTCGAAGGGCAAAAAGAACACTACACACTTATCAGACTACAACGATTTGACGGTGGAGTTCCTCATCAGGCATCGAAATATTTAGGCCCGTATGCTAAGTCGTTCCTCGATTTTTCCACAAAGCTCCCTCACAAACTGGAAAAATTATAAAATAACATGAGGCGCACTGCTTGTAGGAGGACAAGTGTTTGGGAAAAAAAGGAACAAAAAAGCAAGTATAGCAAAAATTCGTCACTTTTTAAAAGATGTGCCTTTTAATCCTGCGACTGGATCGCGGAGACGGAGAAGAAAAAATCATTAGGTCCACGGACCCGGAACCCGGAATTTACCGTGAATACGTTTTTTGACTGGTAAATGGCAGTCGAGCTTGAGTTTTGAGTTGGATCTTAGAGTAAAGATACGTAGAGAGATAATTGCGCTTTGCGCAGCCAAACAGGACCTTTTTCCTCGCACGGTCCACGTAAACTAGTCACGTGACTTTAACAGACCTCCTGACCGTACCCTTCACCAAGGGTGAAACTCCTCTCCACCACCCCTGGTCTATCCGAACTAATCACTTGACCTTTATGTTGGCTTCACAGTTTTTCCACCTCGCAGCCTGAAGCGATCTCTATTTATATATACTCTAAGGCTGGCATCTTGGAGATATCCCTCGTTCCCTTCACCCAGCACAAACCACAGTAGGCGGCGCACGCGCTGTGAGACCCATTTTGCCTCTTCTACCAAATTGGTCCCTGTACTCCTGTAAAACGTATTCACGTTAAAACGAGCCTTCAGAAAAAATAGGATTGAAAAAGGAGCTGAGCTGTCCCGTGAGCATTTCCTGCTCTTATTAATTGGTTACCCCCCCAGATGAGCGTAGTCACGAATGGCGCACGTGCAGTAATGGTTTTGTTGTGATGTGTATGGCTTAAATTTGGTATGGCATATAAGTTCAAACTGGTTTTGGCGACAGAAAAATATAAGCCATCGAATTGTTGGGAAGATTAATAGTACCTACATTGCCAAGAAATTAAGCACACTGAGGAACACAAGGTTGGTAGAACTACACGAAAAGTTCTCACTTCATCGATACTATTCGACAAAAACGTTTTTCCTGTGCGTCGTTAGGAGCACTTATGCCGTGTTCCGCTCTTGACAGCATGCATTTAACATACAATTAGATTATTGAATACAGTATCAACTACAAAAGGGAATCGATTGAACCTTGTAAGCAATATTTTCCTCTCACGAGAAAAAGTGTACACGAATGAATAAATGTGACTCTCAGACCTCTCCACTTACTGTATTTTTCCATCTTCTGCAAAGTTTCCTATTTTGCCGGAAATTATCTTCCTCCGAAGTTTGTTCTGGTGTAGGTTTAAAAGTTGGTCCCCTGCTTATGATAATATCATACCACATTTTTCATTCAGAAAGCAACCCTCCTTCCACCTTCGTTAACATAAGGAGGTTTTTTAGAACGAGGCTCCTAAAATATATCCTTCTTTTGACACGCAAAAATACCATGCAGCACAGGAAATTACAGAAAGATTGGTAGTACAACATTTTCAAAAGGAAGAATAAAGACGTTCCTACAGTGATCAATCATGTCTTGTTTAGAAAGGTTGAAGGGGTCTGTTTGTTTATGAGTCATATATTCTTGAGAGTGCGATTTGTTTCCAGGTCATAAATAACAAAGCATCAATGGGAAAACACAAACTTACCCTTTGGGATTGAAATATGAAGTTAACACTTTTAGTGCATTTCATTCTGAAAATGCACTATTGGTCTCGTCGTGATGGTGGCAAACATGGGTCATGTCATGTTTTTTTCACGTTTCAGAACCTCCAGAACACGAATTCAGTTGTCTCCAGGATTCATATATATATATGGTTATATATGGATATATATATATAACAAGCTTATGGCCGTTTTCTCGTTAGCACGATAACTCTCGAGGAAATTAATTTAGCGGAACGCGCTTTGGCACAAAAATCAGTAGTCATAAGACCCCGGTCGGTATTGCATTTGGGCCAAATCGGTCAAGGTGGAGGGTGGGGGATAGGGGTTGAAATGGTCCTTTGAAATAGCCATTGTCGAGGGGGAGGTGGTGTTGCCCCCCGGGTGGAAGTAAGTGTGTGGTCTTGTTAGCACGATAACTCTCGAAGAAATCAATTTAGCGGAAAGCGCTTTGGCACAAAAATCAGTAGTCATAAGACCCCGGTCGGTATTGCATTTGGGCCAAATCGGTCAAGGTGGAAAGGGGGATATAGGGGTCAAATGGTCAAAAATCACTATAAATCACCAGTTGATTCTAGAAGCATTATATTCGGTACGTATACTCCATGTTATAGTAGCCTTTGATTCTCATTTTAATTTTTCGAAAAAGTCAAGGTGGTGGGGGTGGTCTTTCCGGTGTGGAAGTGTAAAAATAGCGTCGAACTTCACTAGTTCATCTTAGCGCTCTAAAATTCGACTCAAAAATTTAATGTAACAAAAGCCCTGGGTTCCATTGAGATTTATCGGAAACTTTGTGGGGGGGGGGGTGAAATGGGGGATGCAATTTCAAAAAAATCGCTTAAATTCACACGTTTAGGTATTATAAAATACGGCACAAAAATTTAATATAACAAAGCCCTTGGAAAAATACCGAAACTTTTCGACTTTTTTGAAGAGAGGGTAGTGAAAATAGAGGAAGAAGTTCGGCTTAATGAAACAAATTATGGTATGAAAATTATTACTTCTGGGACGGCTTAGGGTATCCGTATACGGAATGAAATGCACTCTTTCCGACCGCCAGCTGCCGGAGCGAATTTATTTTTTTTTTTTTTTTCCTTACATTTTCATCGTGCGGCTCTTGTTTCATTCGATCTTCGATCTAGTTATTTTACAATATCAATCAAAAAACAAAAATGTCATTAACATCACTAGGACCGACGACCGACCCCGACCCCGCTACTACGGCGAAAAAGGAATAATGCGAGTTTTTATTTGTAAAGTTTTACCACAGAAAAAGTAAAAAGGGGAACGAACTGAGGCCCTCCACACACAGGTCGTCTCGAACCCGGTGCGATTGTTCATCCGAACACTGTTTCCACTGGTTCCACTTTAGAACAGGAAATAAAACTTAAAATTTCGCTCCGGCAGCTGGCGGTCGGAAAGAGTGCATTTCATTTTGTATACGGATACCGGAAGCCGTCCCAGAAGTAGTAATGTTGAGACCATGATTTGTTTTGTTAATGTTTTACCCTCCCTCGTACTGTTTGCTGCCGGGTTTGTTTAAGCTGAACTTAATGGGAATCAAAGGCTACTTCAAAATGAAATCATCGTACCGAATATAATGCTTCTGGAATCAACTGGTGATTTGTAGTGATTCTTTTACCAGTTAAAGCCATATCCCCCCCCCCCAACCAAGTCGACCGATTTGCCCCAATGCAATACCAAACGAGGTCTTATGACTACTGATTTTTGTGCCAAACCGCGTTCCGCTGAATTAACTTCTACGAGAGTTATCATGCTAAGAAGACCACACACTTACTTCCACTCCAGGGGCACCACCCCCTCCACCTTGACTTTTTAAAAAAATTAAAACGGGAATCAAAGGCTAGTATAATATGAAGTATTCGTACCGAATATGACGCATCTAGAATCAACTGGTGATTTGTAGTGATTTGTTGACCATTTCAAGCCCTATTTTCCCCCCCTCCACCTTGACTGATTTGGCCCAAATGCAATACCGACCAGGGTCTTATGACTACTGATTTTTGTTCTAAACCGTGTTCCGCTAAATTATTTTCTACGAGAGTTATCGTGCTAACAAGAAAACGGCCATAAAGATATATATAAATATATATATAAAGATAGGTATGTATATATAAATTCCGGAGACCACTGAATTCGTGTTCTAGAGGTTCTGAAACATGAAAAAAACATGACATGACCCATGTTTGCCACCATCACGATGAGACCAATAGTGCATTTTCAGAATGAAATGCACTAAAAAAGGCAGAATACATTGTACATATATACTTACAGGATTAGCCTAAGCTGTGAAATTAGTTTCAGCAGTGTCAAATCTGCGAAATGTGGGGGACTCTGGAATAGCCCAACTCAAAGGATTGCATTTTTCATGGTCCCAACTCGTTATACATAGATTGTATTATTGCATGAATCCCTCGAAATTGGCTTCTTATGGAGTATACCCTCCGTAATTGGTTTTTGAGTTGAAGTAAAACTCGGGAAATTGGGTTCTGCGATTACCAATGATCCACAAACGTTTGCTTTCAAATGGCCAATCCCGCTATTTATTTTAAACTGGTGAAATCCGTGAAGTTGGCCTTTTCAGGGAGCCAACCACGTAAAATTGGGTTTTCTGACGTGCAATATTCGCGAATTTTTTTTAAAGTACCTTCCTAAGTAAGGACGAAAATAGTTATTGAAATAGCCTACCCTGGAAATTCAATTTTGGCTCCGCGTAGACGTCAAATCCGTAAATGGATTTTGAAAGAGGCCAACCCGCGGGATTGGTTTTTTAAAGGAATCCCCCAGCCAGGACCCGTATGAATATCATGAGTGGGTCCTTTTTCCTGAGTTCTGCTGCACCTCATTGAAATCGTCCTGGTGCCACTGTGTATAGGTCTGCCTTCAAACAATTTTCTATTTTAAGTCGATGTTGCCTTCGTGGCCCTCACAAAGAAACAAATCAAATCAAATGAGGTCACGGTGAAGGATCTCTACGAACTTTGTTAGGTTCAGGAACGTTAGGGCACACGAATAGTTGGGTGGTATTGAGATCCACATCTATTGCTTACAGGTTTTGCCACACAGAATGCAAAATAGTCCGCGCGCCAAAAAAATGAAATAAAAACCCCTGCTCACATGCAGTTATACTATCCCGCGCCTAGTCCACGTTCTGTGAGCCGAGACCGCATGTTTAAGCAGAAATTAGTACAGGATTATATTTACGTACATACATACACGTATACGCGTAATGAGAAATAAATTATAATGATAAATACCTCCCCACTCCCACCTTTTTCACTCGGTAGCTCGGAGAAACCGTCAGGTCTCATTTACAAAAACGGCCTTGTTTCATTTTCTTGTATAGTGCCCTCACCATCCTCCAATGTCTTGAGAGGAACTACTTTTTAATCGGCTGAACTCTCATTTCCATCTGAAAAATCAGAGCTCACGATGTTTCATTTGTGGTCTGAAGCAGATTCATTGCCATCGTCTCGATCATTAGCTTCACCCTCGTCTGCTTTACTTTCCTCCATTGAAGCCCTCTCTTCACTCAGCAAATGCGAAGAGGGTAACGGAAGCGTAGTCGGAAAAATATCCCCAGGATCTACAATGACCACTCTCCTTCTCTTCTGAACCATAGCCGAGTCATAAACGATAGCCTCGGCCCGGTCTATCGTTGTGTTCAGAGCCTTTTTCCTAATGTCCGCGCTCTGGATCCCTTGTTTGACGCCAGCTGTCTTTTTCAAGTTGGCTTTGTACTTTTCAACGAGTTCAATGTCACTGACGGGTGAGATATGATCATTTCTCCGCAGGGTTTCCAAGATTATCTCTCGTTGTTTTTCGAGGATTGAATTTTCTATCGCGTCAATTCGGTGTAGTAGTTCAATCTGTTTCTTTCGTGATTCAATCAGTAGCTCTGTTTTGACTTGTAATTCTTTTTCAATTTCCTGTATTTTTGTCATGTTCATTGATATTCGCTCTTGAGGTGGTAATTTACTTCTTTCGATACACTGCTTCCGGTGGGATTTTATCATTGCTTGGATAATTCTCCTCTGAAACTCGTTCTCCTGGGTGTTTTCTTGGCCTTGCACAGTTTCTTTATGAAGAGGAACTCTTTCTGGAAGGTCTTGTTTTATTAAGGGTGATGGTGTCTTATTTATTGCGGCACTTTGCTTTGTAACATCGGGGATGATCGTTTGGCCAATTGGAGTGCTCGTAAGCGTAGAATTGTAACTTCCTTCAAATGTTTCCTGTTGATCAGCCGTGTCGAGCGATTGTGTTACTGTTTGACTCCGGGTGATGGCATCCTCCAAATCAGTAAAATTTAACGATTCCTGTCCTCGGTCATCAGGGCCACTCAGTATCGGTGATTCGTACTCATTATGGGCCTTTGCCAATACTTCGCAGCTATCTATCGACTCACTCAAATCCACCACCAGCGCTTGTAGAGAGTCCGATTCATCCTTTCGTTCACTGACAACTCTTGATGATTTGAAATCTTCTTGAGCCTCGAGTGATTTCTCGGAAACAATAGGTTCAGACGTTCCTATTTCACCCTCGTTAGACATTTTCTGATTTTGCTCGTCATTTCTCGCATCGGTGAATTCAAATGGAGTTGGAATGCCTTCTTTCATGCCCGATTCGAGTGATTTTTGGGACTCTTCTCTGGATTCGGTTGAATCCTTCACCCCGTCAGTTTTTGTTTCAATCTGAGATTCACCGTTTGAATCGATTGAAGAAGTTAATACGGGGAGCGTTCCAGAAACAATAATTTTTTTAGTCTCTTCTTCGGTGTTTTCTATTAGATTTGTGTCTTCAATTTTTACGCCAGCCTGATCCATATTTTCGTCGAGGGGTATTGACTCCACCGAAAATAAAGTTTCTGTGTTCTGAACTGGCTCAACTTGGGATTGACCGAGAATCGTCGCTTCATCACGAGGAGATCTATTCGAACCATTGCTCGAACCTTCTTCAAATCGAAGTGACTTCTTTGATGCATCCGTCGCTGTTTGAAGTTGAAGACTCGATTCACCCCGGGTATCACTTATGATCTCGGGGGCTTCTACAGCAGAACTGACCTCGGGAGTGGCGGTTTTCGGCGCAGTTATTACTTCTTCTCCTTCTTCAGGTTCATTGCTCACCGAAACGGTTGGATTATTTGTTTCCGCTAGTTGTTCGTCAAGATGAAGTGTGGTGGAATCCATCTGGGCAATATTATTCGTTAGGTTCTGTCCCGTAGAGAATTCAACAGAATCATTTTGGGATTCAGCTTTCTTGGTGAAGTCCTCAAGAGCGGGATTTTCCGATATTAATGCCATCTCATTCTCTGGTTCATTACTCTCAAAATTCACTGCATTCGCTGCTCCTGCCAGTAGCTCGTCAGATTGGAGTTTCGTGGATCCTTCTTGATCGGCCATTTCCACCGTGTTTTCATCCTCAGTGGATTCCGTATTGACTTCTGGTTCCCTACGAGATTCATCCGTTGAGTCATGCTGATTCTCTTGCATTAGATACGAAGATGGGTTGGGTAGGGGGTAAAAGTATTGTATCTTGAAAAACAGGAAATTTTAATTTATTTTCCACATGTTTTTCGAGACACCACTCTAACTGAAGATTGCTGGGTTATCGGTGAGCTTGGAGAAGTGGAAAACTCAAGTCGAACTCACTCCTTCCGCTTTGAACCCTGCCGTTGCAACACGAGCAACCCTCAGAAATCCATCATGCAACCGCTGATTATTAAAAACTAGTTTGCGCCTATTTCTTCCAGGGAGCATGCAATTTGCGGCTAATTATATCCTTAGAAATAACCAATTTCGTTATTCGAAATGTGCAGTTTTTGCCTTTTATCCTCTGAAACGGGGGGGGGGGGGGTCAAGATGTGCTTCTTCGGAAAAGTTGCCAACATATAGTTATGTGGGAACTAGTATATTTCATATCAAGAGTAGAAAGTGAGAAATACCGAGCGAGGCAATTGCGCGAGCAATGATATTTCACTTTTTTCTCGAGTTGTGAACGCCATTTTTCGTACTAGTCCAGTCAATCTATGCATAAAAATGCAAAATAGATGCAATAAATATGGGATTTTGTTTTTTTGCGGGAATGTGTACGGGAGGGTCCCCTGATGATTGTCTAACAAAGTCCCGAGCGGAACCACCTGCCCCAGATGGAGGGGGGTCGTTTAAAGGTTTTTCGTGATTTTTCACCTATATCTAAAAACCGGTGCGTCTTAGTCAAAAACCTTTAGACAAAGAATGTAAGCTCCTTAAATTATCTTCAACTTTTAATCCATGCATTTTTTTAAAAATTCCCAACAGTTTTCGATATATACGACCCTGAAATGTGACCTTTTTCAAAAACATTATTTCAACCTCACGTTTTTTGTCAAACTTTGCATCCTACCTTCTTACCTGTTCAATTTTAGCGTAAAGAATAAATTTAGAAGTTGTTGAGAATTGAATTTGCTTCAAGAATATTTGCATAAACGCAATATTATCTTTAAGGGGTCGTCGGCTATGAATTTTGTGGTTTCAAAAGGAAGTCTACAAAAATGATTCACAAATTTTAAGTTTTCATCCTCAAACAAAGCTGCGGTGCTTAGCCGCCACGTCACCAGTCGCCATTTCGCTATCGCGGCCCTCATCAGTCCTGGTGAGCCGGGTCTCCTCCCAAACTCGATTTTACCAGGTCAGGTCGAGCGTCAGGGGCGGAAAGATCGTTGAGTGCAAAGTCCACTCAAAGAAAAATACAGCGATTTCGCCCACTGCATCACTTCCACACACCGCCATGCCTCCATTTCTCTCAAAACTGTAAAATTCGCCCCAAAACCCATGAGATTGAATCGACGGAAAGTATGACTTCCGTTAGTCTGATTTAAAACCAGTCATGAGCGTTTGGCACTTTCGAAAACAGAATTTCGTTATTTTGACTCTTCCAAACGTCAATTTCGTGAATTTTCGCTCATTCAAAACTAAATTTTGTGGATTCGTCTCGTTCAAAAACCCAATTTACAATTGAAAACTCCAACTAGGGAAGAATATCCAAGAAAAAGAATCCAAAAGTTTTCGCCCAAGACGCACTGTTTTTGAGATACAGGCGAAAAACCACAAAAGGGTACCTTTAATCAGCCCCCTCCCCCTGTGGCAGAAGATTCAGCTCGGGACTTTATTAGACATTGATCAGAGGACCCTCCTCTACACATTCCCGCAAAAAAACAAAATCCCATATTTATTTCCGCTTAAAACCTTAGATTGACTGGACTAGAATACTGAATACGATAAATGAAAATCAATAATATTTGAGTATTTAAAAAAGTTAAGGATCCTCAGCCATAGCGTCGCCCACATCATCTTCCTCGTCGTCAAACGGGAAGGTATTGGTGCAGTGGCGTGGCTTGTTGGAAATCCCTCCCCCCTGCTAAACTAGCCTTGGCGCCCCTTTATCTTACAATCAGCTCAATCTTAGGACTGAATAAGGAGAAGATTTTGACGTTTAATTTCAAGTCCTCATCAGTCCTCATCAGAAGTCCTCATCAGAAATTTTCATTAGTTGGAGAAAGTTAAAATTAAAATTAGGTTAATTAAATTATTTTTGAGTTGAAACTTCCATTTTTATTGCACTTTTGTCGCCTAGTCCAACGACAGAGGACTGAGAGAATAGCAGCACTGCGACGTACCCCCAATGTTTAGCTGAGCACTGAGTTGTTGATGATATAGTTGTTAATGATATAGTTCATAGTTATATCAGTTAAAAAGATAAGTATAGATGGGGGAAAAATACGCTGAGCTCAGTGCCCCCGAGGGCTGTGGGGGCTATTTCTACGCCTCTGTATCGATGCAGTCCCCCTAGGAGTTGCTGCTGACCTTGAAGCAGAATACCCCGGCCTTCCTGCAACCACATCTTGATTCGCACTCACCCCCGTGCAGCGGCAGAATATGGAGTTCAGCGCGTGATCTGGTACAGGGGGTGCCGTGGTGGTCACAGGAGCCAATTATCCCCCTTCCCCTCTCTTACACTCACATTCCCTTGGTGGAAGACTGTTTCCCAACCAAGTATGCAAGGTCTCTTTCCAGAGGCGTATATCTCAAAAACTCCGAGGAATGTTAAAAAATGTATGGAATAAAAGTTATAGGGAACTCAATATGCTTTCATTCTGTACTCGCAAAGAATCGTCTTAGACACACCAGTTTTGAGATACAGGCGAAAAACGTCGAAAAAGTGGCTTTGAACGCTCCCCCTTCATTCGGGGGAGGGCGTTCAGCTCAGGACTTTATTAGACATTGATCAGGGGACCCCCTCCTTCACATTCCTGCAAAAAAACAAAATCCCATATTTATTTCCGCTCCAAAGCTTAGATTGACTGGACTATACGACCATTTGGAGAATTTATTCCGAATTTATTTGATAATTACTTAAAGGAATCATTAATTAAAGAGATTTTGAAGAAGTAAATACCTGAACGTCTGTCAAGCGCTAGGGTATCACAGCTGACTTTCTACGAGTTTAAATTTTAATCTAACTTTAGCCCATTCTCCCCACTCATCTTTTTTATAATCTAAGCTAATATCGATTAAAAAATAAATCGCTCCGTCCGACAGCATCTAAAAAATAAATCCTTTAATAAAACAAAAAAAGGTAAACTGCCGCTCATCGGTCGGCACCTTCGAGAGGACATGAAGCAGCGTGCGTAAAAAATTAACGCAAGCGGTAACTATAAGGACGCACTATCAAAAATAATGTTATAACGCCATAGATAGCGCGTTTTGACGGAATTTTTACGCTAGCTCATGGTTGACCCCCAGGGGCCTTATTACGAAACGTCGGGAAAAAATGCCGCTAGCGGTATATAAGGACGCCGAATAAGAAATATCACTATCCCGCCATAGCAACCGCATCTTGCGGCATTTTTACACGGGTTCGTAATACGGCCCCAGGCCAGTCTCGCAAGACTGGTCCTGGCAAGACCAAGACCAAGACCGACTCACTACTCGCAAGACCAAGACCAGTCTTGCGAGACCACCATCTGTTTCACCCGATTGAAACCCAACAAAAATCGATCCTTTGACCCTGAATCATGAAATAATTTCGTTATTTACGCATTTTATCACCAATCTTGCTTATTTCTTTCCGACATTACCTTTTTTTGTAGAAAAGTTTGCGAACAGCATCAGGATTACACCCCCCTCCCACCAAAGTCCAACCAAGTCATTTATCGAGATTTTTCTTTTCATATGGGAAAAGTACAAAGCCAATTTTGCCAAAGCCATTTTGCAAAGCCAATTTTTTGTGTGGCTAATTTTAACGTAAATATCGACATATTAATCGAGCGCGTTAGATTTTCTAAGGGAATGTTAAGTGAACCTAAAATAAGCTCTCATTCAATAATCTGACGATTTGGAGGTGACGCAAACTCATGGCCCTTATCAGAATGTGTAAAAAAAAATCGTCATTTTGAAACACTCGAGCGCGTCAGATTAAGATATACAGGGTGTACAAAAAGCGACTGGACAGAAAAAATCCAGTGAAGGGGCAACTCATTTCTGATCGAAATGACTATTTGCACTTTTGCGAAATTCCGCTTTGTTTCCGAGATATTGCTGATCTGACCACATCACCATATCACCAATACTTCCGGAATTAAGTTTCCTCGCTAATAAGCTAATTCAAAACGTAGTAGATGTTGTCTGATTTGGATAAAAATAGGCTCTTTAAATAGAAAATTTTGTGCTCTTTCCAATGGGCTCATCATTTTTGCCATTGCAACAATTATTGCGTGTGCAGCAAGCTGTTTCTGAAAAAATCATAAAATGGCGGATATCTCGGAAACAAAGCGGAATTTCGGAAAAGTGCAAATAGTCATTTCGATCAGAAATCAGTTGCCCCTTCACTGGTTTTTCTCTGTCCAGTCGCTTTTTGTACACCCTGTATATTGCTTGAATTTATCCTTTTCCCTCAACCTTACTGGCACTTGACTGAAAACGTCCCAAATTGAGGAAAAAGTGAAGAGAAAGTACATGTGAAGGAGTGTGATAAATGCGCAACTATGATGGGACTTCATGTTAAGGTGCCCCCGGAACGACGAGTTTTCATCGATACTTTTCGTGAGACGGAGGCTGAAGATTAAAATCAGAATTGAATAACTGCAAATGTGGTTTTAGTTTGACGGGAATGAGAGAAAAATAAATTCACTTTACACAGCACAAGACAAGAGTAACCCATAACCTGGCCTAAGCGGGTTGCAAAACTGTTGAAGTAGGACTGGAGAGCGCATGCGTGGAAATCGTCTATTTACAGGTCAAAACAAGCGATTTTGAATATAAAAATCACTCTTTTTTCTAAAAAACTGTCATTTCTACCGAAAAATCGGCGATTAATTAAACAAATGCTCAGGAGTAATTTTGAAAGGGACACGTTTAAGAAGTGTAAGTTAATAAATGGCGCATAATTATCGGATTCATCATTTCTCCCATGTTTTTTTAATCAGGTCGGGCCGAAAAACTTATGGAGACCAAAGTATTGGCTACGTCCAATGAAATAAAGAGGGAAGCTCCGTAAAAGTACAGACATCATAGGCAATTACCTAATTTTTATATGTATAATAAAAAAAACTTATTTGATTTTATCAATCATTATCAAAACAAAAAAGATAATAATATTTTGCTTCAGTATAATGCATAAGCTACCGCAGTAGGACTCTATCTGAAATAATTACGTTACACATGATATAGGTAGGAGGGGCAGAGTATAAAATCGCTTGGAGGGAAAACAGAAATTTCGAATTGACTACTTTCAAACATTTTTTAAATGGTTTTATTGATGAATAATTCGTTAGAAATACATCTCATCGTGTTTGTGGTTGACCACGCCTTCAGAATAAAAAATAAAAAAAATCATGTTTCTTCCTCATTGTTCAACACATATGGCAACCTATTTAGTAAAATTTAGTTCCGGCGCTATCCACCCGTCCTCCCGAATTGGAACATATTATGTTTCTTACAAGACGGGTGGGCGCTAAGTTTCACTGAATTGGCTCCACGAGTTGAATAATGACTAAACTTTGTAGAGATTTTTTCTATTTCGGCTAATGGAAATCGTCAGATTATGTATTTTTCGTTATCCTTGAATTATTCCCTTCAAAATAAAAAAAAAATTAGCCACGCTCGAGAATGTCAAGATGACGTTTTTTTTCACAAGTTTGTAGGCCTCCTCCGTCTTTGCGTCACTCTTAAATTGTCAGATTAGTGGGATATAGACTTTTTAGCATGTAATTAATTCCCACTTCCTTAATCTGATGCGCTCGAGAATGCCTGATGATCAATTTTTTTAAATAATCTGAGGCTTTATCCTTGACGGCCGGCCTCATATATAGGGCTCATATTTGGTGGAAGTACTCAACTGTGTACAAGGTATCCGCAGTATGTTAATCTGACGCGCTTGAGTAAATCCCGAAATCCCCTCTTTGGCTCCCCTACTATTATTCTCTGCTCTAATTCATGGTATTATATGCATTTACATAACTAGACCACCTTGGTCTTGGTATCGCAAGACCGCATCACTAGCTAGAGAACCCGTTCGTCCTATAAAACGATTTTGGGGTCCAATCATATTCACATTTTTCGTCACCGTGGAACACACGAGCGAAAATAGGCTGTTCATGAAAGCTAATATAGGCCGAACGCGGCAAGTAACTTCCACTAAAGCTGTCCTATCCATTTTAATCCATTTGTCATATCTACCAATTCAACTTGGAACATTGCACCTTTGTTTAATTTGGCCGCCGAATATTGTCAGGTTGGTTGGAATGCTATCCTGTCATTCCTGTATCAATTTATGTTCATTTCCGGGTGCCTTTGTTTCATTGAGGTAGTGAAATAGACCTCTAGAGATGGGTCGAGTGGAAAAGTGAGTGAGGCAGTGAGGGCCGACGGCCGAACCGTATAGTTGAAATGATAAAGTTGTCAAGTGATAGGCGTGGAAGAGGCTAACGTGAAAGAGCGGGTGTGAAACTAGAAACTTCATTGGAGAGTGACATTATCCGACAAGAAAAATTTTAAAAATGATCTCTGCATTCGCGAAAATCTCTCTCCTCTTCCAAACTCGCCTTTTCTTCGCTGTGCATTTCCGAAGTAGGTAAATGACTCGCCGTCTTATCCATTTTACGTCTATTTTAAGAAATTTCCATCTCCTTTTCACAAAAAAATATTAGTTATCTTGTGTCTTGCCTCATTTCAGGTTAATGCTGAATCGATCCATCAGAAAAATTTCTCAACCTTTAAGACCTTCGGATATTTTTATTACCAAGAAGGATAGACATTTGAGCTAAACTGTTTCTCAATTATTGAACGTCCGACCGCAGACGAGCATCTCAAGGCTTTATCGCGAAGAACCATTTTCCTGCCCTTCTTTGCTTTCCTTCTTTCAGAGAAAGATGCGAGCGCTGGGAAGGAGTCGTTATTCAACCAGACTTCTGTAATTATTCGAGCTTGATAATGATGAGCTTTAGTACACGAGTCGTTTTAAAATAATCGAAAAACTCTCTCTTCAAAATTACAGCTCGAGGGCAAAAGTTCACGACAAAGACTAATAATATAATTATCCTTCATTAAAGTCGAATCTAGAGTATTCGTAAAAATGGAAAAAATTAAAGGGAATACCAACATTGAGTGAACGAAAAGAAAAGAAAATGGCAAAACCCGATCAGCATGCCACGTGATCGTGGAAGGAAGGGGGTACCCAAGGATTCACCTTCTTATAGACCCCGCTGCAAATAGACCCGTGGTCTACATGAAAAGCCCGAGTTTGGGGTTCGAATGAATCCGGCATATAGACATGAACTGGCATTTTTATAAAAATGCGTTAAAAACGAACCGGTTTCGGCTGCTCGCCATCTTCAGCGGCTCCTGCGGCTACAGCTTTTTGCATGAAACATAATAAGTTTATGGAGAGGACGAGGCATCAGGCACTACACTTATGTGGTGTGTTGAATGGGAAAGGCTATGAGTTTCACTGCTGGCGTAATAAATATTATGTGATGTCTGTTCCGGCAAGGTGTTTGGAACATGTTCGAAGCAGATTTGCCATGGTACCAGCGAATGAAATGTAATCAACTTAAATTTTATTGGCTAATCCCACGACACTCTGCTCCGAACATGTTCCAAACACGTTACTGGAACAAACCTATAGACCCTGCCGCAGATAGACCCGGGGTCGTGGCGGGTCGGGCTGGGCTATGAGTTTCGAAAAAAGCCCGTACTTGCGCAACAGGTACAACAAAGAATGAGGAAGTAACATGAAAAATAAATATCTCTGGAGACATTTTTATTCTAAGGAAAATGGCTAAATATGACCAGGAATTGAATATTAGAGCGTAAATGATTGATTTCGATTTATAGCGAAATAATAAAACTTGCCAATTTTTTTTTGTTACCTTAAACGGCCGGTCTGTGACTCGTGACGTAGCTAAGGGGTCGTGACCCCTCCCAACCCTCCGCATATAGCTGTTATCATGTGTTGCCCCCCCTTTCTCTCAAGTCCTATTGTTTGATTTGTGGGAAGCCATTGTGAAGGTTATGCGAAGGCTGTTATTGCGTCATCAGTCTATCTAGCTTATTTCAAATGGGTCCCGCAACCCAATAGTTTTAAAAATTTATAAAAAAATATAGGGCCTGATTTTATTTGAACGGATCGTGTTTTCATGAGTTTTGGTAACCAAGCTGTCACGACGGCATGATGTTGGAAAATCTGTTACTTCCTCATTGATTCAAGATTCGAACTTTGGCTTTTTGAAAGATTAAAGCCCATGAAATGGTTTTTTCAAACCGATGAATCGTTTTTTCAAAGGTCCATAGCTGAGAATTTTTTTTCGTGAAAATAAAGGCAAACCATGAAATAACAGATCCTAAAAATTAGGGTACTTGAAAGAGTCAAATCCATAAAGCTATGTCTCCAATTGTGCCTTTTCGCGTGTGTCAGAGGCAAGCGTCATAGCGCACGGTGTGTTGAACTTGAGGAATGCGCTATTGCATGCTTCAAAAAGCTGGAAGGATATCAGAAATTGCGTGCGTAGCTTAGATGCATGCGTTGTTGAAAGTTGAAAAGGCGCGTTGAATTGAAAGTGGAAGTCGAAAGCGCACAAGTGGAGACAGCTTCCACTTATGCGCTTTCGTCTTCCTCGCTCGAATTGTGTTATGCTTTGCCTTTCCGAGTCCTCCGGGTAACATCAGTAATTAATTTATCACTTTAATAGGCCATTCACTTTAGACATCGAAGGTCGCAAAAAATCCGGTAAATCTGAATGTTTATTATGTTGTTGGGGGAGGTACCACTAGTGTAAATCCATGTTTGCCGTTTCGAAAACCCTGTGCTAACTACGGGGTGCTCGAAAAACCTCGAAATTTTCGGACTTGTTTAGGATTTTGGCTTATATTACCCTGAAAAAGCATCCTACTAAAAAAGTCACTATTATCCTTATTAAAGTAAACCAAATGTGTTAAATTTTGAGCCCATGTGAAGCTCTATAGCTCTAGTAGTTCACCAGTTATCGTGAAAAAACGAAAATAAGAAAAATCATTTTTTTTCCCAATTTTAAGAGCCATACTATTTTAGTTTAAATTGAAGTTCATCAAATTTACTACAATTTCGTCTCTCAGGACTTCTTCGTAGGATCACTTCTTTAGCCGGTATATCTCAACCGAGATGGTCAAAACTTAAAATTTGCACTTTTGAGGGGGTGGTAGGCCGTGTTTGCAGGTGGACATTGGTGGGGGCTTGGCCTTAAAATCATCCTACAGGTATACAGAACATTCCTGCCATGTGGCCTAAAAAGTTGGCCTAAAATTTGGCCTTCAACTTCTGGACTATAAGGCCCCGCTCAAACTAGGAGAAAAAAGAAGCCGACGCGGGCGTCAGCGTCTGACTCGTGCAGTAGAATCACATAGAACTCTATGGGGCCTTTCACATTGGACGCGCACGCGAGAGTCGTTTCTTCCCCGAGAAAAAAGACGTTGCGTCGGCGTCTTTATTCTCCTAATGTGAAAAGGCCCTTAGTTTAATTTATTTTATGTGTCACGAGTACCTACCTACTACAAAAAGAAATCAAAAGGATAAATTTGTATTCATAATTACTGCTTACCGCCTTGCACGTTTGAGTAGATGCCAACTTTCCCAGCCACGCGCCCTCCCACAGGCATTCTGAGTTCCTGAAAGTCAATGCATTTTATTTAGTTTTCTTGGTAGGTAGAAAGAATAAGGGAGAGAAAGCTATAAAATGAAGGGAGGGTAAATGTATAAGAAATCAAAACATCGTTATAAGAGCACCCTTTTGGAGGGGTCATAGGTTTCAAAGAGATTCGGTGATGTAAGGAAACGATTTGCGTACATGCTCTAAAGCTTATTCGTGTCCTTTGATCTTGTGCGCTATGAGCTCGTGAGAAAATTTACTACAAATAAATTGTAACAATATTTACATAATGTATTCTCAGAAATCTTTTTGTCGCCCGCACTCTTTTATTTCAATCGGTGTATCATGAGTACAATTCTTTGTTTTCTCAGAAATGAGAAAAATACCAAAATAGCAAAAGTCCCTCACCTTTATGATTAAAAAGTTAAATGGTTGGTCACACATTATAACACCATCCGTTTCGGTTCGGCGGACCGCAGCGTATCACAGAATCGCCTTCGCGGGGGTCCGCGATGATACGTAAGTATACATAACCATGAGATCTGTCGCAGTAGTTTACTGAACAACGACAACCCCATTGTTGGAGTCCGCCTTTCGCCTTTTGAACGTATTACATAAACAAGGAGTTTCAACGAAACTTGCTGATTTGTGAAAATCGCCAAATGGTGGCAAGTGCTCGGAGGGAGGTGGGGGTTTTACCGTTCGAAAGGGGAGATCTTAAAGTTTTTTTGCCATCAAATCAGAAATCGCCATGCAATGGACGAAGCAGTAACGGGCGTTTGCCGTCGAGACGTACTTTTCGAACTATCGTTGCCATTCAGCGCGCTTTCCATGCCCGCTTCAATCTCGTCCCCGCTGACGCTGTTTCCGGCCGACAATCGAACATCACTTGAATTACAACTTTCAGAGAGACTTTTCAGGCCACTCCATGCCGCCCAAAAGGCAATGGCCTGCCAGATCCCCAAACAACGTTGAGCAAGTGAGTCTGTTCCAACGGTCTAACCCCCACCACCCACCGAGCACTTCCCGCCGTTTGCCGGTTTGTACCAATCAGAAAGTTTCGTTGAAACACCCTGTAGCTTTTGCTAATTCACTATTGTCCTCGTCGTCGTGGCGGCCATCACGACGTCACAATGTGAAGTTTTTTAGGGCCTCTAGACTAGAGCACGACTTATTTTCATTCGACTTAGGTAGATTGACACCATTAGTTTTCGAATCGTCATGGATAGTGTGGGGACAGTTTAACTACAACTATACTATCTTAATAATTGATTTCATTCACTTTTCAGTATTGTAATATTCGCAACTTTCATAAATACACCAGCGCTCATGTGGGGACTAAGTGAAACGACCACCTGGGGTATCCTTCAATTTTCAATTGGGTTTACTTCAATAATTTTCTTTCTCATTCTG
This sequence comes from Corythucha ciliata, assembly GCA_038030265.1. Taxonomy (NCBI): domain Eukaryota; kingdom Metazoa; phylum Arthropoda; class Insecta; order Hemiptera; family Tingidae; genus Corythucha; species Corythucha ciliata. The sequence goes on along the minus strand of CM075937.1, from coordinate 27,738,506 downwards.
AATACCACAATCATCAATAAACAAAACAAAGCAAGTGACACCCGTCAGATGTTACCCCAAACCGTTAGTTCATTTTAGCTCGGCAAGAGCGCTGCTGTATTTTTGAAAGATGTCATTGCTCCGACCCCCAGCACAAGTTATCTTAAATGGGGTCGTAGCATTTATAGTGTTTTCAATTATTCGTTGTTTTTCAGAATCTGTATTCTTGTCTATCTCCAACCACAAGACTAATCAATACTACTATATGTATAATAGGTGACGGGGTTTCAATCAATGCCTGACGGACGAAAAGCTTGGGTTTTTTTTTTTTTTTTTTTTTTTTGGACCAACGGTTTGTGTGTATTCACCCTTTCTTCACAAACTCCTTCCTACAAGAACACACAATTATTTCTTTCGACCTTCCTTGAATCAGTCAATCACGGGCTTTCTATGGGTTTGTCTCCCGTCATCAAATAATAAGCCCGGGTGTTTCTGTAATACGTAACAAGAAATTTAAACGCCCCTTTGAACTCATTAACTCGAAGATGTTAATTGAAAATCAATTTCAACGAGGTCTCAGACCGCAGACCATCATGACAAATCGCGTTCATGTGTGACCGACCCTCAAAAGCGAGAGACAAGAGAATAAAGCAATATAATTAATTGATCTGCCGAAACTCGGATGATGATGTTATTTAATATATGAAAACAAAAAGAGCTTGGACCTTGACCCTGAATGAGATATAAATACAGTTCATGATTCATGATTAGAAGAATTGTCTGTTTTTGAAAAACGAAAAGCCAGAGCACACTCAGAAATTTCATTTGTAGGACATCAAAGAAAATCAAAAAGGGAATATCACCAGCTTCAGAGGTTGAGTTATTAGGGCAGCGTTTGGAAAGTTATCTACGCAAGTTAAGGACATTACCGCAGTCGCGGCTTGCAGATGATGGATAGTAGTGGAAAAACTTCTATTTAAAACCTGCCATTTTACACTTTTTTGAACCAGTATCATAATTTAGGGCTGCAGTATTCAAATAAGTACGTATATTAATATTGCTAAAGTATTACAAGCTGATACGTAAGAACCTTTTAAAAAAGCCAACATTGCATGAAATAGTTCCGAAGATTACAAAGATACCCACTATAATTTTCGATAACTGAGAGTGCCTCTTCTGGGCTTGATTTGACGTGCCGGGCGCTGCCCATGCAATCTGCCTTAGTGACGACTAGCCCTCTACTTTGAATCAGAGTGAGCGTACACCGATGATAAAAGAAATAAATAATATAATCATAATAGGTAATAAAAGTAAAAGGAGGTTTCCAGACGTTTATCCTTATTCAACATTCGCGGATCATCAATTATTCTCCACTATTTGCTCTCTGATCTATTATCATAAATTTACATGGGGGTTAAAATTGACCCTTTCTCTTCCCATCCCAGGCATAGAAAACTAGGTTGATCGGCGGCTCAGATTGTCTCCTGCTGATAAAAAGAAAATTTCATTACGCCACAACGACGGTAGATAAGCTTACAATTACTGTGTATGGTCGCTAACTGGATAAGCTTTGTCTCCGTCATTTTATTTCATTACACCGATTTTTTGAAAGATGGGATGAATTGACCATTAAAAGGGCGCTGGTGTTGCTATATTTATAGAAACAGCTGCTAGATGCAGCAAACAGTTTTCAATTCAGGTGAGTTCCTGTGCTCAATGAAATGAATATTGTTAAAACGGGGGCTGGGGGTCTCACAAAATCGATGAAAGCAAACGAATATGAATTTAACACATAGGTTCGCACAGGAGATTTTGATAAAGGCCCGTTCACAAGCTCTATGTTTCCGTTCTGTGGAGTCTATGCAGTCAAACAAATTTATTCCCTCGAAAAATGAAGCATTTTGATAGGTTGCATGGACACCACACAACGAAAACATAGAGCTTGTGAACGGGATTTAAACGATTAGAATGGGGAACTTGCATGAATGCCCGATTTGGGGGAAAAGTATACCGGTGAATTGGCACATGCGGACAAGGATGTCATCGGTAATTGCAGCCCGATTGGTGCATCTGGTGAGTTTTAAATAAATTTTAAAGTTCTTCAGGAGGGGATGGATGTTGCGAGGGAAAAATGACGTCAATGTGCAGTTTTGAAGCGTTTGAGGAAACTCTAAAATGTTTTGTTTACAAATAACAAGAAATATTAAGCCCCAGAAAACGCGTTTCCTCCCCTCTTCACAACACCATACATTTCATTAACTGGCCTTTGACGTAATCAAATCCCCACTCAACGTTTTTAAAAATTCGTCTAAAAAAAACCTCTGATTGATTTCAATGTTTAATGTGGGCAATTATCTTGTTGAAGAGCCCTATTCAAGAAACACCAGTGATTGAAAAATGTGCGAGTTCCCCATTATTATTCAGAAGAGAATTCAGTGGCGAATCCTCAGAGCAAGCAAGGCAAGCACCGCTTGCCCTAAATTTTGGGGGCGATTTTCAAGTTTTTTCGTGGGTAATTTTTTGAATTTGGAACGTTTCGTCGTTGACTAAGAACTTAGCTTTTTTAAATATTGTTAATTATTATTTTTGATTTTTTTTACAAATTCCGTTATTTTATTTGTTTAAAAGCCAAATAAAATAGTAGGAAGGAAGCAATTATTATCCCTCTCATCATGAACAAGAAAGATGTGAGGCACTTCAGAGCGATCGGCAAACCGACAATTCACGAAGGCGGGCCTCACAGTTGGGAGAAGCGGTTTGAATTCCGCTTGCAGGGGCGATGCCAGTATAAGTCCAAAATGCTATATTTCGGACGTTTTACTTCAATATTTCTATCCCAATTGAGCTCATTAATTAAATTAAAGCGATAAATGAGTCCAATCGCCTTTCTTTTAATGCCAAAAATTGGTTTTTGTTCATCTCAGATCTCAGATTCTTTTCTCACAAACCCCTAAGTCGTGTATCCAGAAGTAGAACAGCATTTTTACTCGTGGAGCGCTCTTCCTTGTTTGTTTGCTTCTGATTCGGTGTACGAGTTGGATGAGGTCCGTGGCGTGGAGGTAGCCACTTGTGTTTGACCGTGGGGACTGTTCTGTAACTTTAAGGTGTCGGATTTTCAATCGAAAACCGAAAAGGCACCTGTGATTTAGTTGCATTTTAAAAGAAAATAAATTAAATCATAAGAATAACGACAGCGATACCTTAAAGTTACAGAATACCCTCATGATTATAACCGTTTATTTGTTTTTTGAAAAAAATAAATAATAAAAATAGTAATGCTTGTGAGCTAGTAGAATTTCGAGGAGATTTTGCCCCATATCCATGGACTCCACTTCAAATAAAACCGTGACTGGCCGTGACACGCACGAGTATCTTTCAAACAAAATTATTTAAGCGGGGACTGTATAAGGATACTATAAGGATATTTCTACAACCCTTACTATAAGGATAATTTAGATTCAAGTACTGACTGGTTACGCTTGAGGTAAACCAAGATAAAAAGCTATGAGGAGAAAAAATATAATTGGTTTTATGACAAAATAAAAAGGTGGGACAAGGGATGAAGGATGTTTTAAAAACTTGTAGACGAGACGATGAAAAACTGACGTCGTTGAAGAACTATGATTGACGGGAGAGCTGATGTTGAAGGACGAGACAAGATGAGACGAAGACAGACGAAATTGAAGAACAATGATTGAAGCGAGAGCTGATGTTGAAGGACGAGACCAGATGAGATGAAGACAGACGAAGTTGAAGAAACGAGGATGAAGATGCGGACGTTGTTGTTGAAAAGAAAAAAAATCCGATCAGCCCACTAGCTGCAATCGGAGCTGCAGATCGAGAACGAAGACGAATATGTTTTTGGTTTCGTTGTGAAAAGACGACAAAAGTATTTTCCTTTTATTTTTCTTCACATGATCTTGCTTTTTTTTGGGGGGGTTGGAGAGGGGATTTATTTTGAAAATAAAAACAATTATTAATTAAATTTTGATTGACATTGACATGTATGAAGCATTTTTCGGGGTCTCTCAATCCCGAACATGCCGCCCCCCCTGAAGCGTTGTAGCTTCTGAATGATCTGAATTTGTACATGAGAACATTAAACTTTATATAAACGATTAAAGAAATAAATATGAGTAGGAGCAACAAATTAGGTTGACAGACGATAATAATAGTTTGAACCAAATTGATGCAAGTAAAAAGATGAAATGTATATGGGGTTGTAAGTGTTGAAATATGTAGTATGTGGGTAGTATGTGATAGCGATGTGTTTAATTTAGATCACAATTTTTATTCACAGGTAGAGGGGATAGTTTCAATACTGAACGACGAAGTATTTTATGGGATAATTCGCCGTTTTTGTAATATGGAATTCTCACGGAAGCTACTCTTGTTACGCCATCTGGTCCTGGAAATGTCTGATCTATTCTTCCTAATTTCCATTCTAAGGGAGATAAATCATCTTCTTGCATCAAGACAAGCATTCCTGGTGTGATGGAGTTGGAATTCTTTTGCCATTTGTGACGTTGTTGAAGTGTTGTTAAATATTCGGTATGCCATCGTTTCCAAAAAATGCGGTGAATGTTTTGAATCAACTGCCATCGAATTTTGGAGGAAATGTTGGAGTATTTGTTTTGATGTTCAGGAAGTGATATAAGAGGAGCCATTATAAGAAAATGGCCTGGAGTTAAGGCAGAAAAATCATTTGGATCATTGCTTAAAGGGGTTATAGGTCGAGAATTTAAGCATGCCTCTATTTTGACAAGTACCGTGTAAAATTCTTCATAAGACAAAACAGTTTTTCCGACGATTCTTTTCAAATAATTTTTGACTGATTTGATCATTGATTCATGTATCCCACCAAAATGAGGTGAATATGGAGGCTGAAAATGCCAATTTATGGATTTAGATGAAAGAAAATTATTCATTTGTTGTGAAGTAATATTCTCGTTTGTAAAACGTCTCAATTCTTTTTCAGCTCCTATAAAGTTTTTTGCGTTATCTGAGAATATATCTGTAGGTATACATCTTCTGGAGACAAATCGTTCGAGGGATGAAATGAAAGAGAGAGTGGTTAGATCGGAAATAAGTTCTATATGGACAGCTTTTGTGGCCATGCATACAAAAATCACAATATATCCCTTTGATAACTTGAAATTCTTGGAATTTGAGGTTTTGATTGAAAAGTGTCCTCCCATATCAACAGAAACTTTAGAGAAGGGTCTAATTTGTTCAATTCTCATAGAAGGTAAAGATCCCATAATAGGAGGATAAAAATGTGGTTTAGTTCTATAACACGTTAAGCAGTTGAATATTATTTTTCGAACAAGTCTTCTGGCAGATAAAATCCAGAATCTTTGTCTCAAACATGATAATAAATTTGTGGTAGGTAGATGACCGAAATCTTCGTGATAAAATGAAATAATTAGATGGCTTAATGGTGATTTAGCTGGTAGAATTATTGGATGTTTATTTTCAAAAGTAAGATGAGAAGCTGTTGTTAATCTTCCTCCTACTCTGATCACGTTTTCTTGATCTAAGAAGGGATTCAAATGAATTAGGTATTTAGGAATAAATATATTTTTAAAACTAAAAAATTCTTTGAAATGTGAAAACTGGACTCTTTTTATCCAAAATAGTAATGCCTTTTTAAATTCATGTGTACGAATTGGACCCTGTTGTCTATTTATTTTAGGCTGGCATGCTCTAAAACAGTATGCAGTGATTCTTTGAAGAGATAAGAGGTTACTGATTTTGTTTAGAAGTTGATCGAATTGACTTTCTTCTTCCAGTTGAATGTAGGAATAAATAACTTGTTTCTTTTCTTCCTTTTTAGTGCATTTCATTCAAAAAATGCACTATTGGTCTCGCCCTGATGGTCGCACATATGGGTTGTGATACTTTTTTTTCACGTTTTTAAATTTTGTGTTGATAAAGTATTTGATGGAAATACAGGCCAATGTGTTTTATCTTGTTGAAGATATTCGGGACCTTGCCACCAAATTCTGCATTTTAATAATTCCAATGATTTTAGACCTCGTGAGGCATGATCTGCTGGATTATTTTGAGAATTTACGTAATTCCACCAAGTTATGTTAGTTGTTTCTTGAATTAAAGTAACTCTATTTGCAACAAATGTTTGCCATCTATTGGGATCTGAATTGATCCAATGGAGAACTATTGTTGAGTCTGACCAACAATATATGTTTTGAAAATGAATTGATTTTTTGTAGGTATTTATAACGAAGTTCATAAGTTGGGATAAAAGTGTTGCTGCGAGTAATTCTAGACGAGGAATTGTAATTGTTTTGTTTGTTGGAGCTACTTTAGTTTTGGCTGTTATTAAGTATGATTGGACATCATCTTTTTCATGAACGACGATATAAATTACTGCAGCATAAGCTTTTTCTGATGCATCTGCAAATCCATGGAGGTTGTATTTTCTATCGTTTTCGTTGTGATATTTTAAAAAACGTGGGATTTCTATTTTTGATAAATGACTCAAATCATTATAAAAATCAATCCAATAATTTTTAAGTTCGAATGGAAGAATATCGTCCCAAGAAAGTTTTTTCAACCATAGTTCTTTAATAAATAGTTTGGCTTTCAAAATACAGGGAGCTAAGAAACCTAGTGGGTCAAAGATTCTTGCTAACGTGGACAAAATTCCTCGCTTGGAATAATCTTGTTTGTATGACTTGATTTGATAAGAAAATATGTCTAACTTCGGGTTCCAACACATACCTAAAATCTTTATGTACGAGTATGAAGGGTCATCAAATGAAACTTCTTCTTCTTGAACTAATTTGAGATCTGTGGATAAGTCTTGTAAAACAGATGGATGGTTGGAAGACCATTTTTTCATAGTGAATCCTCCTCTATTTAAAAGTTCATTAATATGTTTAATTATTAAATTAGCCTGGATTTCATTGGAACATGATAGAATTAAATCATCTACATATAGGTTTTCTAGTAAAGGTTGTATACGATGGGGAAGCGAGGTTCGATTTTTCAAAGGTAATTCGACTCATAACAAATAAGAAGGTTAGAACCCACCTCACCCCCTTTCAATGTTTAGAAGAAGTAAGGAGGAGTCTAGTCTCCAACTTTTGCCGTTTCGTTTAGATATTTTTTGTGTTGGTTAAAGTGAATAGTCCCTCGCCTTTTTATTTATTTATTTTTTCGGAGATTAGAAAAATGGCTCGTGAACTTGGTGCCCGGCGAAGTAAAGGCTCACAAAGAAGGAGAAGCCAGCTTTAAAAAAAACCATGTTGATATTGTTCTACGATGATCGTTGTAGATTGCAGTCATCGCAGAAAAACTGTAGCGGCTGAATTGAATACGAATATGTCAAAGAAGAAAGGGCAGTCGTTTCTGGTACACCGAACACTGAATCCCACCAAAAACTTAAAAAAAACACATACAGTGTAGTGAGCTCAACGGCCAGAAAATAAGTTTTCATGGGTGATGGTGATACTCACAGTTTCACAAGTGCTGTACACCGTACCCTGTGTCTCGAGTTTGCTTGTCACCCGAAAGTCATCAATTTCGACTATTCCCGGAAGAAACCAAACCCGACATTCGTGTGCTTTTGACGGTGGTCTCTGGAGGGTGTAAATGTGTCGAACACGTCTGTTATGACTTCAAAAGCATAATTTATTACAATCAACTCATAAATAAACGATTCAATTTGACTACACGAAGTGTTTTTACCGTGAGCTGCGCCGGAGTGAAAAGACATTTTGGTTATCTCGAATTCTAGAGAGAGGTGAGGAAAATAATGTTCATCTGAAGCCGGACGGATTCAAAAAATCAAGTAGCCCCTGTCGATTGCGAATCAGGTCTTCCCGACACTAATTATTACGTAGAGAAACTTAAAAAATATGTGAAAAACACTGAACTGCCTTGAAACGTGGGATTTGTATCAATAATGTCAAACTGTCCTAGGGGTTGATGATAAGGTGATAAGGTTTATTATGAGTCGAAACTTCCCCGACGTATTGCGAAAGGGAATTTGTTGCCTTCATCGAAGACTAACTGTTGAATGGTTCTTATTGCTAAATAAGGTGAGCATGTGATGCCAAACATAACTGATGACATTTGATATGTATCAATTGGATCTGATTTTGAGAACCTCCAAAGCATTCTTTGATAGGGTTGATCTTTTTCAAGAACTTTGATTTGACAGAACATCTTTTGGATGTCTCCATTTAATACAATTGGTCCTATTCGATATCGAAGAAGAAGCTCTGAAATATCGGTTTGTAATTTTGGACCAGGGAAAATAGTATCATTCAGACTTCGTCCATTGTTTGTTTTATTAGATGCATCAAATACAACTCTAACCTTTGTAGTAATTCTGTCGTTTTTTACCACGCAATGATGTGGTACGTAATATTCTGAATTTGAATTGATATCATCTATTAATGTGATTTTATGAATGTGTTCTTCATCTATGTATGATTGTATGGCTTTTTTGGGGGGGTTGGAGAGGGGATTTATTTTGAAAATAAAAACAATTATTAATTAAATTTTGATTGACATTGACATGTATGAAGCATTTTTCGGAGTCTCTCAATCCCGAACACTGACTATGAAAATGGCCCATAAAAGCCAACATGAATTATCAGATTCGATCAGAAAAAGTTGGGAACATCTCTGTCTGAATCATTCTTCATTATTCGAATTACCAAATTTATTATCAATTCAGTTGACTAATTTTCAAGTCTGAAAATTGATCTGGTTAATTGTCTGGACATGTTTTCACTGATTTTCGTATCAACACACATCTTGTTGAACGCCTAATCTTTATACTTATTATCTAATTAATAAACTCGCTGGGAACGTGTTCAGGTAACATATTTTGAAAATTGAAACGTCATTTTTATTTCTTTGGATGCCCGATTTTGGTCCTTTACCGCTTGCCCTGCCTTTTGAACCAGCATTCGCCACTGGAAGAGATGTGCACAAACACACCAATAATACAAATTCTAAAAAAGATATTCGTTGTTCATTATACATGAATAAAAAGTTTGGAAAAAGTTCTAATGTCTTTTGGCTGCCTGGCTTTTCAATATTTATTTTATTGAACTACTACAATCGATGACACTCTTTGTAATATGATATTCGTATAGAAAACTGTGCTTTCCCATCTCCCTCACACCAAGCCTAAAGTGCAATGACGTTCAACACTACAACACTTTACTCTCTTGTTTTTCATTATATTCATCGTATATCGGCCACACAATGGTAGTTGGGCGCTCATCAAAAAACTCCAGCCCTCCGAAAAGTAATAACGTCTTCTAGCCCCAACTGTAACAATATAGAAAATTGCTTTACCCCTCATCCTCCTCTTCAGCCAGACCAGCCCAAATCACAACCACTGCCAATCTCTTCATTCCTATTCCGTTATTTTTGTTATTCATGGAATATGCTATGACATGATTTCGACATCTGCGCCTGTTGTAAAGAATGGGAGATAACAAACTATACGGTGTTAATAGAAGACGAACTTTTATATTGTATACTGCGAAAAAAGAAACGAAATTTGAAAACAATGAGGAAGTTTCATGGGTCAGAACTTATTCATAAATTTATTTTTTAAGGTTTATTTATGCTAAAATAGAGCGTAAATCGTGATCCGTTCGTAAAATAATCCAACAGTTAATAAATACGCGATTTTTGAAGTTTTAGGTCATTTCAAACACGCCAGCTAGCATGTTTTGCGTCATAGGCACTTTCCGAAAAAAAGTCACCTGTAATGTAGCTGTCGAAGAGCGGTTTGTTGTGTTTCTTTGCCTTATTTTCTACTAGAGCTCTCCAATAATAAAATAGTGGAGAATGAACAGATGAGCTATTTAGAGGCATGAAAAGGACAGAGAATACAACGACGATTACGTTGCGGAAAATGTTCGTTTTGGCGGGATTTCAAATATGCCAACTTTTGTTGAGAAATAAAAAATATTTCTGAAGGGTTTAAAATTTTTATTTATTTATTTACGTGGAAGGATTGATGTGCCTAATCGAAAACAAATATTTTTGGAAAATGTGAAACTTCCTCATTGTTATCAGGTTATCACTCGCTGGACTCATCGGAGTTCGCCATTTTACAATTTTAATCGAATTTCCTGCAGCGTTATCATAAGCATCAAAGAGGTGAACCTAAAGATTGCAAGATCACAGGATGCAATTTTGGAAGAAATATTGCATGCAAGTTTTTCAGCATGCAAGTTTTTCAAAACTTGCATTTATTCTTGATTCAAAAATTGCATTGGTGGTCCAGGCTTTTGAAAGTAAACGTTTATAATAAATAAAAAAAACTATTATTAAATAAATTAAATTAAATTGATATCTTCAGGACGACGGTGGTAGAGCGGGCGTAGCCCAGCACGATTTGAGTTTCGAGAAAAAATTGGCTCCTCGATGGGCCTTTAACCCGCAACCTCAGGATAACTAATCCACCACGCTGCTAATTGCCTCTTGGTGACGCCCCTGGAAGCCGTACTGCGAGGGATCAGCTACGCCAAACCCCACCTAGGGCCATTGTTTCTCAAAACTGTAGGCATTTCTCCTTATAATAAAGGTAAACCGCTCCAATAGCGTGGATCATATCATAGACGTAGTTCGATAGATGAGGAAAGATGTTGTCGCTGGTATTTAATTAAATAATTTGAATGAAACTGGTATCTTCCGGACGACAATTCGAGTTTCGAGAAAACGTGAGCTCCCTGGCGGGATATGAACTGCCAAATCTGAACTGCATAAATTGTTTTCAGAAATTTATAGAAATTTTTATAACAACAACTAGTAAGTGGTTGTTAAATGGTATGCCTGAATTATAACCGAGATTCCCGGATAAAAGAACTCAAGCGTTGGTCCGCGACAGGGATTTATCAAGCTTAAAAAAGTTTACATGAAAGTCTTCCAAGTACACAAGTACTTAGCCTGCCATACTTCCTGTTCACTTGTGTTATATGAGTGTAACAAATAGAGGGGTTTCATGGAAAATTAAATTTTGGCTCCGAAATAACGAGAAACACTCTCGTCTAGTTCACAATCCCTTTGGGTCCGAACAAAAAAATGTTGAAGCTTAACCATCACAGGAGCAATTCACTGTGTCTGGCAACGTCTAACTTGATTATAACGATTAATGGATAGATTATTCGAGAGATTTTGCAACCAGTCCCGTGAACTGAAAAGTTAATTTTTATGAACGCGTTAGGTTAGGTAGTTGGTTGAAATGTGAATAGCGTTAACGTTAGCGTTAGCGGAAAATCTCTCTATGATTATACGGAAACCCCCATCAATTATAAATGAACGATGATGAAACGAAACGTAATGTGGGAGGGGGATACACAATAACAACCAATTTAAGGTTTCTCAAACTTCAGAGGTCAAGCCCAGGGCGCCCGGGGGGAGCACTTTGTGTTTTCGCATAATAAAGTTTCTATTAGATGATCATTGCCTGTGGATCGAGGGGCGAACTGTTTCAGAGTAAGTCAAAATCGGGCTCTTCCCCCTTTTCAACCATTGATTTGTAAATCTTCCGTAGAAAAGTCGTATTGTCTGCAAAGCTTTAACCACATCCTGACAACATGTCTCTTATAAAAGCACCGTGAATTCACTAACTTCCGCTACGCAATTTTTAGGATGCGAAAGGACGGAGTTATAAACGGCGGCTGAAAAATGGTTTATAGCAACCATATTTTCGCATAATAGCCAACTCAATAATTTTATTTCTTTTATAAACTGCGCCTATAAAGTTTAAAGTATAGCTCAAATTGATTTTATATCGTTCAAATAAAGGCGAATCTGACATTGATCACGGACATTTTTCAAGCCCAGTCCCGGCCCGGTGGCCCTCGCCCATTTCAAAAGGAAAAATTGGCACGACGCAGACAGTACGCCTATTTTGTGTAAAATGGTCTCTCAAAAGGCTTGTGGCATTGCCTAAGCTCGGGTTTTGTAAGACCCGTAATGAAATTAATAATTTTTTGTTCTTAATCTTAATAATTGTTCTTGTAATGCATTGCGAGTTTGGTGGAGTCTCTTTTTCTGTCTATGAACCACGAATCAGTGATTTTTTAAATTAAATTTTGGCCAGGAAGTTGCATCGATAAACCGCGAATCCGTGATTTTTTGCAGTTTTAGCCGCATACTTCCCCCAAGAACAGGACATTACATTGGTGCACCAATTTTATCAATTTTAGTCGCCTACAGAAACTGGAGATCTGGGTATTTTCTCTATTTTAGCCACAAAGTTACTAAACTTCAGTAGTGAGCTAGCTTTTAGAGTAGCGCTCTAGTTGGCTGAGTCGAATATTCAATCACACGATTTGCTGATCGTGAGCACCAGCATCGTTCTACTCTTCACGTCGGATGGACTGCAAATTGTCAAACTCAATTACAAAACATAATTTCGCGGGATTGGCTCTTTAAACCCCAGATTTCACTGGTTTACTTCTGTCAAATATAAAATTTCGTGTATCACTTTCTTTGAGCAAATAGAATGTTCATGCGTAGGATTGCTTTTTCCGGAGATATAATCAGAACACTGCAAAATTTCCAAAAAATTGGTTGTTTTTCGGCTCCGTTGTTATGAGCAAGAGCTCTATAGGCACATGCAAACCTAGGATACTTCTAAAAGAATCATAATGGAGTGATTAAAACCACCCCCTGTCTTCCAACAACTATTTTAAACTCTGGTTCTTATTTTACTGGTCTTTGAGTTAACTATGTCCTGATTGTATTTTTGTTGTGTGAACTTTTTGTTTATTGCTGTTGAGTTTACTTGCTTAAGAACTAAATGTCAGTGGCGAGTGGCTCTTTCACACTACAAATTTCCCACGTGTGACTTTCAAAACCCAAATTGCACAGGTGTGACCCTTTTAAAAAGCCTATGAGGAAGTTGCACATTTTCCAAAAATATTTTTTTCTGATAGAACACACTGTTACCTTGTGATAGATACGGATTTAAACAATTAAATTCAATTATAACTATTTTTTTAATTATTGAAAATAACAATATTTGACTTCCAGCCAAAATTGTGGGCTTTGTTCTGTGGCTGCTGCCAGTACAGTAATTGGCAGTTTATTTATTTATTACGCAGTGTGTATATACAGATAAATTTAAATTACAACATAAAATACAATTGCGTCTGCCCCTTAGAAAGCCCGCGGCTTGCGCAAAGGAGCAGTGCTCAGTTCATCCCGAAGACAAACTTAATTTATAAATTTACAAAGCCAATGAACAGAATTTAACCATGAACAAAAGGTCGAAGACAATTCCAGTAGTGAAAAAGAGAGAAAACAAACATTTTTACTTTTCTTGTTTGCAGCTTATTAACTAACAAAAAAATCCGCTAGCTTTTTTTTGAATGAATTGTAAGAGCAAAATTCATCTAATACAATTTTATTATCATACAGAAATTTCAGCCAAACCATAGTGGTAGAATACATGGAGGGAACCTTGATGGCGAAGGGGTGTTGGAGGGGGGCTCATATGGACCACATAGAGGAAGTGCGGGGGTGTCCCTTATTTTTATAACCTGCACAACGTAAACTTCCTAAAAAACAAACTTGTAATCCAAGGTGACTGAACTTTCTATATAGGTGCCGCAGATCTTCGGCCATTACTGTCCTTCACCAACGTCACGAGCAGTCCCAACCGCCTTTGCGCTGGACCCAGTACATTATTAATTGTTATTGGGTTGTGATTTTTGTGAATTCATAAACTTCAATTTCAAAATTAACTTGCTCTGCTGCTCTAGGGTGAACAATTGGGAGCAAAGGACTGCTGGTGACGTCAGTCTCAACCCCTACCGACCGATGGGCAGGGGGAGATCTGCGGCACCTATAGTAAAGTTTAGTCACCTTGGTGATCATTTGTTCTAAAATTATTCCCGGTGCGTTATTGTTAGTAGAAGGGGTAAAGGGGAAGCTCATATCACTAAATTCGGGGGTAATCGTTGTAATCTTTTATTTGTAATCATTCCCGTTGGCTTAATTAGGTACCGTGAAATGTGTGATATTCGTGCATATACATCTTGAGTAATTTTTTAAACGTACAATTTTGAATCCAAACTGTTCGTCCCACCATGCACAATGAAATTGTTGAGTTCAGTGAGCCACTTCGTTTTTCACGCGTCATGAAGAATATGAACTTTAGTTGATGAAACGGTTTTTGCCTTTCTCCCGTCCCCGTCTTGAACCTATTCGTGGTGTTCCGAGATCCCGATATGAGGCCTAACATCTCTGATAAGCATAGATCTAGTGTAGCCTTCCATAAACTGATAATGATTATAAAACTACCAAGAACTTCGCCGGTTGCTTCCCGCCCGTTGGAACGGTACTCGGGCGCATACGTTGACGTCCGAACAGCAACACTGCATCCGCTCGTGCTCTGGAGCCGAGTTTCGTCAGTCCAAAGCTCAGTGGGACGAAAGACGAACGATCGAACACGCCTGCGCCTGCTTTGGCCGAATGAACTGAAAAATTCCATTCTATTCGAACCTGAAAAAGCTTTACACGGCAAAGGACGCGGTTCCTTTAAATTTCTCAATATGGGATCATTCGTCCCTCTTCTGAACGAACGCTGTTTCAGTGGAGCACAGTGGCTGGTATCACACGAACCACCACCGCCCGGGTCAGCCGCTCTTTCATGAATCGCGGCGTTTGCGTGATTCAAAGAGCCGCTACCACATGAGCGAATGGGCTGGGAACAAGAATGAACAGTTTGCAAATGCGTAGAAGAGAATAGAGGGAGATTTAGGACACGAGACGCGTGACCCGCTCTACGGCATAGCCCCCGCTATGTGCCATTCGTTTTTTAAAGTCACTTTTCGGCTGTACGCAACACATAATTCGAAGTGGACTTCGACACCTTGCGTTTTATTACCGAATAAGATCCCTGAAATTTAGCACACGGGCTCTGAAAGTTACAATATGTCTCATATTTTCTCTGTTTCTTGAGTCGTCCAAATACATTTTCGAGAAAACTAAAACGAAAATTTTGATGTAATAATAATCGCCTTGTTTTGTTGAAACAAGGCTAGCTGATGTTAATCAGGTTTTATCGTTGG
Organism: Corythucha ciliata; assembly: GCA_038030265.1. NCBI lineage: Eukaryota > Metazoa > Arthropoda > Insecta > Hemiptera > Tingidae > Corythucha > Corythucha ciliata. The sequence goes on along the minus strand of CM075937.1, from coordinate 27,723,447 downwards.
ATAAAACCAAGGTGACTAAACTTTCTATAGGTGCCGCAGATCTTCGGCCATTACTGTCCTTCACCTACGTCACGAGCAGTCCCAACCGCCTTTGCACTGGACCCAGTACATTATTAATTGTTGTTGGGTTGTGATTTTTGAGAATTCATAAACTTCAATTTCAAAATTAACTTGCTCTGCTGCTCTAGGGTGAGCAATCGGGAGTTAAGGACTGCTGGTGACGTCAGTCCACACTCCTCCCGCCTGATTGGCAGGGGAAATCTGCGGCACCTATAGAAGAGTTTAGTCACCTTGGATAAAACTAAAAAAAAGTTCACTCACTGACCAGAAAGGAGGTTTTCATTTTTGAATTTATTTATTTTAACCCTGCTGTACTGTTCGTTTTGGTGTTACACTTGTACCGTTCGGGTCATAGTGACCCGACCGCGCAGTAGGGTGGATGAAAGTGATGCATTTCCGTCGAAATGATATTTTCAGGCATATTTATATTAAACTGAGGTGTCAGATTTCACCATGTTTAATTTTGAATGCAAATTGAAAACGAAAAACGCCAGGGGAAGTCAGATTGAGCATGCTGTAGAATACGTTCAGGCAGTTTACATGGGGTTTCATTTCGAGCCAGAACACGAAAATAAATCCGCAAAAACACTCAAAGAGCGTTGTAATAACCATGAAATAATGTGTAGAATCCAGGAAAAGTGCATTATGTAATAAAACAATTAAAAAATGCTCCGTGTTATAATGGCCCGGGTCACTATGACCCCAACGTACTGAGTGTAACCTTTTTTATTACAGGGGGAGGGAGAAGGCTAAAAAAAATGGCAAATCGCATAATGTCCTTTCTATAGTCATACAAACAATGTCAAGAAAAGTTATTAACCTGAGTGGGGCATTTGTCAAGATATCGGCATTCCAATCGCGTTTTGGGTCATATTGACCCGAACAGTACAGCAGGGTTAATGGACAGTCATATTATAACCTATTCATATGCCGTCATATTGGAGCAAGACTCCCTCCATGTTATATTATCTCTATGTTTGTAACGTACAACAGGGAAAAAATTGTAAAAGGTTAGTACTTTCCAACGATATATAAAAGAACTCATTGCTCATCACTTCTGATAAAGTGCAACCATCAGAAAGTGGATGAGAAGGGTGGGGTTTCCAAATAATAAAATAATGACCATGGTGTTGCCATAACTACACAAGGAGAGGGACGGGATTATTTATCAGGGGGCGGCACACCCCCTCCACGCCCCTCCCAACAGTCCGTTGTGAGCAATCCATGTTTATACGTATATCGTTGGTTCTTTCAGTGCTGCTAGAGCAGCTCCGGACTACAAACGAGCGGAGCTACAGTTTCGTCCCCTAAATTCTCAACCTAAATACAACAAACCTAAAAATAAGTGAATGAATAAACATAAGCTCGAAATAGCAACGCTATTAAGTTATTTTTTATTATTTACAGCTTACATTAAATAATAGTAGGAAAAATGATCGTAACTGCTAAATACCGGTACTCCACTCTCATGCAAATAGATTACATACATGGTTCTAGCAGAGAACACAAACACAGGCAAAAGGTTGGGAGAGGGAAGTTGACTCCTTATCCTTATCCTCTTTCGCATTTATATCTTTCATATATGTTTTATAAAGTAAGGGTATAGGTAAGTAACTCCTTTGCACACACGCTACAAATTACCTATATTTAAAAGGGTTTCTCCCTGCAATATTGAAGTAATGCAGGGGACTTTGCGTTCAACACTCAAGTTTAAACTAACTTATGGAACGAGTGAAGTAGGGTCGTATCAGAAAGGGCTGCCTAGTTAAACGGAATTCGCTGGGGTTAAAGGAAGTGACCTTAAAGATAAATAAAGGAAAATTGAGCCCACCCTAGCCTCAGGTTCCTTCGCAAAGCGACACCCTCTTCTCCGTCTAAACCCGCGAGCGCGTCCTTTGAAGTACGTGACCTTTTTTCTAGATTTGATTCACGAAACTCGCTCGTTGCACAAGCAACAGTTTCTCGTTAATCTCCTTCACGTTCTCTCTGTCCTTATTTCATCTTATTTATCCTTATTTATATAATTTACGCGTGAAGAATAGTGGATTCAAAGTGATTTGTGGGAGAATTGTACACAAATACTTTGATCGGAAAATCGAATAAAGGGCCTAATTGAGAAACTTAATGAGAAAGATTCAGGAGAGTTATATCAATTGTCATCCTGTTCTTTTAATATCTTAATGTTCTTTTAATAAGTATATAAGATACGGACGCAGTGGATATCAATTTTATAAGAGACTATACCAAACGAATGGCATTGGCCTTATCTATATAGGTAAAAACTCCCTCCTCTTTCTCCCTTCTCTTTGCCTTATCTCACCTCTCAGCTATATTTATTCAAATCTCAAAGAATATTATGTCAGTAGATCGCGATCAATTCATTCGATAATGGAAATTTCGTTCGCTAATAAAAGGGTGTTAGTAACCGGAGCTGGACTAGGTTACAGTTTTCTTATATTTTCGTATACAAGACCCTAAAGGGTTCACTTTTTACTTCCATGTTTCCCTAGGGAGTGGAAGTATGGTGTTATAAGAGCATGATAATTAAATCATTCGTTATTTTCTGGCTTTGTCCTCCCGTTTATTCAGGCATTGGTAAAGGCATTGCTAAGAAACTGGTCGAGTGTGGGGCTAAAGTTACGGCTCTATCAAAAATTGAGGAAGAATTAACGGCTTTTAAGGCGGAGGAACCTCGAATTCGTACTGTAACCGCCGACATAACGTCGAGTGACATCCGCCGCGTGCTGAGGGAAGCTGGACCGTTTGACTACCTTGTCAACAACGCGGGAATTGGCGGGTGTTTTCATTCTTTTTTGGATATTACTGAAGAGGAATGGGATGAGTAAGTGAGATTTTGATTTTGTTTTACTCAGTTTACTTTAATTTGTGGAATTTTACTGCCTTGTTATTTTAGAGTGTACAAAGTGAACCTCAGGGCTATGTTTATTGTAAGTCAAGAAGTGGCCAAAATGATGGTTGAAAATAAAATTAAGGGCTCTATCGTTAACATATCGTCAGTCGCCTCGAAAGTATAGCCCGAACTGTATTCAAATATTATGGGAAGGGAAAAATAAGGTTGAAATTTTATTTTTAGATTGCTCTCAAAAATCACACAGTCTACGGAAGTGCCAAAACCGCCGTGGATATGCTCACCAAAGTTATGGCTCTAGAGTTGGGTGACTATGGCATACGCGTCAATTCAATCAACCCAATTGCTGTGCTGACAGCACTGGGACGAATCAATTGGGAGAACCCAGCGAAAGCCGAGCCCATTCTCAAACGGGCGCCTCTTCATAGATTCGCGGGTAAGTGATAAAGCATGACCTTTTTTTTTAAATATTTAAAAATTATTAGTGTAATAATTTCGTGACTAGAAGTGGAAGATGTTGTGAACGCCGTGGTTTTCATGCTGAGTGATAAAGCCAGCATGATCTCAGCAGTGAATTTACTCGTCGATGGAGGGTTTTCAGCAGTTTAAGTTTCTTAAGTATTGTTAAAATATTCATATCTATGTGTAAATTCAACATAAATCTTCACCTCAGAGAAGAACATAACATAGCATTGTATTTTCTTGCTTTGAGAATTCTTCTAAGGGAATTCTAGGGTAAAAGCCCACTCTCCTCCACCCATAACCCCCTCCCACACCAAAGACCTGTTGGTATTCTTCATGCCATCACTATCACTATGCTGAAAATCTTTTGGAACGACAGTTCCTGTAAACTCCTCAATCATGCATACCTTTAGATTTTCCCAAGCTCCGCTATAAATATTAAATATGGAAAGGTGGATATGCTATCGATTTAAGGCGCAACTTGCTTCCTCTCTTCTGTTTTTTGTTTGATTTTTTCTCTGCTGTTTTATGTACAATAGTAAAAGACAGAGATTTCCCAGCAGCCAGGTTTTGTGAAAGCACGCAGGTTAATCCTTGACCTGAATGTATAATGCAAAGTTTTAGTGGGTATGCAAAGCAAGGTGAATGAACAACTGTGTAAATAGCGTGGTGTGACTGGATTTTGTGAGAGGCATGTAAACTTGACATAAAACAGCAAAAATAGCTCCGTGTGAGGCTTATTTACAAAAGTTTTGTTTCTCTATTCCTCAAAACGTTTATTCACACAGGGTAGGGCAGATAAAACCAAACGAGTAAGTCACTTTTCTCGTCGCCTTTTCAAGTCGCTTTTCTTGTTGGTATACCTACGTACATGGCTGGTAATGAAATGATGTTGGGGGAAACATTTTGAGATAGGATTTCCAATTTCGTGTTGAACTTGAGGTTTACAGGTTCTAAAAACATTTCCGATCACATTAAAATTTCTTATTTTAAATTTGAACCAAAATTTTCTCTATCGGGTTCTTCATCATTAAGGGGGGATATGCATAATAATTATATATCGTTACGGTAAAAAAGGTTGAAAGCACAGTAAATTAGTAATTTTTCACAAGATTCTTATGGTTCATAAAGGAAAAGGAAATGGGCAATAAATAAAAATTAGCAGCAAAATATTTTATTTCCTAATAAAAATCCTTGAAATGTATAAATTAGCGCGATGACACTGTAACTTTTATAAATGAATAAAGGTCGGGTATACACAAGAATAGCAATTGCACGAGATGAATTTAATAGGGCATGTTTCGTACTAGGGGGTCTGAAGATTAAATAAATTATTATTAAAGTATAAAACTAATAGTGTTTTCCAATAACTCAAAATTCTGCGCCGGGGGACATTTTTCCATCCGTGCCTTCATCGCTACTTATAACGTTTTAATCAAGTTCAGTCTAAGGAGGAGCGTGAATATCCAAGTCCAAGGTCAAATTTCAAGGGGGTTTTATAGCCTTTACGAAGACGAAATTGGAAGAAAGGGCTACTAGCACACAATAGGCTACCACATGGAGCTCAAGTACGAAGGGATGTAAAATGAAATAACACTGGTGGTACCTATCAACGTGACAACCATGTCAATTGTGATAGGGTAACGTCGAGTTAAAATCATAATGCCCGTTCGTACTTGACCCCCCGGAGATAAAAATAAAACTATACCTTAAAATCCATGATTGATGATGATTTGAGAGGGTTGATTTATTTCTCAAGTGGATAGGTGGCTTCAATGATAACATTTCAACTTTTAAAATTTCCTTCCTGTCAAGAGTTTAAGAATCATAATTTTATTCCCTAAAATAGGTGTTTCACACCGGGTTTAAAAATATAGAAATTAAACTTTAAGAAAAAAATATTGTAAAGCCGAAAGATTGATGCCAAGGAAACTTGCTCCGTTACCTCATAAAACCGGTAGTAAACGGGTTATCAGATGTGCTCTAAAATTAGCGACATTTGATAAAAACAAGTTATCGCCTGATCTTATTCAACGTTTTCGAATTAATTAATGAAAGCCCATGATTGGTTGCATTTAACTACTGTAGCCTTATAAAACAGCCGCCGTGACTTGTACTGCCCTGTTGTACTTCAGGGGCCGTATTGACATCTTTCATAAATACAGCAGCGCTCTGGCCTCTTGCCAAGCTAATATGAACTAACATTCTGGGGTAACATCTGACCGGTGTCGCTTGCTTTGTTTTGTTTATTGTGGTCAAATTGTGGTAGTGAGAAAGAAAATGATTGAAGTAAATCCTTTTACTAATTTACATAATATTCAACTTATTCAGTGGGAAATTTCCGATTTAGACCTACCATGCTATACGTACTGCACGTTTCCAATCCAACAACAGTCATACAAGACATTTGGAAGGGTGCATGGAGAGCCGGAGAGGGAAATAAATAGAATTATAGAATGCTCCGTGGAATGCCTCATACACCGACACAGGAGTATGGCTGGTGTCGGATCGGAAGGGTGAATGATGAAGTGTGTAGTGTGGGCTGGCCTTTACTCCCCAAAGCTCCAATAGTGTGTGTTGGGAACTAAGGCCGGGTGCACACGAGCGTAAATTGACGCGCGTCACTTGGTTCGATGCACACGAGCGTTCGAGCAACAATTGACGCGCGTCACTTGACGCACGTCACTTGGTGGTTGCGAGCGTTTGCTAGACAGTCTTTCCTCTTCTACTGAACAAGATGGATCGCAGGGCTCAATTGTTGAAGAAGAAAATAATTTTTTCGGTTGCCGTGTATAGGTATATATGTTATTCGCAATGGCCGAATTTGCCCATTGCCCGAAAAATATACCCACGACGCGTTATGGGCAGAGCGAAATGCTCACAACGCGTCGTGGGTAATTTTATTCGCCCAGTGGGCGGAATGAAATACCCATAACGCGTTCTGGGTAATTCATTTTACTCAGTAGCCGAAATAAAGGTTAGGCCGAGTCTATTTCGCGTCGTGTGTCTTCCGATTTTACCCACAACGCGTAGTGCGTATTTCGAATTACCCACGTAGCGACTTTAACCCGGATTCTGTGTCTTGCCTCATTAGACAGCGATATAACTTACAGTTTAAATCATGAGGGCGTCTCGTGTGTCCTCGGGGTAAATACCGCGGGAGCATATCATGCGTGAATAAATGTCTCTTTGAGTGTATGTTTCTCCCTCGTTCTTTGTTTCACTGTCTTTTCTTTTTAATTTCCTTTTTGTTTTAATATTCTTTCATTCAAGCATATCGTGTTCAATTATCATTCCGTTTCATTTACTGTAATTATACAGCAGTAACGCTGTAATGGGAGTTGAGACACATCATCTGACTCTGGTTTGTGAGTAATTGGAAATGCGCAGAACGCGTTGCGGGTAAATCGAAGTAGTCAGAACGCGTTGTGGGTAAAATCGGAAGACCCACGCCGCGAAATAGACTAACCTAACCGTCATTTCGGTTATTGAGTAAAACGAGTTACCCAGAACGCGTTATGGGTATTTCATTCCGCCCATTGGGCGAATAAAATTACCCACGACGCGTTGTGAGTATTTCGCACTGCCCATAACGCGTGGAGGGTAAATTTTTCGGGCAATGGGCGAATTCGGCCATTGCGAATAACATATACACCGTAATACCGAATTTCTATCCTTGTATTCTATCCTTGTTTCTATCCTTGTATTCCTCACTCCTCACATTTCATCCCCATTTTGGACCCGCTTTTGGCCCATAAAACCCTAGGGAGTTATTTGATCAAACTGATCAGATGTTAGGAGGCGTCAATTCAAGCTTGCCGTCGGGCGTCTCTTGCAGCGGCGTTACGTGTGCACTGCCCCATAGACTTCTAGGTATCTGTTCTAACGCGCGTCAATTGACGCTCGTGTGCACCCGGCCTAAGGCTTCATTTTGTGAATATTATACTCTGCCCCATTCTTATTTAAAAAAGTGGATCATATGTTTTTGGACTTTTCCCGTGAGATTGTATTCTTTCTTGTCTCGGTTAAAAATAAAATGTTCTCATTCCATGACTTATTTCTTAAATATAAAAGTGGCGACGAGGATTAAAGAATCATGCCGAAAGCAAGACAAAATCGTTCTTCGCTGAGGGATATTTCTCCAGAAAAAGATGAAACAGTATCTCATCGGCCTCCTCCGAAAATCCAGGTGGAGTTATTCAACCCTTGTTCATCTGACATCGAGGTATGGAATGTAAAGTTTAAGGCTTCACTTCAGTTAAACCAAATTACGAACGTGGACGATAAACGAAATTTATTTATAAGTGGTTTAGAATATAACCCTGCAACTTCTAATAAATTTGTGCAAACCCTCCGCTATTCACGATCATTCTTATGATGAATTTTATGAAATACTGTTAAAGAACTTCAAGCCCGTTAAATTGAAAGTTGCCGAATGAGTTCGATTTTTCAGCCAAAAACAAGGAGACCTTTCCATATGTGATTTTGCCAATTCGTTGAAACATTCAGTGTCTTCATGTGAATTTCCCAACGATATATAAAGCTGCGTATACACTTGCGAGCCGAGCATGAGCCGAGCGGCTCGCGAGCCGCTCTAAACAGGCTCGAAGCGTGTTTTTGTTACGACGAGCACGTTTGTACTAGGCTCCATCTCCTGTCGGTTTTTCATTCAACATCAAAGGAATTGGTTCGTCAAGTTGGGACGGGCTTTTAGTAGGCTCAGAGCGCGCTCGAGACAAAAGGGTGAAGAGGGGGCATTTCTTTGAGGGGAAATTTGTCATCTCCCTTTTTCAGTTACCGGGTTTTTTGTTTTTCTCTGTTTTCACCATTGTCGTTGTCGTCTCTAATTGAGGCCTACAAAAACCATCCCAATTTATGGGACCCGAAACCCATTTTTTTCTTTTTCGATACAAATCCGTTTGCCACCACCGACGACGCGACTTCCTTTTTTTTGGGCTCTCCACATGCACTAGCCATTAAATACGCCGCACCGCTCATAACAAAGAGCGATATAGTATCCTTCGAGGCCATAATGCACCCGCGACTCTGTCAGAACTACCACAGAGAAATAATAAATACACTTCATACGGCAGCTCTCGGCTCGTCCCATGCTCACAGTTTTCCCCCGGCTCGAGAGAAACAACATTTCAGCGAGCGTGCTCTGAACGTGCTCAGAGCACGCTCGGAGCCTCCAACGAGTGGCTCGCGAGCCGCTCGGCTCAGGCTCGGCTCGCAAGTGTATACGCAGCTTAAAAGAACTGGATTGCTCATCACGGCTGATAAAGACCATCTGATAATAGCCATCAAATAAGCTCCCATAGTGGATGAGAGGGGTGGAGTTTCAAAATAAGTGCCATATTGTCATAACTACACAAGGAGAGGGACAGGGTGATTGTTTACCAGAGGACGACCTGCCCCCTCCACGCCCTTCCAGTCCTCTGTGAGCAATCCAGGGGGCCTATTCTCTAACACAACAAGCAATATTTTTTTCGCCAGTCATGACACATGACTGGCGAAAAAAATATTGCTTGTTGTTAGAGAATAGGCCCCCTGGTTTATATATCGTTGGAATTTCCCAATACTTTTTTTCAAGATGCCCTCATTACTTCATTTATAATGGGTTAAACAAACCACTCGATTCGCACAAAACTGCTGGAGAAGGATCACTCCGAGTTTTCATCTGTTGTGGAGTTGAGCCGTACTCTAGAATCTATTCAAGGTATTTTGACGCTGCTTACTCAAATGGACAGAGAAGTGATTTGTGCTAATTCAAGTGAGAGTTCAAAGAATTCGCGGCAATCAGATTCAAAAATTGGGATTTGTTACTCGTGCGGAGGTAAACATTTACGTTCCACTTGTAAGTTCAGATCGAGACGCAGTCTGCCATTCATGTAATAAAAAGGGTCAAATTTCTCGATTTTGCAGGTCAAAAAAGATTATAATTCGACTGATAAAAAAACAAGCGACCAAGATGATGTTTTCATCTGATCTGTTGAAAGGACTGAGCATAAACGCAATCGCTCCCATTTTTGTACCGGTAAAAATCAACGGCATTTGCGTCCAGATGCAGCTGGATACCGGAAGTAGAGAACCTTTAAAACACAGGTACTGCAACACGGATTTCAGCGCCATATTTGGTCCCTCAGTCGTTAGGGTAAACAAAATATCATGAATGAAAAAATTGTCATCGTAACAGCAAACAAACGCGGAACGCGGTGGAAATAAATAAAAATATCCTACTTGTCAATGAGATCAGGTGATAATTATAATCATATGAGGAACCAAGTATGGCGCCGGTTTGCGTGTTGCAGTACTCGGGTTTTATAGTGCCTTACCGGAAGTTGTGCGTCTATCATCTCTCGAACAACGTGGGATCGTCTCGGGAAATTTCCATTATTCAACGTTGTACGCAATTTCGCCTCATTCAATGGTCATAATATCAAACTTGCAGGGAAACAAACTGTTGACGTAAAATTCAAAGAGGTTTCGGCGATGCTTACACTTTATGTCGCTGAAAACGCAACGCAAGATCTGTTGGGCCGCGATTGGATCGAAAAAATGAATCTCCATTCAGACTCTTTACAAAATTTGATTAAAAGTAATTCCATTTTATACACTGACGGTCGAATAAATTTAAAAAGCTCAGCAATCGACGTTCTTTGTAATAAATACAGCCACGTTTTTGATACAGAAACTGCTTATTGTAAAGTTTCACGGCCAAACTAATTTTAAAGCTAAGTTCAGTTCCGGTTTTTAAAAAGGCGAGACCTATTCCTTTTGCCCTACATAGGAAAGTAGATGAAGAACTTGATCGTCTTGCAGCAGCTGGGATTTTAGAATCCATTGACTATTCGTCGTGGGCCGCACCATGTGTCGTGGTCAGGAAGCCTAACGGGACAGTCCGCATCTGTTGCGATTTTTCGACTGGTCTTAATTCTCACCTGGAGACACAAGTTTATCCACTACCTACATCCGACGAAGTTTTTACTAAAGTGAGAGGGGGTGACAAATACTCAGTCCTCGATCTATCTGACGCTTATCTTTCAATTCCTGTCGATGATGCTTCAAAGGATTTACTCGTAATAAACACGCACAGAGGTCTATACAGGTGTAACCGGTTGTGTTTTGGCGTGGCCCCAGCGCCTTGGATTTTTCAAAAGGCAATGCATTCCATGTTAGCAGGTTTACCCAACGTCTCTTGTTTTTTAGACGATGTCATTGTAACCTGTGTAAACGACGAAGAACACTTGAAAAATTTAGAGGAAGTATTCAAACGGATTTCGCAATACGGCTTCCGAGTAAATAAGAAAAAGTGCAAATTTTTCCAAGTCTCTGTGGACTACCTCGGCTTTACTATTTCGAAGGAAGGAATTCATACATCCAGTTCAAAAGTACGTTGCATATCCGAAATTCCTCGACCGAAAAATGTGAAAGAATTGGAATCTTTCATCGGAATGATGACGTTTTACCCGAAGTTCATCAAAGGGTTTTCAACCATTTCTTACCCCCTAAATCAGCTACGGCGGAAAGGTATTCCTTGGAAATGGTCAGAGGAATGCGAGGTAGCTTTCAAAAGGCTACAAAGTTCTCTTTTATCTTCGCCGGTTTTGACGCATTTCGACAACTCTTTACCAATCGTAGTTTCAGCAGATGCATCGTCGGTGGGAGTGGGTAGCAGAATTTCTCATCGTTTTCCAGACGGTTCAGAGAAACCCATAGCCTTCGCTTCAAAAACGTTGACTGAGGCCGAGCGAAACTATTCTCAAATTGAGCGAGAAGCATTGGCTCTAATTTTCGCTGTCAAGAAATTTTGTCAATATCTTTTCGGGAGAAACTTCATTTTGTTTTTGCTTTGGTATTCCTACAATGACGGCTAACAGACTGCAGCGATGGGCATTACTTCTGTCAAATTACACGTTCCAAATAGAGTACGTTCCGACGAAACAATTCAGTAAAGTAGATATACATTGAGTCGATTGCCTTGTGGAGAAGACGTCTTATTTGACAATCAAGACAACGGTTTTCAACGAATAATATCTCTCATTCATGCAGATGATGTAAAAGACCTTCCAAATTCCATTAAGCAAGTAGCTGAAGCCAGTAAACGAGACGATACTTTCAGAGAAGTTTTCAACTTCATCAAGTGGATGGCCTGATAAGTGTCCATCCCCATCGTACAAACCATTTTTTGATAGACGAGAAATATTAAGTTTACAAGACGAATGCATCGGTTTTGGGATTCGCCTCGTAATTCCTAGTCAATTTCGAACTAGCATTCTAAAATTCCTTCACGACACTCACGTCGGAATGACACGTATGAAGTCCTTGGCTCGTGATAAAGTGTCGTGGCCTGAAATCGATAGAGACATCGAGCAATTTTGTAAAAAATGCAGCAGCTGTAATTTATTCGCTCAAAATGAACAAAGGGCGGCTTTTTTATCGGCCTGGCCAGAACCAACTCAGCCTTGGAGTCGAATTAACTGTGATTTCCCTGGTCCATTCTACAATAAATCGTTCTTAATCGTCGTTGACTCGTACTCAAGGTGGGTTGAGTTCGAACAAATGAACAACATTACTACAGAATCCACAGTGCGCGTTCTAGAAGGGCTTATTTCACGTTATGGAATTCCCGAAATCATCGTCACCGACAACGGAACTGCTTTCACGAGTGAAAAATTCAAACAATTCTGCAATCATTTCTCGATAAATCACGTTACTACTCCACCGTACCACCCATGTTCCAATGGACAAGCAGAAAGATACGTGGGCATTTTCAAAGCATCCTTAAAGAAGTTGCGGGATTCTCATCCATCAGAAACTTTTACCGATCATATGCAGTCATTTTTATTTAAGTATCGAATGACGCCACACAGCATTACAAAGGAGTCTCCAGCTGAAAGTTTTCTAGGCAGAAAATTACGTTCCAGATTAGACATTATTCTGCCGTTTCGGAACAAAACGAGAATAGTTCACCGCTCTAAAATCGAACCAACGAAAAGTAAAGAATTCTCAGAGGGACAGAAAGTATTCATTTGGGTCTACCGCCAAAATGTAAAGAAGTGGTCCCCGGCTCTTATCCGAAAACGTTTGGGCCAAAATACGTGGCTCCTGCTGGAAAACAACGACATGGTCAAAAGACACTCGGACCAAATAAGACTTCGTTTTTCAGAGTAGACAAGTTCTTGTCACTTTTCAAAGAGACGAGTAATGTTGGGAACTAAGGCTTCATTTTGTGAATATTATACTCTGCCCCATTCTTATTTCAAAAAGTGGATCAGATGTTTTTGGATAAGAGCCGGGGACCACTTCTTTACATTTTGGCGGTAGACCCTGGTGCCCTGTTCAGACGTGGGGGGAAAAAATGCTGCAAGTGCGGATACCAAGGAGGGATAATGTTATTTCTTATACGACGTCACTGGATCCCTCCTTGCGGCATTTTCTTCCCCTGCCCTCATTTCATTCAATTTTTTTAACCATTTAAAATTTACAACACATTCAAATTCAAACTTTGCAAAACTATGAAAGCAAACTCGTGTTGAAGCGCATGTTCTTACATAATAGAACCTACAAATCCATTGCAAACATGAAGGAACGAGGCCTCTCGTCCCACTAGGCGACTTTGTTTTATCGATACTACAGCCAATTTTCGTCATATTTCAGTACCCTGTGACGATCGAAAAGTGGGTGAAAGCTATTGGCAGGGAATATTTACAGCTGCCTATTGAGGGCGGGCAGGTGGACCGGAGCGCGCTCAGGCGGATTTAATTGAAGGAGTCCCTAGGAGATAGAAGGTTTCGGTGTCATAGGTTGCCCATACAAATTGTGAATAGTAACGTGGTTGATTGCTCCAGATAGTGGTTTTTTATTTTTTAATTAGTTTTCATTTGCTCGAATTGTGTTGCAAAAGGATGACAATCAAGTCTTAATGTGACTTGTATCTAAAGGCCAGGTCACACCTATCATGCACGCTTCCGATCCGACACCGATCATGCATGTCGGATCGGAGACTGTGGAAACCCTCGTAACGGTTAGACTATATTTGGGTTGGAAAGGCAATTTGAGAGGGCTGAGAAGCGTAATAGCCGTGAATTATTCGGTATTAACGCCTATTACGGTCCCCACACCTATCAAAAAATGCATGATCGGTGTCGGATCGGAAGCGTGCATGATAGGTGTGACCTGGCCTTAAAACGAACGTTTCGGTTGACGGAATCAGGTAGGATTGATGTGTTTTTGGTTGCCACTTGGGAACGAAGGATGGCGTCAGCCTTCACAACTTCCCTCGCCGGAAAAATTAGGGTTTATTGCGAATTTTATAGCCATTGACAGAAAGTATAGTGTAAGGCCCGGTTCACAAGCTCTATTGTTTACGTTCTGTGGAGTCTATGCAGCCAAACAAATTTACTCCCTCGAAAAATGAATCATTTTTATAGGTTGCATAGGCACCACACAACACAAACATAGAGCTTGTGAACAGGGCCTTACACTATACTTTCTCCAGAAACTGCGCTCAACTATCAATTTACGTAACGGCGGTCCGACAAGCATATATTGATTATTGAAGAACGTTCAAAAATGAATTATTTGGAACGTAAGTCGCAACTCATGATTTAGTAGCAGCTAGCTAGAGCCAATGGCTATAAAATTCACAATAAACACTAATTTTTCCGGCGAGGGAAGTTGTGAAGGCTGACGCCATCCTTCGTTCCCAAGTGGCTACCAAAAACACATCAATCCTACCTGATTCCGTCAACCGAAACGTTCGTTTTAGATACAGGTCACATTAAGACTTGATTGTCATCCTTTTGCAACACAATTCGAGCAAATGAAAACTAATCAAAAAAATAAAAAACCACTATCTGGAGCAATCAACAACGTTACTATTCACAATTTGTATGGGAAACCTATGACACCGAAACCTTCAATCTCCTAGGGACTCCTTCAATTAAATCCGCCTGAGCGCGCTCCGGTCCACCTGCCCGCTCGAATGAAATCCTTTGTTTGTTCGCTTCATAATGATTTTTCGTCAACCATGAAGTGACAAGGTATCCTACAGGTAGACCTCGATTAGAACAAGGACCGAAACCTCATGTTTTCCCCAGAACACATAATTGTGTAGTACAACCAAATGCTTCGGTGAGTGTTCAGTAAATGCCATACTAATAACTTAGCTTCAACAACTATTGTTCATTGAAATGTATCATTGTAACAGACGACTAAACCTGTGCACGATGCAATGAAAGTGCGAGAATTTTCAAGAAGAAAGAGATGCGGATGAGCTAAACGCTGCGTCACATACTTAAAATGGTCAAAAAATCCAAAGATTCGCAGATTGAAAAAAGATTACTGGGAAGATTACATCCCTGTTTAATTATAAACTATTTTAGTCTGGAGGTTAACGACATCAGCTTTGCAAATATTAAGCGATGCGCTTGGCAGGAATGTTCTATATACCGGTAAAATGATTTTAAGACCAAGTCCCCACCAATGCCTACCTGCAATCACGGCCCACCACCCCCTCAAAAGTTCAAATTTGACATAACTCGACCAAACGACCAGCCAAACGACGCTTCGGTGGACATACATAATATGATCCGGAGAACGATATATTTTTTTCTGAAGCAGGATCAACTTTTTCATCGGATGGTTTGGCGTCAAATGCCGAGGGTGACCTCTACGAGACCTCACAATGCTTCAAAAGGGAAAGTTAAATTATCCAGCTCGTAGGACCACTAGTAACATTCGCCCGAATCTCGATGACCAAGGCTTGTACTTAAACCCGATCTTTTACGGTTAAATTTACGTGAAATTGTAGTCACTGGCAAACACACCGCTAACAATAAAAAAAAAAACAACTTAACTCGGGCTCGCGGGGCCTTATTATACAGATTATGTGTGCATGAAACAACTCTACACTACTCGCCTATTTATTATCTTCATACGCTCCAACGAAATTGTTTGAGTGACGCAGCTTTGCAAAAGTTTTCCTTAAACGTCAGAGTTTGATTTTAAGAAAAAGTACCTGCGATCCCCTACCTCCATGCGATGATCAGTATCACTTATAAAACTGTAGAACACGAGTTTAGTTTGTTTTTTGTTATAGGGGCGTCTGTCTTTCGGTGTGATGGGATGATTTTAATTTCATGTGAAATCGACCGTAGAACGATGGGTAAAAATACAAGCCTTTTTGTTGACCGAGATTCGGACAAATGCTGGGAGTACTCGTCCACGCCGGACTATTTTGATACCCCTTTTTAAGGCATTGTGAGGCTGTGAGGTGTCGCAGAAGTCACCCACAGCAATTTGAGGTGGAAACAGCCGGTGAACAATTGATCCTGCTCAGAGAAAAATATCATTCTCCGGATCACATAAATGTCCACCGCTGTGTCGTTTGGCAATCGTGGAGCCCAAACTAAGCACCCCAGGGACCCAAGGTCTTCCGGTCGGATTCAAAGTTGTTCAAACCTGGCGCATATTTCTATCTTCTATGGTTGCCGAGTTAACTCAAAGAGCTCTTGAAGGGGGGCTGTTCTCGCGCGTTGTAGCGCCGCTCGAAAACGCTTCCAGTGGACGACTGGCCTAAATCTCATAGGATTCTCATGCAAGCATGGTAAAAGTCAGAAATGCCTCAAATAAAGTGGGATCATCGGACTTTTACTAGACAGTTTTGGTGAATGTACACGTAATAATTTATTTTTTATCGTTTATTTGTCATTATTTTAAACAGTCAGCTGTGGGCAAGTCAGCTTATGTAGGTAACGTGTTGTGACGATTGTAAACCTAAGCAGGTCGTGCAGTAAAAGTATTATTATTATTATTAATCCCCATGCGGCATTGGTCCACTGTTCCACCAGGCAAGCTTCTCCCGCGTCCTTGAAATCCTCCCTCCACCAATCAACTTCCCCACGGCACATATCATTCGTCTTGAAATGATCACTCCTGACTTAATTACTGCCTAATTCACAATTTGAGAAGAACTAAAAAGAAGAAGAGGCGCGATAGATCGTGAAGAGCTGAGGTCTGCGTCGTTCAACATTTTACAACACTGCGAGGGGATACCGCACATTAACCAAAAGTGCCTGGTAAAAGCCCGGTGCTTCCGCTTTTTTTGGAGAAGTTTCCGACTTTCATGAATTATTCGAACTTTAACCAACGCTATTGGTGAATGCTAGAACTTACCGGTAAATGCTAAGATTTAACCAACCGTCGGTATTTTACTGTGACATCTACACAGCGTAAATGCTCTTCGACCAATACGGATGCATCAGATAAGTTCTGCTTTAATTCTTTTTGTAATGGCATGATTCTTTGTGTTTGTTTTTCAGGGCTTTTGGGAATTCTGATTGCACATAAATTTCATGATAGCAGCTACATAAGATATGTAGTTCAAGATCCTCTTCAAGTCGGTTGAAAAATTGTACATCGACCTGGTGTTCGTATATCGAGAACAATCCGAAAGGAATTGTTCAAGAGAAACGTTGCATAAGCAACAGCAGTCTAATTGCGCCTGGATTTGTGAAGGCCGATTTTGAAATTGGCCGGTTATCGGAACAGCGGCGGCGCACGATCGAGGAAAAGTATTTGATGCATTCTCTACATTCAGCCTATGATTCCTATACGTATTCCCTCAATTCCATAGCCTACTATAATAAGTGAAAGGCAGCCTATCCTCGTTACCCACGAGACAACATGAGGAGCTTGGCTGATTGGTCTCCCAAGGAGTTTGTTCTCCCCGCATATGAGGAAATTATGGTCGTCATATAATAATAATGAAACTAACTGTGGCAACATCTGGAAACTTACCAATTTAACAACTTCTGTCTATTTCTTTCATGCCCAAACTCATAATTCCTGAACGTATAGGCAGTGGCGGCGCGTGGACTTTTTGGCCGGTCATCTCATCCCTCTTCTCACACTCTTTTCTGTTGTGAGGGCAAATATTATCCATAAAATAAATGTGTTCTTGCTCATAATGCATATTTTTCACGTTCCAGAACCTCTAACAAGCATTCTGGCCTGCTCGATTTGCTGTATGATACATTTCTACTTATGGCACAATTCTATTGTTCCTAATTTTCATCCATTGTTGTATACATCGTTCGAATTATACAATTTGATTTGTTCAATCGAATTATTAAGGGATTTCAGTTAATTGTCTTTAACAAAAATTCACTTTTCCTGAAATGCTCCGTCGGAATGATTCACATTTTTCAGTACACAAGAGATCCTTTTAAAAATACGGAGCTTGGTCTCGAAAAACGGAACGAATAACGATCTCACGTAAAATACCATTTTAAAAACTGGAGAACCTGCACCAAATTCAAGAGAAACAAAATTTAGCAATTCGCAATTCAAACGCTGAAAAGAGATGAAAAATGAAATAAACGCCAGGAAAATATTTGAAAAGGAGCCGTTGCCGACCACGACCGTTGGGAATGGGACACTCTGTACGGTGGTACTCACAGGAGGACAGTTTGTACTAACCAGCGGGTACCTGTGAAATCAAACCACCTCAGAAGGAGGACAGTTTGTACGGTCGTAAGCGAAGAGGCTCTCTAGGAGGAGGACACTTTGTACGGTCCATCGTCCCCAGTGTGGGACCCAATAACATGATTGATTGATTGTGTGTTATTAAATGTATTTTATGAACTATGTGTATTAAATCTTTGAACATGTGAAACCAAATCTTCGAACTTGTACCTTTCTTGTTTCTTTTGTGCCCTGTCACTTCCGCATCGCACCAACGCAGATTAGTTGTCTCTCATTTCTTGAGGTGTTCGGATTAAAATGTCATCTGTTACAACCACGAGCAGTAAAGGAAAGCCGAAGCTTGTCCATGATGGGTATTCCTATACGATTTTGCGCCAAAATGAAAGCTCAGTACGGTGGAAGTGCTCATCATCTAAATGTCCGGGTAAATTATCCTCTTCAGTCCGTGAACCCTTCAATGATTTCACTAACTTTGTACCGCATAATCATGAAGCAGCGTCTGCGACGGAAGTAGGAGTACTGCTGGCCAAGAAATCAATCAAGGAAAGATTGCTTACTTCTCGAGAAAGTCCTACTCAGGCGGTCCTCTCTGTGGCTCACAGCATTGATCGCAACATATGCAAAAACCTCGGTAAGGAAATAAGTATAAGAAACAATAAAATTAATAAAACACATTTCTTAAATTAAAAATAAAATACACACAAGATAAAAACAAAAAATTAAATAAAACATGCTTCTTTTTTTTTTTTTTTTTTTTTTTTGCTTATGCTTTCGTGAGCCATCAGCCGTCGTATCACATTGTTTATTTTATATGTTATATTTCATGTTTCGTATTGTATTTATATTTTATATTCATATATTATATTATACTTAAATTAACTGTAATTAAATTTCCATGCCAGCATTATTTATGTAGTGAATGAAATCGTTGTATAATGATTCAATATTTGTTAGGATCAATTTATAGTTGAAAGGAATGTCTAATAACTTATTAGTATAGAGACTGTTCAAAAAATTGGTACGGATCGCGCTGTATTGGGAGCATTCCATTATTTTATGTTCCAAGTCGTCTGTGACGTTACAAGTGTTGCACTTGCCATTGGGATTTTGTCCAATTCTGCTCAGATACGAATTGCATATACCATGATTGGCTCGCAGCCTATTTATTATTCTGATATTTTTCCTTTTGATTTGAAGGTTTTCAAACCACGGTTTCGATTTTATAACTGGATTTAAAGTTTTGTAGAAATAACCTTTTTGTTCTTGTTCAAATTTTAGCTGCCATTTTTGTTTCATCATGTCGTTAAAGATGGGCCTAATATCTGAGTGAGGGATTTTGTATTGAAGTGTGTTATCACAAGTCCTACCCATTTTTGCTAAACGATCAACTTCTTCATTTCCAGGAATTTGAGAGTGCGCCCTAAGCCAAACTATTTTAAGATTTTTATGTTGCTCGAGAGTAATTTGGTCTATCATTGATATTATTTCTACTATAAGATATGAATGACTTAGTTTGTGATTGAAATTGGCAATACTTTGAGCTGCGCTTTTGCTGTCGGTTAAAATTGCAAAAGTATGATTTTTTGATGTTTCAATATATTTGAGTGCTTCGATTATAGCTACACATTCAGCTGAGAAGTTTGAAAAGTTGCCATGTAATTTGAAATAACTTTTGATATTATTCGTTTTGTCGTAGAAAGCAGCTCCAACTAGGTGCCCACTTTTTGACCCATCTGTATAAATTTCTATACTATCTGCTAACAATGGTTTAATTTCTGTGCGGAAAGTTTGAAGAACATGAGGTGAAGGGTTTTCTTTGTAACTGGTCATGTTAACTACTGGGACTTGGTTGAAGTAAGGGTATTTACTAATCTCATGCACCGGAAGTTTTTCAGTACAAGAAATAATAGGTTGAAATTTTGAGCAGTCAAGAAAGCTATTTACTATTAAAGGAGTGGGTTTTTTGTTCCAGTAGGTATGGGTTAGGACTATGGTGGACAAGTGGCATATCTTTTTTATCACGGAAGATGAGTGAGAAAGAGTTTTCAGCACGTATCTATCGGCGAGCATTTTACGTCGTAGTTCAAGTGGTGGCTCGTGTGCCTCGGACAACATGACATTGATTGGCGTGCTGCTCAAGTACCCCATACATAGCCTTATGCATTTGTATTGCACCTTATCGAGTAATTGAATCGTTGCAGTATTAGCTCTGCTGTAGAAAAGGCTTCCAAAGTCAATTAAAGTTCTAATTGTTGACCTATAGAAAAGAAGACAAGTTGATGGGTCTGTACCCCACTTGTTGTAACAGATCATTTTTAATACATTAATATATTTTTCAGCTTTACAGACTATATCTTGAATGTGATGTTTCCATTTTAATTTATTATCGATCTGTAATCCTAAAAATCGGATATTTGTTTTGACCGGGAGGGCCGCCCCTCCTAAAATAATTGAGTCGCCCAGGGGATTTCGTCGTCTTCTAGTGAAAAGACAAACTGATGATTTGTCTGTTGCAATAGTCATGCCATTCTTGTGGGTCCATGTAAAAATATTCTGCATCGCGTGATCTAGGTCATTCACGCATGTAGTTATGTTTTTGTGTGCAGTGTATATACATACGTCATCTGCGTATTGAACAATATTTATATTTGGGGGACAATGTCTAACTAAGTCGGCTGCATAGATTGCATATAACGGGACGCTTAGTATGCCCCCTTGTGGTAAGCCTACTCTACAGATTCTTGGACCGACGTATTCGCTGTTAATTCTAAGAAATATATTTCTACCATCTATTAATTTGAAGATATTATTGATAAATTTTAAAGGTAGACCTATATTAAACAATTTTTGTCCTAACAGTTGTATGTTTACGTTGTCGTAGGCCCCGGAAACATCGAGAAATGCCGCAAGCAATGTTTTATCTTCAGTTAAACTCATATCTATGTCTGTGAGTAGGAGCGAATGGCAGTCATGTATAGATTTTCCTTTTCGACATCCGTATTGACTTGAGGGTAAAATTTCTTGAGATTCGATGTACCACTCCAGCCTACATTTTATCATTCGTTCCAATGTTTTCACTACGCACGATGTTAGAGAGATGGGTCTGTAGGAATTACAGTCGCCTCCGGGTTTATTAGGTTTTAGAAGAGGGATCACCACGTGATTTTTCCAATCTTCAGGGAATTCACCTGTTTCCCATGCTTGATTGAAAATGTGTAAAAGTATTCGTTTAGATATAGTTGGAAGATGTGAAATCATGGGGTAGTGTATATGGTCCAATCCGGGGGCGGTATTTCTTTTACGGCATTATTAAACTCTTTTTCTGTGAAAGGCTTAAGTATAAAATGGTCATTGTGTGTATTCAAGTCGAAGTAGTTGTCCTCGGGGACGAAAGGAGGGCACATTTTGTTAAAAAAATCATTAGTCCATTCGCCTGCTGTTATGGGAGAGTTATTTTGGGAGTTGTTGTTTTTGAGGTGCTTAAATGCCTTCCACATATCCTTTATACTATTTTTTCTATTAATTCCTTCACAATACGTTTGCCACGATTTGTTTTTGCTCTGCCGAACTATTTTTTTTGCTTGAGCATCCGCTCTTTGGTAAGATATGTAATTATTGTAGGTAGGGGAATTTTTATATTCAAGGTATGCTGTTTTCCTTTTATCTATAGCTATTTTACATTCTTCATTCCACCATTTTTTACAAAATTTGAGGTTCTTCACTTCTTTATACTTCGGGATTGCTTGATCGCTAGCTCTATTGATATTATCAATGAAAGTTTTGTAATCATAAGAACTGTTGTAGGAAGGCAATTGTTCTGCCGATAACTTTTCCATAAGGTGTGAATATTTGTCCCAATCAGCTTCGTTCAGTTTCCATTTTTTGTTCGATCGTAAGTTAACGCTATTATCATAAGGAACCGTTGTACCGAAAATGATCGGCAAATGATTGGATCCCATGGGGTCATCCAGTATGCACCACTCAAACTTCGGAGAGAGCTCCGGTGATACAAAAGTTAAGTCTATTGCCGAATCGTTAGTTTGTCTAGAGGATTTTAACATGGTTGGGGAGCCGTCATTTAAGAGAATTAAATTGCAGTTATCAGCGGCCTCAACGAGGGCTGATCCTTTATGGTCTGATAAAGAACACCCGAACGTGCGATGATGGGAGTTGAAGTCACCAGCTATAACACAAGGTTTTTTAAATGTATTGAAAAATTGCTCCCAACTTCTAGACGAGACGTTATTTCTAGGATTATTGTAGATAGACACAATTGAAATGGTTTTTGTTTCAAAAGGGATAGATATGGCTACTGACATAATATTTTCAAAATTTATACGTGGCATTTCAGTATACGGTATATTGTTTTTGACGAGAATGGCTACTCCAGCTTTGCCATCATCTCGATCTTTTCTAATGACATTGAAACCACTGTAATTTACTGCTTGATTAGGTCGAAACCATGTCTCTGAAAGAATTGCGATATTAATATTATTTTGTGATAAACAAGCTTCTAAACTGCCTTTGTTGCTTACGGCGGACCTTGCGTTCCATTGTAAAAATTTTAAAGAGTTATTACTCATTTTAATAGAGAGAAATGTGAAATTCTAGACTTGATTTCTTTTATGATGTCACTTTTTTCTTTTAGAGGTGTTTCTTTTAGACTATTAAAAACTTCAAATAGAGCTTCGCAAAGGATATCGGTGTTGTAAGAGGAATTTCGGGAGGCCCGGTCCTCTTCGGCGGCTGGTGAGTACGGATTTTTAGAGATAGGTGTGCATTTGTCAATATCATGTCGGTGATTCTCTAGAATTTGACGATGTTCTTCGAAGGTTTTGTCAGGAGGGGTGTTCGGGCGGGTTCGTTTAGGAGGAACTCGGTTTGTTGACTGTAATGAGGGGAAAACTGTTGTGTTATTTATTTTGGGAGGCTGATTAGTTAGAACTGATTTGAATGATTTTATGCTCATTTTGTCCCTAGCCTCGGTGAAAGAAAGATTTTCGTCAGTCATTAACGTTCTGATGGACCTTTGCTTACTGAATTCCGGGCATTTACTCTTAGAGAGAGCAGAGTGCTCTCCTTTACAATGCACACAGTAAGGGGGCTTGTCGGGGGGGCATTCACTACTTGGGTGTTGCTCTCCGCATTTGCTGCATCTTGTGTCGCTTCTACAAAAATCCTTTTTATGGCCGTATCTAAGACAATTGAAGCACTGGTTAATCCTTGGTGTGTATGGTTCAATGGGGCATTTGACGCAATGCAATATGATGTATTCCGGCAGTTCCTGCCCACGAAACGTTAACAAGACTGTCTGGGTTGGAACAAATTTAGTTTGACCATTTTCAATTATTTTACGAGAGAAGCGTTTAGCCCTAATTACCTTTATGAGACCATAATTCGGTGAATGTACGTCAGTAACTATGTCTTCCTCGGTGAGTTCGTGGCAAACTCCCCGAATAATGCCTAGTCGTTGTAGAATATAAGAAGGCGCGTACACTTTTAGTTTCTTTTCCGCAAAAGTTTGAGAATCAATTAGTATATTTGCGCTTTTTTTGTCGGATAATTCTACTTTTATGCGATTTCGGCCTATCTTTTTAATGTCGGTAACACTTTTTCTAATCTCAGGGTGAGAATTAAAAATCAACTTGCCGAGTGCCATTGGGTGTATGCGGGATACGGTGCTGCCGCTATCTTCTCCATCGATGAAAATGACAAATGGACCTTTGTCCACAGCTTCGTAATGTGAACTTGGAATAGCTTTTTCTTTATTTGCATAACTAGATTTATTAATGTCTCGTACTTCTTTGTTTTTTTCTTGTTGTTCACCGTTTTGAACATCCATATGTTCGGTGGGTTCTACTCTTTTTTTCTCTGCTGTATCGGTCTTATCAGGAGGGTCACTCTTCTTGTCCTTCTCTTTGGGGTTCATGTCGATTGAAAAAAATTAAATAAATATGTAACTTCTACTCACGTGATTTCCGTGTGAAAAAAGGAAAAAGGGAAAGGGGGAAAATAATAATAAAAATTTTGAATAAAAAATAAAAAGGGAAACCTGAACACTAGTACTTTGACCACGTCTTGCACTGTTTGAGAGCTCAAACCAAACTCAAACCAAATGCTTCTTTGCTGAAGGTAAAATGACAACTGTGAGACGTTCGATGAGACGAGCTCGTCGAGCAGTGCAAGATGATCAACGCCCTTGCTTTTCTCCCTCAACAAGACGTTTTTTCCGAAGTTTGCCGCATGTATCGCAACTGTTCTGCCTTTTTTTTTTTTTTTTTTTTTTTTTTTTTTCCCTACGCCAGTCAGGTCATTGGCTGTTCCGCCATCCGACCTCTTGCAGCCCAATATAACTTTGAGATCTTCGACCAGTTGGTGTCGTCAGATTGGAACTGTGTCCTAATGTCCTCGAGTTGAGGACAGTCAAATTGGGCTCAGAACTGCTCCCTGTGGAACTCCATGCCGTGTGGCGCGGAAAGACGATCTCTCATCATGGTATCTGACTCTTATGAATCGCTGGGCAAGAAAGGAACGGAGGGATGTGAACAAGCGTCCATCCACTCCAAGGCCACGCAGCTTCTGAACCAGCAATCTTCTGTACACCCGATCGAACGCAGTCTTGAAGTCGACGAAGACAGCAAGAGTACTCTGCTTATGATGGAAGCCATCCTTTATTTCTTGCGTCAGACGGACTACTTGTTCCATGGTGCCACGGTGCCTCCTAAAACCTGCCTGCTCAGGTGCCAGAAGACTGTTCTTTTCGAGGAAGTGTTCGAGCCTACCAAGCAGCAGTCTTTCAAACAGCTTCGAAAAAATGCTTGTAAGAGCAATGGGACGATAACTGCTGGGGTTTTCAGCTGGCTTCCCTTTCTTGAGAATGGGCACTATCTCTGCCTTCCTCCATTCATCTGGGAACTGCTGATGCCAGACCAGATTAAGGAATCTCAAGACGGTCCTTCTGGCAACCTGTCCCAGGTTTATAAGGAATTCTGGCAGCACCTCATCCGGACCGGCACTCTTTCCTTTCTCGGTGTTGCGAAGGGCTGCATCAAGTTCACCCTCAGAGAAGTCTGTGTTCAGGATTTCATGGTCTCCCTCCCTCTGACAGGTGTGTATCTTTGGGACACGTTTGTCACACTTATTCCTCGGTCGGAAGTTACTTACAGCAGCATAGTGCTTGCAGAAAAGGCTGACAATATTGCGGTCATCAGTCACTTGGGTTGTCCCCTTGTTGATGGGATTTTTTTGCGGGAGATTGTCATTGTTAATTTGGGAAATGAAGTGGTGCGCTTTAACTCCATCCCTGCGGAAGTCGAGTGCCTTCAGAAAGTTTCTGTAAGTCGTCCGTTTTGCCTCAATAATCTCTTTCTTGAAGAGAGCAACTTTATGCTTCAGGCTTATGAGATCATCACGACTTTTAGATAGTTTGTAAGTTTCTGCAGCCCTGTCTCTATCTAGCATTAGTTCTTGCAGGCGAGGGCTCCAAAATGGCTTGTATTTCTTGACCTGTCCTCTTGGGATAGCCCATAGAGCAGCTTTCTTTATGGCATCGGTGATCTTTTGCAAGGATTCTCCCACTTTTTCAGACACTAGGCTGTAGGTGACCAGTGCGTCTGCCTCGACTGCAAAAGTTTTCCAGTCTGCTTTCTTCAAGTTCCACCGAGCTCTTCGTTTGCCAAGCTGAGGGACTGCTTGCTGTTTGTCAAGTACAGTCAGGATACAGTGACCGAAACCCCCTGGAGGTGGCGTTAGGGACAAGGACAGGCTTGGCGTGATTGAAGAGTGTGAGAGAACGGCGTCAGGAGATGATGTTGATCCCGTAAATGCAAGGAAAGTTGGCTTTCTGTCTCTGTTGAACACATAATCAGCTAGGTTTGTGTCTATAAATTCCTCAATCGTCCTTCCTACAGCATCAGTTCGCGAGTAATTCCACCGAGAAGATGGAGCGTTCAAATCCCCGCATAGTATGGTATGGCGATCCCATAAATTCTCCAGCCAGGTCAGGATGGGTTGTTCCTAGGCGGATTGTACACAATGAACAGCCGGCGGTGAAAATTTCCTCTCCAGACCTTTAGTTCAACCGCCTCCAGTTTATCCTGCGCCTGCATTTCCTTCCTGATGAAGAACTGCACGGTCAGAGATGTCTTCGCAGCCACAATGATCCCCGACGCGCACTGTCTGCTCCTTCGGAGGACATACGTCTGATATCCACGTAGTTGGAAATCGGTGCTGTTGTCGGTGGCAGCGCCAGCTTCTACTATTCCATAGACGTCTATGTCTCTGCTTATGATTTTGTGTTGCAGCTCATCGAATTTTTCGGTTGTGAGGCCTCCTGCATTCCAGAATAGGGTTTTAAAAGACAAGTCCGGTGTGGTTTAGCCTTGAGAAAGGCCGTTGAAATCTTGGCGTTGTTGGTTCATGCTGACGTGGTGATCGAGAGTGTGATCACTTGGCTTGATCGCAATACGTTGGGCTGACGTGCGGCGATTGTTGCATACGTTCAGTATCCTCGGTGGTACACAGAGGACGTCCAGGGGCACGACGTGGACGAGTATGCTTCACCCCCAAACTGTTCTGCCGAAGTTCTTCCTCTGCTGATGTATATGGAATGTCCGAGAGGTGACGCTGAGCAGAGGAGCTCGCACGAACAATTACTGTGAAGGGTGGAATTCGTCATTCAACAAACTTGTGGGCTGCTCAAAACCAGGATTTTGGACTGTTCTCCGGTGCTTGCAGCTTGTCGTCGCAGCTGGTAAATTACAAACAGAGAGGATGGAGCCAAAAGAAGACATTTTCTTCAAGCCAACACAAGAGCATGCCGATGGGTTGCTGGCTATACGGCAGAATTCCTTCAGAAAATTGCTCATTTCATCAAGCACTGACCTACAATGTAAAATGGAAAAAAATAAATATGTATATTGAAGTCTCATGTTTTGACATAATCATGAAGTAGCTGCAATCGAAATTATTGACCCCGAATGTATTATATTCCTGCGTAGTACAAAGTGTCCCCCTTCATATCTACCTATTACTTTCGGAGAGTACGAAGTGTCCTCCTTCTCGATTGAGGATTACCCAGGTGACCGTACAAAGTGTCCTCCCTCAGCTAAAATAACAATGGACAGTACAAAGTGTCCTAGCACCCGACCGTTCGCACAATGAGCCGAGAGGAACCGGATTCGACCGAAGAAGCGATGAGTAGAGCTTATTTTCTAATGCGCGAGAAAGAGAAGGAAACTGAGCTTTACGAAGACACGAGGGAGTGGACGAGAATGGGAGGGAGGGAGATTGGATTCTCCAAAGTTAGCGCATCTGTTACGCTATTAAGGCCCAATAGATCGCTCTAGTATTCTTCTAGTTGATCACAAACAGACCTCCTAACTCTCCTATGAACTCAGTTGAGTGAAATTATCGTTGTTTAAATAATTTTTTTTTTCTCCAAGAAGGGACTTTTCTAAGAAAAATATTTCCAACAAGTACTATTCCTTCATTTCCGAAGAAAAATCTAGTCATCGGCGAATCTATCGATGACCGGACGCCTCGCCACTGCGTATAGGCCTCTTTTTCACAAGTTTTTCTTGTTTTACGGTGGCCTTGGCAAGTTGACACTTGCACTACGTCCCGCTCTGAAGGAGCCGTTCAATTTCGAATGAAAGGACTACATGGGAAGCGGGGAACGCAACTGATACTTTCCCTTTTGGGTGTATGTAGATGTTGAATAGTACATTACTTTGCACCGTCACTTAGCCACAAAAGTTATTCTGGCCTGAGACAGAAGAGCAGCAATAAGGAGGGGAATGCTCGATGACCGGCATCCTTTATCGCCATCCCTGCAAAAAACGGGCCTTTTCAAACTGAATAAATAATTATTAGAGTCCAGTAAACTTCTAGTTTATTTCCTCTCCTTTACTAATTGTATTTTATCTCTTTGAAAATATATTTTTTGAAATTGGTGGGTTTTAGGACCACATAGATGAAGTGCGGGGGTGCCCCTTATTTTTATAACCTGCACAACGTAAACTTCCTAAAAAACAAACTTGTAATCCAAGGTGACTAAACTTTCTATAGGTGCCGCAGATCTTCGGCCATTACTGTCCTTCACCAACGTCACGAGCAGTCCCATCCGCCTTTGCGCTTGACCCTGTACATTATTAATTGTTATTGATTTGTGTTTTTTGAGAAATCATAAACTTCAATTTCAAAATTAACTTGCTCTGCTGCTGTAGGGTGAGCAATCGGGAGCAAAGGACTGCTGGTGACGTCAGTCTCCACCCCTACTGACCAATGGGCAGGGGGAGATCTGCGGCACCTATAGTAAAGTTTAGTCACCTTGGTGATCATTTGTTCTAAAATTATTCCCGGTGCGTTATTTTTAGTAGAAGTGGTAAAGGGGAAGCTCATTTCACTAAATTCGGGGGCGGGCGAGAGTCTATCCCTAAGTGGACAGACTTTAGATATAGCTATAAGCAGCAAGTTCCTTTTAAAAGGTTAAACATAACTCAAGGGTCAGTCGGATACCTCGTCATGATTTTTTTTTAATGCTTTGCCGAAAGAGGGGCTTAATGTTTCCTCAGAAAAATTCAATAACATTTTTCGGTCATTCCTACTAGGAAATGTATTTTATTCCCGTGTGAAGAGTTCCTGGAACGACGTATTGGTTTTATGAGGGAAAAGCAAACTTTTTCTTAGTCATGTAGTTTCTCTGTAATTTGTTGGATATTTGTATGTGAATATTATTTTATTACCTGACGTTTATGTTGCCTCTTTGGGCGTTCGTAAAGAAAAATAAATCAAATCATCTTGCGTTATTTTCTTTAGATTATCTCATGGTTGACCTTTGGTAACCCCTAGGCAGAGACATTCAACAACTTTGCCCATCGGTCGATGTTAACACTGACCCAGTGTTTCCGTAGAAAATTATTAATTCCTGCATAGTTCGAACAAAGTCAGAAAACCCGAACTAGGGGGTGATTCTGTAACTTTCAGTGTCTTGGCACTGGCGCCTTCCAACACTGTCAAATCTATGATGATGACATAATAATGGTTACGGCGGTTTTCGTGTAGTAATGATAGAATGGAAAAACCACCGACGGAAAAAACCTTCGGCGGGTGAAACGTCCAGTCATGACAGGACGCTTGACGTCATGTCAGGACACTTGATGGGAAAATTCCCGGGAATTTATTTTTCATAAAATTTCCGGGAAAAATAGGAATTAATCCGATTTTTTCGGGAATTTATTTTTTTGAAAACATTTTTTAAAATTCGACTAGTTTCGCCCAGGTCATTTTTAAATGTCATTTGGAAAAAAAAATGTGTGTCTTTCAGAATGAAGACAAGAGAATAGGAAGGGATTCGAAGTTTAAAGGGTAAATCTTGATAATTATGCAACGGAAACCCGAGAAAATACATTTTTATATAAAGAAATAAATTAATACAAATATAAAGAGACATTTTCGAATTTTTAGTAGATTTCTACCACATAGTCATGACCTAATCATTTTTTCAACGTGGTGGATTTTAAATTCAAATATAACCAACCTTTTACATTCAGAGGAAGGGCACAAAGTAATAAAAGTGGTGAGACGAACGTTAAAAATGTTGTTTTTTTTTTAATTTAAATTTGTCTTCGCACTGATTTGTCCTTAATATTACGTCTAGCCGGTTTTCAGCACTACGCCATCGTCCCCTGAAGTAATGCCGAATAGGTGGTTCAGGGTGGGGGTCTCTCCTACAGAGAATGAGGGTCTGTGGTTTTTTATAGCCTGTCAAGAAGAACATGAACCCGCGGCCAGCGCACTCTTTTCGATTAGCTGCAACTTCTCTTCCCTCTGCTTTCCTTACAGAATTGGTTGTCCCACTGTTTACCAAAGATAAGTGTTACTATCAAGCCGAAGTTCCATTGAGAGGGGGTAAGGAAAAATAGCTGGAGGGGCTGAACACGGGAGGGCGAGGTCCCCGTTTATTTTGACGGGCTATAATGAGTAGAAATCCCATGCTGCCCAGAGGATTCGATCCCCTTGGCGTGAGTCTTTTGAAGATTTTTCCACAGTCCGACAAAACTACGCCATCTTCAACACGCAATTTGTATTAGAACTTCAAACGCTATGGGCGATGCTCACACCTAATAAGTTATCGTTTGAAACTCTAATTTAAAATGATGTGCTGACGATGGCGTAGTGCCGAAAGACAATAATAACAAAGACAAGTTAGTTGGAAAACAACACCAGCAATTCTTAAAATTTTTGAACACCCCTTTCGAAACAAGCAATAAAAAATGTTTTGATCTAACGTGTCAAAATGCAATCCGAGTCAAAAAATAAGCGTGAGAAATAAGAAAATAAACAAAATATGGTAAGAAAAATCCTATCGTCTCTTCTTTCAATGCCTAAGAAGTGGGAAGCCAACTTAACTGACAAAGAAGCACGAAATATTCGCTCAAGCAATAAAAAATAAATTCCCGGTTTTAGGCGGGAATTTATTCTTTGGGAAAAATTCCCGATCAATTCCTTCCCGGAATCACTGCCCAGGTATATCACCCGCTTAGGTATATCAATTTCTTTCAATTCACATGACTTCAATAGTAGGGCTCGATCTATACATATAGAGGGTTAGCAGGGAAATTTGACCCCAGGCGACACTCTGCAAGGGGTGGCACTTGAGTTTTCATTTTTTTTCAATTGAAAAACTCTTGAATAGCTGAAGAGCTCTTGAAAATTGTTATATTACATAACGAGACTGGTAAGTGCCACTTTACCTTTGAGTACTTTGTTTGGCTGCTAAATAAGTATGAACAGGTGTATTGCACTTACGACGAGTTATGTACGGCATTTTTCGCAGGACATGAGAAATAAAATAAGTAATGGGACAATAATTTCATGAGAAAGATTGAATGTTAGGAAGCCGTGACGTGATTCTAATCGCAGATAACCATACGAGAACGTTATGCACTGACAGTTTTTTCTTTTTTTTTTTTATTCTCATAATCGTTGGCTGCTGCTTTTTCGTGATCGTTTTTCGGGGCTGTGTTTTAGACTTCAAATGTTCCAGAATCTAGGTAAATTGTAGTTCAATTACTCCTAGGAATTATTGAGATTTAATCTGGTCTTTTTTGTTTCGTATATCTTTAATTTTATGGTTGAGGAGTTCAGAGTTTGAAAGCGAGGAGGACGGTTTCGGTTCGGCACTCCACCAGATATCACAGCAACTGCTCAAGCAATTGTGAACAGATTTTTCCCATTGTTTTTGTAAAATATGTAATGAGTTTCAAATTCATTGTACATATATTCACGGTTCATTTAATTTCAAATATTTTCATAGTGAACAATTCCAAAATGTGAATAACTGCTCAGAAGAATCGTTTTAATCAGTGAGGGATTTCTGAATTCTGATCATTGATTGCTCTGATTGTGTAGAAAGGGAGGGATTTAAATCCCGAGTTTGAGGGTAAAAACATTGGGACCTAACTCACTTTTTCATTATTTCACGTTTATTCAAATCCATGAAAAATATAAAGAGGATTTTCAGTGGTTTTCACTTTACCGTACTCAGTCTTGAGTCTGGTAAAGTACTTACCAGACTAAGTCTGGTAAAGTAATTTTAGCAGACTGAGTATGGTAAAGTACAACTTTTCCGTCCTAAACTACTACAGTAATTGGCTACTTACGGGGCATGGAGTGCGAAAGCACGAATTTAGGTATTGAAGTTGCATTGAAAAAACGCAAATTTTCTTAATTCATTAACGAATGAGGGATTTTTTTACAATTTCAGCCACGAATATTAGTGTTTTGTCTAAACGTTTATATTTGCGTTCTTTCCCCAAGAACAGCACGGATTTTTTCAACGGGATATGGAATACATTTTGACAGATTTGACAGGATTTTGAGATTGACTTGACGGGTAACCCCAATTGTCAGTTGGCAACGCTGGTTTCAAGCTTCGTATACGAATTCACTGTGCAATGCGAGCATTGTACAAAAATAACCTGGCAATGTGGACTTTGTAGATAACATACCGAAAGGAAAAGTACGTTCCATGGCTACAAAACTTTTTTAATTGCAATTTTTTTTTTTTTTTTTTTCACTTACCATTTTACAAATGATTGTGCAAAAAAAAATTAATATTGAAAAACGAACTTGGCCCATCTCTAGAAAGTCACAAGATTTGTGTTTAGAGATGGCACTATACCCTGAGCTTTCAACAGAAATCAACAAAGTATCAATCAACAAAGTATTTTTAATTCCTGAGGAATTTAGTGTTTAATACTTTTTTAAAATACTATCTGCCTTTGTAGATACTAAATAAAAATGTGTTGAATTTTAACTCAATTATTACCAATTAAGATAATGAAAAAGAGGCACTTTGCAAACTCTCCAGCGTTGTAAAATACAGTATTGAACTCACGTAGGAAAAAAACACTCACACACACACACACCCACACACCCGCCCACACATTTCCAAAGTCCGTGTCACATTTTTATAACGTGAATTGGAGTAGGAGAGGCTTTTAATAAATTAGACGTTTTTGTCAAGGATGTGCTCACTACCTAATTTGAACTGAAATAAATGGAAGGGACGACAACACGTTGTTAATGAGAAGTTACTTCAGAGGAATATTGACGCCTGTGAAAACATTTGACATTAATATCCTACTCAACTCCGTCACTGTTAAAAGGGGAATAGGAGCGTCGTATTAAATTAATTAATCAATCCAGTCGCGGGATTCTCGTATACCTTCTGTAGACTTTCAGGATCGTTCATAATTGAGGTAAACTTCAAAGTGAGTTACAAGGTCACGACGCTATCTACTTGAGGGCATGACGGCATCAGTATTAAATATTATAGAAGAGAAAGACAATGACAAACGACTAACAACGAACTACACTGCCATTGCTCGCAGCTGAACAAAGAATTCTGAACAAATAAGAGTGGCCGAAAAAAGTGCTTACCGGTGAATTTACTCAATTTATTGGTACAAATTGCTTGATTGGTGGACCTGTCGATTTTTAAATAAGTATTTAAATTCGATGGTACAAGGGGGAATGACGTCAAGAATAGCGTTTTGTTTCACTTCGGAGACTTTTTTGTCTTAATATGTGCATAGTTGCCTCCTAATTTTTTGCCAATAGCCTATAAGCTATGTTGGCACCCTCACGACCTTTAAGTCATGCGGAAAAGAGCATAACTTTGGTAGAACAGGTATGCCCGTGGAACTTGTTATTTCTTCACGTTCATGTTTCCCACCAAAAAGTGACATAAGTAACAGGCCATCCATGAAATTCAAACGTTTCTAAAACCGTGATTCCAAGAAAGGTCTGAAATATATTTTCCGTCTCAACCATTTTTAATTATTTATTTTACGGTACATACAAATCCTACATGCAATTCCTTTGCATTTGGAAAAATGTATTATTTGCTGTTTAGATCAGATAGGGTGGTACTACATGTATTTAATTTATTCTTCAAATGATAACTGGAATGGAAGTTACACAAGTTGGAAAAATTGCTAATTTAAATTATCGACGTAAAACCTGATGTTATACCGGTAGACCGCAAAGAAATCACTACCTCATGACATGGGCAGATAGTATGGCTTTTTTTTATTTTATTTTTTTATAAAACATTTTTAGGACCTAAGGTAGAGAAGTTATAAAAGAAAACCCGAAGGAAAATCAATAATTTCGCAGTTGTTCACACCTCCACACCCTTCGCCCAGCACACGGTCATCGGGGTCTGAAACTGGGGATATTCACTTCCAACCATCCTTGAATAACACTCTTCATTAACTTTTGACCTTTATCTTATAAACGACAAGCTAAAAAATTGACTAAAATTTTAATTAATTGTGCTCATGACTCCCCCTCTACTATACCGTGGAAGCATCCATTAGCAATGGTTTGTTTATTTAAAAATTAGGGAGGGTATTGCCAAAATTCCTCAGTTTAGACTTGTACAGCTTTCATGAAATGGCGAGTTTGAGCGTCTTTTCTCTGAGGTGACTCTACGTCAGTTGAAATAAGCTACGTTTAACTTCCGCTCTCATTCTTGTCCACATCACTCTACCTTTCCAAATAACTTCCTTTGAAGTTTTTCTAGGCCTTTAGTGCCCATCCTTCTTCCCTTTGTTTTAAAAGGGGTGAGTAAGGTGACTTACATGTTAGTGAACTAACATGGAGGAGGCGTCCACCTGAGCTTTCAGGCTTTTAAGTGCCCCTATCCGGCGCCGCTTCCCTTTCCCATAACATCGTCCCTTCGATTTTATTTTGGCTTGGTTTCAACTCCAACCTTTTCCTTCTTCATGATTCCCACACTGCAGTAAACGTAATAGCTTTATACAAGTCCGTGCCTCTTTTTTATTGCGCTTCTTGAAAACGTAATAAACACCTTTCTCACCGGAACTCCGTCGACTTTTTCCACGAAATTGTTCTCATGAAAGAGCACGGAGTAGTGGCATGGATATAAACATTAAAATCCTTTCTTTATTACCCAAGAATGGTAGATAGTGTAATGCGCACTAAGATATGTCACACAAAGATGCGCTAAGAAGTCGTCTAGGATAAAAATAATTATTGAATGTTAGGTAGACACGAGGAATAATTCTGTCGCCAGTATTTTAATTAAAGTGATAAATTAATTACTGATATTATCCGGACGACGCGGAAAGGCAAAGCCTAACACAATTCGAGCTTCGAGAAAAAATGGGCTCCCCAGCGGGATTTGAACCAGCAACCTCTGGAATGCTAGTCCAATTGCGCCACTTGGAGAAACAATGGCCCTGGTTGGGGTTTAGCTATGCTTAATCCTGGAGTGAGGAAGAAACCCCTCGATGATCTTGTCACCTCGTTTTGTGTGAGAAAGGAATTGTACAAGGGAATTTAGCCATTACAACCAGCCATTACAATGAGCCAATACTGCCTCGTTTAATTTCGTTTAATTGTTGTCTTCTCCACCGTAACATAGGCATTTGGGTTAGGGCCTTCGCAATTCCAGGCCCCACGCAACAGCAATTTTGGATTGCCCACGTAAGACGGCTCATTCGTACCGTGATTTTTCCATGTGTTTAAGAGCTAAACCTGAACGTCTCCAACTAAAATAAGGCCCGTATGCTAAGTCGTTCCTCGAATTTTCCTCAACCTCAAAGCTCCCTCACAAACTGGAAAAAATTATAAAATAACATGTGATTCTACAGTTTGTGAGGAAGGCCGGAGTTGAGGAAATTTCGAGGAAAGACTTAGCATACCGGCCTAAGTACTAACTGTTTTTAGAAGGAGTATTCGATTTTATGGCTGTTTTTATAGCGAAAAAGACTTTCGGACAAAATGGACAAGAATTTTGTCCATTTTGTGTGAAACTTATACTGTTTTATGAGAACTAAGCGCAGTACTCGCGAGGACAAAGGAGTGTAATCTCCTTAAAATTTCCTGCTTGGGGCGAGAGAGAGAAGAGAGGAAGAATATTGAATTTTCATCGAATTGTATCATTCTTCAGAGGGTGACTTGTAAATTTAATCTCGTTTAATTCACATCAGTAGAAAAGGAAGGAGTTAGAGCGGAAAAAGGAATTCAAGAGAAAATTTAAAGGAGAAGATTGAAGATTCGAGCCTTCTAATTTTAGAGGAATTATCGTTTTTTTTTTGTTTTTTTTTTTTTTTTTTTTTTTTTTTTTTTTGTTTCGTTTTGTTTTGTTTTTTTCATTTCATTATTATATTCGGTGCTTGGTGCAAAATGGAAACTTTTATTCCTTTTCCGTCTTCAGTAATTCTGGACTTGACTTTCAGCGAGAAACTTACAATTAAATTTTCAAAATGAAGGGAGCTAAAGTTTCAACTTCTAGTACTTTTATGAGGCAGTCATAACTGAAAACAAACGAACCGGACTATGAGTGAACATGCTTAAGAAGGGAAACCAGAAAAAGGTAGTTTCTCTAATAATATTATTCCATTTTTATTCTTCAGGTACCTTTGAGGGAGAGAGGAATCTAATTTAACTATTACCTGCTTTATTATCATTGCTGGACCATGGTATATAGGGTGCTTTCGGTCGCAAATGTGGTCTATTTTAACCCTTTTTTTCGTCACACTTATCCCCTTCCACCTCGTATAATGTGTGGAGAACCCCACGGTACTTCCATATGTTCCCTTTGTTCGCTTACATCATGCCTTTCACACGAAACAATTCCGTCACGGGTGAACCCATTAACGCCCATATTTCGAAGGAACACAATCTCTCACCTTCCCAAAAAGGAGAGACAGTGGACCTATCTATTTGGAACTCCATTCATTTAATCAACCCCTCATTGTCTTCTCTGAATGTATCTTCTTTCTTCTCACTACTTTCTTAGCTCTATTTTTCATAATCTCTCAAGTGGAAGAGATGATATTACACTTCATCAAACTTCTAAACCATTTCGAAAGTTAAGCTTATTTTACAAAGCTTCCCTTGAATATTTTTCATTTTAAATTAAGTTGTACCGAAAAAGATCGATAAAAGCTAACTTTTTAATTTTGCGTTTGCGAGCCTTTGACTTAGCAGTTTCCATTTCTTTGTGAAAGCTTAAAATTGTTGATAATGCCCAACGATGTGATACCGAGCTGGCAAAGTTCCATCTAATGATCTCAAGACAAGTCATGACTTTGATCTGAGGAATTAAGACATCTTATCAGAAAAAACGCTGAGGATACTTTAATGAGAATCGATGCAATTTATCCAAACCCGTTCGTTTCTTCTTTTTTCAACAGAGATCGTAATATCGTATACGCTTTCTTCAAAAGCTTGTGAGCTGTATGCGTCAAAGGAAAAACAAACAACGTCATTGGCATATTATCGGATTGTTAGATTCGACTGATTGTTAGTAACCGAACTTTTGTTCATGTTAATCAGATAGAAAACCCCGTCCCTCTTGAAGGAACATTTTGTTACCTACGTAATGAGAATGATTTGGGGCCGAGAAGAAAGTGGGAGTTTTTTTAAACCTATTTTAAATATATTTGACGTTGCTCCGCGTCACTATACAAAGCGAAATCGAGGCAAGTGCCCCTCCTATGAATGACAAATTATTCATAGGAATATTCATATTTACAAAATTCCGACGTTTTGAAGATTTCCTTTAGAAACTCACAAACGTACCATTTTAGGGTTATATTAATTAATGATTTCAGTTCAACAATTGTATTTTTTGTATTCAGTCGGTTGGTGACTGTTGGCCTTATGAGTGTGTAACGCGATGATTGACGTTACAAGCTGATTAAAGTCGCCGGACATTGCTAATGCGACGCAGTGCCTGAAACTAGTCTCGCGAAGAGGAAAATACAATTGTTGAACTGAACTCATTAATTAATATAACCCTAAAAGTGTTTTCAAAAAAATTAAAAAATCCTTCAAAATTCACTAGTCAAACATTGTCAGCCTAGTAGGAGTGAGATAAAGGAAGCTACATTTAGGCTAAATTTATCAATAGGTATAAATTCTGGCAGGTGTATCTGCATAGAATATTTGCTTACGAATACCTACTTACCTACACACTAAAAAACTCTACAGACCTAATAGCAAAATTAAATAGTGTCACCGTTCCAGAGGGATTAATCTTGGTATCATTCGACATGAAATATCTGTATACATCTGCCCCAGTTTCTCACAATTGTCAACAGTAAATTGAGAGAGAACAGCGTTGAAGTTAGTTGGCGCCAACCACATGTTTGGCAGGATCCTCATGACAGTAGTAAGTCAGAATTATTTCCAGGTTTATGCGAATATATATAAACTGCTA
The DNA here is from genome assembly GCA_038030265.1 of Corythucha ciliata. Taxonomy (NCBI): domain Eukaryota; kingdom Metazoa; phylum Arthropoda; class Insecta; order Hemiptera; family Tingidae; genus Corythucha; species Corythucha ciliata. The sequence continues at coordinate 27,685,804 of CM075937.1, read as the reverse complement.
GGTGGTCTAGGAATGGGTAACCCAACCTCAGCCATCCTTTCCGAAACCTTCCTTAAACATCTATAGAAGAGACATTTATGCAGAGGCTGCGTGAAGGATCATGGCGTCACCTTCTATATGCTCGCTATGTGGGCGACATATTGTGTATAAATGCCTAAAAATCCTGCCTCCGTCAGATGTGTTAATCCATAATTCCTCCTTCCACCATATTCACTTATCCAGCACAAAATGACGGCCTTCCGAAGCTTGATACACCGTCTTAACAGTATCCCCATTTCAGAGACAAACTATTCCCGAACCATGTGCTTATCATCGCAAAATGTAAAATACGAGATACCGGTGACGCGAATACAAATGTTTAAAATACAATACCATCTTGATGATTACTTCGGACAAGATACGGGAACACGCCGTTTACTCCATCAAGTCATAGAAGTCGCTTCTACAATCGAACGGGGCTTATCAAAAAACTACAAAGACCTCCAGTCCAGCGCATAGTGTCGGAGAGGGACTTCATCAAAAGACAGAGCCACTTAAACTCACCAAACTTCCGCTTTTTGTGAATTAAGAGCATCCATGAATCATTCATCTAGAAATATGATATTTCGATGATGTCCTAATGGACATTTAATCCGAGCTCTTGATGCCTGGAATCAAGAAAAAAAAAGTTGACCCGATGTGTGTGCTTGCCATCGTAGTAGGGTTTGTCTCATAAAGTGAATCCACTACAATGAAAGTATACGCGTATTATAATATTTGGCTGTTCCCTTTTCGGTGGACTTGTTCCATACTTGTCCTAGCTTCTCGTATTTTTATCAAAGGTTTGTGCTTTATTCATAAAGATCAACATCAAATATTTGGAAACCTCGGCTTTCAGTATCATGCAGTTATATGCCCGCAGGATATACAAGGCAATTCAGTTAAAAATCACTCTAAATTAAACAGTCTTATCGACTTACCCGCGATCCAATATTTTGTTGATATACAACTGAATACGGTCATTCAAACTCGACGTCTTCCTATAATAAGTGACTTATCCAATTATTCTTGCTTTCTCTCCCATGTCTCTCCCAAGAAGATGTAATCCAGTTTCGAAGTGATTAATTATAAATAACGTGACCCCTGAGGGTGTGAAAATAAGGGCGAGAAATAACTTTCTCAACCCCACAGGTTAAATTCATTAGAAAAAGCTTTTAGTTTTCTCCGACCCACTTATAAAACTTCTAATTAATTTTCAAAAGAGATTTTATGCCTGTCAAGCAGGTAGGTATGTTATTACATGTTTTAATAAGAGGTTAGGTATACGTGAAGCAATTATTCAATTATTTCTAACCCTTATGATGTACATAGATTTATATAAACGCTACAACTTAGTTTTTATTTTTATTGATTAGTATAAGAGACATTCTCTGCATCAAATCCGCTGAAACTGAATGCTTCGCAGATGAACTGCATTGTTTACAAAAAAGTCCTGTCCCCAAGAGTAGAAAATGTACCGCCCTTCAACCTAAGACAGTCTGATCAGAGTCACTTGGACGAAGACTGTCTAATCAAGTTGGGCAGATAATATAGTACAACTATCTTTCCCTACGGATCAACGACACACTATTAAGTATTTTACCCAAATTTTACCACTCCGTTGTTGGAATAATTACTTTCCAGAAATAATTTCACCCCGGTTCATCAGACAAATACATTAGCCTATCGTAGGGAGATCAGTTTGCTATGTTGTTCACCATTGACATTGATATTTCAATTCGAGACCTCGAATCAATCGTTTCAATACGAACTCTCAAAGGAGTTGGAATAGGAATAATAAGTTTCACGGTTAAGCACTTTTTAAGCAGTGACGTCGTTTTTCCATCACACTGTTTATCTCATTCTCTTACAATTTAAATAGGTACTTACTTATTTTAAAATCATCGATCACACCTAAAACTTGGACTTGAACGGTCCTTTCATCATTATTCAGGAGAAAAGGGACCAAAAACTTGGAAAAAACCGTTCAAAACAATGCACTAAGCGACAGAAATGGTTCGACATTCGACAAAGATAATACGATAACGGAAAACCTCGTAAAACTTTAGGTCTGTCCGGCCGTGAAATCCTCTATTACTGAGTTTAGATTAGTGCCCTTAGGTTATAGGTTTGCCAATCACAGGATATCTCGTGGAATCATCATCTCTCGAATAACTTTACATTGATGCTGTTTGCAAAATGGGTCATAGCAACCAGACTTATCCCAGCTTTGTCTGTAGAATAAGTGCATTGATAAACGCACCCTTAATGAGACTTACTACTGCTGAGTTTCGATGGACACTCACTTCAAGCAAGAGGATCAAATAATATAGATCACAGGCTCAGTTTGAAGGAGTATTCACGTATTTTGCAGTTGACAAACGAGGAAGTTTGAGTTTAAAAGTAAAGAAGTGCATGCCATGTATATGGTAAGTTCGAATGGGAAAAGCTTTTAAAAAGTATTGGGCCTAGAGACAAGCAAGAAGCAAAAAAGTAGATAGCTTGAACAGAAGATGAAGGGGGGCTGGTTAGAACTCATTGAAAGTAGACAAAAAGAAGAGTGATGTGATAGGAGTGGGAGGCTTCCCTTCGTTGTTTTTTTTTTTCTAAAACTCCTTGTTTTCTGAACGTTTATAAAACTCCTCTTGTAGCACACAGAACCCTTTTTTGCTCTTAAGGTAAATCTCTCCGCAATCTAAAAATAAGCAGAAACAAAAACTTCTCACCACCACCGTTAACGGATTAAGATTAATCTCAAGATCTACCTTTTAGACTCTAGGACCTAAAAAAAACTGACTATGAGAAGACCACTGGGGTTGATTATCTAGAATGAAGCTCTCCGCTAAAATGAAGTAGTTTAATCCATTTTGCCATGTAATTTTACAGAGAACAAAAAATGTCCGTTATTTGGAACTCGATTTTGTTTTTTTCATCAACGAGAGTGGGGATTTCCATTAGTTCATCCCTTATCACCTTTCACTTGGATTTGGGTTAATGAGAACTTCCTTTATTGTATCCTTTAGAGCTGTCCCGTCGGCGACAACAGAAATGAAACTGTGAAGCTGTTGAAACGAAGGATTTAGAAAGTTGATAATTTTTTTTTTTTTTTTTTCTGTGAGTTACGAAGAAACCAATTTGTGTTTTTCAAACAACGGACGCATTAAGCATGTTCATCAATAAAGGTAAATGGCAATCGCACAAGAACAAAAAGGCAGGTACATAACTGTTAAAACGAGAAAGACATCAGCATCCCTGATGCTCATCTTCATAAGCCACGAGGAGGCCTCTAGTTCTCCTCCTTCCTATTGATTTTCCTTTTTCCCCCGACTTCATCCAGAATCCCCATTTCATCGTATAACGTATGTTCTGATGAATACACTGGAAAGCATCTTTACATAGCTCCATTTCCATTTAAAACAGGAGCAGTTTTATGGTCGTGTAAGATATTTGAAAAGACTTCGTTATTATTCGCAAGTCGTATTCTTGAATGTCAAACAAGGAAAAGGTTGCAGAATTTTTACCAGTATCCCCCGCCCATGCCATCAACGCCAGTATGACCCCATGTGCAATGAGGATGAAGTGCTAATTCATGGCTAAAAGTAAACAAATTGCTGATCCGTGGCTAAAATCGAGAAATTCTCAAATTCTGCACGAAAAGGTGTGAAAAGCACTCATTCACGGCAATTTGAGAAAAGACCAATTCCCGGATAAAATTGAAACAAAATGCTAATTCGAGAATAAAATTGACTCACATTTACCTCTTTATGGAAACACCCAGAAACACCCCTGTACTTTTTACGTAGAGTACTTGCCTATCTACTTTAAAAAAACAAATTTGAAACTATAGCTCAGTTCATTTGTAGTCCGGAGCTGCACTAGCACCACTGAAAGTTCTAACCGTTTATCATTTTTCCTCTGTTATTCTACATGGTAACCCGTGAAGTAACAAAATCTCGTGCTGCTCGCAGTAGTACGGGACTGACAAACGAACGGAGCTTATGTGAACCCCAAGCAGGAAAGAAATTGAGCTTAGTGAGCCCCCCCCCCCTCCGTGAAGAGGCCCAATGTCATCCGGGCCCCAACTGTAGTAAAGATGGCGCTGTCCGAGTGATACATAATTATGACCAAAGTTGTATACGACTTTGCGTATGACGTATGATACCTGATACGAATAACTTATTATGATGTATTATAAGTTATTCGTACCATCATTACGTGTTTTTTAAGGTACTAAGGCCCCGTTCACAAGCTCTATGTATGCGCTCTGTGCATGGAGTCGATGCAACCAAACAAATTAATTCCCTCGAAAAATGAAGCATTTTGGTCGGTTGCATAGACTCCAGAGACGCATACAATATGGTTCATGAACTGGGCTCAATTATTTGCGTTAAAATGCAATAAAAGTTTGTATTCATCCAATGGTTGCCCCCATTCTCAATACTGTTCAGTCTGATCTAGTCAGATTATACATATCCAACGCAATTATTATTATCAACTATTATACTCAACTATAAATTCCTTGGTGCTATTGTTACTGTTGTTTCAATCCGTGATCTAATGTCTTTTCGAAAGATAAAGCGTCAAGTCAGGACTTTTCCTCCTTTTGTAAGATTTCAAAAAAAATGTCTTCTTCCTCTGCGCAATACTTTATTCTTCCATTCCTTTTGCCTCATTCATCACTGCGGCAATCAGTCAAGGGAAAAGTCTTGGGGAATGCAAAAGAAGAAAAGACGAATCTCTGTTTGCATGGCATCATTTAGTCTCATACAGTTCTTCCGAGGAAAAATAGACTGGGTGTCTGTCTGGTGGGAGTAATAATTGTCACCGCAGTAAACGTTGAACTAATTTTTCCTCACAAAGCGAAGAGAGAGGAGGGGCAAAAGGTAAAAGATTATGGACCGAAGTTGAAAGGTGGAGTGGGGAGAAGGTGAACTCATTCTTGAAAGATCCTGAGATTTGTTCTTGCCAACAAAATGGTTTTACTGAGAAAAATGCACGCAATGAGGAAGTTCTCTATTTCATCCTTCAATTGTTTATTTCCACCCTGAACCTAAAGAATATTGTTTTCTGCAATTTCCGAATCAGCTAATTATGAATATTCCTGAGAGTCGTTTCACACCGCACCACGCCGCGATATCACGCTGCTCCCACGTACATTCAGCGTGACACCACTTTTTCCTAGTTTTGACGTGGTGACCGGAAACAGTGTCACTTAAAAACCGCGCCACGCAATACCGCGAATGTGTGAACCGAAGCTTAGGAAAAGTAGTTTTCGATCGGAACAAAGGTGCTCATTTCATTTATGCTGTAATAATTTTTTTTTTTATTTATTCATTTATTGCCATACACATTTTACATGCCCGGCAACGTCATTCAACCGAAAAATGAGTGGAAGGGGGATTTAGCCCTTTCATTTCCTCAACTGACCACGCAGCGGGCACCTGAACTCCACGCATAGCCCAATTTGGTTAACATAATTTTCTTATACGGACATTCACTCCTATAGTTAAAATAATTTGATACAAAAGTTAGTACCGTAGTATTCGTATACATATACACGCACAAAACGTTCGTTCAGCGTTTACGTTTTTCTCTTTTTCCAACTTTGCTTGGTTGAACACCTTCGCGACTTTTTCCATGTCAGGTGTAGACCAGAATTTTTTAGCGCAAACGCCTTAGCCCTTGTCAGCGCGCCTCAATGGTGTGTGTAATGGATACAATACTCGCTTCGCAACTCAGCGGGCCTGGGTTTGAATCTAGCTATTGCCCATGTCGCTATAAGGCAGCGGCGAGCCATGATGGGACACGGTACACTCGGCTCCGTGTGAGCGTTCCCGGCGGTGTGCGTTCAACAAACCGCGCGCCGATCGAAACGCCCGCGTAATATGAAGTGCACGGCTGGATCGGGGTATGGCGTATGAGGCCAAAGTGGCTTTGGCGCCTGCCGGGTTCGAAGCCCGGCGCCCACTAATTATTTATTATAATATACAGCCAGTTGAACCTAAAGTACTCTAAAGCGTAATGAGGTATAGGCAATCAATATTTTAATGCCAAAATCAAATGGCCCCAGCCAGGCCCCTTGTCTTCACCATTCCTGATGCCTTTTCCCAGGCCGGGGGTAGGAAGATCAGAAGTGTTAGGGTTCCACCTGATTGAGGTTAGAGCAGGCGCGTTTGTATAGAATTTCATCAGTAATTTCACCCAATCTGTTACATCTATAATGTATTTTTTACATGCTCTATTTGTCAATTATCAAGTTTGGCTCCCCTCCTCCCGATGTGGTCCATCGTTATCTAACCACAAGGATGGTCAGATTCACCCCTCCCGGAATGATTTCTGGTTCCACTCCCGGGTTCGAAGATATCTCACAGGCGTACCCATGATACTTGGAGGCCCTAAGGCCGCGGCCACACTCGTGTCAATATTGGATCCATATACCTTCCATTACATATTGGACATAGGCTTGCAGTATGAACGTTTCTTCAATGGCAGTGTTCATAAAATATGTATTAGAACTTAAGAGGTTTCGACAAGTAGGTACCATCCAAAGTCCTTGCATGCTGGCATGCACCAATACCAATTCTCCATTATTCGCTTATAGCGATGAATTATTTATCATTATCAACAACTGGAGAAACGAAGTTACTGCTATGGATTAAAATCCATGGTTTTTAGCCATGGGTTTGGGTTTGGTCGAATGTTTTTATCAATAAAAACCTTCTGATGCCTTTCTTAAAACCGTGGCCACATGTTCAAACCAACGATATATAAACCTGGATTGCTCACAGAGGACGGGAGGGGCGTGGAGGGGGGCAGGTCGTCCCCTGGTAAACAATCACCCTGTCCCTCTCCTTGTGTAGTTATGGCAATATGGCACTTATTTTGAAACTCCACCCCTCTCATCCACTATGGGAGCTTATTTGATGGCTATTATCAGCTGGTCTTTATCAGCAGTGATGAGCAATCCAGTTCTTTTATATATCGTTGGTTCAAACCAACGATATGTAAAAGAACTGGATTGGTCATCACTGCTGATAAAGAATAGTCATTAAATAAGCTCCCAAGTGGATGAGAGGGGTGGAGTTTCAAAGTAAATACCGGAAGAGAGTTGTGTTGCCATTAGGGAAGGACAGGATGATTGTTTATCAGGGGACGACCTGCCCCCTCCAGTCCACTGTGAACAATCCAGGTTTATAGTATATCGTTGGTTCAAACTCGCTTCAAAGTAAGGCGGACAAAAAGTTTGAACGCTCTGGTTCGCGAAAATAAGTTTGAACGTTTGGACCAGGCATCCGTTTAACCTTCAGTCTTTGCTTACAAAAGGTCTTTTCGGGCGACGTACAAAAATTTACAAATTTGTAGCTTGTTTACATAGCAACATGTAAACAAGCATGTGTTCAATTCATAGCGTTCAATTGGTTTAAAGCATAGAGGTAAATAACTGGAGAAAGCCTGAATGGGCTGGGAGGTGGGTAGAAGGGTTGTCACAAATATGGCCGCCAAAGCCAAAGTACACCTTCAGAACCTTGAATTTACCTCTATATCGTCAGGTTATCAACAAAAATGCTCACCTCCCCCTGAGATTAATGCAAAATTACAAAAAAAGAGCCCGAGTTAGAATGAACAAGGAGTATTTCAGGGAATTTGTTCGGTAAAAACTAATAACGTTTTCCTTTTGCCATTTCAAAAGTGCTCTGGGGCCGCTCTTGTGACGTCACAAGCTCGCTCGGATCGAACCAAAATCTGGCAAAGAGTGGGTTGAAATGGAACGACTTTTAACAAGTGGAAGAGAGCGCTCTTTAATAACAACCTTCCTCCTCATGACTGTTTTGTAGTTTGTGTTTGTATTGTATGGAAGTACATATTTATTGACGTGCATGAGCTGAGCACTTGTATATTTTTGTGTGGAGTGCTTGTGGTTAGCGAGAATGTACTTATTAGCATGACTGTGAACAAATCGGGTGCATCCCTTCGTGAGTTCAATGCCCAATTCTATTAATAATGTTCTTCCAGGAACATAATTGATATCTAATAACAACAAGTTGCGAATTTAGAAATTCTCGGCCAGCAAACACGCTTTGTGGCGACAGGAAAAATGAAGGAATGGGCTTTGGGGAAAATGTGTAATACATAAAGATGAATAAGTAACTTCATTAATGTAGAGAATCCGAATGAACCGTTTTGTAACGATTGGAACACTGGTACTAGGTTTTTGTTATTCCGTCTTCTCCTTATTGATTTATGCTGCAATAATAGCCCACGTAGTCTTCTTATTTTCATATTTTTCGTCGGACGAGCTTGACTCTAGACTAGACACTAGAGTTATCCATACATTTCAAAATGAGCCTAGTGGCTTCATCTGACCACTACTCTGGATCTGTTGAGTAATCGACGATAATGGTACCTACGAATAACAGAACTTGAATGATTGTTAAACCGCTTTCGTTTAACAAATCGTTGGCTTCATCCGCGAAGGAAATGAAAATACGAACTCAAATGAAAACTATGCTTATCACAATGAACCTTCCAAGAGAGGTTTACCGCTCCGTCGATTTTGACGGAGCAGTTGAAGTTGCTCTCGGTCTGATCCATGGAGGAGCGTAGGGATAAATGGAACGAATAAAAAGTTGCTCTGCTGAGGATCAATTGGCAAATGGAATCTTCAAACTCTTATCAGATCAGACCCGGAGCAGCCCCAGCTCTACTTTTTGTGCTAATGGAAAACGCTATATAAATCAAACTCGTCAACACTCTCGTTCTCAAAGCGTGGACGACTCATACGATTTCACTGTGAATGTCATCGTTCGTGGCACGTAGCCGTGTTTTCAAGTGTATTTTGGTGTTTATTTTCTAAAATAAGTGGCCCTGATCGCGTTCGATCAATATACTAGGGTAAACATTATATGGGCGAGACAGTCACGAGTTTAGAAAGAGCCGCTCCGTCTCTTGAGGACTGCGAAACAAGGATTTGAACAAAAGTCGCCACACTCATGCAGTTCTCGCTGTGATTGAACCACGGGTTTTCTCATTCGCAGTGCTGGTACATATAATGTTTCTGAATTAGTTTGTTTCTTGCTTGCGAGCGATTATTATGTGAAATAAACGTCCGTGATTTCTTAGCCCTGTATTTCTCTTTGCTATCAGAGGATCGACCCCTGAAGAAACATACCCAAAAATACACAACACATCCGTAAAAAACAAGTTATCTTGAACTCAGAAACATGACGTATTCCATAAAAAACATGAGTGACGGATTTCCAGGTGGCTTCGGTCGTGATTCCCGGAAGAGGATTGGAGCTTTCTTGCGCACGTTGAAATATCCGGAAAAGAAGTCCAACAACTCGCGCATGGTCGACCGTTTAAAATAAAGATTCTCGGGAGTATAGTTGTGGGTTATTCACTTTATTAATATCCTGTGGTACAATCTAAAAACTCACAGTGACAATTTCTAGACATACTAGAGGAAAAAAGAACTTGACTTGAGGTTACTTTGTGGTTCACAAGGTGCACCTCCCACCATAACTACGGTCAACAAATTTCAAGCCCAAGCTTTCTCCATTCATTTTTATCTCTATGGTTCACAAGTTCTATGTTTGTGTTGTGTGGTGTCTATGCAACCTATCAAAATGCTTCATTTTTCGAGGGAATAAACTTGTTTGGTTGCATAGACTCCACACAACGCATGCATAGAGCTTTTGAACGAGCCTTAAAAACTACACAACTTGCTAAATTTGTAACAATTGTAGGTTTGGAGGGTCGCTCGAAAAGACCTAATAACATGCAATTTGTTTACCTATTAACTTAAATCTGCTAAGTCATTCCATGAAACGTACAATGACGTTCATAAGCAAAATTATTGCTATTCGCAACTATTTAGAGCCAAACTCGCATTTTACGGATATCTAGCCTCGAAACTTGCAATTTCATGGGTATTTATTTACGGAATTTTGACTATTTGGCCACTCTTGCCATTTTGCGACTATTTATACTATATCTGGAACTTGCAATTTCATGCCTAACACTTACCACTTGGAATCCTTGCGGTTTTGTGACTATTTCACGCCCTGCCCTGTTTAGTAATTTCACTGCAGTGCCGGCTCGTGGACAAAATTTTGGTGAAGTTGTTTATACACAGTATCACACAGTATAAACAACTTCACCAAAATTTGTCCACGGGCTGGCGCCGGCGCTGTTTCACTGTTTGTTAACCTCCAAAAAGTAGTTTTCTTAACTAGACGTGGAAGTGAAGTTTTTCCTGTGAGTCTTTGGTCTGGCTGGTGAGGCGGAAGCCGAGTCTGCTAAAACAGACGAGCCAGAGAAAGAGTCACTCTCTCTCCCACCAACTATAACTATTCTGTAATGTAATTACTCCAGAACGAAATGAATAGTTGACAACTTTTTTCCTGGTGGCAGATTTCTAGTGATTAGTAAAGAGGATATCTTATTTAAAGAACGTTACGAGCATGAACGAAGAACAAGGAAAGGTACTCGTATGGCGTACAACGAAGACACAAGTTCTGGCTGCTGGAAATCTCGACGAATATCAAAGAACAAATCGTGAACGAATCAGCCATGTTCTTCCTATTAATTTGACGCATTTCAGGACGAACTCCACTTCAGCATTTCGAAAAATGACTCCTCGACTCCAGAGCGGAATTTTTTTGCAAATGGAAAACGCCATTATGCTATTTGAAAACTGAAATGGTGATATTTTCTGGAAGATGCGTACTTTTCGAGTTATACGCGAAAAACGGGAAAAAGTGTGAAAATTTCGCGGTTTTTAGGCTCTCAAATCTGATGCACAACCTAGAAACCGTCGCAAACTCATAAATTTGTTACTCAGGACCCCCAAGAGAGATTAGAACGATTTTCAGCTCTCGAGCAATTGTTAATTGCTAGATCACTAATTTGCCTGGTCTATTCCCATATTTCAATTTTGTCTGCGTGAGATGAGCGATAGTTAGTTCTTTACGACTATTTATTCATTTTCACAGCGTGAAAAAGTCAAGTTTAGTTTTCCTTAAAGCCTGTGAAAAAGGCTCGCTCGTGAATAATTTTCTTCTGTGCCACAAGAGAAACTGAATTGCTAAAATAATTCTTAAGATGTTCCACACCACCCCAAACACATATACCGTAGCATCCAACATTCTACCAAAGCAACTACAACAAGAGTGTGTTAAATGTGAATAGCAAATTGCGTGGCCATCATTTTTGTCTCTCTTTCCCGTTTTTTCCATGTTTCTTCTCAGAGTTCATTAATTGAGTTTTAATTGGACTACCTTTTATTCGATTAAATGCTTGCCTACTCTTTGGAACAATTAGTTTTCAACGAGTTGGATAGAAAAGTACGGTTTCAAAACCGAATGAATAGAACTTCGCCCTTCTCCATCCACTCACGGTTCAGATTCCTTTTTAGTGACTGGAACAATGAGTGTTGGTCGAATAAAAACCATTGCCGTGTTAAAGCAAAGCGAGGTAGTATGGATTTTCTTTTGTTCAGATGTTTCTGAAATGTGAGGATGTTAATTTATTTTTCCATGAAAGGAAACATTAAGAATTGGGTTTTACATTTATTGATGTTTATTGTGAAGAAATTCTAGAGGATTGCGGCTCGGGTCAGTCGGGTGACACCCGCTTAATCTTTACCCCAGGGTTAAAGTTGATGGCGTTGCTGACAAAAGAGAGGAAAATGATGATTGGTCTTCTTGGGGTTCAAGGGCGATGGGGGTTTAACCTGAAAGAAACTGGACGGTAGCGTGGACATCAGTGATAAAAACTCATTCATCAAAATGTGAGATTAGACTATTACAGCTTGAACTTTGTTTTCTCGCAATTAAATATTGTTTTTGATGCTCAGTTCTCAGTACTAACATACAAAATCTAATAGCGTTTTCCATTTGCATAAAATTCCGCTTTGAAGCCGAGCGTTTCCACCCGTCTTCTCTGAATTATATCATATGGCAACGGAGAAGACGGGTGGAAATGCTTGGCTCCAGAGCGGAATTTTACGCAAATGGAAAACGCCATAAGTTCCCTGCATAAAGTTTCCTGTAAGTACTCAATAAGACATTCCACCAACACTTTGTTATATTTTTTTTTTGTGCGAGTTCATTACGCACAGTTAGACGCAGATACAATCCTCCAAATTTGTTACTCATTTTGTGTAATCTCTTTGCACACAATTTTTTCAGCGAGTTCTCGCGGGCCGATGTACATTTTAAATAAAGGATTCTATTTCGGCATTATAAAAAATCACGAAACTTACGTACCTTTGCTAATCAAAAAACTACTGACAAAATTCCTCGCCCTTCAATATGACCAGGTGGAATCCAACCAGGAACTGAAATTGATGAAAACGGTTGGGATCTTATTCTCACTGCGTTGTGTTCGCTCGTCAACCCGTCGACGACGCCTATTTCGCGCATGCTTCAATTCCTCCGTGCAACAAGTTTTTTAAAAGTAAAAACATGAGTGGGAGAGTTTTCCTTCTCTAGGGAAAAGATTTTAGATTCTTCCGTTCGTTAAGGCGAAGGTATTGAGATTTTTGTGTGTGACAGCGATAAATGTTTAAAAAGAGGACGGAGTTCTTTTAAAGAACAACTTTTAATACGAATAAAAAAAGTCGCACCCCAAAGCTAATGGCTAATATAATGTGACAAGATGACATTTTTAAAATAGATTTTGTCTCAAGTTCAACTACCGGCATTTACGAGTTATAATCAGACAAATAAAACATGAACTCACAACTTTCCGCAGTCTCCACCCGATTCCTCACTATGAGAGTTCTCTTTCCCCTTACGTAGTACTGCGGGGCCTATTTTAGGGATATACTATCGAATTCAGTTCAACTGATTTACTTCCATGTTCCCAGGGAAGTACGGTGATAAATTGATAACGATTAAATTCTAGTCCGAGTTGACTTTTTTCATTATTACTCCTCTCGAGACTAGTTTCAGGCACTGCGTCCGATTTTCAATATCAGGCCTAAAGAATCAACACTAACGGAAGCACACCACGAATTTGATTACAATCTTTCAGTTGTTTTTTGAAAAGAATAAACGTTTCAATTCAACCCTGGCGACTATAATCGTCTCGCTTGGCACCTCCCGCCCGCTTGGTTCTCGGTCTTTCACTCAGTCACACTTCAAATGAAATACAACATCATCACGTTACTCGAAATAATTAAAAGAACAGTATGTAAGCTATCGACTATTTACGGGCAAAGGCAAACAAAAATATTTTCGAAACTACTTCATTCTTTTGCAACGTTTCGTCGACTCAACTACGTCGACCTCTTCAAGCACATCTGGCAAATTTTTCCGTTGACGTCTTTCTCTCCTGGGTACTAGTCGGAGTTTCTTTCTTTGTACTTGCTGTGATATATAGATTGTAACCGACTGTGATAAGAGATACTCGGGATGGAGAGGAATTTTTCTTTCATTGCTTGATGTTCCTCATCGAGATTTTTTTCTGTTGGAAAAAAATTTGCCAGATGTGCCTGAAGAGGTCGACGTAGTTGAGTCGACGAAACGTTGCAAAAGAATGAAGTAGTTTCGAAAATATGCCTTTGCCCGTAAATAGTCGATAGCTTAGATACTGTTCTAACAATAATGATGGGTGATAACTTCATTGAAAATCGAAATAATTAAGTTGTGAATTATCTCATATGCATCATCAACTTACAATAACGCTGTCAACAAATATAGAATCCACACAAAAATGGAGTGAGATGAAGTACGAGCGCCATCGTCGATGACAATGTGTTATTCGTCAGGGTATAACTCAGAACTATTCTAGTCCGTGCTATTCTAGTCCGTTAATGGCAATGCAGATATTTGCTCCTCAGAAAATATCCCGAAGTCCATAACATCAAACGAAATCAATTGGCAGCTGGTGGTCGGAAATATAGCTTTTCATTCTAATGGGAATTCGAGAGGACCCCGGGCAGTAGAGGCCGTAGTTTCACATGGAGAGGCGCTGCAAATACCTCGAACAACCTCAATTTGCACGGAAATAGATTAGAAGGGCAGGAACTGTGATGGTGATGAATGTTAGAGGGAGTAATTGTCCATTAACAAAGTCTATCGCAGGGGAGAGCTTTAATTTTGTAGAAGATTCAGGGCAATTTCAGTTATTTCGTTGGCTTCGATAAATTAACTGTCCACAGGTTGTGTTACAGAAAGAAACCCCAAAAGTGCTATTTTCCCTCTCTCTTCGTTGAAATATGTTATTTACAGCACACAGGATTCGGCGTCTTAATTTGTTTAGTTAATAACGAAGACGGAGGGAATGGTTCAATAAATTAAGGGTATTGAATTTATCAATCGGTACAGTCCAATTCGGGCACCCGAAAGCCAAACGATTGGCCAATATACATAAGTAGATAATATTATTTCCAAGCATGTACAATGAATTCGAATGGCGGGTTTCTTGAACGATATTTGATTGGTTATTTGTTCAGTTTTCTCTCTTCTTCCTATAACTGTTACCGTAGGATACGCCTCTAGCCTATTCTGAGAACTGCCGAAACCCAGAGTTTCTCTCTAATTCGTTAATTGCATTTACTTTCGTCCTCGTCGATCACAGAAATTGTGTATTTTTCTTCTCCTTGGCAGAGATATCAGTTGGGTTTATTTTATTCCATTCACAACATCCGAACAAATAATAAATAGTAAAAATCAAAACTCATTCCTCGCTCGGGTAAACTTGTTCTCAAAACAGTACGTCCTCATCGAAATCATTCAACATGTTGTTGGGGTCAGTCGTCTGGATTTTGTTGTCTTTGGCAATAGCTTCAGCTTTTTTCCTGGCAATGCGTTTCTTATCTTGAATTTTCTTCAGCCTGTAAATCACGAAAGGACCTTGAAACACCTAAAATGGGCTGGTTGTGGATGGAACCACCTGTAAAATTCTTCTCGCTCGAGTTCATCCAACTCAGATAAAATGTAGGATAAATCATTTTCGATGTTTGGGATGATAACTGCAAGATTAACATTTTTTTAAAAAAAATAGGTATCATACTAATGCCAATATAAGATGATCCCCGAACCGTATGGTTTTTTAATGTTTTATTATCGTGAAACAAGGAAATAAACAGGTGGGTCAGGGATCATCTTATATTGGCACTAGTATAGAGACTTTTAGCAACACCACCGCTAACGCTAACGCAAACGATAAATCAGTCGTTGCTTGGTTACGAAACATCTGATTGGTTGAAATTTGAAAATAAAGTTTTCGGAGGATTTAACGGGAGAGTGCTAAAACTCACTAGTAGCGTTTTCCATTCAATGCAATACACTCGTGATGTGTAAGTTTTTCCACCCGTCCTCTCTGAATTAAAACATATGTTTGTGGAGAGGACGCGGCACTTCACATGTGTAGTGTGTTGAAAGGAAATCGCTATATTATTATTTCAAGGAAGCCACAAAACTACGCAAGTTACCATGTTCGATTGCGTTTACTCGTCTATTCGTCACTTTAATGACTTCATCTAAAGTTACGAAAGATGTTTGAAGTGACGCCAATTCAACGAGAAGTTTAATCGCAGTCTGGTAGTGTTTTTTCAGTTTAGACAATTGCTGGCCTCCCCGTGCCAGCCCGGCTAGTTCATAGGTGTCCACCCCGTCTTGGTAACTTTCAAACAATGGCAGGGTAACACCTTTTTAATAACGAACACTTGAGTTTTTTTTTAAATCCAAGAAGGAAAAGAAAGGTGTGAAAAGTCATTTCCTACCTGCAACATTATCCTTTTTGGTTTTGATCTTTATCTGAGCCTTGTTGACATTTCCTATTACGCTCGTATTGAAATTGCCAGACGTATATTTTGCTTCGGCGAGCGAAAATGCTGCCTCCTTCATTGTTTCACCCATCAATGATTTTGTCTTTTAACAAATATGAAATAAAACGGCAAATTATAATTTGACGAAGAGACTCGAAAAATAAAAATTAATCACCGAAATGATTTTACTTAAAATCATTCTGAATCTCATCTGCAAAGCGTCTCTTTTTTTCTTCAATAGGCTGTGACCCTTTTGCGCGGCGGTAAGTCGTGCCTTTGTAAGAGCCAAGGCTCTGAAAATTACTGAAAAATTGAAAAGTACTGGCCATCGTACGTAGTTTACGAAATATTCACCCTCTTGAAGCTAGTCGACTTCTGTTTCCCGACATTACGCTGGCGAATAAAACTATCACTTCATGAACATACCCGACCGAAAGTCAACTCGGCTATGAACGAGGAAGCGGATAGTATTCACCCTTGAGTTGGTTTTAGGGGAATGAAGGAGAGGGAGAATTGCAAAACGACCCGTGAATCTAATTTTAAATAAGGTTCTCGATGGTGGGGGGGTGTATTGTGATGTTCGAGAGAACTCACGGAGGTAATGTATTCTGAAATAGTGTGCGTAGGTAACAAAAACTCATTGGGGGGGGGGGGGGTATCGGAATATAAAACAGCAGCAAATAAACGAGCAATAATAGCCCGTTCAATTACGTAGTCCTTTCTAAATAATCCGTTAAAAAAGAATCAGCCTATTATTTGTCATGAAAAGAATGAGCAGTTGAAGTGCCCCCCGCCATCCACGAACTGGAAGTCTCAGATAAGTTAGAGTTTTGAAATCAGGATCTTTAGGTTGTGATGGTTGTAGCCTATCTGTACAACTAAGTAGTCTCAAGCCGGAGTTGATCGATTATGGGGCATTTAACTCATAAAGTTGCGAAGTTATAAATTTATAATCGTTTACTTCGTTAATAGCGAACAGGAAGTTCGGTGGTATTGAAAAATAAATCGATTCTGAGCTGACACCGTTATTCGTGTTCCAAGACTTCTGAAACGAAACAAAATTGTTTCGACATAGGGATTTGCTAATGAGCACAATTAACGGTTACATCGTGTTCCAAATAATAGGTGTTATTGAATGCACAAAATGCATTGTAAGTATTGCGGAAATGCTATTAATTAAACAACCAAAGTCTGATTGATCTACAATGCATCGTCCTGAGTAATACGACAAAGTTGGCTCCTTGAAGTAAAACCAACTCAATTATTTCAAAGGAAAATCAAAAATTAAAATTGTCGTTCGCTCGCAAATAGATAGTAAATCATACGTCCCTGCATGGCGAAAGAAAATAAAAATCCAGATCAATCCGGTTAGGAATTACAGGGAAGCGGAGAAGGATATGTTTCAACAGGTAAACTTCCGATCTTCTCAATAAACGAGCGGTAGGAAGAAACAGCAAAATTATTGCTTCTCGTTATGAATAATTAGGTTTGGAAAACAACGTTCAATTGGGTAAACTAAATAACGTTGCATCAAGCTTGAGAAATCAGAACTGTCACAAACTCGTTTCATCCGATTGTAATCAATTGGAAAGAACTACATGATAATTTTGAGTAATTGAGAATACCAAATGGATAGAAAGGCTAAGTGTAGAAGGCAGCTCGTTCACTGCAAATATTTATTGTTCTTAACTCGCATAAGAATAATAGGGAACTTGAATGAATGCCCGATTTGGGAGAAAAGTATACCAGTGAATTGGCACATAGACAGAAGGGGGTAGTTTGCCAGGGGGTAGGTCCGTTCCAATGTTTTTCTCTAGCTACATTAGTGCAGAAAACCATGTGATTTCATTGACTTATTCTGAAAAATTGAATGAAACCAGATGATTTTCTTCCAAAGTGTAGCACTCGCGAAACAATAGAACCCCCGGGTACGTGTCTTACCCCTTCTTCCCCACACCGTCCACTTCATTGAATAACCTATGACGTTATCAAATCCCTACTCAACATTATTAATAATTAGCTTTAAAAAAATCCTTGATTGATTTCAAATATGTTTAATGTGAGCAATAGCATTGTGGAAGAGCCCTCGTCAAGAAACACGCTTGAAAAATGTGCAAGTTCCCCATTGTGCAACGAGTGAAAGATGGTGTTTTCCCGCAACCGAACAAAGAGTTGGATGTTCGAGGCTTGTCAATTTTACCACCTGGCTGCTACTTCCTCTAAAGGGCTGCACCTAGCTACCTACTCCCTATATTAGACCGATGAATAAGAATATGTTCGTCCAGTTTTCGAAGAACATTTAATGCACCTTAACTTTTTGCAGGGTAGCTGCCCCGGCGCCACGATGTTTGCACCATAAATTAGGTGGAGAACTCGTGTATAGTCTGAATTTAGCGGAATGCGCTTCCCCTTTGCCCCTTCTCTTAAAAATAACGCACCTGTGGCGTCTATACGTAGCCACAGTGCCCGAAGTAAAAGTTTTTTTGTTGAGTTCTTGAAGTATTTTTGGTGGGAGTGAACAAATCGAACTATCGAAATGAAGCAACACGTTCGAGAGTCCATCACTAAGTGAACAGACTACAGTAACATCGCTAATACATCCTGAATCAACACCCAAAAATTTCATAGCTCTTGAATTGTGTATCATTGGCAAAAGTACCTAATTCTAGTGTGTAAATGTAAAGGGTGCTGTTTGAACGGTGAATTCTGAAGGAAATCTAGCGGTTTTCAATATTTTACGGGGAATACGTTTCCGTAGAAAGCGTACTTATCGAGTTAAAAGCAAGATATGCGGCTTTTCGGCTCTTCTGAAGTTTTTACGTGGAAATTTAGGTGGAAAACTCGCATACGTTACGTATATCCCAGTCAATTTATCCCAAAAGAAAAAAAGGTCTACTAAAAGTAGCCCAGGAAAATTAGTGCAAAAAATGGCCCTAGCCCCAAAAAATTGCTCGAGAGCTGGAAATCGTTTTAATCCCTCTTGGGAGTCCTGAATAACAAAGTTACGAGTTTGCGACGGTTTCTTGGTTGTGCTTAAGATTTGAGAGCCTAAAAACCGCTAAATTTTCGCCGTTTTTCCAGTTTTTCGCGTATAACGTATAACGCGTACGCATCCTACAAAAAATGGTATTATTTCCGTTTTCAAAGAGTGTCAAATTCCCTGTCATGATCGGTCTAGCCGTTCAGCCGCAATCGCCAGCCAGTGATTGTCAATTTTATCATCTGCGCTAAAAAGTTGACAACCCTGAATTTTAACGCCTGCAGGTTGAAAATGTGAAAATAACCATTTCCAAATCACATTTCTTAGTTTCTTATATTAGACGGTCCGGCTTGTTGGGGGGGGGGGGGCCGTCGTCGAAATCAAGTTTCTTGTTCTTTCTCCTCTTCTAATAAGGATGCTCTTTCTTCTGCCTCCACATGATGTTCGTCTTCTGACGCATCTTTTTCGGACTCGAGGGTAATTTCATGGTGCTCATCACTCACAGAATTGAGACACGTGCGTCCCTTGTAGTAGGCACAAGTGGCTGAGCACTTTTCTACAGGAAATGTAGTTGAGCGATATATTCCTCAGGTGCTGGAGGCTGAGTGGTGTGAATGTGTATCAAACCACGTGGGGCGTATTTTCATCCTAATTGCTCTGCGTTGATCTGCCAGTCCCTTCAAATCTGCACTTTCAAGAACGTCCTGAAATAATGTTAGGGAGCGGCAAGTTCACTGGGGGCCAACGTTGCCTAGTTAAAAGAGTTTTTTGAGAGGACCCTCTGGAACAGAAGGAATCCCAGTACGTGGAGAGATGGCCCTCTGTTGCCTGAGTAATCTGCTGCGATTAACTTCGTTCCAGCCTTAACATTCCGGTCAGGAGTGTATGATCGAGAAAACCCGAGGCAACATTGAAATCAGAATTTTTGACTAGGGAGTTGGTAAATTTGACCTTGCCTTGTAGGAAAAATGAAGAAATAGTGTTGGAGCCGCTGAAGGAAAGGAGAAACAATATTATGTTTTGTATCTCTCCCCCCCCCCCTCTAACAGCACTCAGACACTGTCTCAGCCTGGGACTTGCTTAGTACGTTTTTTATGGTAAGCCTCGGAATTTCGCATTTTTTAAAGCTCGCTCATCATGTACGATCAAATTGAATGGCGTTATTGGTTTCGTATAATTTATTCGTTGTAGAAGACGACTTTATACTCTCGCCAGTCGTTTTCAAACCACCAAAAAATGTGTTTGCCAAGAGCTAGATCTCTTTTATGAACCCCTGTCCCACAGACAATGTTTGGCGAAGTGTCGTCTCATAGACCATAAAAAATGTCCTTTGCAAGCTGCCAGACAAATTATATTATATATAAAAATTCAAATGATCCGAATTTTTCATACGGTAGGCTCCCGCCCGGAGTAATATTTGGTTGTTTACGAAGGAGATAATATAGCTCCAAAAATTTTCTATCATTATGGTTAACCGGTTTTCGGTCTATTCTAGCGACCATCTTCGGTCTATCTAGACGGATTCGAAGATGGTATATAACAGACCGAAAACCTCGGAATTTGTTCAAAATCCTTTTCTTGGCTGTTGCTTCGACTTGTAGACCATAAACTTTTTTTTTTTTTTTTTTTTTGAACCATACAGCCATGGTGTTTTTTAAAGAATGCATTTCGGGCCCATTCCCGGTGCCCCTCATCAGCATTACCGCTTCACCTCTAAGGCCAAACACCAAACAGAGCCTGAGGCCTTAGAGGTGTTTGGCCTTAGAGGTGAAGCGGTAATGCTGATGAGGGGCACCGGGAATGGGCCCGAAATGCATTCTTTAAAAAACACCATGGCTGTATGGTTCAAAAAAAAAATGTTATGGTCTACAAGACCGAAAACCGGTTATCCGAAATAATAAATATTTTATTGAGAGATTACCTCCTTCGTTAACTACTACGCCTAAAACGATTTCAATTTTGCAAACGCCATTCAACGCAGAATTTTATGCTCTTTGAAATCAGAAATGGTGACATTTTCTGTGGGATGCGTACTTCTCGAGTTATACGCGAAAAACGGGGGAAAAAACGAACATTTCGCGGTTTTTAGGCTCTCAAATCTAGGTCCTAGGTTAAATTCAACTACACCACTGAAAAGAGCACACTTTCTTCTGTGGGATTAGGGACATTTTGTCCAACGATAGCGAAAGATTCTTGGAATAGACTGGGAAAATATCAAGATATTTTCAAAAATGTCAGTATTTGACAACCGTTCAAAGCTAGACTACATAGCAATGTTGCTCCCAACGTCTGGCAAATTCCTCTAAAATTGGATGAAGTTTGAAGTAACTTAGTTTAATGCTACTTCGTGCTTAGTTTACTCCTGTCCTTCGCAATTTCTTGAGAAAAAGCCACTGTTATACCAAAAAATGAGGCAATTATGCCCATTTTTAGTGCCTACGAGAAGATACGAGAGCCATTCCCAACAAGTGTTTTTCAGCTTAATTCTCTTTTATTCACTTTTTCTGTGCTAATCTATGAGGAAAAACAAATAAAAGTGAAATAAGCTGTAAAAAACATTTGTGGAATCGCTCTCGTATCTTCTTGTAGGCACTAAAATGGGCTTAATTGCCTCATTTTTTGGTACAACAACGGTTTTTCTTAAACAATTGCGAAGGACAGGAGTAAAATAAGCATGTAGTATTAAACTAAGTTACTTCATCCAGTTTTAGAGGAATTTGCCAGGCGCTGGGAGCAACGTTGCTATTATAGTCTTGCTTTGAACGATTGTCAAAAACGGATATTTTTGAAAATATCTTGATATTTTTCCGGTTTACACAGAAAATCTTGGCTATCACTAAACAAAACGTCCCTTATCACACAGAAAAAAGTGTGCTCTTTTCAGGGGTGTCATTGGATTTTACCTAGGACGCTAATTTCTCATGTTACGCTGTTTTTGTTCCGAAAACCCGTGTTACGCTCAAAAACGTGAAAAACTCGATTATCTCGACTAAGAATAAAAATCTGACCCAGAGTCATAGAACATTTTTTGTTGCATTTTGGGTATACAATCAAATCACCTCTCTCATTTTGTTCACCCAAGTACCAGTCACCCTGTATAGGTAGAAAATTTAAACTCTGAAACGCTCGTCACCCCTTTTGGAGGTTCAAAAACCACTATTATCAGTCTTTTATAAATATCTCCAAAACGAGTGGCTTTAGAGGAAAATCTTCGCGCTCAAAACATTTAGATTACCTATTAAATTTTCAACACTTATGTTAATACATTTTTTTGCACAACCAAAAATGGCGCGCTACAGCCTTTTCGGGCCTTTTTCTCTAAAGTGGTTGAAAGTCTTACTTAAAATCGCCTGTTTCGGACCAATGCTCCGTGAGCTTCATCTCCGTCTGTATACATTTATTCCGCTATAGTTTTCCTAACTTCTTCGGGCCTTGAAAATTTCGACGCCATCTATTCTGGATTTTCTGTCGAAAACCTAGCTATACCCCCCCCCCCCAGACAAAAATTGTATGCGCTACAATTGAAATGTTGGTGTCCTTAGGATCGGTAACGGGAACGGCTAATTTACAAGAATTTTACACACACACGGGGTTACACTCAGCTCCAAGCTGTCCTGCAGGACGCATAGAATGTCTGTTAAGAGGGCAGTAAGGACATTCCACCAGTGCAGGAGGGTGGTGGGAAGTACCTGTGGGTTGAGCCCAGCGAATACACTGTGGCTAATTATGGGGATAGTCGGAGTAAAAATCCTTTATGGAGCTTTGGTCCGATGGGAGGCGGCATATAGTTATTGTGGGCACAGAAGGAACTTGTTAAGGTTCAGAGGTTAGCTTCCCCGACCATGTTGGGCCCGCTTATAACCACGCACGCCGACGGCGGCTATGGAAGTGATGATGGGATGAAATGAATGCGCCCACAACATGTAGAAGTGAAAGTTGGGGCGATGGAGTCATGCTATAATCTGGAAACCCATGGGATGTGGGTGCCCAGAGGGCGGGAGGTTGGTCATTAGAGGATAATAGTCACTCATCTGCATTAGGCGGTGCCTGTCACCCGGATGAGGTTATAAAATAGTAAAGCGTCTGAATCTAGAGAGATCAATCAAAATGTGTTGCGTAGGGAGGTTGCCAGAACGGGTTGAGAGCCAGTGGCCGGGATCGTAGTGCAGAAGCACCTCCAACAACATTATAAAAATCCAGATTTGTCCGATTTTTTGCGACCTTCGATTAAACTGACTGGAATGGAGTGAAAATTAAAATTGCAGGTGAATAATAAAATTACTGAATACAACCCAGAACCACGCTCTCAAACTCAACCGGTTTCTTTCATTGTGTTCTCAGAAGAAAAATACTTAATTGGTGATTAACTGAGTCGAATTTGGGAGCAATAACAGCAAAGGACTAATTCTAGCGGCATTTTTAACAGATTAACGCCCACTTTCCATCCCTTTGGAGTTGAGGTTCGGGCCAGGGCTGCCAGGTGTGGGGATTTTTCCCCAATGTGGGGATTTTGGTACACCTTTGGGGAAATTGGGAATCCGTCGTTGAAGTGGGGATTTTATACATATAGAGTAATGAGGAAGTTTCACATTTTCAAGATATATTTTTAAATTAACAAAATTGGCATATTTGAAATACCACCAAATCGAACATTTTCCACAACGTAATATTCGCTGCCTTCTCGCCCTTCTCGGTCGCTCGCACGGTCCTTTATTTCTTGCATCTAAATTGCTTATTTGTTAATCATCCGTTCGTTTATAATGAGAAAGTAACACATTTTCCAAAATCATGCTGTCGTGATAGCTTGGGCACCAAAACTCATAAAAACACGATCCGTTCAAATAAAATAGGCCCTATATTTTTTTATTAATTTTTAAAACTATTGGGTTGCGGAACCCATTTGAAATAGGCTAGATAGACTGATGACGTAATAACAGCATTCGCATGACCTTCACAATAGCTTCCCACAAATCAAAAAATAGGACTTGAGAGAATTGGATGGACAAGAAGGGGCAAAAACTTGATAACAGCAATGATGCGGAGGATTGGGAGGGGTCACAACCCCTTAACTACGTCACGAGCCACAGACCAGCCGTTCAAGGTAACAAAAAAATGGCAAGTTTTATTATTTCGCTATAAATCGAAATCAATCATTTACGCACTAATATTCCATTCCTGGTCGTATTTAGTCATTTTTTTTCGAAAAACAATGTTTCCAGCGAGTTTTATTTTTTATGTAACCTCCTCATTCTAGAGTAAACATGCTAGCAGGCGTTATTTAAATGACAGGAGAGTTCCTAAATTCAGCAGATGAGTGAAAATGTCCACCGTGAGCCTTCCCTCACATTTATCATGAGTTTTGTAACCTAATCCATCGATGGGTCCATTGATGAATCTAGGAACACGACGTAAAACTTCTGAAATGTTTTACAAACAGCTATATTTTAGTTCCCTGTTGCCTATTTTGTTTGTAAAATAAAATTGTTTGTTTTTTTCGAGTTTTGAGCCTTCACTGGCAAGGAGTTGGCGGAGGGGGGCAAGCTGAGTGGGGAAATTAGTGGCTCAGTGGGGAAAACCTCTTCGGGGGACCTGGCAGCCCTGGTTCGGGCTGACAAGAAGTTGTATAGGACCAACTAGGTATTGAGTGGAGCCCGCTTGTACGAAATTTGAGATGTTTCTGTTGATCCTACAACGAATAAAGGCCAAGACGGCGGACGAACATTTTTTTTGCGGATTTGGATTATACGCACCTTGAAACTTAAAACGACAAAATTTTTAGGGGGAGGGGTAAAAAATGTTTGGTATACGATTACAAAGACTTATTATTAACGTGATATTCTACCAAACTGTGAAGATTTGCCAGTCATTAAATAATTGGGTAAGATAAAAAAATCACCTATTTTTCAATCAGACGCGGTTTTCTCACCTATTCGATTTTTTAATTAAAAAAATGACTAGACCTAATGAAAGCTGAGGTTCTACACGAACTTTTAAGATTGCAGTGTACGATTAACGAAGTTGAAAACGTTTGAAAATTCTGCAAATTTTCGTAATTTCTCACATTTTACAAATCGGGCTCATTTTTCGTCCCCTGAATCCTACATTTGAAATAATACTTTGCATTGGGAAGATGGTAAATTTAACGCTCTTTCCAACGGTGTATTCAGATTTGATTTCCGGCCAGAAATAAGCGAGTTACAGTCGTTTTAGTATCGCAATGTCTATAACATCGGACTTCGTGCGGGGTAAAAATTTTTTTGCAGGGGACAACTTTTGCCGCAAATGAGTTGCAGAATCGAACCCTGGCCGGTGGTGCGACCTTAACGTTAACACCCTGTATAACATCCGTATAATTCATTGTTGATAGATGTAATTCATAATTGCAATAGTAGGAACGACTCGTAGCAATAAATGTTATCGGTTTTCGTTATTCGTAACCATGTGGGATTCTTGTAATGGTCGTTCTCACAAAATTAGACCAGGACGACTTCTGTAACCCAATGTTTTGATAACTATAATATTAATAGGTATAGTAGGTTTTCAGCATTTCTTCCTTGATGGGAAGTAGATCACAAACGCATGTAACTCATCCTGCAATGACATAATTGTGACTGAAAATGTCTGATAAACTGAATACTTTAGGACTGAAAACTGAAAAGAAATGTATTGCATATTTCAACTCAATGATAGCATGGATGTCGAAAGTAATACAAAATATAATTCAATCCACTTTTTTCTCTTTTAAGAGCCTGACAGAGGACGCGTCTTCTTGACACTTGTAACGTCGTCTGTAAAAAATGTCGAAATGTCTTCCGTGTCGCCTTCTATATCCGTCGGGTCTTCTATAATTATCTACACAGTCAATCGCTAATTTACTGAAATTCGTAGTAGTGAAGTGCACTCTATTCGACAGCGACGACAGCCAGCTGCCGAAACGATATCTTTGATGCTTAGGTGAGCGTTAACATTCAGTTACAATCCAAGGACCGCTTCAGATGATGTTTTAATTATTTTTCGCATGTTGAAATTCGCAAGGATTGCTTGAATTTACAGGTCAAAACAAGCGATTTTGAAAAGGAAAATCACTCTTTTTTCTACAAAACTGTCATTTCTGCCGAAAAATCGCCAATTAATTAAACAAATGCTCATGAGTAATTTTGAAAGCGACACGTTGAAGAAGTTTGTCTGATCCATCGAAAGTCGATAGGCCGAGATTTAGTATGGAAAAGAGGTGATTGACTTTCATTGAAAAAAAAAATCCTGTTTCGCAAAACTTTGAGGAGCTGCCGAGGACACAGAAACAGTTATTTTTTGACGAAAATAGATAGTCCTGACAGGAAAGAGTGTGTTCTTCCCGAATCCATAGTCAAAAGTTGTAGAATGTCAGCTGAGAAGATAGTTACTCGCATTTAGTCAAGTACCTAGGCCAATCAATATAAACATCAAGCATCGCAAATATGCATGTAATTGTTTTTTCTTTTGCACATTGTTAGGGCCAATGAGAGCAGTTTATACTCAAGTTTCCAACCTTCAAAACCTTGTGCTCAACTCGTGGCACTCGAAAAACCACGAAATTCCATAAATTGTTTAGGTTGTTAAACAAAAATATCAGAAGAAAGCGTTTTTTGAGCATGACCACAGTATACATTGTTGAAGCCAACTAAATTTGCTAGAATTTAAGCCCAGTCCGAGCGTCCTACGTTTGTAATTTTCGGAGATACAGCCAATCAAGAAATATGTAATATCGCCAAATAGCGAGATTTTATTGATAGGGTTATTTTTCAAGACCCGTAGCACCCAAAAACATAATGGTCCTACAGAATATCCACGCGAGAATAATTCTTAGGCAGTAGCTCAATTTGAATCTGACGCTATTGCCTAAAATTTATTTTCGCGTGGATATTCTATAGGACAGGGTGACTGGTACTTGGTTGAGCAAAATAATAGGGGTGATTAAACATCCAAAATGCAACAAAAATTGTCTTATGACCTAGGGTCCGATTTCCTTTCCTAGTCGAGATAATAGATTTTTTCACGTTTTTCAGCACATCACTGGTTTTCGCAACAAAAACAGCTGTAACTTGGGAAGCATGCGTCCTAGGTTAAATCCAACGACACCAATGAAAAGAGCACACTTTTTTCTGTGTGAGTTAGGACATTTTGTCCAAAGTTAGCGAAAGATTCTTGGAGTAAACTGGGAAAATATCAGGATATTTTTTAAAATGTCAGTTTTTGACAAATGTTCAAAGCTAGACTACATTAGCCATGTTGCTCCCAGCGCCCAGCGAATTCCTCTAAAACTGTATGAAGTAACTTGGTTTAATACTTCATGCTTATTTTACTCCTGTGCTTCGCAATGTTTTGAGATAAATCCATTGTTATACCAAAAAATGAGGCAATCAGGCCCATTTTGAGTGCTTATAAAAGAAGATACGAAAGCTATTTCAAGACTTTTTTTTCAGCTTATTCCACTTTTATTTGTCTGTCCTCATAGATTAGCATAGGAAAAGTGAATTAAGCTGAAAAAAAAAAGTTTTGGGAATGGCTCTTGATCTTCTTGAAGGCACTAAAAATGGGCCTAATTGCCTCATTTTTTGGTACAACAATGGATTTTTATCAAGAAATTGCAAAGGACAGGAGTAAAATAAGCATGAAGTATTAAACTGAGTAACTTCATACAGTTTTAGAGGAACTTGCCAGGTGCTGGGAGCACCATGGCTAATGTAGTCTAGCTTTGAACAGTTGTCAAAAACTGACATTTTTAAAAACATCCTGATATTTTCCCAGTTTACTCAAAGAATCTTTCGCTATCATTAGACAAAATGTCTTTACTCACACACAAAAAAGAGTGCTCTTTTCAGTGGTGTCGTTGGATTTAACCTAGGACGCTTACTTCCCATGTTACAGATGTTTTTGTTGCGAAAACCCGTGATGTGCTAAAAAACAACAAATTGATTATCTGAACTAGGAATGGAAATCTGACCTTAGGTCATAGGAAATTTTTTGTTGCATTTTTGGTGTACAATTACCCCTCTCATTTTGTTCAGCCAAGTACCAATCACCGTGTATTTGAGTGCTACGGGTCTTGAAAAATTACCCTACCAATAAAATCTCGCTTTTTGGCGAGATTAGGTATTTTGTTGATTGACTGTATTTCCTGAACTAACAGACCCAGGATGCTCGGGCATGGCTTAAATTGTAGCAAATTTAGTTGGCTTCAACAATGTATACTGTGGTCATGCTCGAAAAACTCTTTCTTCTGGTATTTTTGTTTAAAAAACCAGAAAAAGTGATGAAATTTCTTAGTTTTTCGAGTGCCATGAGTTAAGCACAAGGTTTTGAGGGTTGCAAACTTGAGTAATAACTGCTCTCATTGGTCCTAACAACTCGCAACAAAAAAATCAATTACATGCATGTTTGCGATTTACCCCGATTTTTGTGTCTATATTGACTGGTCTAATGGAAAATTATGTTATCCTAAAAAGATGCTAGAAAAATCATATCTCGAAGGGTTTTGATTTTCGGACCCTGGCTTATGGGGTGTTTTCGATCGCAAATGAGGTCTAATTTTACCCAATTTGTTTTCTTTACACTTATACTCTTCCACCCTGTATATTAATTGGTCCAGCATGATCTCTCTCAGATGATCGAAAATCCGTATCGGAGGCGTAATCCGTATCGGAGGCGTATAGCAGTACATAAAAATATGCTGCAAGTCTTTCAGCGTGTGGCCTTACCTTTTTAATAAGATGTACGCCACAAATTCTGGTATTATATCTCCCGATTATACGACACATTAGTCCTTCGGACCAAATTAGATGTTCGGAAGCAGGGAACCTGGGGATTTTAGGATTGACTTTCCTGTCTCGATTTGACTTTTTGCCTGAGAGCACTGTTTCACGCTCTCTTTGAAATTTTAAATGGGTGAATGAAATAATAAACTTGAACTATGCAGTCTTAGGCGAATAAATAAAGTAACGTTAGCAAAACATAAAATAGTGGGGAGGGCTCGACCCTTTAGGACAAAATTATGGGTCGTGACCCAAGTGTGGATAACAGACGGTGACCCAGCCAGGAAAAGCCCGCGACTCATAAAATGAAAACCACTGTCAAACCCAACCACTATCAAAATATTGGAGATATCGAGTCGTTTGGCCTCATTTTTGAAGATTCAGTCTAGTCTAGCAAAATAATTAGTACTATCGTGATCATTAAAGGTTTCTGCAATGTGACAGCTAACGAAAACGAAGAACCATAGACAGAATTTCGAAGTGTTGACAAATTTGCCTAAATTTGACGAGCTGTATCTTGGAAACGGGAATACATTTAGAACCCGCTTTAGGCTGGTTTTCTCAGAAATTTTCTCAACTTTGAAAAGTTACTTCGAAGCCACAACTGAAAAATGGCTAGTTTAGCGTGAAAGAGCCAAAACCCCAAAAAAGTCCCAAATTTTTGTGGTTTGTCGAGAATTCCAGGATGATCCCGATGTCTTTCGAGGTCAACAATTTGAACACGTCATACCAGCACCATCCCAGACAATATAAAATAAACAAATCATCTACCCTAATTATTGCAACCTGACCCCCCCCCCTTTTTTTAGTTCTTGTTTCACTGGACTAAAAATTATAATAAGTCAAAACATGAATACCTACTTGTCATGCCTTTATACTTTGACTATGCCTATTCTTGCGGCTATGCTATAGCCACGGTTTGACTTTTCCAACTCAAATTCTGGGCTAGCTCGTCGGGAGAGCTTCTTTTCGTGCGTGCATAAAATAGTGCATTTTCCAAAATATAATGCACTAAAAATCATTGAGCAATTCCGAAATTCCGATGAAAAAATCCGCCATCCGTTATTTTTTCCCCGTCAGCCACTTTCTAAATCCGTCAGAACTGACGGGAAATCGCTGCCTACTGAGATGCCTACCAAGAAACTGGTAGTACATCATGCTTAGTGTACCGTAAGGCGAGAATTGGTTCTATCGGTTGTGAGTCCGAAAGCCGTACTTTCGGGATAAATCTTCACTTTCCTATCCTAATAGCAGAGACGGAAACGGACGATGGTAGTGTGTAGAGTTCCCACTACGGGACATCCTAATTTACTGACGCACATAAAAATCACCCGGTACCCCTCAAAAATTGAAATTTTCCCATTTTTTATGACCCATAATGATTCAATTACATCATCGACAGGCTACCCCATCAACAGAAAGAGAAAAATCCCAGTATTTATGGTACCTCCCCCCGCACTTATGTAAAAAAAAAACGCCCGGCACCCCGAAAAAAAAGTATTTTTTGGTATTTTCCTACACACGCAGAATCCACTACCCAGTAGGCAGGAACGTACTGAGAAATAATCGGAAAATCCTAGTACTTATGGTACCTCCCCCCGCACCCAAGTTGGAAAATGTCAAAGAAAACGCCCGGCACCCCGAAAAAAAAGGATTTTTTGGTATTTTCCTACACACGCAGAATCCACTACCCAATAGGCAGGAACGTACTGAGAAATAAGTCAGAAAATCCTAGTACTTATGGTACCTCCCCCCCCGCACCCAAGTCGGAAAGTGTCAAACAAAACGCCCGGCACCACGAATCCATGTACTTGTTTGGTGCGTTTTTTTTATAGTGGTATCTCCAATAGGCCTAGTCCACTTTGTACCATTCAGATTCTTCCCGACTTGTAGTCCGGCTCCCATAGCGACGAGTGATCGTTGCCTGTTTATCTTTCATTTCGTTTTTGGGGCTAACCGTCTTCCATCGACACCGTGGTGTGGGAAAGAGGACGGAAGAATCTTTTATTTTTATTGTAATGAAAGTCTTAGTGAGATAAATTACTTCGAAAAAAATATTTGCGTACTTTTGTTTTACTTTGTTAATTATACATACTTCATTTTTTATGTAAACTCGTGTATAAGGGCCGGCGCACACTAGGAGAAAAAAGACGCCAACGCGCGAGTCGGCGTCTTTTTTCTCGGGGAAGAGACGACTCTCGCGTACGCGTCCAATGTGAAAGGCCCCATAGAGTTCTATGTGTTTTTATTGCACGAGTCGGACGCTGACGCGCGCGTCGGCGTCTTTCTTCTCCTAGTGTGCGCGGGGCCTACCTGTCTTTGATGATACCCGACTGTTTCAAACCTATGGAATTGACATCGCATTAGTTTTGAAACATCGGTAACGAATGGTACTGACATTATATTTGTTCATTTTTCTTTATTGTGGTATACATTGGCAGTATTTCTTCAAGAATGTTGTTAATAGTTGTAATAACGATAGGTTCTTGCCATTATGTATGTTTTTATTTATTTTTTTATTCTATTATTTGTTATAGTCTTCACATGACAACATTTGTTTATTTAAAATTCACAGGTTATCTTCCCAGTACGCTTCCAGTGCAGTAGAAAGCCATTTCAAGGTATTTTTACTGTTGCTGAACTCTCTTGTTGATTTAAAGTTTACGTTAATTTCGTTTATTGTATTTTCTAGAACTAGGATTTTCTGACATACTTCTCTGTACGTTCCTGCCTATTCGGTAGTGGATTCTGTGTGTGTAGGAAAATACCAAAAAATACTTTTTTTTTCGGTGTGCCGGGCGTTTTGTTTGACACTTTCCGACTTGGGTGCGGGGGGAGGTACCATAAGTACTAGGATTTTCTGACTTATTTCTCAGTACGTTCCTGCCTATTCGGTAGTGGATTCTGCGTGTGTAGGAAAATACTTTTTTTTTTCGGGGTGCCGGGCATTTTGTTTGACACTTTCCGACTTGGGTGCGGGGGGAGGTACCATAAGTACTAGGATTTTCTGACTTATTTCTCAGTACGTTCCTGCCTATTGGGTAGTGGATTCTGCGTGTGTAGGAAAATACCAAAAAATACTTTTTTTTTCGGGGTGCCGGGCGTTTTGTTTGACACTTTCCGACTTGGGTGCGGGGGGAGGTACCATAAGTACTAGGATTTTCTGACTTATTCCTCAGTACGTTCCTGCCTATTGGGTATTGGTTTCTGCGTGTGCATGAAAATACCGAAAAATCCTTTTTTTTGCGGGGTGCCGGGCGTTTTTTTTTTACATAAATGCGGGGGGAGGTACCATAAATACTGGGATTTTTCTCTTTCTGTTGATGGGGTAGCCTGTCGATGATGTAATTGAATCATTATGGGTCATAAAAAATGGGAAAATAATTTTTGAGGGATGCCGGGTGATTTTTATGTGCGTCAGTAAATTAGGATGTCCCACCAACTACCGCCAACGCCATCGAGATTGTGACCCGACAGAATACTTCTTACGTAATTTGCCACTGGAGCTCCGCGTGCATTTTCTTCATGTAAATGGGCTAAGATGAAGTATAAATTTGCCAAAAATTCAGGACTACGACTAAATGGAATTGCGCTCAGCGTTTAACATTTTCGCAAATATCCGGTTTTCCGGTATCAAAAAGGCAAAATGTTATCAGTAGAACTTCCGTACCTCCTCGCAATTGGTAATTTTTACCCACAAGCCACAAATTACTCCCAAGAAGTAATTCAAAATCAATTCATCAATGTAGCACAAGGAGTCAGTTTTCCAGGTAATGATGCCTACCGCAGAGCTGGACATGAACAAATTGTGTTTTTTGTTTTTCTTGAAATCCTGGCTGTAGACCTTTGGAAATAAAAAAAGGGAAGAGAAAGCCAATAGCCTATTCAAGGGGGAAAAATATTTTAATATATTTTCTTAAATACAAGTATAAATCCAATCTGTAAAAACAACAGTGCAGTAGTAGGTATGTACGATTTCCATAGATTCAACAGAGCACCTACTAACTTATTACCATTCTTAAGTTACGTGTTATACAGTAAGATATAATACTGAATTTATGACCAGTCAAAATAAGAATAGAAAATTGTACAATGCTCACAATAAAACCAGATTCCAAGTGTCTGCTCAATTTTCAAGCGTAACAGCTCAACTCGCAGAAGTGAATCTGGCTTTGCTGTGGTCACCACCCAAGGTTGTTAATAGTGGATAGTAAAACCTTCCTGGATGATTATCTGGGATGATCACTTCTTAATTAAAAGTAGTTCCCACGCACGCAGAGGTCTGACCCAAAAATTCACCTCTTGGAACGAACTGTTGTTCAATTTAACCATTTTTTGTAAACAATGATCTATATTTTGCTATTCTACGTATAACATCAACTAAGATATTTCATTTTCATCATTGAAACTTACAAGTTAGGGAAGATAGAAAAGTAATAAAAAGGAAAGTGCTAAGCAGGTAGGTCTAAACCGTTAAATCATCAATCATTGCGTCTTCTTCCTGAAGCAAAGGGAGCATAGTAAAGTTTGGCTTATTAAATCACAGAGAGGAAATATTGCTAAGCCGAAAAGAAAGTTTTTAGGCGTACATGACATGGCAGCACCCAAATACAAAAAAATATATTAATTTTAATGGAAAAAATGCTTTGAGCTTCTCGTATTTTCATTAGATTGAAGACTGATTGATTTAATTCCTCAGCACTTTTTTTTAAACAGACTCAGCAGGGCTCTGGAATTCGCTCAGAGCCTTAATCGGATTTTGAACCTTTTTCTGCGAGCCTTTCCTCACTTTAGCCTTGACCTCTTCGGGTTTTTCCGGTCGGACGAGTGGTTTCTTTTCGGGAGCCTTCATCTTCCAGACAACGATGGGCGACTACGCAAGACAACGAAAGAAAAACATGAGTCTTTCAAGGCGGAAACACTAACATGTTAAGGGGTTAACTCCCGAAAACAAAAAAACATTGTTAAGGCAAATTTCAAAATTGTGAAAAGGGAGCGCAAAAAAATCTTCGGGTTAGCACAACTCAGAAATAAATTTCAGGAGTACCACGGCCACGCTGTATAGTACGGAAGTGGAAGATGTGACTGGGAAAAAAAATGACCCTGAATCACTATCAAAGTTTCCCTCATCAGCTACTTCCTAAATAGTTTTGTAGAAGTAATGACAAATAAAGGAAATAGAAGATCTCAATAGTCCTCGGTGAAAATTGTAATCCAATAAATAAACTTACCGTAACCGTTCCTTGACGAGGGTATTTCGTGCTAGCGACATACGAAGACTTGACGGTAAGAACCACGGCGTTCATTAAATTTTTCGCAGCCTGAATTAAGGAAGTTGCACTGTCCAACTGCAGCGAAAGATGTAATAATAATGTTAGGTATTAATTAAAGCAACAGAGATGGCATTAATCGAATCGTACCCCAGATACAATGAGCTCGCCACTGATATTTTGCACGTCCGCCTTTACTTTGGAAGTGATGTTCAACTGATGACAATACAGAGCGATACGCTGAAGATAGGCGAGTAAATCTTTTTTCGTCGACGACTCCGGGCACTGGTCGGCGATCTGCCGAGTCAATTTGTCAAGCTGAGTACCTGCTTCGGAAATTTTCTTCGCAGCGTTAATAACGTCCATGGTCGTTTTAAGAGGCCCTCGCCCACTGTAAAGGTTGAACGGAAGAACTTCAAAAATCAATTTTTTGAATTTGGTATGCAAATAAGGACTACGTAGGCCATACCCGACCCCAAGGACTGGAGGATTTTCAAAATAAAATTCTGGTCACACAAATTATTTAGTTTAGCAAACAAAGAAGTTACTACATTCCTGAAGTTATTAAGAAAGGTTAAACCAAATCTAGAATATCGCGGGCACAGGAGGATTACCTAAAATCCGAATATTTTTAACCGTTGTCTCCGACAGGATCCTACAGAATTTTTTTTACAACCCCGACCTTCACTCATAGTCCGCCGTCTACAACCCCACAAATCGTAAAATACTGCATTTTAGTGAAGAAAGCACCAAACTTTGCAGGAATGTTCTATAAACCAATTAGAAAAATTTGAGTCGCGGTTCCATCAACTTTTCTTTCTGGGGGCGGCACAGGGGGGCAGAGGGGTACTTGGGGATGAAAATTATTTAAAAATGAAGCTTGCACTTTTTCAGGGGTTTAAAAACTGTAGTGGTATCACAACAAATTATAGAACAAGTTTTGTCCCGCACATTTTGCCCTTATCCCTCATTGGTCAGCCTTTATGAGTGCTTACCGCCCCCGAAGCAATTTCTCTCAACACGGTATCTCGCGTCGAGCGTGCGTCGCGTTGAGCGTTTCTCTCAACCGAATTTCATGAAATTTGGAAAATTGCCTCATACTGGCCGTATAATGAACATATTCTGTAGACGAAACGGTTCGACCACTCTAAGGGGGGGGGGGTTAGTAGTGGAGGGGAAGGGAATGCACAATGAAATCGTACTAATTTGCTGTAATCCGGGTGAAAACAAACGGAAACTGACGATTGATTCGATTTTGTCACTAATTAGATGATTGGGTGGAAACATTTGCACCCTGGGAGCAGAGTTTTTGGGCTTATTTTGGGTATTTCCCCAAAGGAAGGGGAAGGGGATAAGGGCAAAATGTGCGGGACAAAACTTGTTCTATTATGCTCTTGTGATACCACTACAGTTTTTAAACCCCTGAAAAAGTGCAAGATTCATTTTTAAATAATTTACGTCCCCAAGGACCTCTGTGCCGCCCCCAGAAGGAAAAGTTTATGGAGCCGCAACTCAAATCTTTCTAATTGGTTCATAGAACATACCTGCAATGTTAGGTGCTTTCTTCACTAAAATATAGTATTTTACGGCGTGGACGACGTACTATTAATATAAAGCCCATAAACTTGGCTGAGCAGCGCCATTTCGACTTTACCATCCCTCTCGACAGTATCAATAAAGCGCACAGGGACCACACTTATGCAATAAATATACTGCTTAAAGTATTTCCTGTAACCAAATTGTTGGCCAAAGGTATATATGCCAATATGCCACATTCAAATAAACACGATCCAGCCAACGTTAATTAAAAGTGGTTCAGGCTGTAGACCCACAGACTTGAAAATCGTGAAAAGGGTCACGTTATGAGAAAAATTATGCATGAAACAAATCCACCATCCCCACTTCACCACACTTGAACCTCCCGTTTCATTAGAATCGTTTCAAACTTACCGAGTAAAGTCTGTCATTTCCATCATGATCATGCACATATGTTTTGCCAGGACGATGATGTCATTGCCTGTGTCATCCCATTTGGCAACTTCACGATCAAATTTCAACTTCTCGGTCCTGAAAAATTCGACTTGTTGGGCAATCTTCTGTTTGTCCTCCTCCGTCATCTTCCTCATAGCTTCCTGCATTCGAATGTCATGAATAAACGAAAAATTCAAAATTCCATAATTAATAATTTCTTACCCGAGCCGTAGTAATTCCGCTAATATCCGGATATTCGTCAACGCCCAGATCGCCGCCAGTTTGTGCGCTTGCTAAAAACGGTTAAGAAAACTGGTCAAGGAGAGAACATTCCAATTACACACTAAAACACAGGTGATCGTGCAGAAAATAAAAATGACAGTTATCCGGAAGCACAGACAATAGAACCGTAACGGGTTAACAGCAAGTTCCAAGAAGATTTTTGTTAGTAAAAATAATAAGACATACGAAAACGAAATCTTACGCTTAGTCCTTGTATCTATTGTCATGTCTTCACATGGTTCAAATTCTGTATCTGTGTCTAATTCTTCCGAGCTCTGTAAAGTGCAAAACTAATGGTAACTAAAAGGTGAAAATGTCAGAAAAGCTCACATTTGCTGCGCGTTTCAAACGCGTACTGCTCATCAATTTCAACCTCTTCAGGGTCAAGCTCCTCGTCCGTCTAATTTTGGCGGCGGGTAAGGAGATAAACCGAGAGATGTTTAAAATAAAAGCACACAAAATATTGTAAACGGGAGGAGTTAGGGGAATTTTGAGAGAAAGGTTTACGTAGGGTTAAATTTTAGAATGTCATCATAAGTACACTTGTACTTTACCCTGTTCATGAGTACAGCGCGGCGAATTTCTCGAACGCCATCGTAGACAAGACGCGATGCATCGATAAACTCATTTTCATCGACGTCTTTGGGTGGATTTGAGGAGAGAGCATCCACAGCGAGTTCAACCCTCTGGGCGAAATTTGGCATAACTGGGGGGGGGGGGGCAAAAGAGAGGAAAGCGGTTTAGAATATAGGAATCATTTGTTGAACAATTTAACTTGATAATTAACTCAGAGAACCTTGCTCTCGAAGCACCTTGATAGCTTCAAGAACGCGCTCTGTGTAAATGCCTGGCTCGTAATTGTCCATTTCAGCGGTGACAACGTTAGCAACACGAGCACTACGTCCTCTGATGGCCCCCGCAGTGCGGTCGAGTGAATCACTGTCTCCTTCTTGAAGAGCCAACACACATTTATTCACGTCCTCGAGGATGTGATTTTCTGAGGATAGTAAAGATATTACAGTAAGTTTTCACGAAAACCTTGACCGTTAATTTTACCAGAAACCGCGAGAAAATCATCTATAGTTGTGATATCGTCAACGGCCTCAGTCAGCACTCGCACTTGATTCTCCCAAGCATCTCGGAAAACATCCATATTCTCTTCAGCCACCTTCGATCGAGGTCGAGCGGCTAAAATTCTCGCCGCGTTGATAACTTGAGGGCATAATGCGTCTATGAGAGCCGCCGCGTAGCGCACCATCTTAACTCCGTCTTCATTGCCGGACATGCTGCAGGCCAAATTAGCCACCTAATCGACAAAAATGTAGAACAAGAATATTCTTAAGTAATAAAATTCATCGGCACTATTGAATTCTCTATTTACGATTAGACCCCACCAAGAACCATGTTAAATTACGTTCACTTTACAAATTATCAGTTTTTCTGCTTTGTTTAAACTTTCTGTGTTTCTTTAACCTTAAACAGTAAATTAGGCGTGTTTCCACGCGATGAATAGGCTAAAATATTTTCTTAAATAACGTTTTTACCTCGACAAGTTTGTTGGCATGCTCGGTGAATACCATGGCGTATTCTTCGACTTCTTTCTCGTTACCGGCTCTAGCCGCTTCAATTAGAACCAACAGAGGGACGCTTGTTTCCAGAAAACTGCATTTACAATAAAAAGGATGTCCTATCATTTCAAAGACACGCACACTTTACGAAGTATTATTTAATGATTAAGCGTCTTCCACTCAGTGCGCTACTTCGGAGTTGACATCACGAATGGGAGACCACGCGAAGCCAATTGTTACATAATTTGTTCGCGTTCTTTCACTGATTTTTTTGTCTACAATACCCGCGGAACTCCCTCTCCCCGTGCTAAGAACCCCACCTCCCTTTTTTGAAGTAAACTTGCGCGATAAAAAGCAATGATTTTGAGGGGTAAGAAAGAAACATGGAATGTATTTTGTTTCAAAATACTACAATAGGGCCCTTCAGGAATCAAAAACGGGGGCGAAGATAAACTTTTGAGGAAAAGGAGCGGCTTGATTACCCATGAGGAGCTAAGATGGGTGGGCGGAAGTAAAGAGTGAGGAAGAATTATTCGAGCGCAAAGATTTCGGATAGTATAAAAATATTTCAACTTATGTAAAAGCTTTTCAACGCATTAACACACAAAAACAATAAACAATGATGAAATACCTGTCCGAGACGTGGTCAACAACCGCTTTTCTCAACTGACGTCTCAAATCCCTTGTCTTGCGGCACATATGATCAATGGCTTTTTCCAAGCCCTCGCTCTGGTCTTTAACGTTCATCTATTTCCCCGTAAACAAAATGAAACGGATGTTAAAAACATAAAAATCCCTTCTTCATTTGAAGATCAAAGCTGGTTTATACAGCCAGATCATGGCGATACAACTCTTCGAACGCCGATGTGAAAGTATAAAAATAAATTTGACTTTTATGGGAGCGAATTTTTGGAGTAAAGGTTGTAAGGTAAATTTTCGGAGGGTTAAAAAGGATCAACTCGAAAAACAAAACGAAATAAGTCTGGGTGAAGCGACAAATTTAAAAGAATAAAGTGTATATAATCAATCTTTCACACGCGTCCTCAATATTGAGTTCAGTCATGCATGATTGACCGGACGGTAACACATTAAATGGCGTTGGGAGGGGTAAACATTGTAGAACAAGTCACGCTGCAGTTTCATAATGAGAGTATGAAATAACAATAAACAGCTTCTATATGCTGGACCTAAGAAGGGTTTTCATGAATCAAAGCATTTGTGCGCTGCGTGCTTCCACGGAATATTAATTTTATGATGTAACACCAGGTGATGAATGCTCCAAATGCAATGAAGTGCATTGAGGGAATAAGAAAATAATTAAAACACGACCTATCATGCAATGATGATTTTAATTTAAATAAAATATTATGAAATGACCGAGCTTCGTGGCGCAATTAATGTTTCGTAAGTTGAAGCTATTCAAAGAGACAATTTAATTTGCATTGACAAGTTTAATGATTGTTCACGTACATCTAACAAGTGAGAATCATTTCCGTGAAATGGGTACCAACATTACAGAAAGGCCTAAATCACAAAACCTTCCAAATCCGAGCTTCGAGGCAAGAGCCTTTCTAGCCCTCGGAGGCCCCCTAGGCAAGCACTATCCTGGGGGCTCCTAACAGTGCATAAAGGACGTTTCAGTTTTAATGTGCAACTCTTGCCATAATTTCCAGGTCATACTGTGACTTCCTGCGTACAATGATGTTGGTTATATGTAGAACCATGTATTCAGTTTCTGAAGCTAAACTGCAGGCTTCATGTAAACTAATTCCGAAGAATCTACTGATTGGGCTATTGTATTGATATTATGTATTGCATGAGCTGTACGAGCCAGAAATGGCAGTCGGCCTCAAATATTCAGTTGCTGAGGGGTGGTGGTAGGGGGATGAAACAATTTTTTTCATTCCAACAGCCATTTTTCGGGATCAATAGGTAATTTTTATTATTTTGCAGCCGTTATCTGATTATTTAACAAAAAAAAAATATCGCTTCAGCCCTAGGAAACTTGTACAACTTTGTTTTGTCCACAAATTTTCAAATTTTGGGATCAATTACCAACATTTTCGAATGAGGCACCGTGCAGCTTCCACACTTGAGGATAGG
Organism: Corythucha ciliata; assembly: GCA_038030265.1. Lineage (NCBI taxonomy): Eukaryota > Metazoa > Arthropoda > Insecta > Hemiptera > Tingidae > Corythucha > Corythucha ciliata. The sequence goes on along the minus strand of CM075937.1, from coordinate 27,646,043 downwards.
TCGAGTGGGGGGGGGGGCAACTCAGGACTCTGGCCACCCTGCAAGGTCATGTTGGCTTCCAAAGAGCATGTCTGTGGTGGCTGGTGGTCGTCCTTTGACGGGATGCGGGGGGGGGGACGAATTTTGGAGTGCCCAATGAAGGACCGAGCCCCCCCCCCCCAGGACGCTGGCTCTTCCATGCTGCCATTTACTGGCCGAGTGATGACATTTTGTGGTGAGAAATAACTTTTTTTTTTAATACTCATCCTCTCTAACTAAATTACCAGTTTTTCTGCCGCAAAATGATTTTATTGGGACGGTTTATGGACAGATTAGTGATTTCCCAATCCTAAGGTTTACTGGGTCTTCCTCCGTTCAATGTCAGTTGACACCTTTAGTGCGAGTACAACGTATATTTCAGTGACTTCGGAGCTAGGCCCAGCTTACTCGACCTTTTAAGTCCAAGTCCCCTCCCTCCACCAAGTAAATGGAAAGCACTAAATGTCCCGCTTTTTCCTACACCTATCTTGTCACTTTACTTATCCCCCTAAAACTAACTATTTGGCCGCTTGAAATCAAACTCAGCGAGCATATTTGTTGCTCTTCGAAAATCGCTTTAGGTATGACTTACTGGAGAATCGGAAGCGAATAGCCATTCTCCAGGTGCCGAGTTTTCATGGACAAACTTCGTTGGTCCAGAGTCAATTTTTTTTTTTTTTTTTTTTTTTTTTCAGGTTCCAAGAATCTGATTTCCTGAAGCGGATGAATTCCAAGAAACTGATCCTTATAAGACACTGCATCCAATATTTTGTGAACTGAAATCCAACGTGACAATAAGACACAACTCAAGAAACATTAACTGCGCCTAAGGGAGAAATTATGTACAGGAGTTCAGGAAGACATCAAAACCTCATTTACATCCTGAAAATAGTTGCCAAAAAAAGTAGGTGGTTAATTTTTGCGACACTAGTTCAATTAAGAAATACGCAACAACTATTTCAAGAAATAAAAAGCGATGGCAACTGTTATTAATACGTGGCGGCTGCCTACCCTTTTGCCGGTTCTCTGCAAATGCAATTGCTAATCAAAACAAAAGACACAAAAAAATGATAAGTTAGCTTACTGATTTTAAGTAAAAGAAGGCTTTATAAAAGCAATGAATTTATAAATCGCCTATAAACAACTGCAAAATTAGTTATTATTGCCGGGATGGATAATTACGAGTACAATCGTATATAGTTATTGCTTCATCAATAATCGATACGTACTCATTTACTTAATGAAACAAGTACTAAGTACAATTGAGGAGCATACTTTCAAAAAGTCACATATCCATTGTTTCCAAAACTGGTTTTTACCAATTTTAAACATTAGTTTATGTGTAAAATGGGTAAAAACCATTTTTGGAAAAAATGGATATGTGCCTTTTTGAAAGTATGCTCCTCAATTGATTTAACTTTTTTCTTCTTTTGTTTACTCCACTTGACTCCACAATAACGTAGCTATGGGCTTGTGTATGTTGAAAATGGATCTAGCCTCTCAATTCCCACCACATTAGAAAAATAAAAGAACTACTTACATTGGCCATGTACTCGGAAAGAAGATCTTGAAGTGCCTGTCGAACTGCATTACATTCAGCTACAATTCTTTCACGACGTTCGTCTCGTGTGCAGGAAGAGTCTGCCATTAGTGCTGCTCCACTGATAATGCTCTCGAGCCGCTCTTCTAAGGATGGGCGAGTTCGGACTTCACTGTAAGCTAATGGCTCCATTACCATTCTTTCCTGATTCAAAATGTAAGTTTTATGTAGAAGTTTTGTAAGGAAAAATAAAAGAAGTAAAATTTACGGGGGAACACTCACATCAAAATCATCCAGAGCAGCAGCCAGTTCACCGGGGCCTTCGAACGGGTTCGTCGATGACGTCGGGCCCTTGCCTTGAGCCACATCGCTAATAGTGTTGACGGCTTCACAGACTTGTTTGAAAACATAATCGCGATTGGCTTTGGCGGCGGCCAACTCCGGGTGCCGAACGTAAACTTTTGACGCTGTTAGCAGCATGGTTGAATGCTTCTTGAGAACTGCTCTGGCGGCTGCCAAATCGTCACGCAGTTGAGTGTCTTTCAATTCCAGTTGACGTTTGGCTGCCTGAGTCATGAGCTCCGACGCATTCCGTCCAAATTCCTTGATGTTCTCAAGAAGCTCGTTTTGACTCGAAGCATTTTTGACCTTTTCCAAATCATCCTCAACCTGCAAATTTTGAAATGCCACCAAAAAATGAGTGAGGCTTAAAAAAAAATCAGCCTTTTTTTTGCGATTAAGAGCTTTTTGAGCAGCTTTCGTTAGGCCCATTTCCTACCAACGTGCATAACTCTTAAAAGAGCAGACCGTTTTAACTGAAATTTTTGTAGTACACGTAGGTTAGGACATAGATGGTCTCTCTAGAATTGTAATTTGTCCAGGGTGGAGGGGTACAGATTGGGATTGACTTTTTACAAAATCGTTAACAATCACAAAATACGCTCCGGCACTTGACTTTCGCGCAAACTTGGATCCTAAGCTGTAGGACGTGCTCTGTACAGGGTGAATTTTTTGTAGTGTTGCAAAAATATTAGGGTGAAACTACACGAAAAATGGAATCGAATGCGACGTTCCCGGACGTTATATCTTGCATCGTTCAGGAGATGATTTTTTAAGTGATTTCCATTGAAATTCTGATTTTTAGGCAGAAACTCACGATTTCACAGCAGTCACTCCATTAAAATTTTGAAATGGCCATACATTTTGAAAGCTAGGACAATCATCTCTCAAAATGGACTTCATGATTTTTTGTCTAAAAGTACTAGAAACCCTTTTTCTTTGCTTGAAGTACAAGGTTTCTGGTGGTATTTTTTTCGGATCGGTTTTTTAAATTTTCCCCCTCCCACTGGAATTGTTTTTTTAACCTGCAAGTTATCACAAAAACTTGCGTATTAATTAAGCTTTCTAATGACCCCCAAACGTCTTGGAACAGTCGTCTGTAACGCCCTAAAACATAGCCCGGATCAACGAAAATCGTGATGATTGTCCTAGCTTTCAAAATGTATCGCCATTTCAAAATTTTAATGGAGTGACAGCTGTGAAATCGAGAGTTTCTGTCAAAAAATAAGAATTTCAACGTAAATCACTCAAAAAATCATATCTCCTAAACGTGCAAGATATAACGTCCGGGAAGGTCGCGTTTAATTCCATTTTTTATGTAGTTTCACCCTAATTGTTTTGCAACACTACCAAAAATTCACCCTGTATACATTCCGACAAGACCTTTCTTCCTATACAGGGTGGATGCGTATAAGTGTGACAAAAAAAATTGGGTAAAAGTAGACCTCATTTGCGATCTCTCATTGCGATTGCATTTTAGGCAGTTTAAGCAGTAACTTGATCGCGTGATAGCGAATCTTGAAATGCTATCCAGGTTTGGCAAATTTCACAAAAACTAGCCTGGTTAGAGGATCAAAATACCAACCTCTAATTATCACACCCTTTCGCAAAATTTTGAAGATTTGAACACATTTCGAGCGAAATGTGCTTTTTTGGGTGTTCTTTGCAATCAATGAAGGTGAAACAATTGAATTAAACACACTACTTCTCATAGAAAATGAAAATAAAACTTGTGTAAAAGGCCTTATCAACGTTGCAAAATAAAAACTTCTCGTAGCGTATTTGAACGTTATTCAGATCGATTTGCCTCAATAAACGCAAAACCTGGAGGAAGATGTTCGTCGAAGCCTTATTTTCAACACATTCCATGCCCCCCCTCCCATTAATTTATCGAATTTCTCCAGTTTCTGGATCAAACTTATCATATGTTGATAGGACGATGGGGTAAAATTCCATGGACACCTCGATGGCCGGACTTTCGTAAAATACCGTTTTCACAACACCTGAATGAAGGGGAGCTTCGAAGGAGGATTACAGGAGATTTTGAGGCCCTTCGAGCCGACATTTCTCATCGCGTCGTGTTAGTGGGTACCATGAGAAAAAGGGCAAGAGCCTGCCTTCGGAACAGAGGTGGACACTTTGAAAATTTATTGTAAAAAAAAGAAGTTTTAGGTAATTTATGAGTTTTTTATTTGTTAATTGAGATGAATTGGAGTGATAAACGCTACGAGATGGTTTTATTATGCATCAATGATCACGATTAAGCCGACGAGAAGCTTTATCATCGTTTTGTTAAAAAGAATAGTGATGTGTTTGGTTCTATTTTCACCTTCATTTTTTCGCAAAGGCCTACTGCAAAGAACACTCAAAAAAATCACTTATTGCTCGAAATATGTCCAATTCTTCGAAAATTTTCGAAGGGGGGCGATAATCTGAGTTTGGTATTTTGATCCTCGCTAATGAAGCAAGTTTGTGTGAAATTCGCCAAACCTGGATAGCATTTCAAGATTCGCTATCGTGCGATCAAGTTATTGCTAAACTTCCTAAAACTGATACAAACCTCCACAAACTGACTGATTGCTGGAAAAGTACGACTACTTCTGGAGATAACAGGACCAATTCCCACTGAAAAATGTCTGTTCTTTGTACGTGCAATCCTTCTCGACTTATAAACGCTGAATCCAATAAAACAAACGTCATAACTAAAATATCGATTATTTCGAAAACGGTTGGAAATCGGACCAATGTCAACAGGGGCTTTTTTGGTTCATTTTGGACCTAGAAAACCCCCTTCATTTTTGCCGTCGACTTACCAAACACCCTGATACATTATGCCAAAGTTCTGGCGCAGTAAGGGGGGAGGAAATCCTTCCTGGCAGCGTCAATTGGAGGCGACTCCCCATCCCCCCTGATGGACGCCACTGGTTATAGAGGGCCAATAACTCGCCTGTAGCTCACAAAACTGAGGATTATCGTCCCACAACAGGTCATTATAGTAAAATTATGAACAAATTTCGTCGGAAAGTGATTGCTTAAAAGAAACAAATTGTATTTTATCCCCCGAAAGTCACGAATCTTCGGAAACAGCATTCCAAAATCGGATTTTTAAGGGGAAATCCCAAAATAGCTTGGAAACCATCAATTTGACCATTTAAATAATGATAAAAAAAATAAAATAAAAAACAGACAATTCATAGGTGGCGAAAACACTAGAGCGATACTATATCGTTTCGACATCGCCGACTCAAATTAACAGCTTCTAGGAAAGATAGAAACAGGATGAAATGTGTCAGAGTGATGTAGAAACTATATCGTATCGCCACAGTATGAACGCCGCCTTAATAAGAAAACTGTAGGATTTTTGGTCCACAGACACGAATTTTGCCCTGGAAACTGACCGAGTTAGGAGTACCGGAAACATTCGCCACATTTTTGTCAACCTAAGTATAACGGTTGCCACCGCTACTGATTCAAGTTTTCTTCGGTACCTAACGGTTTAACGAGTAATGGCTTTGGGGCCCCGTTCACAAACTCTATGCTATGCGTCTGTGGGCATGTGGAGCCTATGCAACCTATCAAAATGCTTCATTTTTCGAGGGAATTAATTTGTTTGGTTGCGTGTGGACTCCACAGTCGCAAAGCATGTTCTGGTTTATGAACAGGAGCAGCACGAGTGATTCCTCGACCCCCGTCCATTCACCCTCGTCTACCACTCGGCACACAGTTACAGTTTCCCTTCTTAATCTCCTGGAAATTCCACATACGCAGTATTATTCCCAAGTCGATGGAAGAGAGTGAAAATTCAAGGTAAAAGTTCGGGGACGAAATTTGAAAAAAATGAAACTACCGCATATGAGAAATTTCCTGGAGATTAAAACGAGTCTTCAGAAACCAGGATTGGTGCAGAAATAAAGCGAGAAAGTGTACGCCGAGTGACGAGGAGGGGGTCAAGTAATCATCCCAGCAGTCCGCCCAACGTTGTTAGTAACGATGACTACTCTGACCGCCTGACAGCACGATGACCAGTGGTGCTGTCAGGCCAGGGAAGTGTGTAGTATAATAAAACTTACGACTCTCAGAGACTTGAGCAGGAGATGCACATCAACCATATCAGCGAGAATCAACAGACGTGTCACAGCTGAAAGCAGATTTCGCGCTGCCCTCACCATATTGCTCCTCTTTATTGATGAACAAGGATCATCTGCGAATTCTCGAGCGGCCATGCTCATTGCTTCGCCTACGGGCCATTATCAATGAAAAGTAGTAAAATTAGGGTTGTGAAAAATGTCTCTATTTACCAGTCTTTCGGACTTCTTCAACGGCCGACAGCATCTCCTGTTTTATGTCCGGATTTTCATACGCGATCATTTCACCTTTCTCGATAAAATTCTCCGTCGCTTTTTCAACAGCCGCTACGAGGACATGAGCTCTTTTCGAGCGACCCTTCTTCTTCTTGCTAGGGCCTTTGGTATTAACAAGTGTAGTCACCTGATAAAGGAGTCAAAGTTCTCACACACATTCAAAACTAGTTTGTAGACAATATTACCTGTAGAACCAGAGGCTCAAGGGTCTTTTCCACGGACATAGTCCTTATTTCAAGGTGTTTCGGGTCCCACTTAAGGGACATAGTGCCAAAATGATCAGTCATGCTGTAAAACGCAAAACTTTATACTTCAGTTAGGGTGGATGATCTCATCAGCGAGACTATTAGTCATCAGTGAAAGTCTAGGGCGGCGCCTGATTTTTCTGATTGAACCACCCGAAAAAAAAAACAGTTCTTCAACTTTATGCATCCACCACGATGGGCCCAGACAAGGTAAAACAAAATTATGTTTGACTAGAAAGCCCCACAAGTCCCACAACAGACCCCCCCCCCCCCAAAGATAATGAAAGCAGTTAACATAATACACTTTTTCACTTGATGAAAGGAACAATATTGTGATAACTCTTTCATTAATCCCACCATCCGCTACATCTACATCTCAACTTCACCACGCAAACATAACCACCTCTCACAAGAGATTCCATCAATTTCCTCAATACTTACACTCTAGCTGATTCGGTCGACGAAGAAAAATACGAAATTGTAAAACGAGCACTTCGGTTGAACACAACAGAGCAAAATTGAAGAGAAACAACACCCACAATCCCAAAAAGAATGCCAGGAACTACGGGTCGTTTGATGACTCAGAGAACACTCTTTGTCATTCACACTTCTTTGCCGTTCTTTCTCCAAAACTCCCCTCTCTACCGACTGCTCGGGTAATCTGACAAGAGCAACAAGGGCTGCGATTGTCACAGAGACCCCACCCTTTTTTTTCTCTGGTCAGTGTCTATCTGAAGCAATTAGGCACCTACAGAAACGTCAAGAAAGTGTCCATTTTTTTAAACGAGGAAGTTTCATGGGTCAGAACTTATTCATGAATCTATTTTTTAAGGTTTATTTACACTACAAAAGAGCATAAATCGTGATCCGTTCGTAAAATAACCCAGCAGCTAATAAATACGTGATTTTTGAAGTTTTAGGTATTTTCAAACACGCCGGGCTAGCATGTTTGTGTCATCAGTGCCTTCCGAAAAAAAATGACCTGTAACGTTACTGTCGGGGAGCAGTTTGTTGTATTTCTTTGCCTTATTTTCTACAAGAGCTCTCCAATAATAAAACAATGGAGGATAAACAGGTGAGTTACTTAGAGGCATGAAAAGGGCAGAGAATACAAGGAACATTACGTATTACGCTGCGGATAATGTTCGTTTTGGCGTGATTTCAAATATGCCAACTTTTGTTAATACGTGCAAAATATTTCTGAAGGGTCTTAACATTTTATTCATTTATTTACTTGGAAGGATTGATATGCCTCATCGAAAAAAAATATTTTTGGAAAATGTGAAACTTCATTCTCTATGGTATTTTTACCACATAAACTTACTAATACTCGACTTTATACTTGCCTTTTTGCTTAAGAAACCAGGGGAGTATGTACGGGGGGGATATGGAGGATAGATCCCCCCCCCCGGAGCTACAAGTATACGAACGAAGGAGCACTACTACCATACCGAAGAGCCCCACAAAATCTCCAAAAATGAGTGTTTCACGTTGAAATTAGGTTTAGCAGATTTTCTGGACTTAAAGCAGCCCGAAAAGATCCGAATACGTCCAGCTTTTTCCTTGGACTTCGAACCCAACAGTAGTGTACCGAGGTTCGGGGGAGGGGGTCGCCCCGGACCTCTAGCAGACAAACATTGGTAATATTCGTGGCTATAGCTGCTAAAAAGCGCTGATTCATGGTCTCGCGATGCAACTTCCAGACTAAAATTAAGAAAAAAATCGCTGATTCGCGGTACATGGAGGCTATTCTAGGAATAAATTGTGGAAATCAAAGCTAAAGTGTTGTATTTGGGCAAACCTTGCGGTTAAAGTTGAGAAAACAGGCTACAATAGTCGTGACAAATAATAGACTGCTGGGAGGATGCTGAATGGCCGCAAGATTAGCACAAAACGCTATTTCACAGCTGAAATTGGGAAAAATCGCTAATTTGCAATTTGCAGATATAAAGTTGTGGAAAAACGTTAATTCGCGTTTACAAAATGAAGAAAATCACTAATTCGCGGCAAAAATTGAAACCACCAATTAGCGCAGCCAAAATTAAGAAAAACGTTAGTTTTCAGTTCGAATTGGGGAAAATTACTAAATCTCAGTTAAAAATGGAAAAAATTGCTAATTTGCAGCTTAAATTGAGTCAAACACCAATTATTGGCAAAAATTGACAAAACTCGGTAGGTAATGCACGGGTTGGAAACGCTACCACGCTGTTAAAATTTAGAAAAAGCGAAAATTCGCTGCTAAAATTGAGATACATCACTAAATCTTGAATTAAGTGTCGTGAAATTGATAATTTAAAAATGATGATTTTTGACAGAAATGGATGGATCGCGCAGCCAAAATTAAGAAAAACGTTAGTTTTCAGTTCGAATTGAGATATACATTTTTTGTTTGAAAAAGGTTTGAACAAAAAAATTTACATTTATAATTTAAATTCGCACCTTCTGAAGGCATTTTTGTGGCTAAAATTCAGAAAAATGGCAAATTCATGCGTGACTATAGTATACCAATAAAAAGGAAAGAACCATGTAGTGGACTGGAGTATCGAATCAGGCAATTCAAAGGATGTGTCCGTCCACAGATTTTTATTTAATTGTGCGAGACCGCGGTTGTGATTTACATCATCATCGGTCGCTCAGTCGACGTCAGCACCTAACGACGATGATGATGTAAATCGAAACCGCGGTCTCGCACAATTAATTAAAAATCTGTGGACGGACACATCCTTTGAATTGCCTGACTATAGTATAATGTTAAAAATACGCTAATTCACGGCTAGAACTGCCGTGAAGCAATGATCTATACCTAAAAAAGTAATATAAAATTGCTAATGCGGTGGTAAAATGTGAAAAACCGCTAATTTGCGGGTAATATACAGGGTGGATCCGTATAAGTGTGACAAAAATTTTTGGGTAAAACTACGTTAAAAGTGGAGTAAAATGGTACCTTCGGAAGTGTCCTACGTCGATCCGTTCCGGAGTTATGATTTTTTTGTGTGTTTAAAAAAGTAACCAATGCTTATATCGCACCAAATCCAAAAAGTGATGCCATTTTCAGAAACTACGGAACATTTCCTTAAGGATAGAGGCCATTTTATTGCTTGAAATAATCGTCAACACCCAGAAATCTGGCATTTTTTCCATAAAACGTGTCCTCTGAAATTTGTCCGTTTTACGAAAAGTCGCTGTACCCAAACAGCTTTCTTCACCTATATAGGTTTTCTATATAACTTTGGAAGAAACGTAAATTAAGTGAAAAAAGGGTGCGTAATGTCGGACAACTGCTCGCCGCTAATTCTTAGCGGCCCTGTTACCGCTAATTCGCGAGTAAACTGAGAAACATCGCTCATGCATTGCGTATGGTGAACCAAAAAAATCCTAATTCGTGAAAAGTCCCCTTATTTTGCGGCTAATATTGAGGAAAACACTTCCGACTTCACATCATCCAAGACTTGTTTAGTCAAGCAAAAGTAACGAGAGAATGCATTCTACAAGGAAAACCTGGCGAATAAAACCTCCAGTTGATGGCCACTCATCCAGAAAGATGACATGTTGGCTTTTCGTGATGAACGCTGAGTGCCTGGGTTTAATCCCGCTCAGAGCAACCCGAGGTATAGTGTCCGTGTTGCAGTACCTGTGTTTTAAAGGTTCTCTAGTTAGAGTAGCCTTTGATTCCCATTTTAATTTTTTGAAAAAGTCAAGATGGTGGGGGTGGTCCTTCCGGTGTGGAAGTGTAAAAATAGCGTTGAACTTCGCTAGTTCATCTTAGCGCTCTAAAATTCGACTCAATAATTTAATGTAACGAAAGCCCTGGGTTCCATTGAGATTTATCGAAAAATTTGATGGGGGAGGGTGAAATGGGGGATGAAATTTCAAAAAATCGCTTAAATTCACACGTTTAGGTATTATAAAATACGGCACAAAAATTTAATATAACAAAGCCCTTGGAAAACTACCGAAACTTTTCGACATTTTTGAAGAGAGGGTGGTGAAAATAGAGGAAGAAGTTCGGCTTAATGAAACAAATTATGGTATCAAAATTATTACTTCTGGGACGGCTTAGGGTATCCGTATACGGAATGAAATGCACTCTTTCCGATCGCCAGCTGCCGGAGCGATTTTTTTTTTTTTTTTTTTTTCTAATGGCTTAGCGCACTTCACACCCCTGCTACGCGAGCGTTTCGGTCGGTGCGCGGTTTTTTGAACGCACACCGCCGGGAACGCCCGCACAAAGCCGCGAGTGGGTCGTGTCACAGCTCGCCGCAGAGCTAGATTCGAACCAAATTCGAACCCAGGCCCGCTGGACTGCGAAGCGAGTATTGTATCTGTTACGAGCAAAGCCCGGAATTGTACAATGCCCACATTGCCCAGTTATTTCTGTACAATGCTGCCATTACCCAGTGTTTTCATACAAAGCCCGATTTACTGCCGAAAGAACGGGCTTTGTACACACCGAAGACGACTAAGTCCGAAATTACATATTAATTTCGTACTCTGTACATATCAACTTGGGCCATGTTCACAATGTACAAAGTCTCAACCAAAGAGGAATATGAATCAAAAAACAAAATGTTTTTCTACTAGCGATGGTTTTTGAAATTTCACGCTTTCAATACGTTTTCGTGGATGAATTAAGGACGATTACACTAGATGATAATAAGGACGGTATAGCGACTTATGGCATTTTGAATTGGACAACAAGGCACGGAGTACTTCATTATCATTAACTCTTCAATACTCTTGTGCATATCTTTATCCACATAAAACTATTTTCTTTCACTGCCATCGAAACGACTTCTTTCTGTCGCATATGAGCTGCCATTTTTGTTTATAATGAAAATCACTATTGAAAAATTAAGAACAATCACTATCCCTGATCCCTCACTGCACTGACTGTAACTGAACAAACATAACCTACCGCTTATAAATGAACTTTGCACAAACCATAGATTGTGCTTTGTCGACATGGACCAAGCCAATTCGTGCAAAGTTGAACGACCATCATAGATTTCGGACTTTGTACGATAAGGCTGGGCAAAGTCAGCATTGTACAGAAATACCTGGGCAATGCGGGCATTGTACAATACCGGGCTTTGCTTGTAACATATCCATTACACCATCGAGGAGCGCAATGACGAGGAAGATTATGAGGACGACTCTATGGCCGCCGAGGGTCCTTAACTTTTTTAAATACTCAAATATTATTGATTTTCATTAATCATTTTCAGTATTCTTCCTTATATGAGTTGTAGTGGTCAATGAAACTTGATAAATAATTTTTGTAGACTATCTTTTGAAACCACTAAAACATTTAAAATTCATAGCCGTAGACCCCTCAAAGATAAATTGGCGTTTATGCATATATTCTTGAAAAAAATTCAATTCTCAACAACTTCTAAATTCGAGGCAGGTACGGTTCAGCTCGGGACTTTATTAGACAATGATCAGGGGACCCTCCCGTACATATTCCCGCAAAAAACCAAAATTCCAAAAATATTGCACTTATTATGCATTTTGCTCAGATAGTTTGTAAAATCTACCTACATTAAACGAAAATATGCATGGTTATTAATTACTATTGCAGTGAAGAAGTTTCAATCGTCAGGAATAGTTTATCACATTTTACTTTTTGCGTATTAGTCGAGGCGAAACGAGATCCGTGCGTCGAAAATATTGTTGATTAAAAAAAAAAAGTTGTGGGTCCTCTCAAACGTCGTGAAAGTGCCAGCGCTGCCTTGGTACGAAGTCGCGATATGGCGTTTTTTCTCCATTTTAGTCTTGAATTAGCCAATTTTCTTAATTATTTCATTGAATTAATGTTTTCCTCCTATAATGAGCGATTTTTTAAAAACTAAAATTGTGAATTAACGCTTTTTGTCCTAATTTTTGCCACTAATAAGTTGCCTTCTAAAACCGCGACTTGCAATTTTCTGTCAATTATATAGCAATTGCTCTCAATTCAACTATCTGCTTGTAAATGTTTCTTGGTTTTCCCGCGAGTCGGCATTTCCCCTAATTTTAGCCGCTAATTATAACGAATTTTCTACATTTCGTCTACAGACGTTAAAAAGTTTACAGAAAAGAGCTGTGAGAACTATTTGGCAAATGGAGATATGAGCGCTCTTATCCACTTTTTGTTCATCTTAATTTTCTGCCAATTAAAAACTTGTATTTGTTTAGAGCCCTTTCGGAATTTTATACGAAGAGTGGTAGCGTTAACTTCTTCAAGCAGCACAGATATATTTCCAGCTTTGGAAATATACCGTCAATCCTTTGTACATGTAGCGCCAAGAGTGTTCAATAAGTTACCACTATAAATGTTAGGATGTCAAATAGTCATAATGAGTTTAAGAGGGAAGTTAGGCATTGGCTCGTGAAATATTCAAGTGTAAGTGAATTAATTAACCTGTAGTCAACTGTATGTTCTATAACTGTACAACTCCTTCTTCTGGCATTAGTTTTTTCCATTACGTTGATTATTACAGGCTTCAGCCTCGAGGGTGCTCAGTATTTAAAAAAAAAATTCGCTCCGGCAGCTGGCGGTCGGAAAGAGTGCATTTCATTTCATATGCGGATACCCTAAGCCGTCCCAGAAGTAATAATGTTGAGACCATGATTGTTTCGTTAATGTTTGACCCTTCCTCGTACTGTTAGATGTCAGGTTTCTTTAAGCTGAGCTTAATGGGAATCAAAGGCTACTTCAAAAAGAAATCATCGTACCGAATATAATGCTTCTGGAACCAACTGGTGATTTGTAGTGATTTTTTTACCAGTTCAAGCCATATTACCCCCCCCCCCTCCAAGTCGACCGGTTTGGCCCAAATGCAATACCGACCGGGGCCTTATGACTACTGATTTTTTTGCCAAAGCGCGTTCCGCTAAATTAATTTTTACGAAAGTTATCGTGCTAACGTGACCACACACTTATTTCCACCCCGGGGGCACAACCCCCTCCCCCTTGACTTTTTCAAAAATTTAAAATGGGAATCAAAGGCTAGCCTAACATGGAGTATACCTACCGAATATGATGCTTCCAGAATCAACTGGTGATTTGTAGTGATTTTTTGACCATTTCAAGCCCTATTATATTTATGTGATGGTGGCAAACATGGGTCATGAGATGTTTTTTCAAGTTTCAGAACCTCTAGAACACGAATTTAGTGGTTTCCGGAATTTTTATATATATAGGGCCGTTTTCTTGTTAGCACGATAACTCTCGTAGAAGTAAATTTAGCGGAACGCGTTTTGGCACAAAAATCAGTAGTCATAAGACCCCGGTCGGTATTGCATTTGGGTCAAATCGGTCAAGGTGGAGGGAGGGAAAATAGGGGTTGAAATGTGGTCAAAAAATCACTACAAATCACCAGTTGATTATAGAAGCATCATATTCGATACGTATACTCCATGTTAAAGTACCCTTGGATTCCTATTTTAGTTTTTTGAAAAAGTCAATGGGGAGGGGTGGTCCCCCCGGGGTGGAAGTAAGTGTGTGGTCTTGTTAGCACGATAACTCTCGTAGAAATTAATTTAGAGGAACGAGATTTGGTCCAGAAATCATTAGTCATAAGACTCTGGTCGGTATTGCATTTGGGCCAAATTGGGTCATTTGGGTGGAGGGGGGAAATTAGGGCTTGAACTGGTCAAAAAATCACTACAATTCACCGGTTGATTCAGAACCATCACATTTTTGATTTTCTTGATCTTAGGGCTTGAATACTCCTTGTTAAAGTAGTCTTTGATTCCCATTTTATTTATTTTAGTTTTTTGAAAAAGTCAAGTGGGAGGGGGTGGTCCCCTTGGGGTGCAAGTGTATGATAGCGTTAAACGTCTCATTCTAGAGCTCACAAATTTGGCTCAAAATTTATTATAATAAAAACCCTCGATTACCATTGAGATTTCTCGAAAATTTTAGGGGGGGGGGGAAGAGGAAAGAAGTTCTGCTCAAACAAATCCGGGAGCAAAGGGTATGAGGGATGGTCAAACAATCGGTCTTTTTGGGTGACCGTCCAAATCTACACGAGTTACAAAATTTGCAATTTGTGTAGTTTTTAAACCAATTGAACACATGTTACTATGTAACAACGTTTAAATTGGTAAGTTTTGTAGCTTTTGTAGGTTGGCGAAAACACCTATTAATGAAAATAAAAAAAAAACAAATTATGGTATCGAAATAGGATGTTTTAATTTGTGAAAAAGAGATTTTTGCGCATGTCTGACTTTTATCTGTTTTTTTTTTTCTCTCTCTCTCTGGTTGTATTTGGAATCAGGGGGCCTAAAATTAGCAACAGTCGAAACGACAGTTGATAGCGACAGTCAATTTAGGCGTTGTTATCAACAGTCGTTTTCTAGATGTCGAGATCGTTTTGGGTGTTGGTGTTCTATAAGACTAACCTTCATTGCTACCTTCCTTCACTGCAACGGCGGCGTTCGGCGAGAGAAAGTTTGAATAATTTTGTTGACAACGTTTCAGCTCTTTTATTGGAAATAAAAATGTAAGTACATATTGAAAATTTGATATTTATGGAGTAATGCACAGAGCAGTTTCTGCCGAATAGTTTTACGCAGTTAAAGTAGTGAGAAATTATAGCCATTTCAAAATTATTACACGGGACCGTTTTCGCATCGGTATTCAGTCATTTCATCGGCGACGTTACGACACGAAGAAAGTATTTGAAAAAATGATGTTAATGAGTAAATTTCTCCGTTATAATTGGGAAATACTGATTATTATTTTCACATTTGATGAATACGCCAAAAGTTCACACACTTGGCCACTCTTTTTGCCAAAATTAGTATAGGTATACAATACTTCTAGAGCCATAATTCTCCAACTTTTTCATATTATCTCTTTCCCTAAGAGTAGAGAATTCATTCTACAATGTGATGTTTTAATTCATTTGCTTGCAAAAAAAATGAAACAGAAATATTTACAAAGAATAAATACCACTTTCGTGTTGGATACCTCTCTCTCCCCCTCCGTGATGGGGGCCCATAATTTTTGGAGTTTATTCCTTTATTTTGCAATATTTTGTTTGAAACTTGCTCTAAAGTCACAGAAGTACTTGTTGAATAATAATTACATATCCATACTAAAAGGGAAATTTTTAAGATCCATTGCTTTATCTTCTAGTTTCTGCCGAGGTACACAATAAATAATAATTGTAATTCTTCTCTTGTAACACATTCATCCCCTCCCCCTTCACACTACCGGAATCCTTGGTGAAGTGCTCTGTGGCACTTCATCTTCCTAGCTATCGTTGCCCTTAATGCTTTCCCTATATTCAGGTCGGACGATAAAGCTCGAATGACGGAAGCCCAAAAAGAACTTATGGTGAATTTCATCCTGGAGAATCCAGCCCTCAATTTGGGAGTTTCCAATAATATTCAAGGGAAGGCCGCTTACAAAGCCAAATGGCTTGAACTGAGCTCGCTACTAAACTCAGTTGAAGGAGGCACAGTGAAGACTGTAGCCAAATGGCAACGTGTGAGTTACAGTAACTGAAAAGTCTTTTAAATAATGCGTTTTAGGCCTAATGAGACGATGTTGCAGGCGTGGACCTACATGAAAAGCTTAGTTTAAAACAAAGTAGCGAAAATAACAAGAAGCCATAGCTCCACGGGCGGTGGGCCCCCGATAAACATTACCATGACACCGATCGACGAAAAAATTGCATCGCTTTTTAAAAAAGAAAGTGTATCCGGACTTGATGTACCTGGTGAGTATGACATACAAAGGTACGTTTTCTTCTTATTTATAATCCGCTAACTACTCTACTCCTTGATGCCGAGCATGAATCGAACGCGATAAATAATGAGATCGACGAGGCGTTCGTGTTGGTTGCGGACGAACTGTTCATGGGTTCCGCAACCAGTGAGGGAAAATAGGGGTTGAAATGTGGTCAAAAAATCACTACAAATCACCAGTTGATTATAGAAGCATCATATTCGATACGTATACTCCATGTTAAAGTACCCTTGGATTCCTATTTTAGTTTTTTGAAAAAGTCAATGGGGAGGGGTGGTCCCCCCGGGGTGGAAGTAAGTGTGTGGTCTTGTTAGCACGATAACTCTCGTAGAAATTAATTTAGAGGAACGAGATTTGGTCCAGAAATCATTAGTCATAAGACTCTGGTCGGTATTGCATTTGGGCCAAATTGGGTCATTTGGGTGGAGGGGGGAAATTAGGGCTTGAACTGGTCAAAAAATCACTACAATTCACCGGTTGATTCAGAACCATCACATTTTTGATTTTCTTGATCTTAGCGCTTGAATACTCCTTGTTAAAGTAGTCTTTGATTCCCATTTTATTTATTTTAGTTTTTTGAAAAAGTCAAGTGGGAGGGGGTGGTCCCCTTGGGGTGCAAGTGTATGATAGCGTTAAACGTCTCATTCTAGAGCTCACAAATTTGGCTCAAAATTTATTATAATAAAAACCCTCGATTACCATTGAGATTTCTCGAAAATTTTAGGGGGAGGGGAGAGGAAAGAAGTTCTGCTCAAACAAATCCGGGAGCAAAGGGTATGAGGGATGGTCAAACAATCGGTCTTTTTGGGTGACCGTCCAAATCTACACGAGTTACAAAATTTGCAATTTGTGTAGTTTTTAAACCAATTGAACACATGTTACTATGTAACAACGTTTAAATTGGTAAGTTTTGTAGCTTTTGTAGGTTGGCGAAAACACCTATTAATGAAAATAAAAAAAAAACAAATTATGGTATCGAAATAGGATGTTTTAATTTGTGAAAAAGAGATTTTTGCGCATGTCTGACTTTTATCTGTTTTTTTTTTTCTCTCTCTCTCTGGTTGTATTTGGAATCAGGGGGCCTAAAATTAGCAACAGTCGAAACGACAGTTGATAGCGTCATCAAATTACGCTTGTTTCCAGTGCACCCATTTCAATGAAGATCAATTCTTCAATCATGTTACAGTCGAAGACGAAGACAACGACGAGCCTCGCCATCCTAATAAAAGAAAAATGTATTTTTGTAGCTATAGGCTGGGGTATCCAAACGGTGTCATTTACTAACCCTTTTCAGAAAGCACATTTACACAAGGTGGTGGGTATAGGTGCCCAATTTGGTGTTGTATTCGTTAGGTGTCCAAACTTCACCTCCGCTGAAAAATAATTTTTATTTTCTACAATTCTGACATTACTCCCAATTTAAGGCAATAATCCTGATGATGAAATACCTAGAATCTCGGTACGCCAGTGAAGTGACAAGGACAGTGATGAATTATATTACTTTAGTAGTAGTGAAAGACTCCACCTTAGTGGCCCTGCAGTCGTTGACGGACAGATGACGAATTTCTCAGATTTCCTGTCCTGAAATCCTTTCTGGCTTGCCTCTCAAAGTCCCGCAGTGAAATCTTAGACCAACCGGCCATTTCGTCACTATCATAGTTCTGTGTTTTGGATTGTTGACTGCTCTTTTTTGCGTTTTGTGCTGTTGAGCTTATGAAATAAATAAATAGGTTGACGCTATGTATTGCCTGAAATTGTCATGTACCACCTGCAACTTTGTGTGATATAATAATAAGAAATAAGTAATGTAGAGATTAATAAGTACAATAGATAACAAAGTGTAAGCATAGGTGCAGTTTACCTCTTGAAAACCCCATTATCGCGATTTCGGCTATTCAAAAAAGCAATGTCGGTGGGTTCAGTTGTTGAAAACCTAATTAGCCGGGTTGGTTCTTCAAAAAACCAATCTCGCACGGTTTAATCATTGAAAAACGATTCCTGTGTTTCAAATTCGTCAGAAACAAATAACCGGTGTCTAGGAGTTAAATTGTGTGGTGAATAGCCGAATTAGCGTTCCTAGAATTCACACACACGTGTTGTGACAAAAAACAATACAATTCCCCGAATTGGGCGATGAAAAATCCAGTTTCCAGGTTGGGTTGTCAGGTTTTAATTCTTGTTAATTTAGGACGACGTAGACTGTTTCCTATGAAAAATCGATCTGTTCTATGATGAAAAATTAGTTTCTGAAGCAAAATTACGATGAAACAAGAACGGAACTCCTGAAGTCCTCCATCCGCCTTCTCGAAAAAGTGTCTCGTTAAAGAAATGACGAATAGGATTAGTTGTTTGTTGTTTTTTTACTGACTACTGCTCAGAGACTTGACACGCTGGAAATTATATGTTGGTTTTTAATAAAGAAAACTTCCTATTTATAATTTACGGATATGTTTCGTTACATAAATAAAAACAAAATTAGAATTTTCATTATTATCTAGGAACCGTTTTGAAATTAAATTAAAAAAACGGTACGCGTATCACTTACTACAGCTTTGAATGAAAGTATGAACTTAAAAAAGGGTGTTTCAAACAAATCAATTTAATCCGAACTTTGTTCACTTTTTTTTTAATGAAACGGATTGATTTCTCCATTCAATTTACAAGTAAAAAATATTAAACACATGTTAATTTCCTACAAGCTGGGAGTAACATTTGTTTTCTAACGGTCACTCGTAACACTGATTTACCAGAGAAATCGCTTGGCGACGTCACCAAAGCAGACCATGTACCACCGTCCGTTAAATTCACTCTCAGGAACCACGTCTCAAGACCAAAAACATCTCTGAAGAAAAATTAAGCTTCAAGCATCTTTTTTCTTGATCACCATCGCCAACTGAGGTATACCTTGAGGAGTACCTGTTGGCACATACTTTTGCTTTCTCGACTTGAAAGGTTAAGATCAGAAGGGCCTCTTTAAAAAAAAAACTTCCTAAAATGGTAACTCGAAAACAAAACAATACTTTACGCGAACAAATAAACAAGAACAAACAGAGGGTGATATTTAATTTTGTTAAGCACCGAAATGACGCGATATTAGAAGGAGTGACGCTACAGAAAGTACAAAAAATGTCAGTCTATTTTGTTTTAACAATTAAGTTCACCTTTTTTCAACGTTCTATTGTCCAAAGAACTCGTAACAGAATATATTTATCCCTTTGATTTAATTTCCAAACTGTCTATACAAAGATATATTACACGAATTCGGAAAATAAAAGGGATGAGCGAGTTAATCCAAATCAGTTTCCATGACGTGGGATGACGAAGCGCGAGGTTGTGAACTCGGATTGGCAGCGGGGACATGAGTCGAGCCTGCTCGTAATGACGAAGACGGTCGAGGAGGAAGCGACGAAACTCTACCAGAGAGCCGATTGAAGGATCGTTGAATGTCATCCGTATCGTCATCACCCTCCTCTTCATCATCGTCGTCGTCGCTAAATTCGTCAAGAGACTGGACGAGCGACTGAAATATATTGCCGAACAGGCCACCCGCCATACCGTGAAGGTTATTGGCACTGGTTCGCGAACTTGGCGTCGGTTTATTGAAAAATATTTGGCCTATTTTGTCCAAGTAGTGCGTATAAGTAGGATCACGCTCGATGCTCACTTGATACTGTTGACAGAGAATCGTGAAAGCCGCTAGCCTTCCACTGTAATATGTGTAACAAAACAGGCATAGACTTCGTTTCAAGATAGTTTTGAAAATAAATAAATCTCCTTACGTTTCGATAGCCTGAAGAAGAAACCATATAAAATTAAGTAGAGGAAGTAAATAAGGAGGTCCATTCGTAATACATGGGTGCTGCGTAGTGTAACACTGAAAAGTGACAGCTGCGGTTTTCTCGTTTTTAAGGCACAGACACCTAATTAAACCACCCCCGTAATAAAAATCTATCTTCCTTGTAAAAAGCTGAGCATATCACTTACTGTAAAACAACTTGAGCTATGAATAGATCTACTTCAGAAGTATAACCGCTCGACTCGTGTAACTCGACGAGCATGGTCCCAAAACTAGATCCATCGTATGATCGAAGGAAGTGCTTTCGAGCCATCGAGTAATTTTTCTCTGTCATTCGTATATTAAAACAGTTAACAATAGCTGACTCACTCATAGATAGGTTGGAATATACATATATGAAAGGTGGAGGAGTCATGCGTCTAGAAATCTTAGACAACTAATTTGGCCTTCATGCATGAAATCTATTCTTACCTTTCCAGTAGGACTGAGCAATGCACTGATGTAGCAAAGGACTTCCATCGGACCACCTGACTGCCGCCGAAAGGTAAGCGTCCTTTTCCGGAACGTTGGACCTTACTAAGCTAAAAATTCTTTGGAAGTGGTCAAATCACAAAGCAAAATTAATTTGTGAGAGTTCGAAAAGTTTCAACAAAGCGCATACTTTGCGACTTTTCTAATGTAGTCTTCATTGGGTTTCGTTTTGGATTTGACTAGAACGTCAATAAATAAACGGCCTAATTCCACACCGCTGCTCTGCTGTTCAAACAGAAAACAAAAGTAAATTACATTCAAAATTTACTTATACTTATTGACATCTTTCATAAATACAACAGCGCTCTTGCCGAGCTAATATGAACTAACAATCTGGGGTAACATCTGACCGGTGTCACTTGCCTTGTTTTGTTTATTGTGGTAGTGAGAAGGAAAATTATTTAAGTAAATCCAATGGGCTTAGTGCAAAGTGACAGTCCTGCAGACTAGCGGCAGACTAGCGCAATACTTGTTCTAACTTCAGTTCACTCTCCTCTACTGAATCCCTACGAAGAACGTGCTCTGAATCTCGTTTAAAGGACGCTTTCAAGCTTTTCCTTCAATTAAAACGGTGCAGTGCTGTGTTGTGGGTTACATTAATTCGCCTGATAAATATAAAGGCCTACAATTTACGGTTTTCCCAATAAACCTTACGAAAAAGAGAGACCGGGTGAAGTGGATCCTGGCCGTCAACAGGAAAAGCCAGTTAGAACAATTCAGTAATTTTTCTACTGAAGCACTTTATGTATTTTCTAGCAGGAATGCTCTAGCCGAAACTCTCGTCCCCCCTTCTTCAATGGTTTTCCACTTACACTAAAAAATTGTTGGCTTATTATTCCCGAAGAGTGGCAGAAGGGCGGAGCTAACAGGTATCTGTTTTTGTTAGAGAAGAAAAAAGAGTACATGTGGCAGAAAACTTTGATTTGCCGACGTTTTTATTCTACATGCCCACAGATTGGTTCAGAATTTTAAAAAATTGGGGGGGGGGGCAAATGCACTTGGGCGTGCATAATGCACATAGTTCTCCTCTTCCTATTTATAGCCTTTGGAAAAGAAGGGTGTCAGGAAACAATAAGGGAATTTAAAGAAATAATTAAGCTTTAATTTTCTTCAAAAACTCTTTGAGATGACATTATTTAACCCTGTAATAAGGGCATTGACTTTGGCGGACTCGACATGGCCGGGTGCGGGGCCCACTGATTAATAATAATAAGCCTATGGAAACGTACATATTTTAATTAATGTGTACCTATGTAGCCTAATACACCTATTTTTAATTGCAAAAATCTTCGCGTTTCTCGTTCTTTACATTTCAAAATAAATCATGTTTGACATCTTATACTAGCCCTTTGTTAAATTTCTAAAACGCACAGCTAGGAATGCATAATAGACCAATCCCAGATCCAGTGGCGGATCCTGCATTTTATGAATGGGGGGGGGGGAAACTAAAAGGTTCTCTTCCCGGGGGGGGGGGGGGATTGCACACCACCAGTGAAAAAGGAAAACATATAGGAGCCACTTCTCCTGATATTTCCGGTTTCTTTTCCCGGAAGAATGGAATCAAAAGATGTTGAGTATTTCTCAAAAATATGTTCAACCTGATCGCAAACAGACAATTTCGGGCTTGAAACATATGCCACTTTTTTTTCTCTTTGTTTTAAATGCCTATTTTGATCTAAAAACTTAATTGTGTAAACCCCTTTTAGACGAGTAAGGCCCGTTTCCATAGTCGCTACTTAAGTTTAAATTCTCCCAAGTAAAAGTCAATCCAGTTTTTGTTGGTATTAAATCATCTGTTTTGACGCCCACTTAAGGAAATTTAAGTTTAAAGGCCCGTTCACAAGCTCTATGGTTACGTTCTGTGGAGTCTGTGCACCCAAACAAATTTAATCCCTCGAAAAATAAAGCATTTTTATAGGTTGCATAGACACCACACAACACAAACATAGAGCTTGTGAAAGGGCCTTAAAAAATGTCTATGAATATGGGCCTAAGCTTTTTAATCAAAGCAGCCATTTTAAGAAAAATTTACAGAATTTACATCTGTATGTATGTTCAATGAACATATTTTTGATCAAAAAACTTACTCGTGTAAAAGGGACCCAGGGTGCCTATTCTCTAACAAAAAAGCAATATGTTTTTCGAAGCAATGTTTCTATTTTATTCATTTTCTTCAATCAAATGAATGAAATAGAATTATTGCTATGAAAAACATATTGCTTTTTTGCTGGCATTTGTTACATTTTTTAAAATGATTTTAATGAAATGAAGTGAAGTATGGCATCAAATACGAACCCTGAAAAATTACAAAATTGGCCTGAGGGTGGAAATGAATGGACTAATAATTATTATAAAAATTCAAGTTCGCAGTTCGACCATAGGACGTCGATGGGCCAAGAATTAATTTTTTCTTGTCCCTTCTAGCTACATGTGTGACTTCAAAATATTTTTTTCATAAAATTTATGTAGGTACCTAAAAAGTTGGCAAAAATCTTGAGAGGCCATCTCATTAATTTTACAGTTAAAAAACGGGAAATTACAAAGCGACTCACGCATTTTCACTTAGAATACCATGAAAAGTGAAGAGAAAGTCGGAACAAGAATCGCACAGTTTGAAACCTAGAGCGCTCTCATTTTAAACTTTGCACTAAGCCCATTGGGATGCTTCATGGCCACGAAGCGCTGCGATCGTTCTAATCTAGTGAGGATTCAGTTATCAGTTCTGTATAATTTCCACATGGGGTGGGTATGTTTTTACCAAAGTAATTAATTAAATTATAAGGAATGAGTAATATTTTGAATCCGTTTGTTTCATATAGCTCCTGAATATTGTTAATTTAATTACCAGCCATCATGGATCACACATGTTTGAGGAAGTAGGAGAAAGATGGGCAAAAGAGCTCTCAACTCCAGCTGATTGCGTTATATGCCCAAGTCCAAGTGTCACAATAGAGCTGGTATACATACGCCGGACATTTCATTCCAATTTTTTCCCAAGAATCCGTTGGGCATAAAAACAATGGAAAATAATCCTGTGGATGGGGGAGGACCGGAAAGTAAATACATAAATTTATGCTGTCGTATGTTCGAAGTATTTTCTTCCAGAAGACTTCAGTGACCAAGTGATTATTAATGTTACATGATCATGATCCGTGCTGTGCATGCACGGATGGGGGGCCATGGCCCCTCTCTTGGAGTCGAGGTCATTCAGAAATTGTTGATGCTCAAATGAGGAATACAGCCGGTTCCTACCCAAAGCTCAACAGATTGGCCGCCAGCGTACCTTCAAGCCACGGCGTAACGATGGATTGTCCGTGATTCATCGTTCCCACGGAGACAAAACGGACGATTTTTGAGGGCCGTATTCACAGTCGTCACTCAAGCTGGATATTTGCTTAAGCGACTTCAAATCGGTTGTTTTAGTGAATTATCTGTTATGAGTCGAAATAAGCGATTACTCAGCCTTAAATACGACTGTGAACATGGGCCTGAGTCTCACTTCTCTTCTTTCATGGCCGTGGTTACGTCAATGGCAATAACCCAAGGATGTCACCCTTAAACCCCCATTTCGTGGGTTTGACCGAACTTCACGGATTGTCACACTCACAGATCCCAATCACGCGGGTTTTGCTCTCTTAAAGAAGCCAATTTCGCAGAATCGACGTCAAGAAGCCAATTTCTCGGGGTTGGCTCATTCAAAGAATCAATTCCATGGTTTCGGTTCCTTCAATAAGGCGATTACGTGGGGCGGGGGAGGCATGTTTAAAATCAAAATTTCGTTGATTTGGCACTGACATATTAATCCAATTTCGTGGTTTTAGTTGCTTCAAGAACCAAATTTGCTCCTTTGAGAACAACATACGCCGGTTTGTCCCTTGGAATAACGCAATTTCATGGACTGGCGTTTCAGAAACCCATTTCGAGGGGTTGACTCCCTTGGTATAGACCATTTCACGGATTTCAGACTTTTAAAAAAATGAACATTTTCCGGGTGTTGCCTCATTTTAAAAAGGAATTTCCCGACCCCAGTGCTTATCAAAAACAAAATTTCAGAGATACGTGGACCATTCATTACCATTGTGGGATTTAGCCGTCCCGTTGTCTTCCAAAAAGAAATTTCACGGAGTTGCATTATTATAAGAACAATTTCGCGGGGATGGGTCACCCAAAAATTCAATTTTTCGGGATCTTGAAAATAATTTTGCGCTTTCGACCCCATCAGGGTTGGCTTAGTCAAATGACCAATTTTGCAGGGCTGGCTCATTAAAATAACTGAATCGCTAATTTTACGCATTAAAAAACAGTATTGCTGATTTAATGCTTCCAAAACCCAAAATTGCACAGAACTGGCCTTTTTAGAAACCCTGAATTTCTTGGGTTTGGCTCATTTGAAACTCATTCTGCTGCTATCCGAGAATGAACCGGGTGTCATCAGCACCAAGTGTCCATATATTTCGTCCATTTGCCAGTATTTTGGTCTCTAGTGTCGACCCAGTATTTTTCACTGCCATTAGGGCAGTTGGTTGATAGGAGGCCGAACGTTTTGGAATCACAAAAAAAAAAAATAATAATTTATAATTTAAGCTACATGCATTGGACCGGGGAACGCATTTGACACGGCGAACATGTAGAACTTGTGTTCTCGCGGGATTTTTCTTTACAAACAGTACCTGGCCCTACATTTTTTTAAAGTTAACTCTCAACTGCCTTTTTCAAGTGGAATAATCGAAAAAAGTTGTATTTCTTAATAAGAAAAAAAAAGTTTTAATTTGGATTGCATAGACCCGGCATAGACTGATCCCGTAGGAATTTTCCTCCATGTATCCTCACTAATTTACTTCACTACGTCGGGGAAGTTTCGACTCATAATAAACCTTATCACCTTATCATTAACCCCTAGGACAGTTTGACATTATTGATACAAATCCCACGTTTTAAGGCAGTTCAGTGTTTTTCACATATTTTTTAAGTTTCTCTACGTAATAATTAGTGTCGGTAAGACCTGATTCGCAATCGACAGGGGCTACTTGATTTTTTGAATCCGTCCGGCTTCAGATGAACATTATTTTCCTCACCTCTCTCTAGAATTCTAGATACCACCAAAATGTCTTTTCACTCCGGCGCAGCTCACGGTAAAAACACTTCGTGTAGTCAAATTGAATAGTTTATTTATGAGTTGATTATAATAAATTATGCTTTTGAAGTCATAACAGACGTGTTCGACACATTTACACCCTCCAGAGACCACCGTCAAAAGCACACGAATGTCGGGTTTGGTTTCTTCCGGGAATAGTCGAAATTGATGACTTGCGGGTGACAAGCAAACTCGAGACACAGGGTACGGTGTACAGCACTTGTGAAACTGTGAGTATCACCATCACCCATGAAAACTTATTTTCTGGCCGTTGAGCTCACTACACTGTGTGTGTTTTTTTAAGTTTTTGGTGGTATTCAGTGTTCGGTGTACCAGAAACGACTGCCCTTTCTTCTTTGACATATTCGTATTCAATTCAGCCGATACATTTTTTCTGCGATGACTGCAATCTACAACGATCATCGTAGAACAATATCAACATGTTTTTTTAAAAGCTGGCTTCTCCTTCTTTGTGAGCCTTTACTTCGCCGGGCACCAAGTTCACGAGCCATTTTTCTAATCTCCGAAAAAATAAATAAATAAAAAGGCGAGGGACTATTCACTTTAACCAACACAAAAAATATCTAAACGAAACGGCAGAAGTTGGGGACTAGATTCCTCCTTACTTCTTCTAAACATTGAAAGGGGGTGAGGTGGGTTCTAACCTTCTTATTTGTTATGAGTCGAATCCATAGAGATAATATAACTAGAGCTTGAATTGTCTATTGCGCAGCGGTCCATGATTGACGTCACCAAGAGCTCGAGTTAGCTCCAAAAACCCCTTGCTATTGGTTGAAGAAGTACCTATGGGGATGTGGATGGTGTGAAGGGGGACTTTTTAAAACCCCACCTTTTGAGACAGCCAATGGGAAGAGACCTAAGGAGCCGCAACGATATCCGGATGACTTTAATCCTCGCCCCAGTTTATACTTGTTTGCGCATTCAATGCCCCCTCTTCCCAGAGCACCTCACGCGCATGTGGCGTGCGACTATCGGTGACGACTGCGATCAAAAAGACTACGAAAGCAAGCAATAAAACATGTAAAAAATGCTGTCGGTCAAACGACATCAAAAACCCTAGACCCAGGCAAATGAGAAGAGCATACGTAGCAATGTAACAAGTCGATCCCTCATGGAGATTATGGAGGATCTGAGATGAAAATAGCGAACAAAACCAGAGTCAGTTATCTACAGATTGACAGGTGAAAAATACAATCCGACTCCCGGTGTCGGGGGTGACACCGAACAACTTTCATGCATTAGACTTCTATCGGACCACCTGACAGCCACCGAAAGCTGAGCAGCCTTTTCTGGACAATCCTGGAACTACGATCTCAAATACAGCTAAACTATGAGAATGACCCCTGGGGACCTATTCTTAAACGCCTTGGCAACACTAATTTCGATTGCAATATTGTAATATTGCTTTTTTGATAAAGCAACATTGCCTATTCGAATTCTTGAAATTAGTAGTATTGCTCTGGGCGTCATTTTTCTCGGGCAATATTGTTACTTCCATGTTCCCGTAGGGAAGGAAGTTTGGTAATGGCAAAAAAAAAAAAAAAAATTTAGCTGACACCAGATTCGTGTTCCTGGACCCCGAAAAGGCCTAAATCTCGATTTTCAGTATGGCGTCTGTCGTCCGTCGTCCACTTTTTTCTTGACAGATCTGGACGAGTGATGGCTCAAAAGTTGTGTCTTCATCTCTAGATGTACACCGTAAAATTTGAAAAAGATTGGTTGAGCGATTTGGAAGATATTATAACAAATGTGTTCGGAGTAAAAATGGTTGGACCCTTATAATTCCAAGAGAATATTATAAAATTTGATGATCGATCGTTCAAAATGGTCATCTAGGTTCCTAGAAGACGCTGCTAAAATTTGAATAAGATTTGTTGAGCGGTACAGTTGCTAAGGTTTGGAATGCGTTTCAGCTCTTTTTTTGCCCCAAACCTATCTCCTACCAGAATTTTAGTCCGATTTCCTCTCATGATGGCTTAAAATGACCACAACAAAATTCCCCATCGATGAACTGGCCATTTTTTCGAAATTCAATTTGGTTATTTTTAAATTAATTTTTTAAACAAATTGACGAGGATGTATTCGAAGATTCGTTTCTCTTCGATTATTTCGAGTTTTAGCGAGTGTCTTATTGATCAAATTGTGTCCATTATTTAATTCATTGATCGTGTTGAATATTTCAAATTGATAGTTACCGTTAAAGAGAACTATATTAGGCTACAAAATTCATTATTCGTCACGTCGTTAGAATTTGTGTGTTCATATTTTTTTGTGTGTTATTATTGCATCAATCGTTGACATGGGATGAATATTGAGAGACATAAAGCCAGCAAATTTTAGAACTTTGGCATTTTTATGAGAACAGAACTTCAGGACAGGCTAGGGCAAATTAATTAATTTTGATGGGTGAGTTTTAATGATTAATCACTCGTGTCGGAATTGTTTCATTTGAAAGGCACGTTGTAAGCGAACGACGGGAACATGGAAGTATCGTGGGGTCCTCCACACAAACTTAATGTAAATTTCAGCCCTCAAAACTTGAGGTGTCGCCTACAGGGAAGGGGGGTCGCGAAGGACGTGCTTGAGTTCAAACAAATCTAACCACAAGAAAATCTAACCACAAAAAAATGATTGAAACATTTTTATTTTCATTAGAGCCAATGTTCCGATGTGAGGCACTCGCGGTTTATGAGTCCCTCAGATGACGAGTGGAGGTGGTCCCGGGCTGGACGACCATATAAAGAGGTCCAAAATGAGCGTTTTGAGTAATTTTTATAGTGTTTCAATTTACGCGGTTTCTAAGTGGCTTGGACCGATGCTTAATTGAGAAATGCAGGCGGTTTTGGCCACACCTTCAGGGTACGTCAGAGTCTTTATAAGTGGCCAAAATGAGTGTTTCGCGTATAGGCCGTTGGTTCAGGGGACAGATTGCCCAGTCGAGTTGACAGCGGGTATCCGGGAGGAGGTGGCCTGTGTTAGTAGGTCATGGTTTGGATTTTGTTTCTACTTAGATACCTAGGGCGGGGGCAAGTACGAAGGGGAGTTATATTTTAACATGGCGTCATCCTACCACAATTAACACGGTTGTTTCGTGGATATCACCATCAGTGTTATTTCATTTATTACGCCTCTTCATACTTGGCAAGTACGAGTACGAGTTATTACGCCCCTGCAGAGTTGTTTGAACACAGAGGACGTGAGGGTTCGACTTGGTGGGGGGGGGGGCTGTGGGTGTCTGAAGAGATTTTTTTGTTTGTATTTTTTTGGAAACACCCCCAACCGGTATTTCCATTTGGAAGCGCTGCCCGCTGACGCTCATTAGCATTTCACGGATGGGTTGGGCAATAAAGTCGAAAATTGAAAGTGTTTCCAGTCGTGCATAAAAGTAGATGTAATTTACGTCTAACAGTATTCTAGTCTAAGGCCGTTTTAACACTTGAGATTCCGGTATGCGATTCCCGTATCGAGGATACTAAGAATACAACACGTCAACGCAAACGCGCTCATTCACATTTAAGAAGATTCCGGAATCGGATACTAAAAGAATGCGATTCCGGAATCCAAGAGCGCCTTGACTGTAATGTACTTGACTGTAATGGACTGTGGGGGGCCTAAGACCCCATGCACACCAGGAGGTATCCGGGGTCGGATACCTGCAGTAAAAATATGCACTAGCGTCGGCGACTTTTTTCTCCAAGTGTGAAAGGGGCCTAATTCACTCACTGTCGGCAACGAGGAATTCTTGCCTCATGTGGCTGCATATACGTCGTACCCATGATGAAGCTGTACCCTTCATACGTACGAACAAACAGTGAGGATTTCCTGTTCAGGCCAACCTCTGCGGCCGGCCGGAGTGTGCGGACCAGACTTTGACATCATTCAAGGTGGACTGCAACTTCAACAACTGATGCGTTGATTAACGCAGGGTCTTTTGGATCAGGTGGAGTCCAAACTAAGCTCCCCGCATTTTCCGGTCCGATGCAAAGTTTTTCAACCGCAGCCCGACACACATTTTGGGCCAAAAATAATCTCATTAATGGTGAATGATGTCACCCCCCCCCCCAACGAAATTATTAATTTCTGCCAAACCAGTTTCACCCTACACCGAAAGTAATCTCTTTATTTAGCTGTTCTGGTTTCCGAATTATGTCAAATTTTAGCATTAGAGGGATGGTGCCAAAGTGGCGGATCTAGGTGTTGGCTAGAGGGGCGGTCGCCCAGGACCCCGCCAAACAATGGATGTATCGGTTATAATTCCCAGCTTTGTGGCCAAATAATTAGTCCCAGGTGCAAATGTTACTAGTGTAATATACAAAACAGGTTGTACGACGATCCCGGAACCATGTAAAATTGACATCTTCCTGGCTGAACGGTCATATATGATATCACACCGTCAAACTACTGGTTTTTCGTCAAATAGGTACCAACTGGAATTACCTTTACCGATCCTAAAGACCGCGTGGGGGGGGGGGCACATACCTGGTTCTAATTGCTAAATTCTCGTTCAAGAGTCAGTGTCTGGTGCGAATTGTCAGTTTCAAGGAAAGATTTGGTGGCGTTTTCACCGTTGAATTCCAGGCTCAGACCTCTACATTTTGGGGCTAAATTGACCGTTCTTGTGTACACGGATTGTCAGTTTGTAGAGTAAATTTCACAATTTATGATCGCATTGTGAGTTCCTAATGAAAAATGGTCTTTGTATAACTATAACCTGTATCATTGGTTTAATTGCCGTTATTGGACCTGAAAATCAAATTTTGGGGATGAACAGTAAGTTTTTGAGGTTACGCGTTTCTACACGAAAAATCAAAATTCCAGGCCAAATACAAAAAAGTTGGACCGCATCCTACTGCCCTGGTCCTGTACGCTACTCTCTTAGGCTGTTTTTACATCAACAAATCTTGCAGTGATTTTTGTGTCTCTTCAATCACAACACTGTAATAAAATTGTTTGGTTCCACCGTAAAAATAGCAATTTTGCAACGAAACGCACACGATCTCTTTGGAAAAGCAACAATTCCATCCAAATTGTTCCTGTAGGCCGCAACTGAACCTCAAAATATGATCCTATTGTGAGTTCCTAATGAAAAATGGACCTTTCAGTTCACACTTCTTCGAAACAATCCTATTAAGCATCATCGCTTAATAATTATTTGCAGAGTTCATGCCTTTAACGTCCGGACTGAAGGTAATCTCAGCCCTGATTGTTCTTCAATAGGTGTGTTCTGTAAAATTAAATTATGTTGCGTATCTAGATTATTTGTTGGTTGGTTGTTTCATTCTCATTCATTTTCCAACCTAGCACGAAAAATCTTATAATTTCCTGGCCACTGAGAATAATCGGACTTTTCCCGGGTTTCCCGAATTTCCTGGGGCAGTCGACCCCCCCCCCCCCATAATTATATTCTTCTTAGCCACCTGGCTGGCATTCACCTTAAGTACACGAATCGAATCATCGCGGGCTGAATCACTGCTGGGCACCTGCAAATTTGTTCTATTCTCCTCGTCGGATTGAATGGAAATCGTCGAAATGAGCCATATCGCTGTCCAAGTTCGGATACCATAATTTCCTTTTCACGATTCTACAACCATGAAAATCTAACCTAAAAATCCTCATTTTTCCATCTTTAAGCTTTTCGGAGGTTCGGGGAAGGTCGATTCAAACCAAGGCACTCTTAGTTGCCCCGAAAACCGAATCGAAATCACGCGGCTCACCATGACTGAGGGCGTTGCGGCTGGTCGCCACTGCTCAGTTCAAACATCAACACGGCTCACTCGGTTTTGCCAAGTTGGGTTCAGGAGCCCGGGTCGGAGCCAGAGTTCATAGTGCAGTGGCCATTTTCATGATTTTCTGGTCGGTCTAAACCCCCAACGCAACTTGCGTTTTTTATCCTTGATTAGCCCATTATTCTCTCGAAACGTAAGTTTTCAAGACGTTCGAGCCATACTTTTAAGCAGGAAAATAGAAATCACTCCAGAGACACAGCAAAAATTGCTGTTTTCTCATCGAAACCATCCATAAAAGTTGTCCTTTTTTCTCTCTCTCAAAGCTTCCCCCGTCCCCGCCCAACTTCGCAAGTTATTATTTTGCAGAGACCGTAGTTGAAAACCACTCAAATTATCGTCCATTATTGATTTGTATGGGGCTCAATTTCGCGGTGGGGTCACCATTCAAATCGGGTTTGAAGCGTAATATTGGACTATTTCATCCCTGCCCAGATGAAACCAAGGTTTCACTTTTCTGGGGATGATTTCACCCTTCTACTCGACGGGTTTTCCGGCAGGTTGAAAAATTGCATAGTTTCCCTCTAATACTTGCAGAATCCTTTCTCTATAAGTCTTGGAGGAAAACGGCAGAGGAGGGGGGATTGCCGCACGGGACGGCAAAAAGCACGATCCAGCCCTGCATACAGCTCTGTGGTAGAACACAACTTTTGGGGGGCGATCTGATTTAGACTAAACTGAGAACATGGTGAGGGGGGGGCTAAAAGGTGTTTTCGCCTCCTCTACTAGATCATTTGGGTGGTCATCACCCACTTTACCCCCTAACTCTATGGCAATGAATGATTGAATACGCTATCGCATAATGCATAATTGTAAGCACAAACACTGTGTAATGTGAGGGGCTGTTCAAAAACCCTTGGGCGGGACAACCAAACACTTCACAAATTTCGAAGTTTCAAGATTGACGATTTTTGAAGAGCGAGTCAAATAGGCAATATTCAAAGTTGAACATCCCTAGACGTTAGCTACCAAGTCGAAACTAGAGCCGAGATCGTGCTTCAACCCACTGAGGCGATTCTAGACATTTTTACAGATTGTGCGGGCTGTTCTAAAAAGTAAACGCATTTTTTGCGAACAATGCGCTTCATTGTTGCTTTACTATCCAGCTTGACTCGCAGGAGAGAAAATAATGGGCCAAGGACCCATGATGTAGGTACGTTTCAACAAAATTTGATAAGATCATTACCTGATCGTGTCCCAGAAGAATGGTTGACCCCTCGTAGAGAAGATTCAACAGTTCAGCATACTTCTTTTGAGCCAGGTACCTAAAAATGAGAGGATTGATAACTAAAATAAACAGAAGAGACCGTAGAGTAGGCGATGCACCGACGGAGACGTGGACATTTTTCTTCTTGTGGACTTACCTAAAATATAATGTTTTGTACATTTGATGGGCCTCATAATAATTACCACTTTTCACGGAATTTTCTATTTTGGCAATTACTCTTTGAACACCGTGCGTTCTATTCGTAGCCATGGCCTATGGTCTCGGCACTAATCACTGAGAGGAGACGAAAAGTTACAAGAAAACTGATACGGGGACGGGCTTGTTCTTCTTCTTCCCACCACTCCTCGAGACGAGAAGCAGGCGATGCTGCTACACTGCGGGAACGAGCAGCAAACAATAAAAATTGATGCGGTGGTATGAATCTCCTGCAAACTGGATTTGAGATATATTTGTGCTTTTGAACTAGGTCACCTCAAAAGCAGATTTTTCGTTTTTGAGACACAGAATTTGAAAAATTTTGAGATCGATTTCACGTGGGATTTTCCCGAACCATACGACGTAGTTGTGTGGGGGAGGGGTGTTTACATCCTTCCGAACTCTTTTTCAATTCAGTTTTTGACCCGGTGAACCCGTGAATCCATTCCTTGAGGCAACCCTTCATCCAGGCACTACGAGTGTGTAGATTAAACCTAGGGAGAACCCTTTGGTGTTAGCGTTTTGAGCCTCGATGACATCGTAAAAACTCTCATACTTCCGGACTCGTTTCCATGCTCGGAAACCCGGCTTTTTCACCTTAGGAAGTAAAGTACACCCGGGTGGCCCTAGGTAGCGCTAATGGTCTGACAAACGACAAAGTAGGAAAAGTTAAAACAAGAGACGGCCATCATGTCTCGGCGTTCTCCGTTGTCTTGTTTCTCTTTTTTTCGTTCAATCACCTCTGTTTTGACGTACTCATTGGTGTGACTGACAGTGAACTTTCCAGTATATCTCGTGTAAGTTACTCTTCCAGCCACTTTTTTTTAATTTTCCGTGTCTTACATTTATAATCTCGAAGAAAGGGCAGTAGGAATTTAAAAAGAATCTCATTACCACCCCCTTTTCTGGCGAAATGTGCGATTTGTTCGAACCCTCCGGTGTTTCGTCGTAAATTTCATTATTCCCTCCTGCATTAATTGTGATTTCCTCGCTCAATTCACTACCCGGGAATTGTGAACTCATGCTCGTTTTGGCACCGATGTTTGAATGAACCGCCTGGCCAAGACTTCAGAGGCACGTTTTCACGTGGGGAACTTGTGGACGAAGAACGTCTCGCCAGTGGTACGTTATTTAATTTTTTTTCTTTCTTGCCATCTTTTTTCTATTGGTGTCGAAAATAGTTCGTGTCGACATTATCTATTCATCAAATATATCGAGGCTCAGCCTTCGAATTTCGTAAATTGACTGACGGATGTGGGCCTCCGGTTTTGAAATATTTCGTGAAATATCTTTCCTTGTTAAAATTTCCTGAGCGCATGTAAGTGCCAACCACGCAAACAGCTCATTTATTACGAAAGTGAAAGGGTCAATTCTCAATTGTGCATTGTGTTATCGGGGCGACCGATTTATACTCATCACTGTCATGAACGCCCTTACCCACTTGATTCACCAAAGCCGTAAAGTATGCGACCGAACTGTTTGGTTCGAATCCCTCAAAGTGAACTTTTTATTGTCACCCTGTTCCCCAGGGGTACTCCTTTTGCATTTCGTCGTACGGCTCATTGTAGACTTGAGCGGAAGGTTTAGTTGGATTCATGAAATGGCTGCTTTACTTTTAATGTTTGTCAGTATTCCATTCAAATTTGTCTCATCGCGAAATTCAGCCAGAGGCAAACTCTATCGTTAATTTCCATAGCCATCCCGAAAGCCATCTGCTAACGCATGTAGCCAAATCTTCCTCGATTGTTGTTTCCGACGTGGTTTCAAAAAACATGGCCGTAAGGACCTTTTTTCCAAATCTCAAACCCAAGGTGACTCGAGAACTAAAAAACTCGTAAGCTATTCAACCGTAGTCCGACGAGCATTTTGGCTCAAATCGGAATTTCTATCTGATCTGGCTGCCGAATTATGTCAAATTTTAACTCTAGACGTTAGGCTGGGATTGCAGAATGTGAATAAAATATCCCGGATCATTTCCAAAAACGCGGGGGAAAACCAGGAAAATGGTATGGCCTTTTCTGCTTGATTGGAAAATGAATGAGAATGGAACGATCAATATCCCGATCAATTTATGGCGTTTTCCATTCAATGCAATACACTCGTGTAATATAAGTTTTTCCACCCGTCCTCTCTGAATTGAAACATATGTTTATGGAGAGGACGCGGCACTACACTTGTGTAATGTGTTGAATGGAAATCGCTATTAGATAGGAATCAGACCCATTTGGGGTGACCGGATGTAAAAGTGGTTTCCGAGGACGCCTGGCTCGAAAAAGTAGGACGCTTGCGACGGAAAGTAGGACACAATGGTAGGACGGCTAAAAACAAGATAAAACGCTGCAAATTTTACGCATGGGTTTATTATTCACGAACGTAGCGATATCCGGCTTGGAATTACATGATAATCGACACCCCACACCCCTGTTATATCAAAGCCTTAGAAAATCTTCGTTTTGGCCCACAAAACCCCAGGGAGTTAGTTCATCAAACT
Source organism: Corythucha ciliata (assembly GCA_038030265.1). Lineage (NCBI taxonomy): Eukaryota > Metazoa > Arthropoda > Insecta > Hemiptera > Tingidae > Corythucha > Corythucha ciliata. Next base: position 27,610,619 of record CM075937.1, on the reverse strand, counting down.
GATCAGACGTTAGGACCAACTAGATCCCAAATGGAGTCTAGTGAGAAAGAACGATTTCTTTTTATCAATCCTAGAAAAAGTTTGAGGGAGGGTTGTAAAAATTGTTTCCTGACCGAAAACTCGTTCACATTAGGCTACTACAAAGCGCTACTACTAGTGAGCTACTTCGTAAGCTTGAAATATCGAAGCGAAACCTATGCTTAGGCCGTATACACACGGAGGAACTGAAAAGAAACTGATTGGAGACTCGAGTTAGTAACCAGTCCCTTTCGAGTTTCTACATGTGTATTCAAATGAGAGTCTACACTCGGAGCTACTAAAAAGAAACTAAACTGTTTAGAAACTTCAGTCACTAACCAGTTTGCAACTCAACAGAAACCCGATGTCTTTAAAATATTAAGCCTTTTCAGGGTCGCAGTGGGCGTTGGACCAAGGACCAACGAGTTTCGAATCGCAATTTTCTTCTGAAAGCAGTGATTCCAGTGACAGTGAACCCCGCTTCCTCTATTATTTTAATAGAAAAAGTAGAATGAGCAGACGGTTCTGGGGTCACCCATACCTCGATCGCAATTTTTGTGTGCAAACTTCGATTCCATGTTAAAATGACCCTAATGGGCCAATTAAAAAAGTTAAATCGCTTACCCCACCTTTTACATGGTGATTTCCTCTAAATACTGAACACAGTAAATATTGCTAGTTGCTACTAACGATTTCTCTACCGCTATTGTTCTCACAACTATAAAACGGTCGGGTCACGCGCCTAGTCCAAGTCTACATTCTACAATAACGGACATGGCGTATTCGGAATATTCCATTCCCAGTCCGATGGGGATACATAACCTACTCGTCTCAGTTGGAAAATGGAACTTGGTGCTAGAGATATTTCAGGCCAGTCAAAACACATATTTAAAACTTAACACAAATAGGTATCACAGTGGACTCGCTGTATTCCAAACCAAACCCAGCAATTTCATTGAATATATCTGTAGCTCGTCAACTTCAACGTGGACCTTTCCCTTCTGTGATCAGCCCCACCATGTAACTTCAGCTTGATAATATCACTTATCGTTGGTAAACAGTGGGACAACCAATTTGGTAACGAATCAAAAGTTTCGTGGGAAGAGGAGTTACAACTCTCGTATGAGAGGGCGCTGGCCGCGAGTTCTTGTTCTTCTTGACGGACTATAGCGACTAGCACGGACATACAATTCTCGCGAATAAACACATTCATTAGGTACAAACATGAATATTCAACATGAACACAAGAAAAAAATCATTATCAATGGAAAAGTTAACATCAAGGAGAAACTGGACTTTTGGCTGAATTTGGGTGTTAACCAACAGTATTTCTTCAATTCTCTTTCACACAGGGCCATGCATCGAATTTGGTAAAGGACACACATGCCTATGACTTTTGATATTTTATTTACCTACTAATTTTTTTCTTTTTTCAACAATATTTTTTATTTTAATTTAGTTTTATTCAACTGCATGCCAATTTAAAATTATTCAAAATAGCTAGAGGTCCCCCACTACCAAAATGTTAAAAGATGTTGTTCGTTCATCTTGAAAATTGGAAACTCAAATTCCTGGTGACTGGACATGCCAGTCGCCCAGGGAACTGGTCACTGACTGGTTTCTTCCGTTTCAGACGAGTTTTCTTTCAGTTGCTCCGTGTGTGGAGTCTTATCAAAATACAAGGAAGAAACTCAAAGGCGACTGGTTTGTAACTCAAGTTTCCAAACAGTTTCTTTTCAGTTGCTCCGTGTGTAGACGGCCTATATTAAGGGGGGGTTTCAGGCGGGTTTCCTCGACCCGTTCCCAGCCACCCCTGGCCTAAACTTCGCTCATAAATTTTGGCTCCATTTCTGCACCAATATTCGATTTCAAAGTCTAATTTTAATCTTCAGGAAGTTCTACAGTGACGTTAAATCTTGCTTTTTCAAATTTTATCCCTAAAATAACCCCAAAGCACTTTAGAATTCGATTGTGATTTAAGGTAATTTCAGGGATGCAATTTGGAAAAGCAAGATCTAACGTCAATGTAGAACGTCGTGAAGTTTGAAATAAGACTTTGAAATCGAATATTGATGCAGAAATGGAGCCAAAATTTATGTGCGAAGTTTGGGCGAGAGGTGACTGGGAACGGGTCGAGGAAACCCGCCTGAAACCCCCCCCCCCCTTAAGCAACTAAGTCGATGAGTGTTCACATTGCGCTACTAGTAGCTTCCTGCTTAGCGCGCTACCAGTAGCCTACAGTGAACGGGGCTTTATGATAGCAATGTATCGGCTTCAGTGTTTAGTTACTAATTTGGTGAAAAACTAACGTAAAAAAATAATGTGATTTCGTCTTTTTTAAATCGCAATTCGTTACTGAGAAGAAACCCCGAAACTTGTAATTTCGTGAAAAAACTACGATAAAAGGGGCAACATTCGTCGTGTTTGTCACGTTATGGTCCACAGTTATGGAGAACAGAATGTACTGGGACGGAGCAGCTCCCAGCAATCATAGTCTCCTGATTCAAAAGACCGAAAATCACCTCAATTCAGGATAAAACATGGCTATTCGTCAGGGTACACGCGCAGTCGAGGATACGACTAGTCCAGGGGGCAAGTACGAAGAGGTGTTACAATGTTAACACAGCGTTATCCTATCACAATTAAAATGGTTGTCACGCGGATACCACCCGTGTTATTCCATCCATATAAAACCCCTTCGTACTTCACCATGGGGGGCAAGTACAAAGGGGCGTTATAATTTTAACACTGCGTTATCCTGTTGCAATTAGAATGGTTGCCACGTGGATACCACCCGTGTTATTTCATATAACACCCCTTCGTGCTTCAGCCCCAGAACTGAATTCCACGGCTCGTGACGAAATAATTAGCATAATTACTTTTATTAATTTCTGCTAGAAAATGAAATTTCCGTGAGATCCGTGAAATGCAATTTTGAAGGAGCCAAATACGTGAAATTGGCGCTTGACAGAGCCATAAGCCTCAGGGGCGTAGCGTGACATTTTGATGCCCGGAGCGGTGGTCATGGTAGATGCCCTCCCCCCTCCCCAACTATAAAAAAATGCGAATATCGAGCTACTCGCCTCAATCAGAAATCATCCAGGGCTTAGGGTTCGGGAAACTTTCAGGGTTCTCGGGGAGATTTACCTGGGAAGGACCTATTTAACATATACGTTTTTTTTTCGGAACAAACAGACCGGCGTGGAGTCAGATTGACAGATTCTTGGCGTGGGAATGTTTCTCGGGACAAAACTCAGCACTTTCATAGTCCCTGTGAGCTAGATTTGCAGTAATTAAGCCAATATGATGTAGGTACGATCAAATATTGAGGGGGGGGGGAGTATGTTCCGGAGAGAACCAACTTCACGAGAATGGGTCTTCAAGAAACCGATTTCGTGGGGTTTAATCGTTGAAAAAAACAATCTTGAGGGTTTGGCTATGTAGAAAAAAATTGTCATGAGCTTGGCTTACATGAAGAACACCAACTTTGAGGGTACGGCTTTTCCAAAAACCACTTTCACGGGTTTAACTCCTGAACCCCCTTATTTGGAGGATTGATTCTGAGTAGAACCAACTTCACAGGTTTTGCCCTTCATAAACCAATCTTAAGGGCTTTTGTCGTGCAAAAAACCAATCTTGAGGGCTAGTATCTTCAAACAACAGAATTCGCGGAACTTGGCTTGGCATACTCAAAATGCCAATTTTGCGGGTCATTTGGCTCAATAAAAAACAATTTTACGGATTCGGCTTTCCATAAAAACAATTTTTCCTCCTTTGGTTAATCGAAAGACCTCAATTCCGTGAGGTTGGCTGTGTCAAATTCTTCCGGCTTACACTTGGCATGTGGAGGGACGGACCGGAACATTGACCGGTTGTGGGATGCAAACCGCAGCTTCTGGCACGCTCTGTCTGGTTCTTAGACTGTTTTGCCTCCAAAGAGAGCCATGCATCGCCAAGACTCAGCTTTCGTTCAACTTCATTGTAGTTTTTACGCCTCCTCCCACTAACTGGCAGCCGTTATACTGTTATAGATAGCTCTTGGTGGTGTCCTGGTCTGCAATGGACCATTTTGTGCGGTTTTGGTGCCTCTTGGTAGACCTGAAGCCACAATAATTTATTTCACTACTATGGGCACTGCGCAGTTGAATAGATGTGGAGTGTTTTGTACTGGTGGTGTGCAAAAGGACTCTATATTTATCCCAACTGTGCTCTTTATCATATTCTCGTTAAAAATAAATAAATGCTTCAGCCGATTGATGCCCCATTTCAAGTGATGCCCGGGGCGGGCCGCCCCACCGCCCCCCCCCCATACGCTACGCCACTGATAAGCCTGAATGATCGGTAATCCGTAAAATCTGGTTTCGAAGAAGCCTATGTAACAACACAAAATCACGAAGTTCACGGTTTGAATAACCCAAATCCAGATGAATTTGGGCTTTGAATGTGCCAAGTTTGTTTTTGAAAGGGCTAGAATCGTTAAATTTGGTTTTGAAAGAGCCAAACTCGCGAATTTCGTTTTTCTGAAAGCCAAACCCATTGGTTCAAGGAGATAAACTCGTAAAAATTTGTTCTTGTATGAGCAAAAACTAGATTTTCGTGTTTTTGGTATTTGAAACGTCCCCCTCGATGTTGGTTGTTCCAATATCCAAATAAAAACGAAATTTCATCATGAAAGAGCCAAACTCGTGAAATTTGGATTTGAATAGAGTCATACCGCGGAATTTAGTTTTTTATACAACCAAGTTCCGTGAAATTGGGTTTTTGAAAGAGTCAGACCCACAAAATTGGGTAGTATAATTGATAGATCCTAGACCCGCAAACTTTTAATTTGGTTAGGAGGTGGATCTAGGACTTTTTCTTTGGAGGGTTTCATCATACATCTGATTACCTCAGGCTTCTTTTTTAGGAACAATGGTGCCCCCCCCCCCAATTACTGATTATTTTGACTTCTTGTGATCTTCCTTCAAATTCTATTGGAATAGGGCCTCTCGGAATCACACAAAGTATTCGTGTTCTACGCCGTCTGAAAGGCGCATAAAGTTGTTTTACCAAACAACTCATCCCCGAAATAACATAGGTAAAAGGGGATGGACAAGCGTGCAAATGACGTATTGAGCCCTTGACTTTTATGTCGAGAGGAAATTGCCCTAAAAAGTTGTTAAGGAAATTATGAGTTGATTCCAAGTTACAAAAGTCAGTTTATTTCAACCTTATTGGATCAGTTTGTTCAAATCAGTATATTATTCATTTCACTTTTTATATCGGCTATTATTTTAGTCATTTCTGTCGATGTCGAATTCCATAATATAGTTTTTTTGTTGTTTTGTAAAAAGTGTCAGGGAGTGATATTTACACTTCTATTGTTTTCTTAATAATCAAAAAAATATTTTTTTTACTTCCACGTTCTTTTAGAATATGTTCGCTTAAAAGCCGAGTGAGGGAGACGTACACACTTCTGCGTTTTTTACCCCGGCGATGTCGGAAAAACCTGGGCGAGGTTACTTACCACCGACAGTACCCACTCCAGGAGTCCCGCTGCGTCATCAGTGGCCGTCCTCGCAGGCCATCTACAATTCCGCGCCGCAAGCATGGCAACCACCGCCCAACAAGCCGTACTTGACGGCTTTAAGTGGTTCGGCAAGTCCTCAATCCGAAGGCCTCGACTTGACGTCAACAGGCTCCGTTGGTGGCTCTCAGGCGACTCCTCCAGTCGAACCATCTTCTGCTGTAGCAACTGCTGCGCACAATGGGGATGATTTGGTCGTTAATGGGCAAGCCATTAAAACAACCCCGCCAGAAATCCCTGTTGATGACCAAAATGCTTCGCACCTTAAAGTAAGTCAGCCGTGGGGCAATTCTGTTTCTCTTTTTTTTTTTTTAGCGCTTTTCTTTTTCAGGTGAGTGTCATAGCGCCTAATATTAGCTCATCTGATGAGTCCAAGACGAAAGCTCGCGAATTTACTGAGCCTGACACTAAAAAATGCGTGCCTGATGTGATTCGAGATTCACCAGCAGTCACCGGAAGAACATTATTGGCTCACCCTAAAGAAATCGCTCAGAATTTATCCAATAGAAATTGTGAATCGCCTTGTCCAACTCCTACAACGGGTCAAATCGCCAACAATACAGGCGGCGCGGCCGATAAAAAGAATTCCACCCTCTCTCAGGTGAAACTTTCTTTGACTTAACATTTGGCTAAATTTCTTCTATATTATTTTCTTCTTCAGGACCAAGCTGAAACCTCGACTTCAGTTAGTAAACCAGATTCTGATTCAAAGAATGGCTCGAATCAGGTAGTCAAACTCCCAGTTGTTTCGCAACCTGCCGAACAACTACCGTCGTCCTCGCTGGTCGAAGAATCAACAGCTGTGGGTGGGGATCACGTGGAGTCTCTTCTTGAAAATATGTTTGAAGCTAAGAATACCTCTGAGAAAACGAAGGAAACAGCTACTTCCGCAGTGAAAGAGGAACCTGTTTCCTCCAATAAACTTTCGGTTATTGTGACTAATGTGAAATCCCCTGCATTGTCCGAAGACAAAGTGGTAGCGATACTTGAAGACACTCCTCTTGAAGAGAAACCGGAAGTGATTATAGAACCTAGCTCTGTTGGTGTTAAGAAGGAAGGAAAGTCGGAGGCGGATAAAAAACCGGATATTATGGAAGTGGAGTCGGAACTTGAGAAAATGTTTGCGGGTATTGTAGAGCCCGGTTCTAACGACTCGTCGAAAGTTGAAGTTGGCGAGTCTTCTGCGGACGGCGGGCCGAAGAAAAAAAGGAGACGAGTGAGCCGAGGTAAAGGTCGTAAATCGACTGACTCGTCCGATCTCCCCGTCGCTTCACCTGGAGTGGTGATAAAACGGGGGCGGAAGTCAAAGCAGTCGACTCCTGAAGACAAATTAAAACCTGGGAAAGCGCCGAAAGTGAAAGAAGAGCGGAAGGGACCCTATGTGCGTGTCGTGGGGCCGAGAGATGAACCTCACCGTGTGACAGTAGTCAATAGTGGTTCGCGATTGGACGATTCGGAAGACCGTGGTGATCGTGCCGGTGGCGATAAGAATGCATTGCGTCGAAAACGACTCACCCTCGTTGAAGGACGGATCCAGGCGGGAAGCGGCCTGTACAGTAGTACGCTATCAGCTAAATACAACTCACACAGCGCGGATACCACGTGGGTCTGTGTATTTTGCAAGATGGGGCCGCATACGGAGAAAGGCTTAGGTGAGTAATATTTCCTTATAATTAAATGTATGGTTATTTTACATGGCAGTGATCATCGATCGATTAATTCTATCGTGTCAGTTACTAAGGGCCGTATTCAGAAACCAACCTTAACCTTTACGTCTCCTTTAAGCGCTTCAAAACAGATGACACATTTTAATAAACCATCATATTTTTCAACTCCTTTAGCAAAGGCTTCGTAAAGGTGGGTTTCTGAATACGGCCCTAAGAGTATAAGTCAAAAATTAGCCATTTTCCGTTTTTGCACTCAGCTTGACGGCCTGCCTCTACTCTTCTATTCTCAAGAGTATAAGTCACGAAAAAAACCGAATTCCTATTCCTAAGGGGACTTGTACCTAACAGTATTTTTTTGGTTTTATTTAAATTGAAAAGTTTGGAACGCTCTCTTGAAAACTTCAATTTTTTGACTTATACTCTTAGTAACTGACACGTTAGAATTTTCCAAACAAGTCAGTATATGGATATGATGAAACTAAGAGTTCAAAATTGTCGAAAACATCATTGCATTTTAACAGTTTGCCGGATTCCAACTTTGGTTCAAAAATTACTTTCAGTGGTCTTTAATTACTACGAAAGTTTCCTATGCCAGTCGAGTTAATCGTTCCAGGGATTAGGACTCGGAGCCTATCGGATCGATGTCGCCTCCATGCTATTCCATTCGAGTCCCAACTCTTGCTGGGGAAGGAAACCGTTGGTTTTGACTTCTCTATCGTTCCTGCATTGTAAAGTGACCTTGAAGAAGGGTGGTAGAGGCTCACCAGTCAGACATTCACAGTGCTGTCCATTGTCCATTAAAAAAAAAAAATCCCCCCATCCCCCAAGCAGATGGGCGCATAACCCCCTGAGATGTAATGCAGGAATTTTTGGGCTTATGAAAGCGAAATGAAAACATCCGTGGCCGAACAGACGGGTGAGTACAAATTTCATACCGTTTCGAGTTCCAGTCGGCAATTTTTTCGGTGAAAATTGCCATATTGCGTTGTGAGCCGTAGAAACGCTGATCTGGTTGATAATACACCTTTTTGAACCTAGCTATTCAGTTTCCCTGAAGAACACAACATTTTAGAGGTCAATGTGGCATTATTTGCCTCAAAATCTTAAATCGTAACTAAGGGTTATTTTTAGACATCCTTTGAGATCTCGATCCGTGATTTTCGCATAGAGCGTCTGGTAACTTTTCGCCTGGAGGGAGAAAAAAGGATTAAGAAAGGGTCGAGCGGATATTGATGCATTGACTGTTACGTGGAAAAATTTTTTTTAGGGATGGGATGCAGAATCGTGCACTCTGTGCCCGTCTTTAGGGGGCCCGGATTCTTCCGATTATTTGTTCTAATATTGGAAGAAAGGTACTCAACTGCTATCGATGGCTGGACAACGTTGATCAAACATGGATACAATTTTTTATTTTTTTTGAGCCCAAATGTTTTAGGGTTTTCTGTTTTTGATTCGGAGCCAGTATCGCAATGATGAAGGGTCGAGGGTGGCTAAACGTAATAGGACGGGTGGGGGTTTATAGCTAATTAGCCGCCAAAATAGTGATAAACCCTGATTCTCGATTAAAATTGAAAAAAGGGCTAAATGGTGGCTAATGAGAATATGGGCCCTCCCGCAGCTAAAGTTGAGAAAAAAGCGATGATTCGGGGCTAAAATTGAGCAATACGAATTCGTGGCTAAAATGAAGAAAAAGCGCTCATTCACAGTCAACATTGAGAAAATTCACGGTTTCCAACTGCCACTTCTTTGCTCGGATAAAGTGCTAAAATTCATGTCTAAAGCGAAAGAAATTGCTTGTCGAAACGAAAATAATCAGCTAAAACGTGTTAATAATAAATAAAAGAGCAAATTGAGAAAAACTGCTCATTCACAGCTAAAATTGAGAAAGCCGCTAATTCGCGAATAAAGTGAGAAAAAATGCTAATTCTTGGGCAGAAGTTGAAAAATACCTAGTTCATGGCAGGGGCGTGCTGGCCAGTCTTCGATCTAGGGATGGGCAGCTTCTCGTGAAAACAATTCAGATGCATCCCAATTCAGCAGGCATGAGCCCCTCTGAAAGAGAACTCGGTAAGTCACCAACTCAAAACACGGCGTGGGAAATGCGACCCCAGAAACTGAATTAGCACTGATAAAGGGTCGTTAAACGTCAAATCTGACATCTCTTCTTGAAAACTGTCGTTGTTGCATTCAGACAGCGTTGAATAGCTGACAATTGTTTCCCCAGAAAGTAATATTTTTGAAACTAAACTAGAATAGTTTGTCTCCTGGGACGGTAACTGGGGTAATTTAGCCCCCCAAACTGGACGAATTTGAAATTTTTACGGTACCAAAAATTTAAAAAATAGTTTTTCAGTGAGCCAAATCTGAGAAATTGGTCATTTTAATGAGGCAACCCCATGGAATTGAGTTTTCAGCAAGCCCAAAACCCACGAAAATGGGAATTTAGTTCTTCAGCTATAAACCCCCTTGAAATCAGCGTTGAGTGAGCCAAGGCCCATAAAATTGTTTCTTCAGCAATTTTGAAATTTGTAAAAATGAAAATTGCGTTAACGAAATTTGCGTTTTAATGAGCCAGAATCGCGAAAGTGCTTTAGTGATTAGTGTGCTAAAACCGCGCAACCGTGATTTTAAATTAGGTGACCCCGCGAAATTGGGCGTCCATGAAAAATCCGAAAATTTTTTTGGGTTTTAGCGAGTGAAACACCTAGGAGATATTTTATTTTTTAGTGAGCCAGACATGCGAAAATGTTGTTTTGGAAAAAAAATACACAAAATGGGGGGAAAAATTAGGCAACCCCGCGAAATTGGTTTTTCAGCAACAAACAGCCGCGAAATTGGGTTTAAGTAAACAAAAGAACCACGAAATGGTTTTCAGAGGGTGAAAGCAGCGAAAATGTGTTGTTATTGAGGCAGACCCACGAAACTGTCTAATTGGCGAGATTTTCGAAATTTGATTTTAGAGTGGTTATCCGAGAAATTGGTTCCTCATTTTTATTGTTAGTGTCTTGACATACTGGGCGTCTTACCCGCCAACAGGTTTTCCGTCGGCGTCTTACAACATTGTTGAGTCTGTAGTGATGACATATTACGGCGGTTTGCCGTCGCTGGTTTTCGTGAAGTAAGTGTCATTATGAAACCGTTGTAATACGTCATCATCATCACCATCACCAAAAGCTTTACAGGGTTTGAACCCTTTAGAGCGAAGAACCCGTCGGCTGGTGAAACGCCCAGTATCAAGACACTAATGATAGAACGGAAACCCCGTCGGTTGGTAAAGCCCCCCTCCCCCACCCACAAGGACCCAATGTTTATCCCGGGCCCCCAACTTAAGTTATGACGGGCCTGCATGCACTTGCTTGATTTTTTAATTATTTTTTTCAAAAAATCTCCCTAACATTTCAGTAGAGTATCCCGTGCACTGCCCCTCCCATCGGGGGCAGATCTAGACCTTCCTGAGAATTTCCTGTTTCCTGTTCATCTGCAGCCAGCCATGGCTTCTTTCCTCCAAGATCTGGAGAACTCTCGTTTTATGCATTTGCCATTTCACTTTGTCCTCTTGAAAATTAATTATTTAAAAATAGCAATTTTACTACATTTACATTTTACTTTTAACTCCAGTTCACGCTAAGTTTTTACTTATTAATCTTATTATTATTATTATTAATATTATTATTTTACTTATTAATCTTACTTAAGGTGGAGATCCAGCGGGTGATCTTTTTGGTCCATACATCGTTCACGTCAGCAAAGAACAATCGATGGTCGACCCTCGAGCTCCGTCCGACAAAGACGTAGCCGCCGAGCAGAAAAGGCGAGGAGGGGGCAAACAGTTGAGTTTACGGGCCGCCGGCGTTGCCGATCAATTTATTAAGGACATGAATAAAAAGGTAAGTTGAGAGTTTAATGTCGCCTTTCCGCTCGTTTCCTCTATTCTCGACTTTTTTTTTTTTTTTATTAACGAGTGTTGTTTGTTAAGAGTCGGAAACCGAGTATGACGGAAGACCAGCCTCCCACCGATCCGGCGAGTGGCGAACAAGAGATCTGGGTTCATGAAAAGTGCGCTATTTGGGCTCCGGGCGTGCTCCTGGTTAATTTTCATCTAATCGGTTTAGCAGATGCTATTTCAGCCGCCTCTACGACGGTGAGTTCGGAAAAGACGTGTTTCTTGCCAGTTTTTTGTCTATAATTTCATATATTCCAACTTTTGGTTTATAGAAATGTAATCACTGTGGAGCGTTCGGAGCCAGCCTTGGTTGCGCCATGCGAAACTGCCTAGGCCGCTGTCATTACGGCTGCGCAGTCGCGTCTTCATGGTATTTGGATATTTCTAAATTCATCGCCGCCTGCTCGAATCATGCCAAACAAGTTGGTTCATCTTAGTTATGAATTACTTTGGTTTTGTTTCTCGTCTATTCAAATATCGCGTCAAACGTTTTTCTGCTACGAGACCTAATAAGTGTCTATTGTGAACTCACTCCCCCCCCCCCCAACCCAACAGTGTAAGAAAGTATATTTAAAAAGAGATTTAGATAGTTGCATTGTAATTGTGGAAGAGAAGTAAGGTACTTCGACGCGTTACTACCTGACGTGTAAATAAACGCCTTTAGTCGTTTTAGATTTGAGCGTTGATTTTGATTATCGGCTTCGTTTTGAGAGGGTTGAACCTCTAATTTTGACTATCCCTAGTTGGAAAGAACGAAATTATAGTTGTAACTCGCCAAAATAAGGTTGAACAGGAGCACTTTTAGGAGTTGAGTAATGGCCTGTATGTGAATTTAAGACGAGAAACTGGGCATGAAGCCTCTTAAAAGAAATTAGCTTCTTCATGAAAACTCACGGCGAGTTCGAAATAAGGTTTCGATGTCAGAAATTACTTTTTAATTCTCTCTATCGAGAACATTACATGAGTAGCGTATTCGTCAGTAAGGTCGAGAGGGCTGTGTATTACATATAACTTATATTTCTAGCGCTTATCATTGATTCGAAACAAACAAAAATATTTCCATGCATCGGTTGAATTCAGCGTGTTATGGAATTCTTCGATCACTTGGAAGCCGACGGTTTCCTTCGTTTAATCCGTTACCGAATATTATAAACCGTCGGTCTCTCAATCAGCCAAGAAATTCAGTCGATTTTCTATACCAGCGTTGTGAACTACCTACGTGCTAAACTGTAAAGATTTTTTTCTCTATTATTTAGAGGCTGATTGTAATTCAATTTCGTTTTCAGTGTAAACAAAAAAGAAAAAGTAGTTTTTTACCACAATTTTACTTTTAAAATTAAGTTATATTTATTCGTATATAATTAAATTAGTTATCGTTGTTCTGCGCATAAAAGTATAAATTATGCAAAAACAATTAACAAGAGTGAAGATCTTGTAACTCTTGCGTACGTTTAGCTCTTATGTAAATTACATTGTCAATACATTTTTCCTAATCGTGAAAGGAAGTTGAGCTTAGGACACCATTTCTTTTAGCACCTTGGACAGGCTCGAAGGAGCCAAATCCATAGGCGTCTGACCATCCTTATTTTTTTCGTCAAGTTTAGCGCCGTAGGAGACAAGTAATTTTGATTCTTCAACGCGATTTTCTTCACAGCTCAGGTGCCTTTAAGATTATAAAAATCAGTCTGACACTTGGAAACTCTCAAGCGACTTACTCACAAAGCAGTGTTGCCGTAAATATCTTTGGCGTTAATTTGAATTTGATTTCCAAAGTCTAGAAGGATTTTGAGAACGGCTGTTTTCCCTTGAGAAGCTGCTCGATGCAAGGGACGAGCGCCTCGCTTGTCGGCTATATTGATGTCGGCATGGTTGATTAGAAGCATTTTAACTATCTAGAATAGTACAGCAATGATGCACCCAAAAGGGATTTGTATTACTCGATAAACTTACATCGTTCCATCCTTTGGAGGAGGCTCGCTGAAGAGCTGAATGTCCCTCGTCACTTTTCTCATTGACGTTGGCTCCTTTGGAAATCAAGAGATGACATACCTGAACTTTACCAGCCGTTGCAGCCAGAATGAGGGGAGTCAGGCCGATCTATGAAGAATAAAAAAAAAAAAATCAGGTTTGACCATCAAGAAAGTAACAATGAACTACCTAGTATACGAACATCGTCACGTTTGTTGACGTCGCTGCCTTTCTCCAGTAGGTGTTCGACAAGTTCAAGTTTGCCACTCAAAACTGCCCAATGAAGGAGTAGTCGCCCGTTCTGCTAGAAACAGGTACAAATTGGAGATTTTCAGCAAATTAGAATTGCCAGTGTGACGAACACTTACTGAGTCTTCCGCTTTGACCAGATCTGGATTCTCTTCGACTTTTAACACGATCAAATCCAAGTTACCGGCGTATGCATCGTTGAATAACGCGTTCTCCTTGTTGGCCGACATTATATTTACTAAATTTCTATCCAGAGAAATGTGCTTACGAGGATGACTTGATGAATTCAGAGTTCAGAGATTTTGATGATTTACAATCAAAACAAAACGTGCGATAACAAAAAGTGATTGGCGGGCTCTAGAGCGACCGCGCATGCGCAAAGCAACATTTCTTATCAGCGGGTTATCAATTTAGCGAATCCAGCCCATGTCAAACAAAAACAAATTGACATGATATTCACTTAAAAATTGTTATGTATTTCGTTTTCAAGATTCATAAATTCCTTTTGTTTTTACAATTATATTAAAAATTAAATTTATCCGTGCGGTCAACTGTGCTTCAGTGCTAAAGAACGAAAAGGTATCGTTGAACAACTTTTCCCCCGTAAATGCCTTGAGAGAGAGTTTCGAAAATTTCTTTTCACGCTTAGAATTAACCATAGCCGTTTCGAATTGCCTTAATTCGTCCTCCCCTTAGTGAATGAAGTGATTTTTCCTTGATGTGAGAAGGGTTGGGCCGAGGGCGAGGGTATTGGAGGAAAGTAGTTATTTGAAGCTCGTGCATTATCGGAGTAATAATATGTGAATTTGACAGGCCAGTGTTTGTGTAATCGTATTTTTCTTTTGGTTTATTTCTCTTCTGAATGGGGGTGAGTATCTGCACTGTTGTTATTATTTATAATTCTCTTGCTGTCATGCTGCTTGCAAAGTCATCGTCGATCATGTTAAGGATTTAGCTGATGAGATAGTCGATTTTACTTTTAAACCGTGCTTAGTGCGAAAAACACCTGTTTCTTGGGATGAACTTTCTCATTCCCTATTAATGGCAGAACGGCGTCAAAACTGGATAGCTGATTGTCCTCATTTTATTTAGCATGCTGCTATTGTCGCTCCGCTCAGTGACCAAGGCCTCGTAGGGGGCTTAATAGAATGCTCGGGTGCCTTTCCGGCCTCCAAACGAAGCCCTTCGATCCGTGTCATAATGGGAACGTTCATGTCGTAATGTGAGAATTCGTGACATGATCTGAGCATTTGTGTCGTAATGGGAGAAAATCAGAGCTCAGCGGCCCTGTATGTACCGAATACGATTCCGGTCATATTTTGGAAGTCGTTAGTAATGGGCTAAATTCAGTGCAGTATATTTTTATACGTTAGAGGAAAATTTGAGAGTTATGCCCCTCTCACACAAGAAGAAAACAGACACCGACGCGCGCATCAGCGTCCAACTCTTGCAGTAAAAACACATTTGTACAACTCTATGGGGCCTTTCACGTTGGACGAAATTTCACACGACACCACTGTGACTTGTGATGGGATTAAAACTAAAACGGCGGGTGACTCCAATTCTAAAATCGAAAATACCACATCAAATAAGAAGTACGAAATGGGATGTCGCACGCCCACGTAACGACATAATTTCTTCTTATAGGAGTGTGTTGAAAAGTAACGATTCGACACTCTGGGGAAACTCAAGTTCTGCGCTTATGGTCTTTATTGTCGGAAACGATGTTGTCCTCTTCA
Source organism: Corythucha ciliata (assembly GCA_038030265.1). NCBI lineage: Eukaryota > Metazoa > Arthropoda > Insecta > Hemiptera > Tingidae > Corythucha > Corythucha ciliata. The sequence goes on along the minus strand of CM075937.1, from coordinate 27,595,469 downwards.
CTTGTTTTATTTTGACAGAATCGATTTTCGGACGGTTACTTGTTCATCATCGGGGAGCACCAATGCTCTGATTGTTTTCACCGTACGGTACTTCTTACTCCCACCATTTTTTCAGAGGAGTTGAACTTCTTAAACCATGGAGGAAGGAAAAGAGAGGAGGGAGCATAAGATGAAAAGGGTGACGCCGATTTTCGCCATATTGGTGGTCCCTCGGCCTTAATATTTAAGATGTAGATAACAGAGCAGCAGTCGTGATAAAGTAGTCCTCAGCAAAAATCCTGATGCGTTCCAGGACTACCAATGTGGCGTATGTTGGCTTCACCCCGTTAACTCGATTTTACATCTATCGCTCCCTCCTCTCTCTTCATACCTCCATGTCTTAAACAAGGGTCTGAAATTCGTACCTGAAGAGGGGGTTGACAGAGCAAGTATAATGAAATTAATGGGTGCAATTGCAACAGAGTCGGGGGTTCATGAAGAAGCGATAAAACAAGAATGTTGTGTTTTTTTTTGCGCAAAGCACTTCCTGCACAACCGGCTGGTGAAAATAGAATTATGAATAAAATCAAGGGGAAAAATGGAGAAGTAATCAAGGAGCTGCAGAAAAAGCTTAGTACGAATAATTTGCTTGTAATGAAGGAAGACAAGGGTAACGCAGCCGTTGTTATGGATAAGTCACTGTACGTGGAACGAATGGTGTCATTTATAGAAAATAATAAGTTTGAAGCAATAGGGAAAGACCCTACTCCAAAGTGTGACAAAGAAGTTCGAGATATTATATTGAAGCAGTTTGTCTTTACACCACGTGAGAAGCCTTCTCTCATCCAAGTTAACCCATCATTACCGAAAATGTACGGACTTCCAAAGATGCACAAGAATATGGTTGAAGGGTTTCCTCCGTTGCGTTCAATGGTATCGTTTAATAATGCCCCTCTACGTATAAACTGGAAAAAAGGATCAATCGCATTTTCAAAGAAAAGGTTAACTTCGAGTCGGAGTTCGCAATTAAAAATAGTAACGACCTAATAGTACTATTAAAGCCCCATTCACAAGCTCTATGTTATGCGTCTGTGGAGTCTTCGTAACCTATGAAAATGCTTCATTTTTCGAGGGAACTAATCTGATTGGTTGCAAAGACTCCACATACGCATAGCACAGAGCTTGTGAACGGGCCTTAAGGGCTTCAATAAAAAGACGTTGTTTCACTCACTTTTTAATTCGACTCCCGAGCGCTTTCGATCGCTAGATCATCGTCAGGGTTTAGGCTACACAAGTAGGGAGAGGGGTAATTGATCAATAAATAAGTGATATAGAAAACAAAACAATTAAACAGTACGGCTGATTACCTTTTGACTAGATCGCATGGAGAAATAAGTTAAAAATAAATTAAAAGTTAGGGGTTTATCACACCGTCGTCATTAAATGTCAAATGCGGTATCTCCTTCGCGTTTGAACGTGTACAGCAGGCCCAAAGCGTTGTGAGAAGAGGCGTTCGTGTGGACTCCGATCTTTCGTTCAAAACTTTTTCACCTCGTTCAAATCTAGCCAAAACCTCCGTGATATGCTTTCCCAGGTAAAAGACAAAATTAAATATGAGGACCGGAACGGGGTGTATAGACTGATTTGCGGCAAGTGTGGAGAGGCATCGTAAAAGTGAGTGAAAAAACGTCTTTTTATTGAACCCCTTAATATTACAAGGGCACTCACAACATCGCCTTCGTTTGAAGAACCTAATAGTACGTCTGGAAAATGTCAATGCTACGACAAGTTGCGTCATGGTTTCGTTTGACGTAGAGAATCTGTTTCCATCCATACCTCCAGCCGAGGCTCTACGTTGCGTAGAAGAGGTCATCGACGGGAAGTGCAGTGATCATCTCGTGGGAGAAGAATTGAAGCGGCTGTTTGGACTCTGTCTTTCCCAGAGCTTTGTGCAGTTCAATCACAAGTTCTATGATCAACGGGAGGGTTTAGCTATGGGATCTCCTATTTCGCCTCTCTGCGCGGAGCTCGTGTTGAACTGGTTTGAGCAGACGCATGTTATGAGTGCGAGGAACCCGTTTGAGAGCTTCATAGCCTACTGGGGCAGCTATGTTGATGACTGTTTCGTCTTGTGGAAGGGCTCAATCTTGCAACTACAAGAAGTATTGGATTTTCTTAATTCGTGTGTTCCTTGGCTACGTTTCACGATGGAAATAGAGTCGGACAATCGAATCAACTTTCTAAATCTGACGATTACGCGAGGCCTTAGTGGACTACAATATTCTATCTTCCGAAAACCCACGTCAACAGATATTATAATTCCGGTTGACTCGAACCACCACCCTCAACATAAATTGGCGGCTCTACATGCTCTCACCGAACGATTACTTCGGGTACCAACGTCCGACGAGAATTGGCAGCCATCACTCACATTGCGGTGGTGAATGGGTATGATAGGAACGTGGTGGAGCAGCTCGTGAATAGGGAAAAACGGAGGAGAACAGTAAGAGAGTCGTATCCTTTGCATAGTGAAATCTCGGAAAGAAAATGGGCGACTATTCCGTACATAGGGCGTCTTTCGAGAGGGATTGAGCGAATTCTGACAAGGAATAATTACAGAGTTGCTACGAGACCGGGGAGGACAACAAAAAACCTCGTTTCAAGAGGAAAAGATACCACTCAACCGCGTGATCGTAGCGGGGTTTATAAAATAAGGTGTGGCTCGTGCAGCGAGGGAGTTTCATACGTGGGAAAAACGGCTCGAAAATTCCGCACGCGGATAAAAGAACACCTCACTCGTACTTCGTCAAGGTTCCATCAACACATCACGGACTGTGGGCCTGCGGGTGACCACAAGGTGCAATTCCTTGAGTATGAGGGAGCTGGTAGGCGTTTGGATGTCTCGGAGGCTTTTCACATTCAATGTGAGCTGAATGAGCGTCCAAGTGCGTGCGTCAACGAAAGAGCAGAGGTGCCAGTTTCTCCTTTCCTATCCCTTCTTGGTCTCCTCCCTCACGGGAACCCCCCCAAAAGCTTTCTCGGCGAGCTCAATAATTTAATTGGTTAACCACAACACTTTGACTGTGATAGCCTCTAGTCAGGCCACTACAAAATTTATTAAGGTATTTTATAGGTTTATTTATTTAGTAATTTGATTTTATTGTTATTATGTTTATTTTGTTTGGTTGTGTTTGCTATTCGTACTGGACTAGAAAATTGTGCCCAAAACTGATTGTATTTATTTATTGTTTTTGTGAATTGACATTGCCCTTCAGACACTGATGATGGACAAGTAACCGTCCGAAAATCGATTCTGTCAAAATAAAACAAGTGAAGAGGACAACATCGTTTCCGACAATATTGACTCAACCTTCACAACAACGCCAAAAGTGTAATGGATCTTATGGTCTTTGTAATGCAGAAGCGAATGATTCGGGTTCCAGTGATGTCGGAAGCTTTTTGCCAGCTCGGATCTGCATCCTGCAATGCCTTCTGTACTTAAGAGAGAGTTTGGGGGTCAGGAAGATTGGTAAATCGCTGCACGCGTACTCGACGAGACGGGTGGGTGACCTTGTCAGGAGTTTCCGTCGACTTAAGCTGACGGTTGAGGGCTTCCCATCGCTTTCAGTGGCAGTGTTTAATAAGCTACCAAAAAAAAATACGATAGTTAGATGTAAAAACTTTTAAAGGTGCGGTGAAAAAGTCACTAGTTAAACTGAGTTTCTACGCTATAAAAGAATTCATGGACTATAGCTTTAAAGTATCTTTTAGTCACACTGGGCAATTGCATTTGTGTTAAGAGTTACGACTGTGCGTGTTATGTATTTTTTTATTATATTTATTTATTTATTCGTATCTATTTTATTGGCATTTAATTGGTGGTGTTGGCGTTATTCGCGGTTATTATTAATTTGTCTGGCGAGTAGGTACGTGGATCCGTGACTTTGTAAGATTTAATAACGTTTTTTAACGATTGTAAACCGTCGATTGTATGCTATTGAAACGATTGTATGCGTTTGCGTCCGTTATGAGATTCGGTTAGAGGGAGCTTTTTTGACTTTTTGCCTTCTACGGTTTTTTAAAACGCAAGCCCACAGATGATGCGACCATGGAGGTCGAAACCGGTATGGACAACTTTGAATAAATTAACTTGCGACAAAGGATTTTTCTTCTTTCCCCTCCCTGCTTTGGAATCCTGCAATTCCACCAAAAAGTTCGGTCCGCGCACTCCGCTCTAAATGGAACGCTACGTTATGACGACGCCTAATAAATTTATTTAGGTGTATTCTTTAGTCCTGTCAACGAATGGTCAAAAACGAGTGTAGACGACATGGTCGGTTTAGTGATTTTTTAATTTTCCGCTTTGTTTAGAGTAGTTGGGAGGAAAATATGCTAGAAGTCCCCGGACATCTGATGTGAGCGAGCTTCTGGAGACCACCGGCAAGGCCACTTCTTTAGGGTTTTCCTAGTTATGCTGGACCCTGCACTTCGTAGCGCCAGGACTTCTTCTTAGAATATATAGCTGACAAAATTTGCCACAACTTTTTCTCCTGGAACGTCTTGTTATTCCTAATAGTTTCCAACTTGCGTGACTCGGAAATATTGGAAAATTTGGTTGAAAAACGCCATTTTCAGCAGTTTTTGAAACGACTTCATCTTCAGTTTCTCATGATAGGTCACAGAAAATAAGTTGAAGAGCATTTCATTTCCTTTGAAATGAGCCCTTTTCGAACACTTTAGACTAACGTGGCCACAAGTTACAGCCGTATGAACCGACCAAGTTTTTCCATTAAAAAAAAAAAATCCAACTATCCAACGCAGGGCAAAATGAAGCGTGATCAAGCTTGATAATGTAGCTGGGTTTTATACTGCTGATAAACCCCGTTATTTCTACGCTTTTGTAGTTGGATTTGTTAAAAATGAAAAAAACTTGGTTGGTTCATACGGCTGTAACTTGTGGTTACATTGGTATAAAATTATCAAAAAGGGCTCATTTCATAGGAAATGTTATGCTCTTCAACTTATTTTCTGATAACTATGGTGATATACTAAAAATAGAGTCGTTACTAGCAAAAGAGTCGAAAACAGCATGAATGGCGGTTTTAACACATTTTTCTAATATTTCAGAGCCACGTAAGTTGGAAACTATTAGGAATAGAAAGAAGTTCCTGAGGAAAAAGTTGTGGCACACTTTGTCTGCTATTCATTCAAAGAGGAGGTCGTTGGCGCTAAGGTTTGCGGCGTCCGATATAATTAGGAAAAGTCGAAACAAGTGACCTTCCCGATGGTCTCCAGCAGCCCGCTCACATCGGACGTCCGGGGACTTTTAGTATGTTTACCTCCCAACTACCTCAAACACAGATAAAAAATAAAAATTCACTAAACTGACAAAGTCGTCATATTCCCTCATCGACTAGACTAACTGGCAAAAAAGTATTATTTATTTATGGGCTCATCCTAAAAGCAGTTTTCCAGGGGCCTGGCTTCTTGAAAAATTTGCAGGCCTGACCTTTTCAAGTCCAATTTTGTGGGGCTGACTCTCTCAAAAAACCAATTTCGTTGGTTGTTTGGCCCAGCCTGAAATCCAAGCAGCCAGGCCCAGCTTCTTCAAAAATGAAATTCCGCGGGCTTGGCTCATTGCAAAAACCAGTTTCATGGATTTAGCTCTTTCAACCCAAAATTCCCGGACAGAATTTCGCGAATCTGGCCCAGTCAGAAACCAGTGACCGGGAATTGGCTCCTTCAAAACCCCTGATTTCGCGGGTTTTTCCTTTTATATGCCGACCTAGTTAGAATACCCGTCAGCATTTGGTATTCACTAGTAACATCCCAAAGTTTTCAACGTTTACGAACATGCTTGAAAAATGGAAATCGCAAGTGGTACCACAAAATGCTTATAAATTCATAACGTCAGTCACATTAGTTTAAAACGGCTATTATTCACCACCCTCTTTTTTAGTGCGTGCCGGGAAGGATGCTGGGTAAGTCGGTGCTCGAGTGCAAAGACTGGCAAGATGACAAAAGGATGTCCGTCTTATTTTCACCGTTTCGAAAAAAAGAGTTGAACCCCCTGGACTACGAATCGAAATTAAATTTCTGGAAGGACGCCATCGAAGGACGTTGTTTCGCGACCAACACGCCCGTTCTGACTCAGTCTTCTGTTCAAAGTACTTTCAAAAGAAAAAATCAATCACCTGTTTGCCTTGCGACTGTTTTTGAAGAGCTTACCAAGTGAGAATAAAGTTAGTTTGTTGTTGTTCAAATTGTTTTGTCACGATGAATCGTCTCTGTGCAGATCAGGTGAACTCAAGCTAAAATCTGACGTGTTAAACACCGATCCGGATGAAACGTGGACCTCCTGGGCCATCAATTCATTCGTAAAAACACCTGCTGTTTGGTCAATGACGAAACTGAAAGAGACGCTGTTGGCAACTGAGCAGAGGCCTCAGGACGTTGAATATGTTCTTGTCAAGTTCCTTGACGTGAAAAGTGACGAAGCTCTGTCTGAAGTAGAAACACGTGATTCCCCCCTCATGAGCATGGATCAATTCGCAAATTTAATTGGTTCGAAGAATGAACAAACGACGTCGCTGGTATTGCACTGGCTTAGAGTAAGTTAAATCCTATTAAGTTCGTTCAAATACGCTCGCGAGTAACTATGGAAAAGTAGTGATAGATGAAGAAAATAAATTTTATTTCAAGCTCAAGAGGAAAGCGATAGTGATGGAATTGAAACATCAGAAACTTATCAAGCTCGGAAAGGAACCTGTTATATCTGAAGCTGAAGTATCCCTGTTTACAATTCATGAAACTATTCAAAAAGTGCAGCAAATGATCGATTTGCTTGAGAGTACAAGGGAGAAAGTGTTGAATGACGCGAAAGCGAATGTTTCTTCCGGAAAACGAATGGCTGTAAGCAGTTTTTTTGCTATTAGAAGTTTACATGACAGCTTTTTATGAACCGGGATTCGCAGGCCAGGCAGTGTCTTCGTAAAAAGAAAGAACTAGAAAGGCAAATTCAGAAAAAAATCAGCGTATTGGACAATTTGGAAGTCTTACAGTGCCGGATAAAAGATGCTAAATCTGATGTTCACGTATGTTTGGAAGTGTTGTACGTGGAAATCTGAAACACGCTTTACCTTGTTGTTCTGTCACAGATATTCGAAGCTTACAAGGTGGGATACAATGCGGTTGGTAAAGTCCTCGAAGACAACGGAATGAACGCTGACTCCGTCGAAGACGCCCTTTTTGTTATTCAAGAGGTTTATATCCGAAAAAAAATCGAATCCTATAAGAACGAAAAATAATTCATCGAGTGTGTGGGTTTATTTTCTAGATCAACAACGTTTATTCAGACGTTCAAGCAGCGCTTTCTCAACCAGTGGCTTCGTACGATGAAGATGATATTGAATCTGAGCTTCAAAGTATTCTAAGAGAAAACCCTCAGGAACCCGGTGAGTCACTCCCCTCTCTTCATCATTGTTTACTTAATGAAATCACGATTTTCTAAATAACTGTGTTCGTATTTGTTGCGACTATTTAGACACTTCCTTCACTGCCGAGTTCCCGGAAGTTCCATCCAGCTCGCCAGACAAAACGAATTCGATCACTTCTAAAGATGACACCACCAAAAAAGTGTTGACGGCAAATTAACTTTATGTTATTTGAAATAATTGTGATACTAAAGCGCTTCTCATGCGATGTTGAATCAGCTCCAATGATCGTGTGATTCATTTCACTTAAATGATGAATTAATAATTGACAAATTAAAGTATATTTGCTAACAATAATACGAATAAATCGAATATTTTATGTTGCGTCATTTTTATAATTATGGGGTTCCTCCATTAGCTATTAGTACCTAAAATCTCAAAGAAAATAAGTATTTTAATACTTGGTTGTATTCGTGAAAATCGGCCGACATAAAAAAGTATTGTACGTTGTCCCTTTTGATTCTAGTTTTTTCTTCTCGGAAACCTCTGGGCCCCGTTTAGTCCTTTTAATATGTAGTTTTAATCGGACATTTTGGCATCCCTTGTGGGGAATTTAGATATTCAATCATGACCGAGATAGAGAATGAACTGGATAAATTTCGATCCGATAGAAAACAGTCAAGACATGGTTTTGACCGGGGTTCTCAACCGTCATGAGGGGATCCTGAACGAAGAGCCAGTAAACATCGAAGAGCCTGGTGTAAAAGGCCTGTAATGCCTGGTGTAAAAATGACCAAAAGGGCAATTCTCGCTTTAAAAATGGCAAAACTTACCATTCGGACCCAAAAATGCCAAAACTGATGATTTTTGCTCTGAAAATATCGCTGAGGCTATTATTCATTCCTCATACATATAAATGACCTGACAATTTGCACCTTGGAAATGGCGAACTGACCATTCTGTACCATAAAAATGGCTAATCACGCCCTAAAAATTAATTGCTAAACCGACAATTCGTGCCCTGGAAATGGCGAAACTTACCATTCGTGCTTAATAAATGACCAAATACTGAGCCTCCACGCCATTAAAATGGCTGTACTGCATTTGCGCAAGTATACGGCTTAACTGATGCGATTCGTGCCATGCGAAATGGCCAAATAAGAGGCTATTCGCGCCGTCAAATATTAATTGACTCAATCAATGACCCAGTAGTTCCCCCCACCCACCAAATACGACCGTCTCCACCTTACCCACTGAACTCAAGCCCTCTGAGCCCCTCCCTGGATTCCCGCCTGCCAAAGTTGAAGCTTTACCGTGTACCGAAGCTTGAAACTCTGCTGTAATTCAGGCAGCTGTCGATTGTGCGGATAGCATGTTCAACGTAATGTCCACAACCTTATGCGAATGTGAGCAATAAGTGGTCAAAAACGGTGGCGTTACAGTGAGAACCACTTCAACCGCCCATCTGATTGGAAATTCGTCTCGATTTTCGGACTCACTGTGTCGAGAAACCTCTAAATTCGCTGCTGTGTTTTGTGCCGGGTTTGTGTTTTTAAAGTGTTTCTAATTGAATCGGACGGTTTACATGAGTCCCTTGGACAATGCCCAATTGCCCCTAGAAAACGTGTCGCAAAGAGGTCAAGCGATAAGGCGGGAGTGAGGTTGAACGCGCAGATTATACGGTTTGCCGAGTCCAAAACTCAGAAGTTCCCGCGGCGGGACATGAGAGGCTATGCCTTCCCCCCTCCATCCATCGGTTGAGTTCACTTCATTAGGGACCAGGAATATTTTAGCCAAATAGTTACGGCGTTTCATGGGGTCATGGCCCCCTCCTTAAGCCGACTCTGGATCCGCGCCTGATACTATGGCAGTTCTGGGGAAAGCTACCGTTCATCGAAACCAATCTAAAAATCACCCCCTAAGCAGTGCAAAATAGAGTCTCGAGAACAAAGAGGTTGATATAAATTTTCATCACCAAAATAACGTCATATTTCATTTGAGAAGGTTCTAATACCCCTAAATACCGAATTTGAGTGCAATCCGATGAAAATCTAAAAATCATCCCCTAAGAAAGGGAGTCACAGTGAAAAAGGGGTTGAAAAAAATGTTCATCCCCAAACTGACGCCATATTTAATTTTATAAAGTTCTAAAACCCCTAAATACCGAATTTGAGTAGATTCTGATGAAAATCTAAAAGTCCTCCCCTAATTCGGGGGGGGGGCGAAGGGGGTTGAAACAAATTTTACCCCTTAACTGACGTCACATTAAATTTTAGAAGGTTCTAAAACACCTAAATACCGTATTTGAGTAGATTCTGATGAAAATCTAAAAATCATTTCCTAAGTCACGGAGGAGGAAGGGGTTGAAAAAAATGGTCACCCCCTTTCTGACGTCATATTCGTTTTTGTGAGGATGAAAAACCTTCAAATACCGAATTTGGGTTGATTCCGATGAAAATTGAAACACCATTCCGTGTGGCGTACTAAAGGCATGCAAATAGCAGTCACGGGGGTAAGGGGGTTTAAAAAAAGTTCATCCCCCAACTGACGTCATATTCTTTTTTCTCATGTCTAACAACCTCTAAATACCAAATTTGAGTGGAATCTGAAAATATGAAAAAATCAACCCTCGTCGCCAGGCAGGAAATTTAAGAATTTTCGCGGGGGGGTCCCTGTCGAGAAAAATTAAATTGGCCAAACAGACCCCATTTTCGTTTTTAGATGGTTGAGAAACCCTTACAAACTGAACTGAATTTCAATTGATTCTGAAAATATCGGCGAAACAGCCCAAAAATCTCACCAGGAGATAGACAGTATGGAGAACAAAAATTTGAAAATTTATTTTTTCATTATCATCGATTTTTTAGGGTGAAATAAATGTTCATCATTTTTTTGGGTATTTTTCCTGGATAGGCTACCGTATAGAGGAAATTTTGAGACCCTGCCGACGACGATGCCATGATTTTGGAAGGAGCTACGATTTTTCAAAGTGTGAAATTTTTGCGCAATTTAAATTTGAAATTTGACCGATTTGAAATTTTTTTTAAAATGTGAAAAAATCAGCATAAATCACAGTTGCCAGGATGAAGCTTGTGTCAAAATTTGAACCTTCTACGATGAATAGAAGCCGGTCAAATTGAAATTTGTATTATTTTGAAAAATTTCGGCGGCGATTCTGGGCTGATCCCTCCCCCACACCAACTCAAGGTTGGCTTAATTTTCCTATATTTCTCCAGTCGACTTTGGGCGTCATTTTGACCGGGAAGGAGTGGGAATTTTGGCATGACACAATTAAAATATTTGTATTTTGAGGTGAGAAGTCGACTTTGTTTCGGGTCAAAAATCGATTGGTCGACGGGGGGTGGGGATAAGTTGCGATTTTTGAAATTTAAAAATTTCCGATTTTTTTTCGCCGGACAAAAAGTGTTATATCTAGAGTTTGAGGATGAAATTCAAAAATCCGGCCCCTGTATCTTTGGGAAATTTTGTTGCGGTGATTTTGGGCCATTAAGAACGAAAATCGGATGAGAATCCAGGGAGGAGATAGTTTTGGAGCGGAATTAGACATTTGGCTGTTGGGTTGCTATAAGTGTATCACGCACCTACTAGACCCGAATTTCAGGAAAACTTCTTCGATATACCTATCTTCTTAATCACTTAATTGGGTTATTGCGTCAGCATTCGTTTATTCGGCAGAAATAACCATTTTTCATCAAAATCAATTGCTTGACTTCTTCAAAATCGGGCATTTTCACTTATATCAAATTAATAGGCCGTTAACTAACAATGTGGAACTTGCACATTTTTCAAAAGTTGGTGTTTCTTAAAGAGGGCTCATCCACAAGCCTATTGCTCATATTAAACATTAAATCTTGAGTAGGGGTTCGATTACGTCAAAACGTATTTATTGAAATGGATGATGCGGGAGAAGAGGGGGTTAGACGCGTTTACTGGAAGTACATTTTTCATGTTATTTGTAAACAATCAATTTTAGAGTTCTCTCAAATGCTTCACAAGTGAGGATTGCCGTCATTTCCCGTCGCACCATCCATCTCCATCAAGAACTTTGAGCCTCGAACCATGTACTTTTAGTGCATTTCATTCTGAAAATGCACTATTGGTCTCGTCATGATGGTGGCAAACATGGGTCATGTCATGTTTTTTTCATGTTTCAGAACCTCTAGAACACGAATTCAGTGGTCTCCGGAATTAATATATATATATATGGCCGTTTTCTTGTTAGCACGATAACTCTCGTAGAAGTTAATTTAGCGGAACGCGCTTTGGCACAAAAATCAGTAGTCATAAGTCCCCGGTCGGTATTGCGGTTTTTCGGTACGATGATTTCATTTTGAAGTAGCCTTTAATTCCCATTAAGTTCAGCTTAAACAAACCCGGCATCAAACAGTACGATGAAGGGTCAAACATTAACGAAACAAATCATGGTCTCAACATTATTATTTCTGGGACGGCTTAGGGTATCCGCGTACGAAATGAAATGCACTCTTTCCGACCGCCAGCTGCCGGAGCGAAATTTTTTAGTTTTTTACGAAGTTTCTTATTCATAGTAGCCATTATTTTAAAAAAAATTTCGCTCCGGCAGCTGGCGGTCGGAAAGAGTGCATTTCATTCCGTATAAGGATACCCTAAGCCGCCCCGGAAGTAATAATTTTGATACCATAAACCTCAGCTTAAAGCTAAACAGAACATTAAAGTGACATGGTTGACCCCGGCCTAATGCCAAACTGAAGCAACGCCACAAAAGTTGTGTCGTGTCCATCGCTAAAATTGAGCGAAGCTATGAAGCTATACATACTTTTCCCCAAAGAATATGCGATATAAACTTATGAATGCAGTAGTTCCTTTACTAAGGGGTCCATACACGTACAATAATTATTGCGCAATAAATTTGTACAATATTTCCTTTCCAGATGTTTACGAATAAAACAAATTTCGCTCCGGCAGCTGGCGGTCGGAAAGAGTGCATTTCACTCCGCATACGGATACCCTAAGCCGTCCCAGAAGTAATAATTTTAATACCATAATTTGTTTCATTAAACCGAACTTCTTCCTCTATTTTCACCAACCTCTCTTCAAAAATGTCGAAAAGTTTCGGTAGTTTTCCAAGGGCTTTGTTATATTAAATTTTTGTACCGTATTTTATAATAATCGTGTGAATTTAAGCGATTTTTTAAAAATGTCATCCCCTATTTCACCCATCACCCCCATCAAAGTTTTTGATAAATCTCAATGGAACCCAGGGCTTAGGTTGCATTAAATTATTGAGTCGAATTTTAGAGCGCTAAGATGAACTAGTGAAGTTCAACGCTATTTATACACTTCCACACCAGAAGGACCGCCCCCACCACCTTGACTTTTTCGAAAAATTAAAATGGGAATCAAAAGCTACTCTAACATGGAGTATTCGTACTGAATATGATGCATCTAGAATCAACTGGTGAATTGTAGTGATTTTTTGACCATTTCAACCCCTATTCCACCCACCCAAAATCACTATAAATCACCAGTTGATTCTAGAAGCATCATATTCGGTACGTATACTCCATGTTAGAGTAGCCTTTAATTCCCATTTTAATTTTTTGAAAAAGTCGAAGGGGAGGGGGTGTTGCCCCCGGGGTGGAAGTAAGTGATTGGTCTTGTTAGCGCGATAACTCTCGAATAAATTAATTTAGCGGTACGCGCTTTGGCACAATAATCAGTAGTCGAAAGACCCCGGTCGGTATTGCATTTGGGCCAAATCGGTCGAGGTGGAGGGGGGAAGATAGGGGTTGAAATGGTCAAAAAATCACTACAATTCACCAGTTGATTCTAGAAGCATCATATTCAGTACGAATACACCATGTTAGAGTAGCCTTTGAATCCCATTTTAATTTCTTGAAGAAGTTTAGGGGGAGGGGGTGTTGCTCCCGGAGTGGAAGTAAGTGTGTGGTCTTGTTAGCACGATAACTCTCGAAGAAATCAATATAGCGGAACGCGCTTTAGCACAAAAATCAGTAGTCATAAGACCCCGGTCGGTATTGCATTTGGGCCAAATCGGTCGAGGTGGAGGGGGGAAAATAGGAGTTGAAATGGTCAAAAAATCACTATAAATCACCAGTTGATTCTGGAAGCATCATATTCGGTACGTATACTCCATGTTAGAGTAGCCTTTGATTCCCATTTTAATTTTTCGAAAAAGTCAAGGTGGTGGGGGTGGTCCTTCTGGTGTGGAAGTGTAAAAATAGCGTTGAACTTCACTAGTTCCTCTTAGCGCTCTAAAATTCGACTCAATAATTTAATGTAACGAACGTCCTGGGTTACATTGAGATTTATCGAAAACTTTGATGGGGGGGGGGGTGAAATGGGGGATTAAATTTTTAAAAAATCGCTTAAATTCACACGTTTAGGTATTATAAAATACGGCACAAAAATTTAATATAACAAAGCCCTTGGAAAACTACCGAAACTTTTCGACATTTTTGAAGAGAGGGTGGTGAAAATAGAGGAAGAAGTTCGGCTTAATGAAACAAATTATGGTATCAAAATTATTACTTCTGGGACGGCGTAGGGTATCCGTATACGTAGTGAAATGCACTCTTTCCGACCGCCAGCTGCTGGAGCGAATTTTTTTTTTTTTTTTCAGAATGAAATGCACTAAAAAATGGGTTTTTCATTGAACTGTGCAACCCACAAACGTTCAATTTTATTGTACAACCTCTAGTTTGCGCAATATTTATAGTACGTGTATGGGCCGCTTTTTATACGAGTAAGTTTCTTGTTAAAAATTATGTTCAATCTGTCTGCAAACGGACAATTTAGGGCTATGTTAATTTGTTAAAAAATGGCTACTTTGATTTTAAAAAAAAAACTTAGGTCCGTATTTATGAACGTTCTTTGAGTCAAGGAACCGTTGAGACCATTTGAACCGTTTTTCAAATTTCATCCCAGAAGTTACTTTTAGTGCAATATGTATATGTTACATCCCCCAAATCAGCTTAGATCAGGAATTCATCAGACGCTGTATCATCGAATTTCCTTTTCCCACGGCTTTTCCTTTTAATCTTCATTTTCCCTTTCCTTTTTCTTTCGTCAGTCTAAGCTCGACCGGTGCATTGTATACTTCTAAACCACCACTGAACTTGTGTAATTTTCCTTCCAATAAAAACTTTGTAATTTTTTAAAAACAAATTTAGTGAATCTCCAAATTTAAGTTTACATTTAAAGAAATATACAGGGTGGATCCGTATAAGTGTGACAAAAGTTTTTGGGTAAAACTACGTTAAAAGTGGAGTAAAATGGTACCTTCGGAAGTGTCCTACGTCGATCCGTTCCAGAGTTATGATTTTTTTTTTTTTGTGTTCAAGAAAGTAACCAATGCTTGCTTTCAAAAATCCGCAATTTCTCGGCTTGCATCACACCAAATCCAAAAAGTGATGCCATTTTCAGAAACTACGGAACATTCCTCTAGGATAGAGGCCGTTTTATTGCTTGAAATAATCGTCAACACCCAGAAATCTGGCATTTTTTCTATAAATTTACGTGGCCACCAAAATTTGTCCGTTTTATGAAACGTCGCTGTACCCAAACGGCTTCCTCAACAGACTTTCGATGTATCAGAAAAACTTCTCCGTCTTGTAAGCTTTCTTTTGGCGTGTTCACATTTCATGTTACCACTGACTACCCTAGGCCATAGCCTAGGGTATTCGTGAAGGGTGCAGGATGATTGGCAATAAGTGAGAACGGGAAATCTTACCATGCAGAAGATATCGCAGGCAAGAGACATTCAATTTGACCCCCACCATCATCCATTTCTGCCGATAACTGAGCAACCCTCATGGATATTGTTGGCACTTGGCACATAGGCAACTGCCTATATTTTTCGGGTCCTCCTAATTTGCGGACCAACATAACGAATTCTGCGGACCAGCCCATAACTCTCCGTAAAGCATTCCGACTGGGCTGATTTTTGGTAATTATACTTTAATCCGGTGGCAGTACAAGCCATCAAAATTTGATGACGATCGGGTAATTTGCTGACCCCCCTCCCCACAAACCGCAATGAGTTGAATTCTGCGGACTAGCCCATAACTCTCCGTAAAGCGTTCCGACTGGGCTGATTTTCGGTAATTATACTTTACTCCGGTGGCAGTACAAGCCATCAAAACTTGATGACGATCCGGTAATTTGCTGACCCCCCTCTCCCCACACCGCAACGAGTTGAATTCTGCGGACCAGCCCATAACTCTCCGTAAAGCGTTCCGACTGGGCTGATTTTCTGTAATTATAATTTACTCCGGTGGCAGTACAAGCCATCAAAATTTGATGATGATCGGGTAATTGGCTGACCCCCCTCTCCCCACACCACAACGAGTTGAATTCTGCGGACCAGCCCATAACTCTCCGTGAAGCGGTCCGGCCGGGCTGATTTTATGTAAATATACTCTACTCCGGTGGCAGTACAAGCCATCAAAATTTTATGACGATCCGGTAATTTGCTGACCCCCCTCTCACCACCCCATAACGAGTGGAATTCTGCGGACCAGCCCATAACTCCTCGTGAAGCGTTCCGAGGTGTTGTGGCACATAGCAGGATCTCGAGGGTGAGACGACGCGGGGTCGTTATCTTCATGAAGGGCATCAGCCGGCCTCCTTGCTCGTCGTAACGAAAAACGACCCTCCCCCCACCATAGGCCATTGTCGTTGGAAGAGAGTATTTCGGAAGCCGCCCTTATGTGTGGGCCGTCGAGGAGCTGGACCTTGCCTTTTGTGCGTGCCTGAATGTGGGTCCCACCAGTGAACGTCGTGGGTGATGGGTGAGGGCTCCGGCCGAAGGAGAGGTGCCAAGCCGGGCACACAAGGTGGAGCAGGCTATATTATGTGCACTAGCGTTTAGATGGGGGTGATGTAACGGCCTAAAAAGAGCGCTATGATGTGTGAAATATAATATTGAAGAAATGAGCTCGGTCCGGGGTAATTCGCCGTTCGGTCAGTGAGCGAGGGACAATGTCCATGTAGCGTCAACTTTATTCTTGAGGGAACTGCTCGCTATCCACAACACTAAGGGATTTTATAAACATGGCCCTGGGTTTCTGACGTTCTGGGAGGTCTTTAAGGGGGAGCCGTGCCTTCGCGACCTGCCCGCGCGAATACGCTTGATCACGTGACCTCAAGCCCGTCGGGTCGAAAGGAACGTAAGTTCAATCTTGGGTAGTTTTTAAATACACCATCACTTGTCACTCTACGCTTTTTCGCGCCATTACGGTCACTCGTTTGAATCTATACACTCTGAATTGGCATCCCGGTGGATCCCTGAATTAAGGCGTGGTCGGGCGTTAGAGATCCATCAATATCACTTTCACTTGTGTTAAAGTTGAATTTGATTGTTATTAAAATTAAATTCGAGGACCGCGATTCTTGTGCATGTCTTTTTGAAAAGGCACTACTGATCTCAAGTAGCAAACATGCATCATGTTATGTGTTTTTACGTTTCACGCGAATTCACTGGTCTTTGGTTATTTGCATGTTACATTAATTTATGGCCTTTTTCTTATTGTTAGCACGATAACTCTCAAAGACATTAATTTAGCGGAACGAGCTTCAGCACAAAAACGAATAGTCATAAGAACTCGGGGTGTATTGAATTTGAGCCAAATAGGTCGAAGGGGAGAGGGAAAAATAGGGGTTGTAATGGTAAAGAAAATCACTACAATTAACCAGTTCATTCTAGAAGCATCATATTCGGTGCAAATATTTCACGTGAGACGTGAAGGTAGCTAGTCATTGGTAGGTAGGTAGTAATTGATGGGGGGCGAGGTGAGGTGACGATGGGGTAGGGAATGAAGTTGGGCTCAAACTCAACCGACAGTACACATTAGTATTGGTGGGGGGGGGGTCAGTAATAAAAATTATAAGATAACACATACTGCCAATTGCGCTATACCTAAACTCGAAAAACTTGAAGGGGGATGACAAAGTATGACATTTGAAAGAAATTGCCTAATTCCAGTGAATTCGGATATTGGTCCAAAATGTTGTGAAGCGATTGCCTTCCACTATCGGAGACAAAATCGAATATTAGGCAAGGGGTAGAGAACTATAGTTACATACAAGCACTGACGATACCCCCACATGTGGTACTTTAGAGTGGGGGGGTTTGTGAATAGCTGGTGAGCATAACCTACACGACCGAAGCAACGAATGAGAGATATCAAGTCTACTTGATCCGCATAAGGAGGGCTGGTCCGCAGAATTCAGGGGTCAGCAAATCACCGGTTCGTTATCAAATTTTGATGGCTTGTACTGCCACCGGAGTAAAGTATAATTACCAAAAATCAGCCCAGTCGGAATGCTTTACGGAGAGTTATGGGCTGGTCCGCAGAATTCAACTCATTCTGGTGTGGGGAGAGGGGGGTCAGAAAATTACCGGATCGTCATAAAATTTTGATGGCTTGTACTGCCACCGGAGTAAAGTATAATTACAGAAAATCAGCCCAGTCGGATCGCTTTACGGAGAGTTATGGGCTGGTCCGCAGAATTCAACTCGTTGCGGTGTGGGGAGAGGGGGGTCAGCAAATTACCGGATCGTCATAAAATTTTGATGGCTTGTACTGCCACCGGAGTAAAGTATAATTACCGAAAATCAGCCCAGTCGGAACGCTTTACGGAGAGTTATGGGCTGGTCCGCAGAATTCAACTCCGCGCGGAAAAAAACGACAGACCGACGGTATGCCGAAAACCACTTTTTTCAGCCTTTCTGAGGTTGTGTATGACGAATATGAAGTCAACTCGGACTCGATTTCTTTCACGTACACCATACTTCCATTCCCTATGTAGGGGAATATCAAAGTAAAAATAAAACATTAAATTGTAATTTATTAGGTAAATACATATAAAATTAAATTTAAATTTATAATATAAACCAATACCTTCCTTAAAAATGCTTAGATTCCTGTTGGGCTTGACGAGGGTAAATGCACGTATGGACGTGCGCTTCCTCCGCGACTTCTACCTGGATTTACCCTGTGCGGTAAGTTTACGTGCGCTAGGTCCACGCAATCGTGCACGACACCGCATAAGTATGTTGTATTCACGAGTTTTCCTGCACCTAAATTTCTTTACGGAAACATCAGAGGGGGCAGAAAAACCGCAATTATTTTGTTCGAATTAATTCCGGGGTTTTGTCTGGTAAACTGTGTTTCTACGGAAAAACTTATTCAGTGAAAAGTGAAAGACTACTAAATTTCTCTCAAGCGTCACAATTAAGACCAGTGGATTTGCCAATGTGTTTGCCAAGGTTTTGAAAAGGACGTTTAGAGAGGAGGGCACGGCTTAGTTATACCTATACCCAACACACCCTCTTTCCCGTAACTACAAATTAGATACTATATGGACTTTATTAACAACCGAGAAATGTTCAATGACTATTTATGTTAAAAAAAATGAAACGATTCAGGTAAAAGAACGGCAAGGAGATGTAATTACACAATGCAGTCGCTTCGGGGGAGTTGGTAATGCTGACAAATGAATAAGCTTTATTGATCGCCCAAGCACAAACCAAAAGGACTTTCCAGCAAATAGTTCGGGTTGTTTAAATGCCTTATTCTTTCATCGAGAATACCTAAATGTTACGTGTGACACCAAAGTAATTTTGTAAAATTCGTGAGGTAGGTTGAGAGTAAAATGCCTGTATCTCCTGCACCGTTACACCTCTCGTTCGAACGGCCAAATGCAGACGACGGCCGCCACACTCCCGGTTACCGAGTTCACGTGTCGTCGGCTCTCGCCGTCGTCGAACGTTTCGAATCCCGCGTTCGTACAGAATTCAATGCGCTTATCAAATCAGTCCTGAGCATAACGCGACGCTACGTCGCCGTTAATCGTATGCCTAGCGCTGACGTTCGCCGACTCTGCTCGGTCATTCTCAGTATGTTCGACGCATCGCTGAGAAAAATGGAAAGAGATTTTTTCGCTCGACTCAAACGTCTAAGTCAGCTGGAAGATGATGCGACGGTTGAAAACTATACGGCTCGCCTTCGCAACGCCGCGACGACTTGCACGTTTGGCGACACTTTGAATGACGCGACACGAGAGCGATTTCTCGCTGGACTGGATGATCTGGATCTGAGCGATGAACTTTTGTCTCAGTACTCGCGCGAGGATCTTGCCGAAGACATGAAACGCTCAGCTTTGATTTTCAAAGAGGCTCGTCGCCTAGCCGCCTCCGCCACTGCCAAATCACACTGCTCACAGTGTGGCAACTTCATAGATAAATAAGTAAATGAATCTATTGTGTTTACCAGCCACGCTTTATTAGGTGGTGTTCATACTGCAGCGATAAAAATATCGTTTCGATATCACTTTCATTTAGTTTCAGTTGTTTCTGTCTGTTTTAGACGCTGTTTCGACACGTCGGCGATGTCGAAACGTATCGTATTGCTCTAGTATGTTCGACGCCTTATATTGTTGATTTTTATACATAACCTTGACTAAAATTTATAAACTTATGAAAAACATTAAAGTACAAAAGCTTTGGTTAAAACACACAACTATACTTATATCAATACAACCCTTTATAGCCTAGGAGCCTAGAACCCTTCTCCTAGGTATCGGTTATACCTATTTATCTTGAAACTCGTAGTACATAACATCAAAGACCACGGTTACTAGGTACCAAGGGAATTGACTGTTTCATTCTCAAACTGGCTACTGGCCCGTGGAGAGAGGGGGAGAAAAAGTTAAATCGTCGATTGCACGGTATAACTGCAGTTACCTTATTGCTTTCACTTCTTCTGCATCTTGTTTAATTCCTTCATCTGGATGATACGACCAATAACAATAAATTTTACTGTTTTCACTTCGAACTCACATTTATCACCGTTAATTTTCAGACCTGACTGCTTTATAGGCGTAGCGAAACTTGATTTGTAAGGTCTTTTAGCCTATCTTCATTATTATAGAATCGTGAAGGAAGATGTCGTCCATTGAGATTTCAACATTCGAGAAATATGGCTTCTTGGAATAACTCGGGCGCTGAGGCAACACCGAAAGACATACTGAGGTATAGGAATATCTGCCTCAAGAAGTCGCAACGGTTAGAATTTTCGACGTTTGAAGACAGTTAAATTACAGGCGCACACGCGCCCACAGTGAAATTTTCAGTGTAATGTGTGGGCCAGGTTGTTTGTTTGTTTGATTTGTCGCCTACAATCTAGTATCGTGCAGTTCGGCTTAACTGAGGCTGAAATACCCGCTCACGTGCTTAATGATATAGCGTGAGATCTTCCTCTCAAGGACTCTAGTGTCATTTCACTTTTATGGTAAAAATGGGCAGCTTTTGGCTAGTTCACCATCTTTCAAATATGAGTAATGTGCACTTCCTTATTCAAGTGTTTCAAATCCAAAAACAGTGAGTATTTTGCTCTGCTCATAACATTTTGTGGGTAAGTTTTTCTGGCAATGAGTGAATTCGGTCATTGCGAATAACAAATACATAATTGTGAGATTCTGCCTCAATAATCCCACGGTTCAACACAGAAAAAATGACTCGTTGAAAAGAAGATGTACTTTTATATTGAAACTTTACTAAAACCACATTTTTCTCACAACACGACTTCTAAAAGTTCAAGTTCCTGGTTCCGACTAACCCCAAAACTCTGTTCGAAACCCCGGGAAACATAGCTTATCAAAATATAAAAACAGCCGCTCAAAATTTGACTTTCCCTGACAATAATAAATAAAAACGATGCGTGATCCACGGTTGACTGGATAGGCTTCAACCGGCACGACCGAACAGAGTTGAGGGAAGGGTGTCGTAGACTGAATTTTTCGCGCCATCTGCCGTACGTCAAGCTCGGAGAACGTTGACCTGGAATTTAATGCTACGTTAAATGTTAAGTAGATAGTCAAAATTTGAATTAATTAATTCCACGAATTATTGTTGCCCCCTCCCCTCCCATCACATCACATTGTTCCTTCAGTCCAGTGCGTTTAATTGATTAGGAGAGTACAGGAAATACGCCTGTAAAATTAGATCCAGGTAAGCCAGGTAAGGTGGTAGGATATACAGTAAGCCTATCGGAAAGTTATTTAATTCATTTTCTTTAAAAATCAATAAAATCAGGCGACTTCTCGGTTGAAAAACCGATGCGGAAAAGTTGCAGAATAGCCCCCCTGTAAACCGTGAACTGTCATCTGACTTTGTTCAGTCCACATCCTTGAACTTTTATTTTTTGTAGCCGAAAAACTTCAAAATGGTCGGACTTGTCTTAGTTTTTCGCAAATTAATCGAAAACGGCCAATCGCACATAAATGTCACGTCCCATTAGACCAGATTAAATTCTGCGTCGATTTAAAAAATATATATTTCGGTCGGTTAGTAACATTTTTACGGCCAACCAAGGGATAACGGTTTTTTCAACTCTTCCAAAAATCGTCTTAAACCCATTTTCTAAGCGCTGTAAAAAGTAGCCTGTGCTTGACAGTTTTTGGGGGGGGGCGGCGGGCTTTGAAACCCGGCAGGCGTCTAAGACTCCATTGGGCTTCTACGCCATACCCAGATCTAACTGTGCACTTCACACCCGTACTACGCGGGTCGGTCGGTGCGCGGTTTGTTGAACGCACACCGCCAGGAACGCCCACACGAAGCCGAGTGTGCCGTGTCACAGCTCGCCGCAGCCTTACAGTGTAATGGGAAATGGCTGCATTCGAACCCAGGCCCGCAGCGAGCATTGTATCCATTACACCATCGAGGCGCGCTCGTGCTTGACAGTTTACACCGAAGTGTCCCGCTGCACTTATTGCTTGAAATTTAATGTCAGACACAAATCGCTTAGGGCCTTTTCACATCAGGAGAAAATCGTTTTTCTCGGGGGAAAGATGACTCTGGCGTACGCGTCCAATGTGAAAGGCGTCGGCGCGTCTCCTAGTGTGAGAGGGGCCTTAGTGTAAACACAAGCTTCTTTTTCATCGGAGTTTAAAAAGACAAGTATGTTTGACACTTTACATCTTCCCGAGAGAAGTGTCGCTGGACACTTCGGTATGTAAAGGAACCTTAAAAGTTAATTCGGGCCACTAGTGTGGCGTCATATCCGGAATAGTATAAACCTGTGAAGCTAAACAAAACATTTCATTTCATGCAAAAGTAGAGGATTTTTCAATTTAATTATTGTATTTATTACAAAAAACCTATCTTGAGCATCGTAAAAAGTCTATTGTAGCGTGTCTGACAAGGGCAGCGAACGGGTTGTAAAAGGCTGCTTCATGTGTCAGTACGAGACATCTCTCCGAATTTAAGCTCTTCACATTCTCCCACAGTCCCACAGTCTCACAGTGAACAATTTTCGTCTACACAGGATGCAAGAGTCGCTGTTCGAAGACTTTTTTGTTCTTTGGGAGCGATTGAAAAGTGAAGTTCTTATTTCTGTCATGGCCAAATAAAACAGGACCAAGAGCTTTTTCTCCGTCCTTGGCAGCAACACACATGCTCCAGAGCCATGTTCTTCCCATCCTAAGCACACGTGCATGTTGATAATTTGTCAGGCCTCTTCCATTGTTTTAGAATTGTTTACTTACTTTTAATTAGAAAGCTTCTGCAGAACATTGATTTGTCAATTAGTGAATATAATGACGTTGATGGTGCCAGGTAGACCCACTATTTGTTTAAATGTGATATTGGGTCACTGAATTCTTCACAAAAACACCGTTACAAATGAGGGTCAGGGATCGAACAAAATCTACCGCTTGTGATAAAAAGTTTATTCACCAAAACTGAATCTAAGGGGGCGGGCAACTGGGGGACTTGGTTCGCTACAACCAAGGAGACGGGGCAGACTTGGTAGGACTGTACAAAACACGGGCGAGTGGGGGACTCCAAACTCTACGGAGGCTCGGGAAAAGCGCGGATCCAGATATAATTTGTATGACCTCTTTCACATTGATGGTCATAATTGAAATAACTTTCTGCACCGACTTCTACACCTCTTGGGGAGATTAGTAGTACAAATTTCAAGATTTTCCGTAATTTAAAACCTTCAATGATCACCCTCCCCCCAATGCCCCTATGACTCTTTCAGAAGATTGGTATCACTATAGAACGCACTATTAGGTCTGTTAAACAGTGTTTGGAACATGTTTGGAGAAGAGTTCCCATATTATGGGACCAACCAATAAAATCCAAAATGATTACATTCTATTGGATGATCCCATGTCAACTCTGCTCCAAACATGTTCCAAACACCTTGCTGAAAGGCCTAATGCAACGCCCCCCCCCCTCAACATGTATAAACTAAGATAAACGAGTGAAATTTGGCGATGTTTTAAATTGCATGCCCTATTATCACCCCCCCCCCCTATCGCCATCAAGTTTTTCGAGTGACCTCCCCCAAAATTTCACTCCAGATCCGCCTTTGGCTCGGGACGGACTCTTTAACTTTTCGGGGGCTTGGAATTGAGGACCGGTTAGGAAAAGTGGGAAATGCTCACTGGGCACTACTCACAGCTCACTTGTGCCACTTTCGCCGTTCACCGATATTCTTGTGTAATTTACATTTATTGCACGTTATATCACCTTGCCTTCCAGGGAGCCAGCGCGCTGGCCGTCTATTTAGTGCACGTTACACTACGTAGTTTGAGCAAAATTACAAGTTTTTGGGCGGCACAGCGGCGGTGGAAATCGGAAGTTCATTGCCGAATATTCACGGCAATATGTGACTTTCGGGTTCTAATTCCAGCGAAAATGCGTTATGGGACTTGACTTCCCCTGAGAACGCAAATTTCGGGGCTTAATTTCAACGAAGTCGGAAGTTTATGGTCTTTTAATTCCTGCGAAATCACAAGAAATGATTCTCAGGCTTGCTATCTGGGTGTCAGTACGAGACATCTCTCCGAATTTAAGCTCTTCACATTCTCCCACAGTCCCACAGTCTCACAGTGAACAATTTTCGTCTACACTGGATGCAAGAGTCGCTGTTCGAAGACTTTTTTGTTCTTTGGGAGCGATTGAAAAGTGAAGATCTTATTTCTGTCATGGCCTAATAAAACAGGACCAAGGGCTTTTTCTCCGTCCTTGGCAGCAACACACATGCTCCAGAGCCATGTTCTTCCCATCCTAAGCACACGTGCATGTTGATAATTTGTCAGGCCTGTTCCATTGTTTTAGAATTGTTTACTTACTTTTAATTAGAAAGCTTCTGCAGAACATTGATTTGTCAATTAGTGAATATAATGACGTTTATGGTGCCAGGTAGACCCACTATTTGTTTAAATGTGATATTGGGTCACTGAATTCTTCACAAAAACACCTTACAAATGAGGGTCAGGGATCGAACAAAATCTACCGCTTGTGATAAAAAGTTTATTCACCAAAACTGAATCTAAGGGGGCGGGCAACTGGGGGACTTGGTTCGCTACAACCAAGGAGACGGGGCAGACTTGGTAGGACTGTACAAAACACGGGCGAGCGGGGGACTCCAAACTCTACGGAGGCTCGGGAAAAGCGCGGATCCAGATATAATTTGTATGACCTCTTTCACATTGATGGTCATAATTGAAATAACTTTCTGCACCGACTTCTACACCTCTTGGGGAGATTAGTAGTACAAATTTCAAGATTTTCCGTAATTTTAAACCTTCAATGATCACCCTCCCCCCAATGCCCCTATGACTCTTTCAGAAGATTGGTATCACGATAGAACGCACTATTAGGTCTGTTAAACAGTGTTTGGAACATGTTTGGAGAAGAGTTCCCATATTATGGGACCAACCAATAAAATCCAAAATGATTACATTCTATTGGATGATCCCATGTCAACTCTGCTCCAAACATGTTCCAAACACCTTGCTGAAAGGCCTAATGCAACGCCCCCCCCCCTCAACATGTATAAACTAAGATAAACGAGTGAAATTTGGCGATGTTTTAAATTGCATGCCCTATTATCACCCCCCCCCCCCCATCGCCGTCAAATTTTTCGAGTGACCTCCCCCAAAATTTCACTCCAGATCCGCCTTTGGCTCGGGACGGACTCTTTAACTTTTCGGGGGCTTGGAATTGAGGACCGGTTAGGAAAAGTGGGAAATGCTCACTGGGCACTACTCACAGCTCACTTGTGCCACTTTCGCCGTTCACCGATATTCTTGTGTAATTTACATTTATTGCACGTTATATCACCTTGCCTTCCAGGGAGCCAGCGCGCTGGCCGACTATTTAGTGCACGTTACACTACGTAGTTTGAGCAAAATTACAAGTTTTTGGGCGGCACAGCGGCGGTGGAAATCGGAAGTTTCATTGCCGAATATTCACGGCAATATGTGACTTTCGGGTTCTAATTCCAGCGAAAATGCGTTATGGGACTTGACTTCCCTGAGAACGCAAATTTCGGGGCTTAATTTCAACGAAGTCGGAAGTTTATGGTCTTTTAATTCCTGCGAAATCACAAGAAATGTGTTCTCAATCCCAGTTTTGTGTCTTAATTTCAGCGAAATTACAAGATTTAGTTCTTAATGTCTGCGAAAATGCAAGTTGCGGGACCTGTTTGAAGTGGCCGCTTCCTCCGCGGTCCAGCCGGCCCCGAGAACGCTCATCAGATCATTCGCAACATTACATCCATTGTGAATCCGTGAGATATGATTTTTCCAGTTAAGGGTCTTAATTAAACTAAACTTTCCAATTTCTGGACCGACTTTGTGGTAGCCCCACTACCCATGACCTTCTTTGTGGAACCCAGGCTTAGCGCCAAGCCCCGACGAATTACTGCTAAACTGGAAGTTTTCTGAACGAATAGCCGCACGATTGCAAGTTTCGGGTCTTGTTTTCGGAGATATCGCGGAGAAATCAACGACGAGATATTCAATGCGTAAAATATTGGCGAGATGTACAATGCGTAAAACTAAGAAGCCGTTACACGAAACCACTTATGCGATTCATAAATTGCTTCTCGACGACTATGCGCGAATTGAGAATTTTCGAAGGTTAGAAGGATCTAGTTTGATTGTGCTTATGGTTTTATTGGTAAATTTTTTTTGCTTGTTGTTTTTATCATTTAAACAGGTTTTCCCAGTTTTCTAATGTTATCCAAAAATATGGTTAGTTGTGTTTATTTTATTTCCTGTATTCCTATGTTTGAACAACAATGTTTGGCCCTTCCCGTTACATATTCTCAACATGAAGAGATGGAACAGACGTCAAATAAACCAAAGGCCACGTCACAACCAACAAGGTTTTGATCAATACTTCATCAGAACACGTACACCAAATTAAAGAAGATAATGTAAGAAATCGATATGTATATAGTATCTCTGGTTTTTCGTTTTTCCAAAGATAAAAATAAAAAGTGTTGAAGAAATAACATAAAAATATAATTAATAATTAATATCACAAGCTGAACACATACTACGTTTACAAGAAGAAAAAACTAAACTCAACAGTAAATTTAATAAATGTAAAAAATTGTAAAATAAAAACTTAACTAGGTAAAAAAATAAGTGGGGTAGCTTTTCTTTGTAACACTATCTCCTTTTTGTCATGCCCACTTCACCGTAAACAAACATCAAATACGTATATAATTTATATTTTAGTCGTAACTAATAACTAAAATTTATACATTTGAAATAGTTAACTTTTCATAATCACATCGTAAATATCACAACTAATACGAATATGCCAATCATTTTGTGGTATAATTAATAAATATTGACAAAAGGTCGTGGGGGGGGGGGGTGAGGGTTCCAAATTCTAGCCGAGACACCGAAATTATAAGGGGGAGAGGAAGTATGTGCGTCAAATAGAGGGCTATTAAGTAGATGGCATAAATTCTACACATTAAAAAAAAAAAACACAATCAACGATATAAAGCTCCCAGGACAAAAAATAAAATAAAGTGAATTCAAAGAGAAACAAAAAGTGCTATAAAAAATATATAAATAAATGCTCTTACACACTAATGATACATTAATGGCGAATAGTAAATCTAGATGAATAGATTGGTTCGCGTAAGGGGAACGGCGGTCTTAGGGAAAAGGACTCAATTGTTAAATCGAACAATGGGAAAAGCATTAGGTATTTGGTATTATTATGGTAACACATCGATACAATAATAATTTATGGTACATGCCTAAATTTCCTGCACTGAAATGAATTTCGAGGAAGACCTTCAAGTGAAGACAAAAAAACAAACAAAACAATTTAGTTGCCCGTCACGCTTCCCAGACTAAGCTAATTGAGCGAAAAATTGGAACAGGCTTACCGGTCTTATAATGGGAGTTAACCTTTTCAGAAAACTTCGAAAAAAGTGGACTATTTCCTCTTTAAGAATAGATTAAATGACTAGAAAAAGATTCAATTTTTTAAAAATGACAATATGAGCAAAAAATAAACTTGAGAGAAATGAACATCAGACTGTTTTTCGATTTGTTTATTTTTCTCGAAGGCACTATTTGCAACAAAAAAAAAGAGAGGGGGAACGTGAAAGTATTGTCAGTTGGATACAAAAAAAAAAAAAAAATCTGAGACTGATACGATGATGCGTATTTTATCAATAATCGAGACGTTTTTCGAAACTGTTTGCTCAGGACGGTAAATTCATGGCACAGCCTTTACATAATTTATAGGCTCGTTGAATTATTCGGGTGCATAAAAATTTTGGAAGCAGGAAACAATTTGTATTGTTCCCCATTTTCATATTTACAAAAATATAATATCTATCATTACGAAAATATAGCAAACATGAATATATATGTATATAAATATAAAATATATCTTTTTATACTTTTTAAGTAGAATAATGAAGTTAATAGGGAGTTTTAGCATCAGCTCCTCCAACAGTAACACAAACGTTAAATCAATTGTTGCTGAATTAGAAACATCTGAATGGATGCAATTTAAATGAGATTAACGGATGATTTATCGAAAGGGGGCTAAGGCCCGTATTTTTGAACGTTCCTTGAAGTTTCCTTGAGTCAAGGAACAGTTCAGAACAGTTTTTATCAAAATAAAAACATCTATTCTAATGAATTTCAAGGGTTCCTTAATGTCAAGGAACGTTCATAAATACGGGCATAAAGCTTCCTAACTTGATAGAGATATTTTGCAACCAGTCCCGTAAACGCTAAAGTTAATTTTTGTGTACGCGTTGCAAGGGTAGTAAGCATTTCGTTGGTTGAGATATGAATAGCGTTAACTTTAGCGTTAGCGGAGCTGTTTGCAAAATCTCTTTAATAAAATCTGGCACGAAGCAATAAAGAATCCGTAAATAAAAAAGTATCTTCCCCTACGATATTTTGCTTACTATGGAACGCCTCTAACTTGACTGTTAAACGAACTGTTTTCTTCGTGTTAAACGAAGGAAAAAAAATTAAAACACTTAAGCCCAAGTTTGGTGAAAATTAAATAAAAAAGCGTATGAATGAGTGGGTGAAGGTAAATAAAGGATGACTTATTCAATTGTTACTTGTCTGATGAGAATGCTGGGATTGCATATCATCCAAGCCTCCATTAGCCACGCCTTGTTTCATCTTTTCCAGTACTTTGTTGACAAATTCTGTAGTTTGGCCGGCAATTTTAAGTCCTGTATGAACAGAGAAATAGGTTACTTTGTTTAAAGCACTTAAAATGAACGGTAAGAACATACTTGTAGCCGACTTGACGATTTTGTCCAACGTGGTTGTGTCACTAGGATCAGGGGGATTATCTGACAGTCGGGCGACGACTGAATTTTTCATCTGATTAATGCCGTTCATAAGCCTCTCTAAAAGTAAAGAAGTACCGACAAATTGTTTCAAAAAGTTCGCAGCTAGACAATTGAATTCAATTCTCGACTTACTGTGCTCACATTCCAGTCCGTGCAATTTTATTTTGTTCGCTTCGTGCTGCGCCTTTTTTTTCAAACGGCATGCCCTGGTTTGAGAAATAAAAGTGTGTCAACGGATACGAAACATTAACAGATCTTTGCTTAAATACCTTGATGCTAGCTTATTCTTCTCTTTTCTTGTGTCCGACCGAGCACTGAACGGCAGTTCACTCACTGGAGTCATGTCATTTATAGTCTTGTTCAATTTATCCAATTCCTTGCCAATGACGAGTAACTTCCTTGGATTTGGCGTCAAGTCATTTCCATCTCCTTTCCTCGCTTTACCGCTATGTTTAATTCCTTGAACCGAACACTGAGGACTGAACACCGGATCCGTAACTTCATTCAAACGGTGGGGATCTTCTTGTTTCGTCTTGATAACCAATCGCTGACCCTTGGGGCCCTTTGACTGGACGTTATACTGCCAGAAATACCTCTCCCTCTTGGCGCTTTTATTGGAAGAAGAACCAGTCTCATTGTCACTATTGGAGTCTGGAGTGCGAAACAGGAGAAAAAATGGGGGAAAATGACTTTTGTGCGGAGAACAGTTCAAATTTTTGAAAAAAAATAATTACCTTCTCCTCCTGAAGAATAATCTTCCTCATGCTCGCTGTCATCCTCGGAATCGAAACAATCGTCCAAAGAAAAATCGTGCCCGTCCGGACTAAGTACTCCGCCTGACGAAATAAAAATCTCTCTACATCCCTTGAACAGTCGAAAAACTTCAATTTCAACCGCTTACTCGTCGAAATTGACGACGTAGAAGTGGCTTCGGCCATCGACCCAGTCGACAGGAGGTGTTGACGCGGCTCTCTTCGAGCCCATATTTGATCCAGCCCTAAATGCGTTGGAGCCGAGGACGAAAGTCGCGAAGCGTGGTGACTACGCTTGTTCGCACCGGAGCTGCTCGCCGTGCTACCCCCGCTGCTTCCACCTGAGACTGAAGAAGCGTTGAACCTTTCTGGAACGGACTGACCTAGAGTTCTGAAAATGTATTGGAGAAAAGAAAATATGAAAGTTGTTAAAGGTGCTAGGAGACGTTCAATAACTGGAAAAAGAAACGCATTACAATACAACAGAGAGTTTGACTTGGCAAGACTTTCTTCATTCTTTGAAATTGTCAGGCATACAGAATTCAAGGAATTGCTAGGCTTTGACAGAAATAAAAGCATGACATAGATACTTTTATCATAATCATAAGCCATCCCATAGGTAAGACTCATTGTTCGATATTGAGCAACCAATACCTCTCACTACGAGGTGAGCGAGTAAAGGAGCCCGCAATCCAAATTCACTAAAACAGTTTTTTTTACAACCTCCGTGTGATCGAGCCTGTAGAATTAGATAATCAAATCTGGATGAAAGATATACAAAAAAACAAGAGAGAGTAGATTCCCCGATCGAGTCCCGAGGTCTAAAAGCATTTTCAATACGTCGATATAGTTGTTAGGTCTCAATTATAGGGTAAAATAAATGGTGTTCTCGTCGCTTTTTTATTGTCAATACCTAAGTAGTAGATGTGTCACGTGAATTCAACAAAGGCCACAGAATAATATCTGGCTAATCACAGCGAAAGAGGAAGTAAGCTGTCGGCGGTTGTTGGAGAAAGAAGTGAGGCGGGGAGGAACCCATTCGCGGCGGACAAATTAAATATACAAGATGAGAATTGTTTTCCAATTCCGAACCAAGTCAACATAAATGGTCCAATGTTTTAGAAAAGCGTGAGGGATAATATACTCGATATTATGCTAAAGACTGGAGTGAAAACAATCCTACTGGCTCCACCAGAGCTACAATACTAATTTGTAGTTCAAGGTCCAGCTTTATGGAGCTAAGCGAATAGAAAATTTGAGTTTCAAGAACTTGGGCATGCAAATTCTGCCTTAAAAAAAAAAAAAAAACGGAAATATTGAATTTCGCAGTTTTTTACTAAACTACAATTTACTTTTTCCTCCATTTTCCTCGCTGAGACTCATTCAAGAACCAGTGTTCTCAATAAACGCCATTCTGTTTGTCTAATAGCGTTTTCCATTAGCACAAAAATCAGTCGTGGAGCAATTCATTTTCACCTGTCCTCTCTAAATTGAAACATACATTAACTATGCTAATGGAGAAGACGAGTGGAAATGAACTGCTCCGGAGCAGAATTTTATGCAAATGAAAAACGCTATAAATAAATGATTGAAATAAATTATGGTCGAACTTACAGCTGGGGATTCGGGGACAAAGAGTTTTTCATTAGAAGCTCGTGAAGAGTCGTAGGTTTGTTCGGGGGAACGGGGCTATAGGCGCCACTACTGGTAGCTGGAGGAGGTGAAACTGTTTGAAGAGCGCTTGACGATTCCGAAGAGTGGTGGCTGGCCGGTGATACTTCACCTCTAGCGCGCACAGTTGGATTGAAATCTCGATAAAATCCTGGAGAGAGAAGAATGAAATCAAAAGGTTTAGTATGATAATAGAAAGAGAGCTAAAATAGGATTATGTACCTCCATCAGGTGGAAATGACAATGCGACAGTAGTCGTCGCAGTCAACTGTTGTTCTGGGAACATGAGAGGGCTGATTCCTCGGGATAATGGCACTGCTTGAATGCAACTCTCTTCAGGAAGCATGAGATCATCAAAAGTCAGGTCATCAAGTAGGGTGTCATCGTTAGCGTTAAGTTCAGCCAGAGTAGGGCCCTGTATTAAGTCATTCTTATCGACCTTAAAAAAATTTAAAGTGAAATTTCAGTCTCGTAAACAACCTGAATTGCCAAAAAAATGAAGTAAAAATATTTAATAACTTACTTGAAAAATATCGTCGTCTTCCATTTTAATGTCACCACGGGGGCTCCAAACGCTCGAACTAGTCAAATTATTTTCCAAGTAGGGCGAGTCAAAGGACGACGCTGTGGCGAAATCTCCAAACCCTTCACCTCGCATATCGGTTAATTCCAAAGTCCGTCGATTAGGTATAGGCACGCTGGCCGATGATTGGTTAGTTCCACCTCCAACCCCTCCTCCACCGCTGCCTAGAATACTGTCGATAGCCATTGGCTCTGACTTGATGGTCAAATTATCGAAGAAAATATTTCCAGAATATAGCGGATCGCCCATGGTTTTTCAGATGGCGTTCAGTCTCGTCTTTCACAACTATTTTTCCTGGGGCAAACAGAAAAGAGATACGTTAATCACTTGTAAATATTACTGTCCATTCTATCACACTCCCCCTTCAACAAGAGTTATCAGATTGATGTAAAAGCTGAATTTTATTTTTTTAAATGATGAATAGTCTTTCTTCCTCCATGCCTGAAAAAACGAATCGGTTACAACAACCCATTCGTTGTTTTTGAAACGAATTCAAAAACAATAGTAACGATGGCACACAATCTCCGTGACTATAAACAATTAAAAAAAAAAAAAAAACTAGT
The DNA here is from genome assembly GCA_038030265.1 of Corythucha ciliata. Classification (NCBI taxonomy): domain Eukaryota; kingdom Metazoa; phylum Arthropoda; class Insecta; order Hemiptera; family Tingidae; genus Corythucha; species Corythucha ciliata. The sequence goes on along the minus strand of CM075937.1, from coordinate 27,562,808 downwards.
GCAGTCGAAAGTTCACCAATACTACAAAAGAGCAGCACTCTATCCTATCCTCAGGGGAAAAGAAGGAAGAACCGACGACAACCGTTCCCAATGAAAACAATAATAATAATAAAATTAAGGACAATCTTGAATACAAAGATCCAGCATTGTTTCTTCGCGGAGAAGCTACTACCAAAAATTGTGACCAACTTGAAAACTTGCTAGTCTGTTTTTTGGGCTGATTGGATAGGAAGGGCGCCCAGCCGGACACAAAATGGGGCAGGCGGTTTGTGCGTTGACGCGACGCAGCGCCGAAGAGATTAACGCCTCGAAAGGGAGTTTATGATTTTGAAACAGAGTGAACCCGGCGAGCTCAGGGCAGTGGCGGTTCTAGGAGTCAAAAACAGGTGAGGTGACCCCCCCCCCCACCATACCATCACATCTGAGCACAGAACGCCACAAGACGGAGCGCAACAGAACACAATTATTTGATTACCATACACGCTTAGCGTCAATTGTCTCTAATACAACCCTCTCTCCCCGCTACTGGAAAAATCAAATGCCTTCATTAATGCCTTCAATTGATTTATGTTTTCCGATTTTTAGGCTCCCGTTTCCCTAGCCAAGACAAAGAAAGGACGGGTGAGGGTGATGGGTACACGGATACCTAGGAACTTTACTACATATGGATGCTATCCGAAGGTGCGAAGGCCTAGGGTTGCCAGAGCCTCGAATTCCAAGCGAAAACAAAAAACTTTAAAAACGAGAACAAATGACCAAAAACGAGGATATAGGCACTTAATTTAAAAAAAAAAATGGACGAATTCATACTTCCTCCCCAATATGAATCACCATTTAGAGCTGCCCACCAAGCTGGCACTTCATGTAAACCAAATATGACCAGTCCTGCCAACTCAAGTATGACTGGAATGGCTAATCCATCGCGGAAAGCAAGTAAAAAAAAAAAGTATGGCGAGTAAGTAAGTAATAGACCAAGAGCCAGCGACGTAAGAAGTGCAACCATTTACATAATTTTCTTTCTCAGCGCATAAAATCGATAATAATTCCCAAATAGCGGGAAAAATTGTCTGCCTCCACGGACGTGACGAAACCGGTGGCAGACGCCATCATAGCATGCACTTGTGGGGAGGAGTAACACAAATGCCGGTCAGACGGGAAAAACGTTTTATTCACGTGATAACACATGGGAAATGAATATTACATTTCATGCTAACTGGTTCTGTGGCCCCGAGCCAAAGGAAAAGTCGGAAAAGCCGAAAACCCCCTTAATTTAAAGTAACTCTTGTCGGTGTCAGGGTATATGGCGTCTATTAGGGAAACAGGGGCGACAATTCTAAATAACTAATGCGTTTTATTTAGTAGATGCATTTGTAAAGACCCCATCGGCTGCACTATGATTTACGCCACATGGATTATGCATGTTATGAATTTTCATACTTCGTGGTGAAGGGAACCAGAATTTCACACACGCTGCAGCAGAAAATCTTTTTCGGGGTGTGTTCTTATCTGAGTTGACTCTGCTTTTCTGTGATAGCATCAAAACCGTTCATCAGACTTTTTATTATGTTTTATTTGGATTTTTCGCCCTATTTTCCATCAGAAAAAAAATAATCTGACACAAAAAACCGATACTCCAAATTAGAGGGGTTTCGGCTTTTCTGACTTTTCCATTAACTGGACGCCACAGGACCCGTTAGCATGAAATGCAATATTCTATTCCCTATGTTTTTCAATGCATTTTCACGCGAATAAAACGTTTTTCCCGTCTGATCGGAATTTGTGTTTCTTCTCTCCACAAGTGCATGCTTTGATGGCGTCTGCCACCGGTTTCGTCACGTCCAAATGGTGGCAGACTACTTTTTCCACTATTAGGACGTTATTATCGATTTTATGCGCAGGTTAAGAAAAAATTATGCATATAGTTGCACTTTTTACATCGCTGGCTCTTTGCCTATTAGGTGAGACTCATAAGTATAAGTCATATTCAAAAAATCAATTACTTGCGTTTAGCCCATTCAAAACCCAGATTTCATGGATTTGGCATTTTCAAAAATCAATTTCTCGCTGGTTTAGCCCTTTAAACACACAATTTTGTGGTTTCGTCATTCACAGAACCCATTTCCACGGGTTTTGTACATTGCAAAATCGCCCATTTCGCAGGTTTGACTCCCTAAAAAGACAGGGGTGGGGGGTTGACCCGTTCAAAATCCCAGTCCACGGTGTTCAAAAAAAAGAATTTCACGCGTTTCGTTTCATGAAATAAATTTCGCGAGTTACGCTCTTTTGAAGTTCAAAACCTCTGAGAACTTATTTTTTTTTTTGCTAGTTCGAGAAACAATTTCAATTTTTGCTCGTTAAAAACAGGCAATCTTGTCGGTTTAACTCTTTCAAGAACCAAATTTTACGGATTTGGCACGTTAGAAATGAACGATGTTCACAATAATAAACCATCTAACGAAATTTATTCCCGACATCTTCTAGCAACCAGAAAATAACAACAAGGTGAGTCAATCGACCAATATCAACAAGCGCTTCAAATTTTAAGCGAAGATTGTAATTTTAAAGCTGTGTCAGTCGATCAGTTTAGGAGCGAAGAAGAAACACTCTGAGTACTATAATAACCCACTATTCTAATTGATAATTTTCGATTATATCGTGAATGTTAAATTATTTAGGTAATTGATTAATTATTTGAGTATAACATTCTTTTATTATATTTTTTAAATATGCCGACTAGTTTCGGGGTAAGTGCACCCCATTTTCAAGGCATCCGTAGTAACTGGGGCTAATTGTGGTTATGTCTCTTTTAAGTTGTTTTCGAACTACGGATGCCTTGAAAATGGGGTGCACTTACCCCGAAACTAGTCGGCATATTTAAAAAATATAATAAAAGAATGTTACACTCAAATAATTAATCAATTACCTATAATAACCCACAGCCGACACGAGATGCTACAAGTTTGTCCGAACAAAATTTTTCTTCGTCCATTCAAAAAAGAAGTCTCGATACAAGTGCCCCTTCTAGGGCCGACCGACGCTGTCTTTAGTAAATTTAATGTTACTTCTGCGGCAATGCAAAACATCCTCGGTTTACTTGCCCAGTCAAAGGCGCTGATTGTGCATCATGTGGTAAAAAAGGTAATTTTTCTCGTGACTGTCGTTTAAATTGACAAGCTTCGTCTATTCAAGATTTCCCCACTCACACTCTCTCTAGCCTGTCGGCGTCTTCCCCGGGTATCTTAACTAAAGCGGTAATACAGGTCGAAATACATAAACAAAATCAAAGCAAAATCCCTAATTGATACAGGGAGTACTGTTAGCTACATAAATGAAGACTTCGTTTCCAGCTTGCTGTTGCCTACGTGCCAACAAGATTCATGATTCGTGAAGGGTGCTCAGAGATCGACAGAAATGGATGGGGGTGGGGGTCAAATTGAACCCCCACCAAATCTCAAATTGCCTGCGATATCTTCTCCATGGTAAGATATCTCGTTCTCACTTATTGCCGATCTCCCTGCACCCTTCACGAATACCGTAGGCAATGGCCCATGTTCCGTAAAAACACGGTTTTTGTGCATTCTCGTGACGTTTTCGTGAGAAACGTCAGTGGTAACATGAAATACAAACGCGCCAAAAGGAAGCTTTGAAGACGGAAAAGTTTTTGTGATACACCGAAAGTCTGTAGAGGAAGCCGTTTGAGTACAGCGACTTTTCGTAAAACGGACAAATTATGGAGGCCACGTAAATTTATGGAAAAAATCCAGATTTCTGGTTGTTGACGATTATTTCAGGCAATAAAATGGTCTCTATCCTAAAGGAAATGTTCCGTAGTTTCTTAAAATGTTATCACTTTTTGGATTTGGTGCGATATAAGCCGAGAAATCGCATATTTTTGGAAGCAAGCATTGCTTACTTTTTTAAACACAAAAAAATCATAACTCCGGAACGGATCGACGTAGGACACTTCCGAAGGTACCATTTTACTCCAATTTTAACGTAGTTTTACCCAAAAATTGTTGTCACATTTATACCGATCGACCCTGTATTGACGAGGGGTGAAGACCTACGTCACAATAATTATACTCCCTCGTACCACTCAACATTCATTTAGCATTCCAACACCTTTGGAACTGAGTTATTTCGACGAATCAAAATTTATTATTGAAAATTTTAATATTATTACAGGCATTATTTGGCCACTGAGGTGAGAATAAAAGAGGCAAATTGTTTCATCTTTTATTGGAAAGAAAATACAACGTTGGAGCTGCCGGAGAAAGTGGGATGTGCTATAGAGCTAAATGTTTCATTTATAGACGTTATTGCTAGTGTTGGGCTCTGGTCAATTGACCGCGGTCAAAATTGTCTATTAAAAATTAATTTATTTCAGTGGTAACCACAAGTTAGTTTCTTATTTAAAAATTTCGATTAGTTTCGGGGAAGCTCCCCATTTTCAAGAAACCATCTTCCGAAAAGTTTTCTTTATTAGGAAGATGGTTTCTTGAAAATGGGGAGTTCCCGAAACTAGTCGAAATTTTGAAATAATAAACTAAGTTGTGATTACTCAAATAAATTAATGTTAATCTAAAATAAGACGCAACAAACAAATAGTGCATTTTCAAAATGAAATGCACTAATATTAACTTTAGTTCACTGAATTGAACACTGTAGGTACATTAATAAGCAACTTGGGCGACTGTATCGATGGATAAGCTCACAGATCTGTTAAGTGCAGTTGTCGTGAACATCATTAACTTAGCGGGAGCAACGATATATAAACTTGGGTTGCTCACAGCGGACTGGAGGGGCGTAGAGGGGGCAGGTCGTCCCCTGATAAACAATCACCCTGTCCCTCTCCTTGTGTAGTTATGGCAACACTACTCTTTTCCTTTATTTACTTTGAAACTCCACCCCTCTCATCCACTTGGTAGCTTATTTTATGGCTATTCTTTATCAGCAGTGATGAGCAATCCAGTTATTTTATACAGGGTGTTCACCGGTGGCGTTGACTATATTGCACACGGTGAAAGTACATGCCAAGAGCTGTAAAATTGTCCCTTTCACTTTTTTGTTATCTCTAGCCGTTACCAAGATATGACGTTTTGAACACTTTTCATGAAGAAAAGCAGTTATCATGAGAAAACCAGGTTTTCTCGGGTTTTATGTGGTGCTTGTAGAAATTGAATGACAGATTCGGATTCTACACAAAATTTACCCTAAGATGCAATGAGATTCGTTTCGGAATTACCTTGACGGGCTATAGCCACTGCACTCCCGGCGGGTCGGACTTTCACTTTTGTCGGGCAGACGCATAGCCACTGCACTCCCCGCGCGGTCGAGGAACGTAATGTGGACCTTGCCATTGCACTCCCTCGCCTCGAATGGTGAAGACATACAAGGACGATGAGAATGCATCCGGGAATTGGCTCCGGTGGTCTTTTGGTCTGCCTTATTGTACCCCTGAAGAAGTTGGGGATGGATTTTGTGATTGGGTACTGGATACGCCCAGGGACTTACCCAAAGCCACCGATTACGCTCAGTACATCCATGACTACTATATTTCCGACACCGCTCTTTTCCATCCGCCCGTTTGGGCTTGCAGATCAGCTGATCTGACAAGAACCACTAATGCTTGCGAGTCATTTCACTCATTTTTCAATAAAGACTTCAACGCGGAGCACCCTAACATCTATATATTTGTTGAGGAACTAAAAGAAGTGCAATGCGAAGTGTACGGTAAGCTTGAGTCACTCAACAAAGATCGTAGGCGTACACCGGCAAGCAGTAAACTGAAAGGCCAAGAATGGATTCAAAGATTGATATGTAAGCGCGAAAAAGGATTAGAGCTATACAAATATGTCAAAAGGGTGTCCGCTAAACTGTCGCATGTTAAGTAGTAGGTAGGATGTATTTCGACGAAGCTTCTTGCTGACTATTTTTTTAGACCCTATTCATTGTTTTTGTTGAAATTTTCTACTCGTGTATTTTGTGTATTTTTAACGATTTGACGAGGTGGATTTTCCCACCGATATGGGGGACAGCGTGAGCAACCTCCTCGTGGTGTCCCCCGGGTCACGCTAATAGCTCACATCGGGAGTGCAGTGGCACGTCCATTCCGGGAGTGCTGTGGTATCGGGGAGTGCAGTGGTATGTTTTTCCGGGATCGGGAGTGCAGTGGTCAACCCCCACCTTGACACAACCATCATTCTAGGCGTCAAAGTTTTTCTTTGCACAAAAAAAGATTTCTTGCTAATTTGTCCCCTTGATTTTCAATAGTGGGAAAAAATCGCAGGTGACGCACCTGTACTCTAAAAACATCTCCAAGCAGTCAGCTTTCGAATGACGTATCCCAAAACCAGCTTCTGGCTTATTTTGGCCACCAAAAACAGCTTTCTTTTTTTAAAAAACTACCCCCTGAGTCAAATACCAGAAGGCCCCAATGCCAGTTAATTAAAAACCACTCGTTTTTTAGAAAGAAAGCTATGCCTCACAGCCATCCTGCAGCAATCTTGTATTCTTACTTCTTAGTGTGTGGGATCTTCATCAATAAAGTCCAAGCTGTGGACAGTGTTCATTGTTTCCCAAACGTAGAGATCCGGAGGCGTCAAGATCAGGCGGAAAGATCAGGTATCATGACTATGCATGAGCGGCACTCTTGTGTTCTTATTGCGAGAGATCTTCATCAAACAAGCCCACGATGTGGACAGTGTTCATGGACCAGTCAGATCATGTTTCCTCATGCTGACCCCAAAATGAGTCCTTGAGATAATTATTCCACTATGAGCTGGACGCTGTACATTATCCACCCATTATTTCTGCTGACGGCTTACAATGTGAGGGGCATCTTCAATAAGTCGATTCAAATCGAAAAACACGTAGAGGATAAATTGGTGGGATAGGTACCCAATTTTCAATTATCCCTCTATCCAGGTTTTAGCTATAGGCATATTATCCAGACCTAGGGTCAACTTCTGAATGCTAGAGGGAGACTCTGCTTCGTTAAGTGTATGGGAATTGGAAAGTCCTCAAAAAAGATAGTCGGCATCCATTTAACCTGAAAGAAGTCCAGCAGCTGCTACTCAATGCGGTGGCCAATGGTTGGGTGTCCTGATGCCCATAACTGCCCCTCACATGGGATGATTCCCATAATGGAAGAAGCATCGTGGAATGGATGAACGAAAATTTTGAAGACCGGTGGATTGGGCGTCACGGTCCCGTCATGTGGCCAGCGAGGAGCCCTGGCCTAACGCTAACAGCTTTCTACGTTTGGGCAACTCTAAAATCCAAGCTGTACAGGGTTGGTACAACTGACCAGTACAACCTCGTCCAAAGAATTCAAGAGTGATGCCAAAATTAAGTGTCAATATTTTTAAAAGAAAGGTGATTTCGACGGCAAAAATAAGCCAGAAGCTGGTTTTGTGATACGTCATTCGAAAGCTGACAGCTTGGAGATGTTTTTACAGTACAGGTGCGTCACCTGCGATTTCTTCTCACTAGTGAAAATCAAGAAAATAAATTAGCAAAAAATCTCACTTTGTGCAACGAAAAACTTTTGACGCCTAGAATGATGGGCGTGCCCAGGTAATTCCAAAACGAATCGCATTGCATCTTATGGTAAATTTTGTGCAGAATCCGAATCGGTCATTCAATTTCTAAACGCACCACATAGAACCCGAGAAAACGTAGTTTTCTCATGAAAACTGATTTTCTTAATAAAAAGTGTTCAAAAAATCATATCTCGGTAACGGCTGGAGATTTTAAAAAAGTGAAAGGGGAAATTTTTCAGCTCTTGGAATGTACTTTCGCCGTGTGCAATATAGTCAACGCCACCGGTGAACACCCTGTATATCGTTGAGCGGGACTCATGATTCTATCTCGCCGATGTTCTTCTATTACAGTTATGTAGTAGTCTCACTCTGACCTGATTTTGACTTTGTCGTTAAACAAAAAAGAGTCAAGCCCTGTACACACGAGGACATTTTATGTCATGCCATGAAATTTTCAATATGTTCGTGTGACGGTACTGTGAAAAAGTACAAAAACCATATGCTTTCATGAAAATGCCAGGAAACCGCTGGAAAATTGTCAATAATTTTCCACTTTACCATCTCCATTGTAGAAACTAAGCTGAGAAATACCACTTCGACAAGGAGCAAGAAACCAGCTATTTAGCCGTGAAATAGTTGATTTATGTCCTAAAATATGAATTTTCCTGTTCGAACCACAATACAGGTTGTCCAATAACGAGATGCTCAGAGAAAACCCTGAGTTTGGGGCCCTCATTTGGGACCACAATGCCTATGTGACATTTTGAAAAATTCCTTTTAGTTTTCTCAGAATCGTCCATTTTACGTTATTTTGGCTTGTTGCTTCTGTTTTTCGAAATTTGCATGTTGCAAGCCTCGTAATTCTTGCAAACCCAAAACTAAGGAGCTCGTTGGAAAGAGCACAAAATTTTCTTACAGAATAGTTCATTTAAATCATTATTAAACTACATTTATTTGGCATGACAGAAGCTCAAACGGAAACAAACTTCATTTTTCAAAAATTTGGAAAATTCCGGACGTGATTTTCTAAACTTTCCTAAATTGTCGACTATTATTTTTACCGCTGGAAAAACTTCCTAATTTAGTGAGCTTTCGAATGATCTATTCACTTTTTGATATTTGTCCATTTTGGTAGGAGAAACTAGGCAAAATGTCTGAAAAACCTCAGGTGACACGAGCAAAACGGGTTACATGAGACATATTTTGTTCGGGTGGTTTTTCACTGAAATTGGTTCAACGACAACGATCTGAAAACGACTAAGGGTATGTTTATGTAGAACTGGTCACCAAAGAGGAGAGCGCCTCAAAGACTTTCGGTTCAAGGCGACAACACAACTGATTCAGAGACGTCTTGTTCAAAGTCAGACAAAATGCAGCTCCTCTTGGCCTTTCTTAGGCACGAAGTCGAAGAGGAAGAGGGACGAGCCTTAGCGCGAGAAACGTTCTCGGAGAGAGTCGAAGAGAAGAATTCGGCCAAGCAGCATTTCAAATCAAGAACTTATGGTAGTGAAAAGGTCAACTGTGAAAGTAAAAAAGAGGTGACCCATCAAAACCCATGTACGGCCGCTGATCTCTCAAACAACGATCGGGCTCAAAAACAGGTCTTGTGCATTTTTTGTGAGATGACCTCCCATTCCAGTGAAAACTGTCTGAAAGTCAGAGATCTGCAACTTGACGAAGTTAGCGACGTGGTCAGAAAAAAGGGAGCACGCTTCTGCTGTCTAACAAAAGGGCATAATGCAAATCGATGCTAAGCCACCGTGCGTTGCATTTTGTGCGAAGGCCGGCACTTTCCGCTTCTTTGTCCGCATAGGAAAGCGAAAACAACAGACACTCGAGAAACGGGAAGCAAAAGGAAAGACGTGGATAAATGCGAGCAAAATTTGTTCAATTCGAACAGCTCCCGAATTCTAATGCAAACTCTCATTGTTAAAGTTCGAGGAGAAAAAGGGGAGGTACAAGTATTCGATTCCGGGTCACAACGTAGCTGTGTAGTGTTGAATCGATACTAGTAAATAGAGTAAAGTATCGATAATTTTCAATCGATACCCAGTAGTTTTGGTATATTGATACTTTTTTCGATACCAAGTACTATTCGATACTTTGACTCGATACTGGGAAATTAGTACTTTAGGAATCGATACTTTTCATTCGATACTGAGTACGGTTCGATACTTTTAAATCAATACCTAGTATTTTTTATTTTTAAATTAATTTAAACAAGTAAACTCCCGGCATCGGAAACGTACCGTTTGAAATGAGTACTTTAATTGGTATCGAATGGGTATTGATTCAAACTAGCACGATACTGAATCAATTCCCATTCGATACCGAGTAAAAGTACTCATTTGAATCAATACTCATTCGATACCGAGCATTTACTTGTTTGAATCAATACCCATTCGATACCGAGTATTTACTTGTGAGTATTTACTTACGGATACCGAGTATATATCGATATTTTTCATACGACAATATAAACAAGTTATATGAGTATCGATACTTTTCTTCCGGTACTCCAACTCTCTTGGGATACTTCCCATTCGAACCTTCAAATGAGTAATGTATCGATACTTTGTTGGTATTGATTCGACACTAGCTATGTGACGAAAAGGCTAGCTTCCTAAAAAAATGGCCTACAACCCCATTGGAAAAGAAATTCTCGTGCACATGCTGTTTGGTGGTTCGCAGGAGCCAAAAACACATAGTCAATACAAGGTCAGAGTTGGAAACTTTCACTCGGACTATGCGTGTAATTTTGATGTCCTCGATACTGACATGATCTGTCACGACATTAGCTCGGTCACTCGAGGCCCATGGATGTCTGACCTAAAGAAAAAAGGAATCAAGATCGTCGACAACCAGAGCCAGCCGATTGACTTTCTAGTTGGAGCCGACGTGGCCGGAAAGTTGACGACTGGTCGAAAAGAAATTACAAGTCATGGAGTCGTGGCGTTTGAGACCTTGATCGGAAGGACCCTAATGGGTCGTGTCAACCGTTCCACCTCTTTCATGGCTAATGTATGCATGTTAAATCCTTCGATCTCTGTCTCGGACATGTGGAGACTTGATGCTATAGGTATCGAGGATCCTGCACAAGCCAAATCACTGGAAGAGCTTGCAGCTGAGGCACAGAGACATTTCGAGCAAAACTTGAAAGTTCCGCTACGAAACCCGACTACCGTGGTTAGAAGGTCATCCACCCTTACCGTCAAACTTTAACATGGCTAATCTCAGACTTGATTCAACAATCAAGAAACTCCAATCAGTGGGAAAGTTCAAGTCATACCAAGACGTTTTGATGGAGTGGCTCACGGACGGTCTGATTGAGGAGGTGCCGCTTGAGAAAAAAGACTACGCGGCCATTATCTACCCCATCGACCGTTCTACAAAGAAAATAGCACAACAGCGGTAAGATCGATATTTGACGCTTCGGCACGTGGAAAAAGAGATGGATGGGATGAAGAGGTTGACAATGAAATCAGTCAAAAATTCATAAGCTGGATAAAACAACTCCCGGCGCTCAAAGAAATAAGGATTCCGCGATACGTAGACTTTAAAGATTCACAGGTATCGATGTACACGTTATGTGACGCCTCGCAGAACGCTTATGCTGCCGTTGTTTACCTAAGGGCCGTACACAACGGAGAAATTTTCATTCATTTATAGGCGGCTAAATCCCGGGTATCACCGGTGAACAAAATGACGATCCTGCGGCGAATCGGAGCTCAACTTGCTTCTAATGTCGCACCAGAATTCGGCTCAGATATTGAAACTTGTTTCTGGAGTGACTCGACTACGGCGGTTGCTTGGATCAAGCGTAATACTACGTGGACAGTGTTCGTTACGAAGCGCGTAAACGAAATAAGAAAGCTCACGGACGTGAATTGCTGGCACCATATTCCAGGTACATCGAATCCAGCCGACCTGTTGAGCCGAGGTTGCTCACCTCGACGGCTGGTACAGTCGAGATGGTGGGAGGGCCCTCAGCGGCTCAAAGAATCTCCTGAAACTTAGCCGATTCGACTCCTGAAGAAAGTGAATAAGAAATCATGAGGGAGCGGAAGAAAACAGTAGTTTCAGCTGTCAACACGAATGCAGGAGAAATCTACTCTCGATTCCTAAGTGAAATATCCAAGTAAGAAAAACTCATTCGAATTTTCGCATGGATTTATCACTGGAAGAATATGAAAAGAGCACCAGACATTCTGCCTCCGACAGAAATCGATCAGACCGAACAAGATCACCCGTTAATTCCTGAAATCATTGATAGGATGGTAGTACGTCGTACTTAGCCCGAAACTCAATTTTCGCAAAAATAAAGGCCAGAAAATTGCAATTTCCCGTAAGTAAAGACCGGAAACTTGCAATTTCCGCAATATTCATTCAGGAAACATGTAATTTCACTCAAATGTTTCCCCGAACTTGCACATTTACAATTTCACAAATATTTAGCTTTACCAATTACACGGATATTCGTCAGACCTATTCATGGCCGGCTTATCCAGGGTCCGCGCCTAATAAAAAAAAGGGCCCATAAAATTGCAATTTCGTGGAAAATATAGTTCAGAAACTTGCAATTTAACGAACATAAATAGGTACCAGAAACATTGAATTTCGCGTCCAAGTGTCCAACCTGATAACAAACATCCTTCTCACGATCGTACATCCATGAAAATGAAACCTAAAAATCCTTATTTTTCCATCTATTACCATTTCGGGAGCTCGGGGGTCCACCCCCTCGCCACGGGATGCTACTGAGCGAGATTCAGACCCAGGCACGCTGGCTCTCCCGAAAAACCGAGTCATGGAGGACCCGGCTAACCAGGCTAGGGGCCGTATTACGAAATAACATTATCCCGCCATAGCGACCGCATCTCGTGGCATTTTTACACGGGTTCGTTATAAGACCTCAGGGGGACAAGTACGAAGGGACGGTATAATTTTTACACGGCGTTATCCTATCACAATTAAAATGGTTGTCACGTGGATACCACCCATGTTATTTCATATAACACCCCTTCGTACTTCAGGCCCAGGGGCCCTATTCGGAGGTGTCGGGAAAAAATGCCGCAAGTGCGCTTACCACGAAGGGATAATGTTATTTCTTACACGGCGCCCCTGGATCCCTCTTGCGGCATTTTCTTCCCGACCGTTCGGAATAAGGCCCCAGTTCTGAAGAGAACCGTAAGGACAAGGACAAAACGGGGACTGAGAGCGTTGCAGCCGGAAGCCGCTGCGCAGTTCAAACAACACACAACACGGCTCACTCGATTTTGCCAAGCTGGGAGTTCGTTGTGCAGTGGATATTTTCATGATTGTATTGTATGGTGGCTGTTGGATCTGAACCCCCCAACGTCACTCGCGTTCACCACTAAAAGTCAAAATTTCCCGCCTCGATGAAGAAATGCAGTTTCCCTCTAATACTTGTAGAATCCATTATCTCTCGTGCTTGGCTCCTTAAGTCTTGACTGATGGGGAAGGGAGGGGGGTAACCGCAATTCAAAAAGGACACCGAGTTCCTATTCCCTTCCCTTCTGAAAGTGAAGTCGTCGCCACGGCCCTGTTAAGAGCTGTCGCTCAAGTCTCAAGTAATTAGGTATTGATTCCACCCACATTGCAGACACGGTAAACGAAGGCACATGAAAGGTCGTTAATCATTTGTTGTGACGCGCCCAGACGAAGAAAACTATAAAAGCGTTCTTGGCATCAATTCTAATCTTCAATTTTCCAAGTAAACAAGACAGAATGGCGCGGCGCCTTCTTGGAATTGATGAAGGGGGAGGGGGAGTGGCGACGGCAGTCTTGACGTTGCATCCGATTTTACGTTTTGCATCACTTAAAACGCGTGACAAACCTTGCGCTACGGGAAAAGCATTCTCACTTTGCTTCCTACGACTATAAACAAATAATTCTTCCTTATTTACAATTTCTCTTTTTTAGCACAGTTATCGTTCATGGAGACGAAAAGTGTTCGAAGGTGGACTGCCTTTCATAGGGAAATGTGAAATAGGGGGAAAGAGGGACAACTTGCGCCGGGCGAAAGAAAAAAATGAAGAAATTTATGTTCAGATTTACATCAGTTTCAAACCGTGGCGTCACCGGTTTTATCAAAACAAATTGGAAGACCGCTCTATCGACGTAAATCTTCGTTACGTCGACGACGAACACAGGAGCACCGCGTACGTAGGACAAGCACACAAATCTAAAGACTGGCACCAATATTAAATCACACGTAACTGACCGACGTCAAACAATAAATTGGTCATCATGACTGTATGGGAAGGAAGAGGGGTAGTCGAGAGGGCAGGAGAGAGAAAAAAACACTGAATAGACCTTGAACCTCCTAGTAAACAACGTCGTCCTTGAAATGAATGGGAAAAAGCGAGGCACCTTGAAAAACATTTGCTGAAGATGAGTAGATTTCTGACTCGCGCGAGAAAAAGAAGGATCCAAGAGCAAATGAGAACGAGAAAAAGTGGTTCAAATTGCATAAAACAATTTGAACTGAGGGTGACAATGTTGCGCAACGCAATGCAAAATAACATTAGATAAATGTAAATAAAATATGGAAAAGCTCACCCCAGGTATTTATGTTTACAGCGGGTTGTAAATCAGTGATGCGTCGCTGATGGGTGAGCGTCTAACTATAGAAGAAATTGAGCAAAATCGGTTAGTCTTCACGAAGAGTCAAGATCAAAAAAATACAAAGGCTACTTACAGTGAGACGCCGAACTTTGCACATTCCTCAGTCGAGCCTCTCCGAAGGAAAATTGGACAATTTTAGAACGCAAGTTTATTTTGGTTCTCAAAAAAAATATATATACACAAAAAACGTCCTTGAGAAAGCGAAACCAACGTTTGTAGACACACAACAAAGAAGCCCACTATTTTATTTGATCATTTTTCGAAAACAACTCAGCACTGAGGAGGGACCACGAAAAGTCGCGACAGTAAACAACAGCGATTCACGCAGATATCAAATTGTTCGTCGAGAAGCTAAGACTCGCGTAGGACTGTCTCGAAGAAAAGAAAACAAAAAAGTTTAAATCAAACGAGTAACAAAGAATAATAAGGAAGTCATTTTCATATCTTTCGATCGAACCACAACAAGGAGACACAAGACACTGGAAGTGTGATAGAAAATACAGTGAACAGGTAGGGGGAGCTGCTCGAAAAAGAATAACAAATGACGTCAGGACGTAGCAAGTGACATCTGGCGTTGTTCTTGTGTCAACATTCAGCCAACACCAGTACGCTTGAACCAAAAGAAACGAAAAATCCAATCAAAACTGCCTCCGTCATCGATAAAGCGTTATTTTCAACAGAACCAAAGTCATGTGGAAAACCAAGTCATTAAATTTTGTATTATTTGTATGTTAAAAAAATGAAGCGGTTCGTGGGTTGGGATTTTTGCTCCCGATACGTTGCGCTGCTCTACTATGAAAGTAGATCACCCGCTAAATTCAAAGATTATAAAAAAGTTAAGTGTTGGAAAAAACATATGGTATCAAGATAGATATCACGCTACAACTTCAAACCGAAAATAAATATAATAATTTTTGTATTTGGCGGGTTTTCTCCTTTTTTATTCAACGGGAGCAAAAATCACAACCCGAAATAAAAAACATTTTTTTCCTCGAGTCTGAGGACTTGGTTGGACTTGGTTTTCCATATGACTTTGATGAGTGAGATAAGTTCATTTCAAGTCGTTATCAAAGAAAACTCTATCGACTAGGTTGCTCTGTAAAACGAGATGAATCATTCACCTTCGTTTACACTGTAATTTATTTGTTTATTTACTTGTCTGAAAATTAAAGCTATGAATCAGTCGTAGACAGGCAACGACTCAATTTTCTCCATTTTAATATTTATTTTTCAAAAGAAAGTGAAGCCTGCGGTAGTTCTGGGAACGTTCCGTTATGATCTTATGATAATTTCACTCTTATCAACCCCCACCACCTTTTCAAAATCCGTATGGCGAGAAGCAGCTATGTGAAGGGTATTTCAAGTGAGGTAACTTGATGAAATCGGATTTTTCTATCTTTAGTCAAAATGCACCGCCTGGTTAAAAGTCCCGTTCAATTCACCTGCCGAACTATTCGAGATAGTAAGTGTTTACTTCATTTTCTCCCGTCAAGATTTTTTAAATTGTATCCCAATTGTTGGAAAGCCTCGATTGTAACCTGATGAGTGTCGTACTTTTTATCCACGTTTTTTTATCATTCAACTTCGTTCGACCAGTTTGGAATTGTTTATTTCTGATCAAAAATAGAAATCCGCCCTGTTTTTATCAGCCCTTAGTTCACGTCACTCGTATTAGCCCTTGGACGTACGTACAAACATCATGGGAACGCGGTACTCTCATTACGTCATTTTTTCCCCTTGATCACAGTTCCCCGTGGGATATTTCCAATGACCTTCTTAGTATAATATTTTACCTTCATGGATAGAACTTACAAAGCCATTTGGGAGATAGGTTGCTCGTGAAAGGTGTAATGGGCGTATTAGTTTATGCATGAACTTCGAAGGTCTCTGAATTTTCCACTTGACCAAGCACGGCCCAAATTCATGTGATGTGCCCCCCCCCCCAGTAATTGGGGCTCTTGGCCTCACTCTCTATGGGGACGGGGGTATATCGATTGGAGTTGATCAATTCCACATAACGGAAACCCAATTCCAGACAGCCCGGTCCCTGGGAATGCAGTGGTCGAAATGATTCAGTGCCTCGGCTTCATTCTAACGCCGGAAGACCCGGAGAATTTAGTTATTTTTTCCCTGGTCATCTGAAAGCGGGATTACCACATTGGATCGTCTAAACGTCATTTGTATCATTTTGTGGCACCCAAATGAACTGTGCGGTCACTAAAAGTGGCAACATGATTTACTTTCGGGTCGAGGGGGCGGTAACTCGTTACCAGGACCTTCACCAGCCTGGGTCCTCTAGGCATGTACTATTGCTGGGCCCCCTAACGGGGTATTAACATGAATGCACCCAGCTAGACGGTTACTCTTTTATTCAGCAGTTACTTTTCCTCGAAGCAGAAAATTACCTCTTTGTGTGGACCAAACCGTTGGAATTGTTATTTTAAGCGAGTCAATTCCGCGACCTTGACCTAATCACCACGGCAAGGTGACTAAACTCTTCTATTGGTGCCGCAGATTTCCCCTTGCCAATCTGGTGGGAGGGGTGGGGATTGACGTCACCCGCAGTCCTTTACTCCAGATTGCTAACCCTAGAGCAGCAGAGCAAGTTAATTTTGAAATTGAAGTTTATAAATTCTCAAAAATCACAACCCAAGGTGACTAAGCTTTACTATAGGTGACGCAGATTTCCCTCTGCCCATCAGGAGGGACGAGTGGGGACTGACGTCACCAGCAGTCCTTTACTCCCGATTGCTCACCCTAGAGCAGCAGAGCAAGTTAATTTTGAAATTGAAGTTTACGAATTCTCAAAAATCACAACCCAATAATGTACTGGGTCCAGCGCAAAGGCGGTTGGGACTGCTCGTGACGTAGATGAAGGACAGTAGTGGCCGAAGATCTGTGGCACCTGTAGCAAGTTTAATCACCTTGCACCACGGTATAAAAACTTCAGGAAAATGACGAACTAGGCAGATGAGCTTCCCGCGCAAATTGCAGTCGTTTCAAACAGGGGCAAATTTTCTTGACAATCGAAAAATCATTTAAAATAAAATACAAGATTTGGACAAAAATAACTTCACGTAGTCACTTTAGGTAGCAAATGCTATCATTGGCGTGAGTTCAAAAATTGTGTTAGTTCCTCATTGCTCGCTGAATTACAGAATGCAGCTAGCTAGTCCAAAATTCCCCAAGAAGGGCGTCTGCCACCTTAAAGGAGACAGAATGAGTGCTTCGCGATGCCTTTAGTTTTTGTCGCTATTCTTGACTCCAGACAGACACACTCCAAAACTGTCAAAAACGCCGGAATCAAAGTGAGGAACATGGCTCAAAATCTTTCACTTTTTGGATTCACCGAGTCATCAAATCAAAAGTTTCTCAGTTTCCACCTCCTTGTCCTTTCTTCCCGGTTGTTACTCCTATCGGGGCCGGACGCGATCTTGAAATGGCAACCTTGCTATAGAAATTCCGCCCGCCGGTCTACCAAATCACCAATCATGTTCGAGAAAACTGGGATGCCAAACGAAAGGTGCCCGTCCCCGATACGACCTTCCTCTTCTTCTTAGAAACTAACAACAACCTCCAGAAAAAAATGGCAATAATAACTTCCAATGAAAACTGCGAAAAGAGGTTGTTGTTAATTTATAAGAAGAAGAGGAAGGTCGTTTCGCAGTTTCGGACATTTATGCAAAAACCTTGGTTTTCAAGGGTGGTTTGTATTAATTTGGGCAATTTTTTCGAAGTTTGAGCCGGATGCGATTTATAAGACCCTAGGAAACCGGCTAATTGTGAAGTGCCGCAGGCGAAGGCCTAAACGCACTCCCCTAGATGGCCAAAAATGAGTGTTACGTGATGTCGTTGGTTTGGGCCAATTTTCTTGACCATCGGATTTCACTTTCAACGAGGCTCTTCTTTGGGCTTGTGGTGTCGGTTTGCGCGATCGTGTGCCCTCCTCCCCTAAAAATGGTCAATAAGGTCGGAATTACAGTGAAAGCCCCTGAAACGCGGGTCCACGAACAGGGTTTACATAAACATACAAATATACAGCCGATCTAGCCGTTTACTCATTACTCCGTTACTAACGGAGTAACAATTTTCGGTAACGTATTAACGATATCGTTACTTCGTAAAAAAAATTAGTAACTTCCGTTACGTTTGGTCCATCACATTAGTATGTTTCTCCATTACCCCCGCCCTGGCTTTGGGGGTGGAAAATTAAAGGTGTTGAAAATCTCCATTCGTGGCTAAATCGACTGTATCTTAGTTGAATTGTGAGGTTTCTATGTGGCAAGAAGTAGTTTTAACGGTGCCTAGATTCCCACAAGCACGTGCTATCACCTGGAAGATTTAATGAATTGGAGTGGGATGGGGAGCTAAACACTTTTTGAATAAAACATTTGTCTGTTTTTGGGATAATTTATTCATTTTTTCAACAACAAATTAGATGAATTTCCAGTTTCAGAGCCGAAATCCATGTTCTTCTGGCTGAATCGGGCGACTAACCCACCGGGATTTTCAGATACCGGAAGTTGGGTGGGTGAGGGGATCAAATTGGAGTGTGGAATTTTGAGTTATTTGCACACTTCTCAGGCTAGAAAGCCACCATTTTTTCTTATTCTGGGTAAGCGTTTCCGGAAAATCAGGATTATGTGATTGAACTGACAATTTCGGAGTCTCGTTTGTCTCTGCGAACAAAATTCGAGTTTTGAACGAAAAGAGGCAGATTATGGAGCGTAGATTATGAAGTGGAACATGATGTTTCTAAGGCAGGTTTTGGGGAAAGGGAGAAAGTCCCAAAATAAGTTTATGTGGCTATATTTTCAGTTTCGAGGGCAAACCGTGTTTTTTGGGTAGAAAATGCCATTCGAGAAGTTTACAGAGCGAAATGACTGATTTTGGGGCAGAAAATCCGTTCTGAAACACAGGACAGTAGGAGGGGAAGTTGTAGAATTGTGGGCGAAAAAAAAAATCGACGGTCCTTTCCGTAAGTAACGTGAACGAGTAACCGAATCGTTTTCCCAATAATTAAGGCAGCGAGGTCGAAATTGACAGGTTCCTGGTGAAATAGTCACTTGAAGGGGGTAAAAAGGACATCCTTTCCAGGCCATACTACGCAGTCAGCTTCTGGTGGGTCGGCCGACGACAATTTCAAGGTGTTTACCTCTATCTCTCTCAAGAGCAATAATTTAAAGCTCCCGGTGTAACAGTTGATTTTCGCGATCAAAGGGCTAATTTTTATTGCCTCCTGCGCATCTCCGTAGGTACGTCTATTTGTATATCTGAGCTGTTCGATTTTGGGCCAAAAAAAAAAAACTTTGAACAAATGATGAGGGGAATGATAAGTTGATTCAGGGTTTAGTTCGGATTCTGAAGTAACACATTTGCCTGATAATGTAGGTGAACCGTGGCTG
The DNA here is from genome assembly GCA_038030265.1 of Corythucha ciliata. Lineage (NCBI taxonomy): Eukaryota > Metazoa > Arthropoda > Insecta > Hemiptera > Tingidae > Corythucha > Corythucha ciliata. The sequence goes on along the minus strand of CM075937.1, from coordinate 27,543,211 downwards.
AAGAAATATTGTTTACCCAATTTATGCGCTGTGGTGCTGGCCTTCAGTTTGTCTAAACTTATCACATCCTGGTTTTTTCATCGCAGGTATTCGACTCCGGCAGGGCCAGTTCGGTCAGCGATGTTCGCTCTGTCACACAGCACTCTCTTCTACCATCATTTACGATCATCACCGTGTCTACAGGGATCGTTTCCTGGTCAATCTGACCAAGAATCGTCATGAGTCTTATCCTCCGCCTGTTTTATCCTCCGCCGCTTCCTATCGGTATTTCCACTCGTCTCTCGTTCAGTTCAACGCTGAACCACTCAAACCATCCTCTAAAGTCGAAGAGACCGTCACCGTTCTCAAAGAGAAACAAGAAAAAGAGAAGCAGCAACTTCAAAAATCGACGGCAACGTCTCCAGCCGTTGTTGGAACAAAAGCTCCTGTCACAGTGGAAAAGAAGAGCTTAAAGAAGAAAATCATAGACGAGTTGGTTCACTATTATCACGGGTTTCGATTGCTTTTCATAGATATAAATGTATCGCGACGTCTGTTATGGAGGGTACTGAATGGAAATCAGTTGACTCGCAGAGAGCATAAACTAGTGAGTCAATTCTCTTCAATATCTCAAACCTCTTCATAAAAATGAGGTTTGAATCAATTTAATTTATTTCAGTTGGTGCGAACAGTTGGTGATCTATTCCGCTTGGTGCCGTTTTCTGTGTTTATCATAGTTCCATTCATGGAGTTTCTGTTACCAGTATTTATCAAGTTTTTCCCCAATATGCTTCCATCGACATTCCAAACGTCCTCTGAACAGGTGAGGATTGGAAACTATAAGTATGACTTTATTTATTTTTTTTTAATCAATGAGTTTTACAGGAAGATAAAAACAAGAAGTCTCTTAAAGTTCAAATTGAAATGGCGAAATTTTTACAAAGGACTATCGACGAAATGCCCGTGACCAGCAAAGGTCACTCTTCAGAATCTGCCAAAGAGTTCGCGGAGTTCTTCGCTAAGGTACACGCCTTATTCGGGGTTGTGAGTTTATTTCGCCTGCTGAACGGTTGTTTTTCCAGCTAAGAACGTCCGGTGAAATGACGACGTCCGAGGAAATAATGAAGTTCTCTAAGTTGTTCGAAGACGAAATTACTTTAGACTCATTGCCTCGTCCACAATTGATGGCACTGTGCCGAGTCCTCGATATGAATCCCATCGGAACAACGAATTTCCTTCGTTTTCAGTTGAGACTGAAATTAAGGAGTTTGGCTGCTGACGATTTGGTTTGTCTTTTGATTAAATTCTGGGTGTCTCGTACAATTATATTAATTCTACGGTTTTAAATAAAATTTTAGATGATTCAAAAAGAAGGAATAGATTCGTTGAGTCAATCAGAACTGCAAGCGGCGTGTCGAGCTCGTGGCATGCGCGCGTTGGGAGTGTCAGTAGAACGCCTCAAAGCCCAACTAAGCCAGTGGCTCGATTTGTCGTTAGTCAAAAAAGTTCCTCCTTCTCTTTTACTTTTGTCCCAGGTTTGAATCACTTTTTATACATTTCATTTATTGGAAAACCTACTCAAATTTTGTCTTCTCTCCCATAAACCGATACCAGGCATTTATGTTACCCGATTCCACACCGACCGAAGAAAAGCTTGCTGCTACAATACAGGCATTGCCTGACGTTGTTGGTACTGCAACTAAGGCAGTCATTGGGGAGCGTGAGGGTAAAGTGGACTATAAGACAAAGATTGACATTATTAAAGAGGAAGTGGCTATGATCAAGGAGGAAAGAAAGGAGCAACAGGAAGAAGAAAGCAAAATTTTGGCTCAAGTAAGTTTAGAAGTAATGGTGAGAAATTGAGTGGCAATTGCTAAAGCGCCGATGATTCCTTAGCAAGAGAAGAAAAAAGAGGAAATCCTTGTGGACACAGCTCCTATTCTTATGGATAAGTCGTCAGCACAGGATCCTGTTCTGCGTTCCGTCATTGATGACATCAAAAAGACCGCCATTTCTGAAAGACTTGCGTCAGAAGTATGCTTTTTTGTTAAGGCCCGATCACAAGCTCTATGTATGCCTTCTGTGGAGGTTATGCAACCAAACAAATGTATTCCCTCGGAAAATGAAGCATTTTGATAGGTTTCATGGACTCCACAGACGCATTGCACAGAGCTTGTGAACGGGCCTTTATAGTTTATACTGGACTCCTCAATTACGTTTTTATTTGTACCCCCTCCCCCCGAAGGATATAACCAACAAAGACATGGAAGCCCTGGAGAGCGCTCTCGAGACATTAGGCAAAGACAAGAAGAGACTTCTCGTGGAAAAAGAAGAACTTCAGGATTTGCGCGAGGAAATGGCGGAATATCAAGAAGATATAGCGGACTTGCAGAAAGTTTTGAGCGCGTCGGGTAAAGAGGCCGACGTTAAAGAGACAGTGGCAGCACAGCGTCTGTTTAGAAAAGTGAACAAAATGATTAGTAAAATCGAGTCTGCTCTGAATCAATTGGAGCCCAAGGAGGAGGGTCACAAAAAGGCCGAGGACTTACAAAAAAGTAGTGAGCCTATTCTTGTCGCCACTGCTGGACCACCTTTGAAGAAACCAGGGTATGTGCTTTTTATTGAAGGTAACAGGTAAACATCATGCAACCATTATCTTTATTGGAATTATAGCGAGGATAGCCTACGAATCGACGATCTGATTAATACTATGAGAAAAATTCAGGGCGTTCCTGAATCTAGTTTGGAAAAACTGAACGAAATTCTTTTGAAAATGGATGCCGACAAAGATGGAGCTATTAGGATAGACAATATTCTGAAGGTAACTTTTAAATGAGCGTGCCCTTTGAATTACACTCATTTTGGTATTATTAAAATGCAGATGTTGGAATTGGTTGGATCTGAAAACGTAAAACTGAGCAAACGACAAGTTAACGAGCTCATCGATCTCATTGACAAAGAGGAGGCGATCGAAATGGACGAACTTATCCTGCGAGCTCTGAAAAAATCGGAATTGGAGCAAGAAGAAAAAGCCGCTGCAGCAGCTTCCCCCACTGACCCTACCTCCGTCAAAGGCTTTGAGGCATGCAACGTTCCGCCACCGAACATTCCCGTAGCCACCACAGTATCAACCACATCGCCATCCGCTCAGCCACCGTGTGACAAGTCAAAGCCACCGTCGTCGGCATCCACGGCTGGAACGCCGCCTAAATCGAACAAACCTATGGATACGATGACGACAAACATTGCCGCGTCAATGAAAAACCCGACGGTCAATCCCACAGTGACCGAACCAAAATCCTCCTCCAGTCATGGGAAATTGGCTAAATGACAACAGGGTGAGGATAAAATCGACGGGTAGAAAAATGAATTATGCCAACAAGGAGGTGCAGAGCAACCGAGCTAAACGCAGTGTTCATTGTGTTCCATTATTTGTCCATTTCCTTTAGTTTTTTCTTCGTAGCTCAAACTAAATCGCCGCACTTTGAAAACAATAAACAAATGTCTTAAAAATAATATATATTTTTAATGTTTGTCTAAAACATATGATATCATTTAATTTATACTTTTTTAGTTGTTTATTTTGAGCAATGTGATAATAGAAAATATTATTATTTCGAATTTTTGTTGTGTTGAAAAACTATCCCACGAATAAATTGTTGAAACGCTCTTATGCTCCTTTCTTTATGAATCAATAGGTGGACATACACGAGCAGATATCTGCGGGAGGTTTCGTGTTTTTGACAGATGTCGGTGATGAAAATTTGCTCTCTCAGAATTCAGGGCACGAATCCGTCATTTTAGTCAGTTGTAGGGTACGAACTCTGTTCATCCATTACAAGGCGCGGATTGTCAGTTTAGCTATTTCTGGGGCCATTTGGCCGCCCTTTTGGGGTTGCCATTTATTATACAGGACGTCAAGCCAAGGCGTGAATATGCTCAGCTTGGCCATATGGCGCGCGAATGTTTGATTTTGCACTTTTCAGGGCGCGGATCGTCAGTTTATCCATTTAAGTCGAGTCAGTTAGGCCACATTTAAAGGCCAATTTGAGTACTTTTAGCTTCATATGTAGCGTGCATGAAATGGGGAACTTGCACATTTTTCAAAAGTTGGTGTTGCTTAAAGAGGGCTCTTCCACAAGTCTATTGCTCACATTGAACTTTGAAATCATTCAAGGATGCTTTATTAGTGGATTTTATAAATTTTTGAGTGGGGGTTCGATTACGTCAAACCTTACTTATTGAAATTGATGATGAGTGGAAGAGGGGATTAGGCGCGTTTTCTGGGGGGGGGGGGATTTTTCAAGTTATTTGAAAACAAACAATTTTAGAGTTCCCTCAAATGCTTCACAAGTAAGTATTTATGTCATTTTCCCTCGCACCATCCATTCCCTTCTGAAGAACTTCGAACCTTTTTAAAAAATCTTAAATCGCACCAATCGGGTTGCAACTTCCGTTGTTATCCTTCAGTTCACGGGTCAAATCACCGGTATGCTTTTCTACCCAATTTGAGATCCATGCAAGTTCCCCATTAGCTTGGCCTTTAGGCATTTGCAAGGCGCGAGTCGTCTGTTTTGCCATTTGGGGGGGGGCGAATAGTCAGTACTTAGTACTTACTATATTTACCCGTTTTTAGGACGGCAAGCCCGTCAAGCTTTCAGGGGGTAGTGCTACATTAATTGTGATAGTTTTTGTAATAAATACAATTATACTTATTCAGGAGAGCTTCTAAACCCCTAGATCTTAACTCGGGAAGGAGTGAATGTTATGGACCATTTGATGGTCAGGATTGCAGAATGCGAGCAGGACCCGTCCAGGGTCAAAATGTTTTTATTGGTTTATTTATCCTCGGAGGCTCCGACTAGGCAACTGCAACCGACAACGCCCAAACCCAAACACAGTGTCGGTATTAAATTTAAGCCACGTGAAACAGGCAGGCGGGAAAACGTATTGTTCGTGGGAAAGAAAAAGAAAGAATATTCTTACACATCACGCACCCCCCCCCCCCTATCAAAAACCATCAACCACGTGGTGGTGGTAGTTTATGGTTAGTTCGACTGCCGCTAGAGGAACTCTTCAAGTTGAGCGGTGGTTCATGTTTTTTTTATTATTTAAACAATCTTATAAAAGTTTTCACAATCACTTGATTGATATTAATTATTACTTATTTTAATAGTCCGTTAGCGAAATGCCGTGTTTGTCTGACTCGCAAAATCGGCAAGTGAACTCCCTGAATCTGGGATCTCCGCTTTTACGTCAAACATGGCGGATGAACTTAAAAAGTGAGTTTGCCAGTTTAGTTAATCATATTTTCCAGCGAAGGAGTCGTTTTCATTCTCACGCCTTTTTCGATTCGAGGAATTATTCGACCGCTCGAGGATTTCTCCGGTCGGATTGTCAAGTAAGTTACACCTTTAAGCGAAAATTTCGAGAACGACTCTCGAGCGAAGACTTCAAATTGAATTCTGGGGCGAAATTTGAAAAAGCTTTTTCGTCGATTGGGCGGGACGTTTTAACATTCCCTATGCCTTCAACGCACTTGCCCCCACGGTGTGAGAATCGGTTTACAGGAAGGAATACGGTTTTCGAATAAATAATAGAAACTGTGCTGTTTTTCTCTAGTGCTCAAGTTGTTATTTTTGTATGTTTCACCGCCTGGATTGCCGTGATGTGTTGGATTTCGAGACGTTCATTTATTTATTATTATCAACGTTATGTTTGAGTGTTGATTCTCTTGGGGAGACAGCGGTTGAAATTCGGTTGATCGGATTTCAACTTCCCGGAATTGTGATTTTGTTTTTTCGCTTTTACTCGACATTTCACCGCGGGCTATGCGTGACTTGTAAGCCTCTATTTTCCTGTTTGTTTCTGTTTTGCATTTGGGTGGCCATGAAATACAGGCTTTAAAATTTGAACGAATTTAGAGGGAAGCGCAGTGATCGAGGGAAATTCATTTAAAAGGCATCTTCGGCGTGTTATCTCGACTTTTTTCCGTTTCCTCTAGACACAAAGCCTGTTTAAATGCATTTTAACGCGTTAGTGTTCTTCAACTTGTTGGCTTTGATTTAATCAACCTCGAAATGACTTTGCGACGAAGATTGCGCTCCAACGTCAGCAGCCCCACAAAAATCCCGGAAGAAGATGAGAGGATCAAATGTAATTATACACCTATGGTGAAGTCTATTATGCGAAAGTTCAAAATGCACTCTATTATTTCATTGCACGAAGACGCGCCTTATCGGACCTAAAGCGTTTCACAATACATATTTTCATCCCTATCTCTTTCATCCTCATTGCTGGCTTTACTGACGGAATTTCAGTCTGCTTTGATTTCACCCCGTGTCCCTCTACTAAATTCATAGGCTCCGTTTTCTACGTGACTATTATCTTACACGCTCAATATGGAGGAAGTTAGTTAATTCACAGGTTGTAGTGATTCCATAACTTTATCTTAGGGCCGATGGATCTTTCATAATACTGGGCGAGCTTCCGGTTTTGAGATTATCCCAGATAATTGTACAAGCAAATTTACTTGTGGAATTGATTTCAAGATTCCGGCACGAGTTTTGTTCCCCAATGAATTGGAAAAGCATATAACAAAGAGTTCCATTTTTGTTGAGCGTCTTGAATCGTTAATTCAATTCATAGGCAGTGTCATCGTAATGCCTCTTCTGTTTTTCATCTTAGAACAAGGGTAAGGGGTACTCAGTCCTAACAGTTCAAACGTGGGCTAGAGGGTAAAAATTGCCAGTGCCTTGAATGAACTGAATCTCACTTTTCGACTGAGCCTTTGTGATTTATGTTTCTTGTTGCCGATGAGACTATAGTGAGACGTTACAGAATGAAACATTACTCGTTCTCTAAAATGTTTTCTTCCACAGAATAACGTGTAGGTAGGTATTAGGCCCGGTGCACATGAGCGTTGACGGCGGCGTTAACGCTGTTTTATCGAACTGAGTTTTTAGACTTGAGTTTAGTTCTGAGCGCGTAGTGGTGGAGGTGCTCAGAAAAAGAGTATCCTTCAGTTTTTTTGGTGTAAAAAACATATTTTTGCCGAATGGAAAGAAGAAAAAAAAAAATCAATTTTGGGTGCACCAGACCCTGAAATCCTGAATGCTCGGTTGTTTTGAAGGTGCATTAGAATCCGTTCGCAGAACTACGGAACGATGAAAAAAATTGTCTCATAATTGCTTCCACATGAGTGTCGTCATTCGAAGGGCGTTTACGCAGCGTTCGGTAACGCTCATGTAAACTGACTACTAGTCAGTGTACTTTGCCGACTCCCAGTGATGACGCTGCATTATTTATTTCCTGGAATCAAGTGTTACGAGTTTGCCAACAAGGCGGGAACTTGGCCAGATTCGTTGTCCGTGTTGAGATTTGCTGGAAATTTTATGATTTTGGTTTGTTGCTGCGCAGGTACAGCTTGGAGCCCTGTTCTTCTACTTCCAAGTAATAATTTTCTTTCTCTATCCTTTAAAAGCATTTGTTTGAAAAATGTGTGAAACAGATCTGGGCAGTACCTAAGAGCCCTAACAGACGATGGTGGCGCGACACGGGTGGACGTCTCATTTCTCATATTTCCCCTTGAAGTCGCGTCACCACAGGCTTCAGTGGTCTCGTGTGTCAGGGGGCCAAATCGTTACTAACAGCGTTACAACTTTAGGTAAAGAGAGTATAAGATGTGTGTATAAGATTAACGATTTAGTTCCTCGAAAAAAGAAATAAAGTGATTTGGTAAGACTTTAGCCCCGTTCACACGCTAAAACGTTTCTTCGAACTTACTTGTGCAAACAGGTTTGAACCAGCAGGTTCATGCTTTATTACGTGCTGAGGCAAACCCTTTTGCACAATTAGGTTTGAAGAAAAGTTTGAGCGTGTGGACGGGGTTTATTTAGGAGAAGATTTGGCTCATGTCAATCTAAAATTCGTCCTATCAGATGTTGCATACCCTAGCAACCGTCGAACGTTAACAAAGACGTTCGTGTTTTTACTTCATTCAAAATCTCTGATGAGTTATCTCCTTCCTCAGTCCGTACCCCTGGCCACAGAGGTACAACTCCAAATCGGAAATCTGAAAAGTCTTACAATCCCTACCCGGTACGCACTTCGTGGGTGCGCTATTTTCATCAAAAACGCACAGACGGAACTCTTCGGGCGTTTTCCGCTCAGAATGCTGAAATCGCGCGGTTTCTGCTCACGTAGGACGGGAGCTCCTACCTGTTCCCACGAAGCGCTTTTTCTGGTGAAATCGTTTTCAGTCCCCTCAAAAAGCATGTGATTTCGCTGTGATGTGAAATCGCTTCGTGTGAGCAAGGCTTTAGGAGTAATAATTGTTACAATTCAATTATTCTGCCACTTGTTGATCCTTGACTCCTTCACCAGCCATTTTTTGTTCGAACGGTGGACAGATGGCTGTTTGGGCGTCAGATTAAATTACTTACAAAAAACAGGAAACTTATTTACAAATCGGCCCAAGTAAACTACTCGTTGTCCCAGTCGACGATTACGCACTGCAACTCGCTTTTTAGCCCGTGAAACTTGAAATTATTTGTCCATAACTGGCTACAGTTTACAGTAGTCAAATTATTGATATACAGGGTGTTTCAACGAAACTTGCTGATTTGTGAAAATCGCCAAATGGCGGGAAGGGCTTGGAGGGATGTGGGGGTTGGACCGTTGGAAAGAGGCGGTCTTAACGTTTTTTTGTTTTTTTTACCACCTAGTCAGTAAACTCCATGCATTGGACGAAGCAACAACGGGCGTTAGCTGCCAAGGCATACTTTTCGAACAGTCTCACTTGCTCAACGATGTTTGGGGATCTGGCAGGCTTGAAGTTACCTGAAAAGTCTCTCTGAAAGTTGTAACCCAAGTGATGATCGGTTGTCGGCCGGGAACAGCGTCAGCGGGGACGGAAAGCGCGCTGGTTGGCAACGATCGTTCGAAAAGTAAGCCTCGACGGCAAACGCCCGTTGTTGCTTTGTCCAATGCATGGCGATTACTGAATACTGATTTGACGGCAAAAAAAAAAACTTTTAAGACCTCCCTTTTCCAACGGTCCAACGCCCACCTCCCTTCGAGCACTTCACCCTGAAACACCCTGTACTATACCGGAATCTGGTTGTTTGAAGGAAAGAAATATTTTTGCCGAATGGAAAGAAGAAAAGAAGTCAATTTTGGGTGCACCAAATCCTGAATTCATGTTGTTGTGAAGGTGCATTCAGGAACCCGTTCACAGATTTACGGAACGATGGACAAAATTGTCTCATAATTGCTTCCACATGAGTGGGTCGTCATTCGAAGGGCGTCAACGCAGTGTTGGGTAACGCTCATGTGATCGGGGTGTTCGCCCCTCCGGGAATAGCCCCCCTTCAAAACCTTCGGTACTTCCACTGCATCGCCTGAACTTTCTACAAATAAAGAGTACCAGGGGGGCAAGTACGAAGGGGTGTTATAATTTTAACATGGCGTTATGCTATCACAATTAAAACGGTTGTCATGTGGATTCCACCGGGTGTTATTTCATATAACACCCTTTCGTACTTCAGCCCCAGGCCATAAACTGAAAATAACTCACACATGGTACCCTCATTTTGCACTTTTTATCGTGGTTTTCTGAGTTTGGGACTCGATATCTTGATTTTGGATGTAGGCAGGTGCCGATTTTTTACCCTGTTCTTAAGCTCTGGACCTGAGGAAGTCTTTGTGACCAAAAACGAGCTGAGTTTTCTTCAAGTTTACCTGGCAATAAACGCCACGCCACTACAACTTAGTACAACTTTCACGACGAAATCTTGAAGGAATTTTTGTGATCTTTTCAAAACCGTCGTCAATTTTGGTATGAGTAAAAAGGTTAGCTGTCAGCATGGCAGTTGTGCAAAAAAATGTCAAAAAGCTTAACAAGAGAAAAAATGCGAATATCTACAAAACGAAGCATTTCCGGACATGTGTCAAAATGACGTTTTTGGTTTGTCACGGTGAGTACAACAACATGTGCAAGTATTGCACATTAAAACTGAAACACCCTGTATATTCCTCAAGGTATGGTTGGAAGGAATGCTGTTACCACCAAAATGTCGTGTTTTACGACTTCTGGGGCTGAATTACGAAGGGGTGTTAAATGAAGTAACACTGGAGGTATCCACGTGACAACCATTTTAATTGTGATAGGATAGGTAACGCCGCGCCGTGTTAAAATTATAACACCCCTTCGTACTTACCCCCAAAAACGCAAAAAAAAAAATAACTTCTTACTACTAACAATAAAAGTGACATTTTTCGTAACTGTTTCTCGTGAAATGCCAAATACAAGCGTTTTTTTCACAGTCCATCAATATCAGTCTAACAATAGTGATGGTTTGAACTCGAATAACGAAACCGGTGCAAAAAAAAAAAGAAGAATCATCCATTTCATTATTTTGATGACTCCCAACTTTTAGTTGCTCCAGAAAATTGTTAACTACAACTGGGCCAGATTTCATATTTCATTTGTTTGTAAAGATGAGTGAAATGGAAATATATTTTCGCAAAAGCGATATCGCTTCCGTGCTGACGGACAGGCACCGGGGGACGAGAGTGTTATGTAAAAATTGACGCTGTATACGATGACTTCGATGGCGGAAGAGTCGAATCACCGCTCGAGTGTCCGCTATTGTTGAATCTTTGTTACCGCGAATGGAAACTCGGGGACATTGTGAACGATTATCTAATCAAATTAATGACGTTAATGAATAGGAAAATGTAAATTAAGGCAACAGTATTCTTTCAGAATGAGTTGGTAATGAGAATTATAGGGAAATAAAACAACCGCCGCAATTGTTGAAAATTTGTAGAACATAGTTACAATCGATTAAAGGAATCGATTCCTTGAGAGAAATAGAAATGTGATATTTTATTGCGCCGATGGCACCGTTACATGCCTTGGAGCACAGGAAAATGGCAACAGAAAAGTACTAGGGCTGAAGGCCTGGTGAATGCGGCGGGGCCGATTTTCTTAGTCTGGAAAAGTGGCCCATTCTTTTTTCGCCTATAATTATTTCACTTTTTCCAGGGATCCCTTTTATAATAATCTCGTCCTAGGGCGCGTTTGGGGTTGCCGTCTGTTTCAGATTCGAGTTTAAAATTTTCTCGTGACTTTCGTTCGTTCCGAGTTTTCAGCCCCCCCTACATGTTCTGTAACTTTTAACGCTTGCGTTAGCGAAATTAACAAGGTGAATATTTGAAAGTAATCGACTGAGAAATTTTGCTAACGCATGCGTAATGAGTTACAGAATGGGGGGGGCAGAAGCCTGTTACTCAATTGGGCTCACGAATGTGCTATCAATATAATGAAATGAACGCCCCTTAATAGCAAAATGGGAAATTTCTGAAATTAGTGGACGCTTAAGTCTGTTTCTGAAGCTAAATCGCTAGTGTTTGAACTGAATTTAGCCGGCATCTAGAGCTGAATTGTTGGCCTGAAATTGGGACCTCTAGTTCCAATAACTTGCTTCTAGTTCCATTAACATGCTCCAATGAATGAAATTATTGGAGGTCATTTGACGAGGAGTGAGTACGATAGACGTACCTCTGATATAAAACTAGGATTTGTCAGTAAAAATCGAAATGAATTGATTCTGGTCATCAGCTGTACTGAATATTTCCCGCTCATGAATTGTCTGTGGTCCCATTACAATCCAGACCCGATTGGACTGCTCTTCCCGTTCTACGAACCTAACAACTGTTCCTGAGAGTTTTTTGGGGTGCGGACTCGAGTCTTCCCCGAGCTCCGGGTGGGGGGGGCTGTAGGTGCCCGCTGGCGCCTACAGCTGTGCACTTCACACCCGTACTACGCGGGCGTTTCGGTCGATGCGCAGTTTGTCGTACGCGCACCGCCGTGAACGCCCACACGAAGCCGAGTTAGTCGTGTCACAGCTCGCCGCAGGCTTATAGTGTAGTGGGCAATAGCTAGATTCGAACCGAGGCCCGCTGGGTTGCGAAGCGAGTATTGTGTCCATTACAGTTACACCATCGAGGCGCGCCTCCCGGTTATGTACTGAGGTCGATGGGTCCCACTGTCCGCCTTTTCATTATTGTAAGCTGTAGTGACATTCTAGACTGCAGTGAGACAATTTACCTTTCCCGAATCATCTTTTACACCCAATCCAGTGGAGCCCTGTCTTGGAGCGCTCCCGATATTTGATTCTAAGATATTTATTTTCCCAGACGCTTCTGAAGCGCTGCTTTCATTCAAAAACGGCATCCCTTCGCCAAGAAATAACAATATGAAGACGAAAATAAAAGAAGAGGACGAAACCACTGACGATGACTTCACCGGAAGCAATAACTGCGTCGACGATAAAATGGCCATCGACCCTCTGTCGCCGCAGCATGAGGCCAAAGGATCACCTCCTCCAACGTTGAATCGAAGAGGCATGGTAAGTGTCATGTTTCATACGTCTGACGACCTACTATTTTGTACTAATACCCCTTCCTTTGATGCTTTTAAAAGCCGGCTCGCATTAGAAAAAAGAATCGGCTCTTCTACGACGACGATGTTATCACAACGGAAAACAACGTAGTTCCAAAATCATTACTAAGTCACCCAGGGGACGACCGGCTGTTAAGAAACACAAAAAGCCCAAAGAGCCGCCCGATGTAGTAGCTGTGAAAACGGAAACGACGTTAGTTTTACGATCAATTTTTGTATTTTTCCTTTCGCATTAATCTTTATTGGGTACGCTTTAGCGGGGACAGAAAGTTGAACCAAAAAATTGGTATGAAATTGAGGAATTTACTGAGGTTACCAAAGGCTCATAAATGGGTTTGCTACGAGTGGTTTTACAGTAACATTGATAAGTAAGTAGTAAGATTTCAAACCATTTGAATTGCCTCGTTCATTTTATTTTATTCTTTGTCTAGCGCTCTTTTTGGCGGAGAAAACGATTTTAGAATATGCCTGAGAGAATCATTTCCTCAGCTCAAAACGAACTCGTTGACTCGGGTAGAATGGTGTAAATTAAGGAGAATAATGGGCAAACCCAGGAGATGTTCTCAGGTAAAGCTGGCGAGTCATTATTTCATTAGAATCAACGTTGACGGTTTGTTTCTAACGATTCTAGGCGTTTTTCGAGGAAGAGAGACGGGAATTGGAACGAAAACGAGGGAAAATCCGACAACTTCAACAGAGGAAACCAACGGACATCAACTCGTGTAAAGATCTGCCGAATGAAATTCCATTACAAATCGTCATAGGCACGAAGGTAAATTACTATCGAGTACCTATTTATTTGACAGTGTCTACAATTTTAAACTTGAAGGTGACCGCAAGATTGAGGGGCTCACAGTCTCAAGATGGGTTGTTTACGGGCACGGTTGAAGCTTTTGATACTTCAAACAACACATACAGGATAACGTTCGAAAGACCTGGCCTAGGCACTCATTCTATACCTGACATTGAAGTTCTGGTAAGTCATTTTTTCAAATTATCGCTCGTTTCAAACGTGTTTGTCATACGATGATTTTGGAACAGACCTGTTTTCGATATTTTTTTTGTTCTAAAAAAACGCTTTTAAATAGCGTTAGAGCGTGTTTAATTTTCAGGGATACCTGATTAATGAATAATTTGTAGAGTTTTGGCTTGTTTGTTCCTTTTCTATTCCTGAGCTTTCGCAGTCCTGGGCTGGAGGCATCGTCGGCATACAAAAATAAGAAACAGAAAAATTATCTGACGATGTCCCGACGGCGGAAACTCAGGAAAAGAAGAAGAAGAAGAAAAAATAACTAATAATAATCATATCTTTCTTAATTTTCTTGTGAGGCTAATTGATGGTATTATTATTTAGTCAAACGAGCCTGTCGAAACAATTTCGGTTATTTCTATGATCCACGCTCTGAGACCACCCAAACGTGATTATGAACATTTAAACGATGTCCACCAAGACGGGCACGACACGAGCTCACAAAATGGTTTTCCTATGAGTGATTTGGAAAATTTCGTACGTATTCATTTCCACCCCTTCCCTTCCGCTGTTTTTTTTTATATATATCATATATTTTTAAATGTAGGTGAGGTTAAATAAATTGCTGGATATGAAACGAGTTAAAGTCGCGAATATTCGTGACATGAACATCGAGGTTGAAAGGAAAAGAAGCTATAGCATAGCGTTGAGCGATGATTTCGTTCGAAAGTACGCTTCGTCTGTTATAGAACTGGAAAATATTAACGCATCGCTCAGAGAACTGTTAGCTACTATTCAAGCGACATGCGAAGAAGTGAGTTCAATTTTTGTTTAGAGGCCACGCGTCCCACGAGTGTGTGGTTTATAAAGACGACAAATCCGTGACTACGCCGTTTTCACAGATACTTCCTGACTTGAACATGGCAGCCATTTTGACTCCGAGCGTTCTTAGGAATCAGACTCTTGAAGAAACTAAAAACTTAGTCGAAGAGTTGAAAACAACTGTAAAACACCCGTCAATTTTGAATCTAGTCATAGAGCTCACTGCATTGCTGTCTCAAATCAAGGTACCCCCCCTCCCAGAACAATATTAGTCTGCTTAATTATTAATATTGTACAATTTCTGATATTTCGGTTGTTCTGACTTTAGGGTTTGTGCCAAAATGAAAGAAGTAGCTACGAAATGGAAGTGATTTCTTCGTCTATTGAAGCCATTAAGAAAATCTTGTCGCCGTCGAATAAAGCGGTGTTTGAGAGCTGCGTGGAAATCCACGCTAGACACGTTCAAGCGGGACTGGCTGGTGAGGTAGGCACTTTCTCGATGTTTATGGGTGGCCGGCACTGACGCAAGGGGTCGCCAATGACTTTGAAATAAGCGACGAAATAGTTGTTTTGTTTTCCTTTTAATAGTTTATTTGTAAACCAAGTGAAGAATGAGTTGGAGACTCCTGAATTCTCATTTCAGAGGATTCAAAAATTTAGTTTTTTGTATCTATTTTAGTTTGTGGATAGTAGGCTTTGTACATACTTGCCATGAATTGGCCAATTTAAATATTTGAAATTACTTATTTACAGAAAAATCCTTTATCTCATATTATCTAAATAATCCTCCGGAAATTTTTTCGTTTCGTATTGAAATTTTGGTTACCGCTTTATTAAGTACGAGTGGGTTTTAACTGATGCGTCTCTGGCGATTTGACATCCCCAGCCTTATTTAAGGAAAAAAGTTGATTGCAATGTGTATTTTTGTAAATTTCTATTTAAGATGTCACTTTATAGGGCTCGAATACTGGTTTCGAGGTACATGCGTTTTATTGTAAATAGGATTACAGAGACAATTTTAAAATAATAAAAAGAGTTGAAAATTATCACAGTCAGTTCGTTTTAGATAGCCAAATAAGGTTTTGCTCCGTCAAATAGTCGTAAACTTTTCTTATTTTGTTTACGTCCATCTTCATCAACTGTCGAGCGTTAGCGAGTCGTAATCCGTTCTGTTTAGCACATTCAGAGACGAGTAGCTGTTTCAATTTGTAGTATGTGTGAGGTACAATTCGCACCGTCGAACACAACTCCTTCTCATCTTCGTTCAAAAGATTGTACCTGTCGACATCATAACAGTAATCAATGACACCTTATGCTTCCTATAAGTTTCATTCAAAAACAAACCCCGGCATGTTGTGAATGACCAGAGGAGCCACTGGTCGTTTGGCAGAGCGACCTCCACCTCCGAGTTCATCGGCAATTGAGAAACTATCTTGCGCCAATTCGTTCATGTACTTGAGCCTTTTTTTCTTCAGACTTTCGTAGATTCTAATCCCGCTCAAGTGTTTGATTCCGAGACTTCGGTAACTCAACAGGCTGTTCATCCGGCATCTAAGCTCGTTTTGGTAGTTGAGCCTCTCGATGAGGAAATCCAGGTCCACTCCCGTTAAAAGTTTCATAAATTTTAAAAGGGCCGTAAGTTTTCTCGTTCCAAATAAAATCTACAAAACAAAAAGTGAACCTATAGGACCGACTTCGAGCCCAGTTCTTATTTAAACGCTGATATTTCTTACATCACCGCATCTTTGAAGCATGGAGTAGTTTTTTCTGAAATCGATTAGAGCATGATCTCGTACTACGCGTTTTTTCACGGATCTTTCCGCCAATCTGAAGTTGTAAATCTGCCCCACAGTTACCTGAAGATTCTCGTACAGTTCATTGTCTTCTTTGATTGGAAAAACTTCCGAGTCTTTGTTTTCACACAACTGAGCCAATACAGTTTCCGCCAAATCGTCTATTTCAACGTCAAACTCCGAACGAATCGGATTGTAACCCGCGGCTACCGGTCCAGGAAACGTTTTCCCTTTTCTTTGATACGTCTGAAGTTTAACTTCGCTTGCCTGTCTGAAACTTGCTCCCGATTCACCTTTCCAGGCTTTTAATTCACTCGCTTCCAAATGTTTCAAATAGAGCTCGCGGTTCATAAGACTCGCGAAATCATCGTATGTACAATCCCTGGGATATGTGGCAATTCGCAAACTGTAATCGCTAGAACAAGACGAGCTATAGCTCGAAAACAATTCAGAGAAGACATCATCCTCCACGAATCTCAGCATGTAGCGACTTTCGCAATCTTTAGCTGATTTGCCGGGTAAACGCTGAGCGACGTCTGTCCAGTTGCCAAAGCCGAACTGTTCGAGAAGATCGAGCAGCTTGAGATCGTCTTCGAGTGTCCATTCCGCGTTGCTTTCAGTCATCGTTTATTACTCGGAAGCTTAGAAACCAAATTACATTATTATCAAGTATTACATCAAGCATTACTCAAGTATTACAGAGTTATCTGATACATTTCACTGATAAGCCGACCTTTCAGCGACCCGTTCACAATTATGATAAAGAAACAATCACCCTAGCGGAGAAGTTGGAAAGTATTACGGAATTTTACTGTTTTAGCATCGCTCCCATCCCATGGGGTCCCATGATTCCCAAGACAGAAACGGTTGAATGAGTTGAATCATTTTCCCCCAAAGGTGGAATGCAGCCGTGCGCGGCTCTAGCCGTCCGGCTATAAAAGTGACTCGTTGTACGTAAAGGACTATTCCCACCTAATGTGAAGTAACATATTTAGGCCCGATGGCGATTTCACCAACTTCTTAAACCAAGATCAACAACTAGTCACGATTACAATGTAAACACTTGTATCAAAATTCATATGGGTCGCTATTTCATCATCACGATCAACTTTAAACGAGATCAATTTTGTTGGTTAAAAGTGGGCCTAAGAAACGATGCGTTATGAACTATAACGAAGAATTTTAGCCCCCGAGGGCGCAGTGTTTCAGCTATTTTTGAGGCTTAAAAATGAGGCGAGTATAGTAATAGTAACGGTTTTCACTACAAACCAGTATGTAGGTACGTGGTTTTGGGGGTGAGAAGCTTGAATTCTGTGTTCATTTTGAGATTTAAAGAAGCTTTGGGTTTTTAACCTTACCGCAGAGGTAGTATATTTTAGAATTTTTCAAGTATTTTTATCGAATTTCCCAGGTCATTTACCTGTGAAAATAAACACCTTAATTTGACCAAAAAGTTGAATGTTCAAAATTCGAATTTTCCGATTTTCCTAATTTTTCCTGGACCCCCTAGTGGCCAATCAGAAAAAAGAAGCATGACTCGTTGAATCGTTGGTCCAATAGACCCCTCTACTATCACCAAAAAATTGCGATCAAAATCGGAGTTTCCACACCTCTGGCCTCTTTTGTAAGCTGAGCTTATAGGAGCTTAAGCCCCAATCAGAGCTTAGTAATTTGAATACAATAAAGGCCCGTATTCATAGTCGTCACTCGTCGGGGCCGTATTCAGAAACCATCCTTTACGAAGCGGAGTGGAAAAATGTGTTGGTTTTTAAAATTTATGTCATCTGTTTTGAAGCGCTTAAAGGAGATGGAAAGGTAAAGGTTGGTTTCTGAATACGGCCCTCAGGCCTCAGGCTAAGTATTCGCTTATTTCGACTCATAACAGATGATTCACTAATTGAAACGATCGATTTGAAGTCGCCTAAGCAAGTACGTTACAAAAGGTAGGTTCGCTTTTTTTGGGGTTAACCCGACTTATTAACAAATCCCTCTACCACCACTCCTAGTAAGAATAATAGCGGATCAGCGGAACGGGAAATGGTTGTACGCGAATTCTTATGTATGCAGAGCTTCACAAGGTCCTCATTTTTTGGATCTAAATCCAAAATCCTCTGTTCCAAAAAATGATTTAGATCAAAGATCCAGATCTTCGAATAGAAAAAGGATCGGGATCAAGATCCTTGGATTTTAAAAATCCTTTAAAGATCCAAGATATTTATTTTTTCAAAAGTTAAAAATTCAATTCGGAACTCATGCTCGGAACCGATGCTGCTCATGTCCATGACTCACCGACACACGTGTGACGAATAACAAAATACGAAAAATCAAAACGACAAAACTTTATGATTCACGCGGGAACACGAAGAGCGTGCGACGGGGCGAGTTGCGAACGAAGAATGGAAACGAACACGGTTTAAAAAGAGTGTGGGGGGGGGGGAGACCTCATGGTAGATTCGGTTAGTGGAAGATTGAAAGACAAACTGACAAAAGCCAAATCTGACAGAGCGGCAGTAACGGCAGGGAGAACGGCATGGGCTGGTTTGATCAGCGCGGGGTGGAGCTGAAACTTCAAGCTGACTATGCTTTTTATTTTTTTCGATGAAAGGAAGCAAACGGATCTGTAAAAAGATCTTGCTTTAAAATCCAAAATACTTTTTCCTAAGATCCTTTAATATCCTAGATCCAGATCCTTCGAAAAAGGATAATCTAAATCCAGATCTATAGATCCAGGATCTTGATTTTGATTTTATAACCGTAACATGATTTAGATCCGCAATGCTCTGTATGTTGGAAGTTTATTTATGTAATATTTATTTATTACAAAAATAAATAAATATTACATAACCAGATTTCACTGAAAAGTAGTGCAATTTTCATCGAAGGTTTCGTTCGATAGTAATAGTCAAAAACGTTCGGCTGCAGAAAGGAGTTATTGGAAAATTACTCATTTTGCGAATTTCCCACTGCGTTTTATTGCCACTTATCGGGTCTTCATAAAAACGCCATACATGACTCCTAATAGGAAATTTAACGAGCTTTCAGATGAGTTTCTTTAAAGTTTAATCGGATGGATAATTTTTGAGTTATAGGCCGAAATGTTACAAAAAACGTTTTTTTGCAGAAAATTTCAAATTGTTTGATGTTATGGCCCTGTCTTATGTTGATCTTCAAATGCAATTTCATATAATAGGTCTGATAGAAAATTCAATCAGCTTTCAGATCGTTTTTCATAGAAAAAAATTGGACCGAAAAACGTGGTTTTTGGGCCACCTTTTTTTCGCGTTTTTGTCGCATAACTGATACCCCTGATTTTTCCTGTAAGTTTCAAGGCTTTTCACTTATGTAAAATTCAATTCTGGACCACTTTGATTTCATGACATTTTCCGATTGGAACAGCCGTTTTTAAGTTGCTGCTGCCTTAGTAATCTTTATTAATTTTACCAAAAGTGGCAACAAATATCCATTTTAAAAAAATCAATACCGGTGAAACGGCTGTGTCAATTGTAACAAAAGAAAGAACGATTCGACGCAGAATTCAATGCTTTTCAAAAAATGAGAGGGTAACATTTTCCGTAGAATGCGACATTAAGGAGTTATAAGCAAAAAATTGAAAAAAGTTCCAAAAATGAGCAGTTTTTCGCGATTTTCTCAAAACGCACAAGGAAATATTGTTGGATCTCTTCAGATATTCGTGTTCCTCGCCCCAAAAAACATAGAATAAAGTGAAAAAATCGAAGACGAGATTTTTGTCCACGTAGAACTACCGTTTGACTGGACTATAGTTATAAATTAACTGAACCTGTGAATAACTGATGTTATAAATATAGCTGAAGCCACGACATTTGGGTTTTGATCAGTCGAATTTTTCCTTGAATTTGGGTTTAAGACGAGCCAAGCCTACGAAATTGGGCTCTGAAAGAGCGAAAGTTCGTAAAAATGGTTTATGAAGGAGCAAATCTCACGAGAATTTTGGTTTTGAAAGGCGAAGCCTGCGAAATTCAGTTTTGAAAATCTTGAAAATCCGCAAAATTGAAATAGGAAATTACAAAAGTCAGTGAAATTGGTGCCAAATTTGAAACATTTGGTTATGGAAGTTCGTGAGAACGTGACGGTGAAACGAGGCCCCTGCTTTGTTTAGATATAATGAACGTGAAAGATACTCGAAGTTACAGGCCCACCCGACGTTATTAGTTGAGCCGAAAAAGTAGGACAAAAAGTAGGACACGTCCGGAGAAAGTAGGACATCTGGTTCACCCTATTTTATGCGACTGTGGAGTCTATGCAGCCACACAATATTCCCTAGAAAAATTAAGCATTTTGATAGGTTCCATAGACTCCGCAGACGCATAACATACGTTTTGTGAACGAGGTCTAAACATTATCTGTCAAAAAATGTCTGAAATAAAATTGCTTGGATCCTTTGTTCGCTTCTGTTGATTTGTTTTTGTTGAAATGTTTGGGTAGGATACAGTTCATTGATCGAGGTTTGTTTCACTAGGTATAAATAATAGGCGAAAAACGGTCATATTAGGCCGAAAATGAATAAATCCGTAATTTGGCAAAATTTTCGACAGCCTATTGGATATCTCACGCTGATCAAAAAACTTTGAAAATAAAGTGGGCCACCCAGCAAAATTGGTTGTTCATAAAATTTACAATTTCCTCATTAAAATTGACAATTCACTCATAAAATCGGCAATGTATCCGCTAAAAAATTAAGTTTAAAGCCAAAAAACAATAGTTACTGTATAGTAATCACCTAGAAGGACATTGCCGATCGAGTCATGGGGTAAAATTAATAAGTTGATGGACCTACAGAATTTTTGAGAATAAGTTACAATTTCTCTTGAAATTGACAATGGCCCCGTTGTAAAACTCAAAAAATTGCTCAGTACTTGGTCAGCACTTGATGAGGTTTTGTTTTCAACACATGTAAAATAAGAGGGAAGGATTAATCGCAATTAATCGTGTCATAGTTTTACAACGGACCCAATGTCCTCACAAAATTGGCAGTTTACTCATAGAATTTACAATTTCTTTTATGGCCAATTTCACCACCGGGAGTTAGGTTGGAGTTACCAAACTCAAACATTGTGACGCATTTTTTTTCGTTTATTCTGAGTTAACGTAACTCAAACCTTAACTCTCGATGGTGAAATTCACCAGTAGAAAACTGGCAATTTCCTTAATTGAAAGTGTACTAAAATTGAATTTTTTCCCACAAAATTGTCTATTTTCTAGTCCCTTGCCGTGGTGCCCTCTCCATTCAATGTGAAGAATAGTGTCAGTGAATTTTTACATTTTGAGAAATTTTGCATGTCTACTGAAAGCTGTATATCGGTTCCTATTACAGGCCAAACAAAATATTTAAACATTGAATTCTGAAGGAAATGTTACGTTATTCAACGCAGAGGGGGGATCGAATGTGATCGTAATAAGGTGCCCCCCCCCCCCGATCCTTTTTATAATCCAATTGAATAAGGGCTTCTAGCCCACCTCCCTCCCCGGATGTTTATCGGTAACACGACTCGAAATGAACTTTTTCTTAACGACAGCGGAGGAAATTTGAATAGCTATTATAGGTATGTACTTATTTGTCCCGTGTTATACGTACGGTTATTCCCGCGCGGGGCTGGAATCGGAAGTGTGCGTGACAGGCTGACAGGACGCGAGACAGGAACGCAGCCAACAAAAGGGCGGGACATTTCCTGATCCAGGTCCCGCGGCGAGCACCCCTCGCAATTACAGACGCATAGAAAATGTATTTTTATTAAACCAACATCATGAATTTTTCAAGTTATTTCAGTCTTCGCCGTCAGATTCATTTAGATTTTCAAACAATTTGGGTTGTTTCCTTCTTTCATCTTCTAGGTTGAAGTCGATCCGCTTAAATGTATGCCTTTGTGTCCAAGCGAGAATGACTCCGGCCACGTAGAAGATGACTCCGAATAAAACCATAAAACTCAAGTACTGCATGTGTCTGAGAAAAGCTTCAAACACCCGACAGTGTAGCCAATTAATAGAATTGAATTAAATCGGTTCAAGTGCGGTTTTATACTTATTAAGTTATTACTCACCGGCATTTTGTATAACTGATTTGACGTTCACGTCGACTAAAATCTCCTGGATTTTCTCGTGATCGATGAAACAGGTATAATTTCCAGATTTCTCTTTTCTTGCATAGGTGATGTGCAGATTCGAGTACGTGTCAACGAATATGTCATCCTCTGTGTCAATTTCGTAGCTGTGTACCTTGATTGACACTCCGTTTCTCGTCCAGACGACTTTACTTCCAAAGCTCGCCCTTGAATAGGGGAAATTTTTACAAATAAATCGCCTCTCCACATTTGAGCGTAAGGGAGGATTAATCCGAATAAACTGCAATGCATTGGTATCACAGTTTTGTTTTTTTCTTTCTTTCTTTCTTTTTTCAGTCATTGGTACTATGTAAGCGTGACACTGACACCAGGCAAACCCAGATCATTTCTCCCAAACTCGGAATTATTTTCATTGGCCCTTACTCCGGACAGACTAGCGTGACATGATCGCCCTCCTCAAGCGAAATTTTGTTTTTATACTTGGGTTGAGTGGCGCTGTTACTGGACAGTTTACACGGTGAATAACACGATTCGGTAATAACGTAATTACTCAGTTTGGAAACATTTTGATGTACAGCCGGGAAAGTGGTTGCTAATGCTAACGAATGACAGGAAACTTCGTACGAGCGGAGCATGAGGAGATGGATGTCTGTGACTGTTGGAGGAATGATATCTACGAGTGTTTTAGTCTTGGCGGTCGTTGAACGGAGTTGAAGTTTGATTGTTGGAGGTTCGTAGGGTCTAGCTTCAGTAACAGTTTGCGTTCCGTCCGAGTCTTGAGTGGAGTCAAACGCTTCGTCTTGACGTTTGGACTTAACCCCTGAAAAGTCATTCCCATCAAGTTCAGGTTTAATTCGACACTCGGCCGTTCTCCGCCTAAGCTTCAGACACCCGTCACAGTTGCTCCAAGGACTCCATTCGGAAATGACTCTCAACTTGGTGCGAAATTTCGGAACAATTTGCATTTCTTGAGGGGGATTCCGAGCGAAGAATGAGTTCATTTTTTGATAGAATTCAAGAGAGTAATTTTTCCAGCCGTCCAAATTTCCCACGACTATTGTGACATTCGGAGAAATCACTACAAAAATTGATTTTAAAATAACGTATATAACGGCAGAAAAAGGAACGGAGTGGAGGCTATGGCATTACCGTCAATCATGTAGTTAAATTTATTCTCCACGTCCTCGCCTCTCCTGCCGTGACACTCATAAAGACCGGCATCTGCCGCCTCAATATCTTTAATTACCAACGAGTGATCAAATTTAATGTAAATTCGATTCCTCTTTACGTCAGAGTAGGTGTCAGGCTTCAGTTCGGCCATTGTCATGTTGGCTGTGAAACGAGGTCTAAAGTACCATATTTTGGTTAAGGAGTCGTCCTCTTCATTGCTGAGATTATTCCCATATTTTAGTAAAATTTGAAGTATCACAACAAAAATCAATAGAATGTTTACCAGTAAAAACATTTCAAAGTCACTGTTTTGTTGAGCGGGGCAGTAACAAATTCAATTTCGTCACTGATTTTCGCCCCGATCGGACGTGCCCGATTTCGACACTTACTCTGATTTGAATCGGCCCATGACGGGGCAGAGTACTTTGAAGTGGTCGGCGCTATTGTGCTGGTTGAGGAGAAATTCTTTTTCGAATTTGGACGCCAACTTGGAAAAATTGACTGGCCGAAATGCATCGCCACGGCGCTCAAAAGTACGATTTTCATCAAGATCATTTGGGCGTGTAACGTAATCTGTGGTTAGAAGAAAAACAGTAACCCCGGGGGGGAGGGGTTTCAAGCGCACGGACGGGGATACAATTACAGTAGGTCTCCTTTTCCTCTAAAATTTTCTAGAAAATCATTGATCATTTGAAGGGAAAATGAACACGAGCTCTACGAATTCATTGTAGAGCTGTCATAGCATCATATCCACTGTAGTAGGGATAGGAAGTGAAGAGATGTTTACATTTTGGCATGACAACGTTTGGTGTGTGTGCAGACATGGAAAGGGCTAAAAGCGCATTGTCTAACGATCTTCTTTATGGCCGGTAATTATGTAAATTATTAAACTTCTGCAGGCGAAACGCGACAAGGCAGGGAAGACTGGAAACATTATTTCGAAATGATTCCAACTTTCTGCCTTTTACTCATTTCTCTTCAGTTAACGCTTTAGAACTGAGTCGAGTGGTTTGCTGGGAGGGTTTCATTCTGTAGAGTGTAGGATAGAAATTAGAACCATGAAAAAGAAAAAACGCATGAAGGCCAGGTTTTTTTTTTTTTTTTTTTTTTTTTTTTTTTCAAAATATAAATTCATATTTTGTATTCTATCCATTTTGAATTATGATTTTACAACTCTTTTCTTTAAACAGGATGTCGTCAAGCATCCCGGTCAACAGAATGAAAGTTACATTCGCTACAGACATGGAAAAATCTGTGTTGACCAATAATTTCGAAAAACGGGGATGGGTTCAAGTCACTCCTGAAGACGACTGGAACTTTTACTGGTACACGAAAAATTTCGCCAATTTGTCATAATCCTTAACGTTATTTGCACATCAGGGCAGGGATCCAGTCCTGCCGCACATTGTTCAGCCTCGACAGTGGTTACAGAATGTCTGATTATCAGTACGTCGTTATTAATGAGACACCATTTTGGTAAATGTCCAATCCAACCGTCAATTGTTCAGGACAATCAATCACTTTCCAAATCACTACGAATTGACTCGGAAAGATCTTTTGGTGAAAAATATCAAGAGATATAGGAAAGAGCTTGAAAGAGAAGGGAGCCCATTGGGAGCCAAAGTAAATGGAAAATACGTATACTTGGACTTTATTCCAATCACATTTGTACTTCCGGCAGGTAAGTTGTCGAACGTGATTTTTTTTTGTCCCAAAGTAATTTGTAGGTATTTTATATCTTGAACTCCTATTTTGAATATGAAATTTCGTACAACAAGCAAGAAAAGTGAGCCAGAGAGAAGATAGTCTGAGCCTGGCCTGTACCTATTCTGTCTCCTACCTAATTGCTGCAAAGTTTGCAAATTCACTGATGTTTGTCTGAATTTTGTGGCTATTCGTCAAGCATTAGGCGCTCTAATTCCATTCAAATTAGGACCCGAAGTTGCAAATTCGGGTAAGTAGGTAAATATGTTTCTCTAATGGCCAATTTCACCAGCGGGAGTTAGGTTGGAGTTACCAAACTCAAACATTGTTTACATAAATTGTGACGCAATTTTTTCCTTAATTCTGAGTTAACGTAACTCAAACCTTAACTCTAGGTGGTGAAATTCACCGTAAATGTGGCAATTACACGGTATTAGTTAGGCTATGGCCACAGCCTCGTCTACTGAAAAAAGGCATATGAAATTGCAATTCCATGAAAATAAAGACCAGAAAATTCCAATTTCGCTAATATTTAGACCCAAAACTTGCAATTTCACGAATACTCATAGTGGAAACTTTTAATTTCGCGCGAATATTCAGCTACAAAATATTGCTACCTTGCGGCTATTCGTCAGACTTTGGGCGCACTTGTGGCGTGGCCCGCTAGAAAATTAAGACCGGATACTACCAATTTTGCGGATCTGGCAAGCCATAAACTAATTTAAATAAGGGGTTGGCACCCAAAAATAGCCAATTTCACGGGGTTTAACTATTTCCCCCCAAAGTGTGAAATTTCCAGTTGGTTGGTCCATTTTAAAAAGCGATTTCACGGGTCTGGCTTCTTTCAAAAACAAAAGTTCGCAGGGTTCGAAACCAATTTCGCGGGACTCACGGGCTCACCTAAAAAAAAAAAAGCCTAATCAAAAATGGAATTTCCCAGAATCGGCTAGTTGAGAATGACTTTGCGGCTCAGGTTCATCCCTAAAAAGCAATTTCATGGATTTCCCTGTGCAAAAGCGTAATTTCGCGATATTGTCCAATTCAAAAAGCAAATTCTCGGTGTTAGGTCATTTTTAAGAGCAATTTTACGGTGCTGACTCATTTCAAAAGCATTTGGACAATTCAAAACAATTTAGCGGGAGTGGTTCACAAAAAAAAGCATTCGTCTTGTTCAAAAATAAAATTTCCCAGAGTTGGCACGGTCACGGGGATGGCTAAATGGAAAAACGAAATTTCGCGGGTTTGGCTCATTAAAAATTACTTGCGCAAAAGAGCAATTTCAATACCAAATTTTGCTCTTTAATTTGATCGACTCGAAAAGCAATTTTGTGGGGCGTGACTTATTCAAATGTAAGAAATTTGGTGGATTCAAGCTCCTTCAAACCCCACATTTCGTGGATGTCTCTTATGATTTGCGGACAATTGATTTTCCGTTCAAATTTAGCCAGTGGTGGTAGAATTGCACTCATGGACGCTTTGTGGCCATGGACAATTTTGCGAATGTTCATGCCTAAAACTGGAAATTTCGCGAAAATAAATATAAGAAACAATAAATTTCTGGAATATTTATTCCAAAACTTGCAATTTCCCGTATTTTTTTATAGCTCAAGAGTGATACTTTGTGGCAATATTTCAGGCTCTGGGCGTTGTCGGGGCCGGTTCCAGCGGTCACTAAAAAAAGTCCCCGAAACTTGCTATTTCGCGAAAATAAAGGCCAGAACTAGCAATTACGGCAGGGCAGGGATCCTGAAGGTTCGAAATCCATCGTTTTCGGAGTCAAATCCGCGAAATAATGCAGAAATTAAAGCTTTAAAAGGGCATTGCGGCAAAATTGGGCTCAATTTGAAGTGTGATTTTAAAATGTTGTTTTGATGTTTACTTTTTGAAGAGGCCGCAACGATCAAGGGTGGGGAAAAGAGAAAAACATTTTTAAGGGTTACAGGGGTTTACATTTTAAAACCACATTGGAAGTTGGGCCAAATTTTGCCTATATTTCCTGTACTTACTAAAATTCGATTTTTGAAAGAAGGGAAAAATGCAAAATTGAGATTTTGAAATAGCTAGAACCGCGAAATTTGGATTCAGAAGGAGGGAATAAACCAAGTGAAATTCGGGTTTTAAAGTTCGGGACGAACGGCTTTAGGGTTTTAAAGAGCAAAATTAGCTCGTCGAATTAGCCAAACTGCGAAGCTGATTTTAGGAAGGGTAAAACGTATACATTTTTGAAAGAGCCAAAATCACGGAATTTTGGTTTGAATAATATTGTGGGGCGAAACTTCCAGTTTGTTGGTCTTACGCTAGATTTTTTGTTCAAAATAGAAGCTTGCGATTGCTATTGAGCCAACCGAGTGAACAGAATTTCAAAATTTGCCTATAAACCGCCAAGGCGACGTGTAACACAACTTGGCCGTTTATAGTCATTACTAAACTGATTCTAGATTACAACATGTTCGTCGAGGAGTACAGAAAGAATCCTCAGAGCACGTGGATCATGAAGCCTGTTGGGAAAAGCCAAGGAGCGGGCATTTTTCTGATAAACAAATTGTCAAAATTGAAGAGATGGTCCAGAGAAGCTAAAGCACCGTTCAATCCAACAATAGCGAAAGAAACATACGTCATTTCAAAGTAACTTTTTCGTTTTTCAACTGCAACGGCTCATATCCAGTGGCAATGGGCTTCATGGGGAATGATGAAATTTTCAGGTACATCGAGAACCCTTTGCTCATAGGCGGCAAAAAATTCGATATGAGATTGTATGTTTTGGTGACGACATTTCGACCTCTGAAAGCTTATTTGTTTAAATTAGGATTCTGCCGGTTTTGTACTGTCAAGTACGATACGAGCATCCAGGAATTGGACAATATTTTTATTCACTTGACCAACGTATCTGTCCAACGTCATGGGGTAAAATGTACAATAAATTATTCGGTTTTTAAAAAGTAAAATTGAAAAACGTTCACTCATGCCCATTGCAGGGTGACTATAACAGTTTACACGGGGGGAAACTCAGCCTGGAAAATTTACGTCTCTATCTGGAAAGTACCAGAGGAAAAATTGTGACTGACAAATTGTTTGAAAACATCTCGTGGTTGATTATCCACTCGCTCAAATCAGTCAGCTACATAATGGCAAACGACAAACATTGCTTCGAGTGCTACGGCTATGATATCATCATCGACAACAATTTAAAGCCGTGGCTAATCGAGGTTTGGCTAAATAACATAAAAGGTACCTTCGATTGTAGATCAAAGCATCTTGTCCATGCCCAGGTAAATGCATCTCCGTCGCTAACATCAACGACGGTCAACGATAGAATATTAAAGAATAAATTGGTAGACAACATTCTTTCAGTGGTGCTACCGCCCAGTGGAATACCCGAGTAAGTCGAAAATGAAAAGCACTAAAATTGTATCGCACAAAGAGCTCCATTAATAATTGACTCACGATTTTTAGCGCTAAATGGAGTAAAAATCCCCCGTCGAGCGCTCTAGGAAATTTCGAACTCTTAGTTGACGATGAAATGATGCTGGCTCAAGACCCAAAACAGAAAAAGTCGCACAAAATGAAGTCTCAAAAGTCAGGAAAGAAAAAATGAAAATTAAAGCACTTGTGGAATTTAAGTTTTTTATATTAAATTGAAATGATCGTTTTCATTTTTATATAAAACAAATTACTGAGGGGGAGCCTTTCCTCGTCCAAAACCACCTCTCTGCGCAAATCGAAAAAATACGTTGTTTAAATAAAACATATAAATGAAATAAGTTGATGAGTCAATCATGTCTCTACTCACGAATTCAAGGTCACCAGTTCCAGCTCCAACGTCGGCTTTTTTGTCGGCCTGTTGAGCTGGAGCTCTTCGGTACGTCGAACGGTCCTCTTCTCCGCGGGACGTGTCGGCACGGGATGGGGCGGGAGCTCGTGGTCTAGCGGTTTCATTTCTAGTTGGACGCTTCAGAGTTGAAGGTACAATCTATGCAAATACAAGGGAAGGGGGCATTAGACAGAAGCAAAAAATATTTAAAGGGTACGCTATAAACAAAATTACCTCAGGGGGTAAATTGAGATAGCCTCTGAGGAAATTGATGCCCTCGTTAGTCAAATACCAATAAAAGTGCCTCCATGCGAATTGTTCTTTGACGTACCCCCTGGACTTCAAACTCTGAAAACAGACGAAACAAGAAGTTTAGAGCAGAAGAAAGAAATCTAGGCGGGTTACGGTCAAGGAACTGATTTCTTCCAATGGGACCCCGGATTACCGGGGCAGGCGTGAGCCCACAAGGTAACAGAATCTGAAAGGAGCCTTCACATTTGAACAGTTACAGCTCAAACTTCAAACTTAATCGAACCTGCGCGTGTTGCTCTCAAAGTTTTAGCTGTGTGTGTGAAATGGCAGATCCTGGGGCGCACAATCAAGTTTAGCTTTTCCCGCTCTATAGCCGAACGATTCTGAGAGGAAAATTGGTCATATCGAGCCCTAACGACACTAGCCAGATTCTCATCAGTTTACGAGATATTCAGGAACCAGGACGCTTTATACTTTTAATTTTAATTTTTTACTACTACGTACTTTGTACTACTACTACTTTTAATTTTGTACTACTGTCGAAAATAGACTCTTAAGTAGTAGTAAAGGCCTAATTACACCAACCGAGTAGCTCGGCCGATTACTGAGTGTAAAGCCGGATACACACATGCGGTACTTGCCAAGTAACGAGAAACACATTTTGAAATTCTCAGCTGGTTGGTTTCTAGGCAATTGCTAGAAATTGATTGGATATTTTTCAAGTTACTTGGCAAGTACCGCATGTGTGTATCCGGCCTAATGATTAAAGGCCCGTTCACAAGCTCTATGTTAACGTTCTGTGGAGTCTATGCAGCCAAACAAATGTATTCCCTCGAAAAATGAAGCATTTTCGAGCATAGACACCACACAACACAAACATAGAGCTTGTGAACGGGCCTTTACACCTGGGTTTTACTCGGCCGAGCACTCGGTACGTGTAATTCGGCCTTAAGCCTCGAAATTTCACATTTTTTAAAGCAACGCTTATGAAGGGGCGTAGTCAGGCTAACATGTTTACGGGGGCTCGACCAAGATCCCCCTTTATGTCCCGGTAACGCCGATGACTAGTCTGCAGATTTCAGCCCTTTCAACCCAATTTGCACTTTAAGAAATAAATTTCACAGATTTGACCCTTTCAAAATCCAAATTTTTTGGACCATTGCTCACAAAAATCAATTTCATGGGTTTTGATTCTGTAAAAAGCAAATTCACGGGGTTGACCCGTTTACATAAGCAAATCCGTGCGTCGCACTTTCGGAGTCAAAATAGTTCACGGATTTGGCATCACAGAGAACAATTTCACGGTTTTTGCTAATTCCATAACAAATTTCGCCACTGGCACCTACTTTGTAAAAGGCAATTAGTCAATTCGGGCTCTTTCAAAAACTAATTGAGCGGATTTGGCACGTCAGAAATCAATTTTGCAGGGATTTTACATCCCTAAAAAAGTGAATTTCAAGGTATTTCATACCGCCTCCCACCAAAGTTGAATGTTCATTCATTTGAAAGAGCAAGTTCGCGAGGGGTTTTTTATTTTGATTTTTCAAAAACCAAATTTCGCAAGTAGTCCAGTCAAATTAGAATTTTACCTTGCAAAAGCTCCAGCATCATTTTTTATTTTTTTATCTTGTGTTGTAACCAGATAACATTGATCAGCCACTTTTCACCGTTAGCTGATTTTAAAATGTTGCTAGGGGGTGACCCCCCTCAATTTTTATCGCGAAATTCAAATTTAACATTGAACACATTTTACAGGCTCCTGAAACACCTTAAATTGGACTAACTTTCTTATTTTAAATTAGAAGCTATATTTTTTTAATTTTTATTTGAAATCCTCGTATTTTTTCGGATATGAACGCACGTGTACCGCACGTATATCGAGTCGGTTGCAGTGGGCGAGGTTCCATTTAATTGTTACTGTTAGGATCTCTAGAACGAAGTCCGAGTCGCACGTAGTCGGCTCCAGTGTGCGGACGGCCTAAAGGTCTATTCACACACATCAGTGCCGACGTCCGGGAAGTAAAATAATATTCTCATATGGGAATTAAGAGGCTCGTTCACACAAATCCGGCACGTGACCCTTCAATTTCCATTGAGAATAATATTTTATTTGCCGGACGATGCACGTCCTGTTCAAGGCACTGATGTGTGTCAATCAACGATATATAAATGAACTGGGGGCCTATTCTCTAACTCCGAAGCAATAACTTTTTCACAGTCATATGTTTATTTCATTAAGTTTCTTCAAACAAATGAATGAAATAGACACATGGCTGGCCAAAAAAGTTTGCTTGTTGTTAGAGAATAGGCCCCCAGGATTGCTCATCACGGCTGATAAAGACCATCTGATAATAGCCATCAAATAGGCTCCCATAGTGGATGAGAGGGGTGGAGTTTCAAAATAAAGCTTGGGTTTCCTAGGAAAGCGGTGCCGTAATATTACGTTAGAAAACATTCCATTTTAATTCACGCCAGTAGTTGCCTGGGGAACGGTCAACTGGCATGATTTAAAAGGAGATGTTTTCTAACGTAATATTACGGCACCGCTTCCCTAGGAAACCCAAGCTTAAGTGCCATATTGCCATAACTACACAAGGAGAGGGACAGGGTGATTGTTTCCCAGGGGACGACCTGCCCCCTCCACGCCCCTCCAGTTCTCTGTGAGCAATCCAGGTTTATATGTATATCGTTGGTGTCAATCGACCTTTAATTACACCGAAAAACAAAATGAATCAGTTGTTGAGTAAATATTTCAAAACGAGTGTCTGCCAAAAGCTACTACACGGCTACCTCCAGGAAAACGACTGTCGGTCTCAAATACGTTACTCCCCCAGCCTAAAAATGCCTCAAGAAGTCCCAGAGCTATCATATAACACGATTTTGCACACCGAAGGCCCAAGAACATGGTTCCAAATTATTTGAATCAAGTGAGAGGATGGTAAAAACGCAATCTTACTCAGTTATGCCTTGAATTCTATTAATTTTTTAGAAGATCGGTACCAATTCACTTGCGGGTTAACCACTTTATGCGCGTGACGTCAATTTTTTTGGGAGTTGACGTAAACAGCGTTTCAGGACCATCAAGGGCTGCATTAGTGGGCAAATAAACAAGGATTGTAGACTCGCCGTCGAACCCACACCGAACTTCTTGAAACCGTTCGTTGTAGCACTAGAAGGATTCTGCACCCAAGAGAACGAATTAAAATTACGGACGCCAATCAAGAAACGCTGAGTTATAAAAGGGGACACATCAGGTCATGGCTTAAGTGCTAAAAATTAACAGCAGAGCCTGAATAAAAGTTAGCTACACCGTTCGTGCTACGAAGGTACCCGATCCTAAAACGTCTTACGGTGTGGGCTTTTGGAATACACAGAGGTAATTCTCAGTAAAACAAAAAAAAATTAAAATTAAAACGCGCAATACCTGCATGGTTTTGATGACTTCCAAGTTAGGGATGGCATCCAACTCGGGATGTTTCAAGGCATGATAATCTTTTTTCGCCACCATGACCCCCTCCTTGAAGAGTGTCTCGTAAATAAGGTGACGGTTCTTTTTCGAAATGAGCATCCTGGGAATTAAAAAACCATGTCATAACAAACTTCGAATTCGAATAACCTGCGTTAGGCGGGGAGAAACACACATGGGGGTGTCTGAGAGTCAAACACCAAGAGCAAACTCGCGTTTGTTTTATTCAATACTACGAAGGGCCACAATTTCAACAAGATTCACTTTAAGCCCTAAGGCGAAGGCAATATTAAGATGATGCAGGATTCAACTTACATCTTGAAAAACTTCGAGATCACACAGACACAACACGCACTCACAAAAAAGACACGACCATTTGGTCTTCGAAAAGAAGTAACGTAACCTTCTCTCAGGATAGCACCCATCAATGGAAAACTTTATTTTCTAGTGTTTTTAAAATTTTTTTGTACTCGAGCGTTGATGAATGTCTGGAGTAAAACAATTTTCTGGTAAGAAAAGTACTCAAAAATTGTGAAGAAAAAGCTTGGTTTACAACAGTTCACAACCTGTTTTCCCGCGTTTAGAAGGTCGCCAGACGCGCTCACTACGAGAAAGAGGCCAAACGCCCATAGAGAAAGAAAAAGAATTCTCGTTATTCTTCATTAATCTTTTCTCATCCTCAGAACTAGAGCTCATAATTAGTATTAGTATTAGTTATTAGGGTCAATAGAAAAGTGAAAAATTAGGCCCGTTCCATCGTTTCGCGACTGCTACACTTTTGAAGAAAAATCATCTGGTTTCATTCAATTTTTCAGGATAAGTCAATGAAATCACATAGTACATGGTTTTCTTCACTAGTGTAGCTAGTGCAAAACAAAGGAACAGACCTATAAACATGTGAATCATGTGAGACGAGATGATATAGACATCAAAAGGTACAATTTACTTACACAGGCTGTGAAATTCACTCTCATCTCGCCTTGTGGGTTTCACTTATCTATTACAACTCCTCAGCCCTTCAGAGCAGTCATATCCCGTCCTCTCTGAATTTGAACATATAAATGATAATGGAGAAAACAAGTGGAAGAAGTCCTGGCGCTACGAAGTGCGGTGGTCCGACATAATTAGGAAAACCAAAACAAGTGACCTTTCCGGAGGTGTCCAGCACACATCCGGGGTAGGGATGGAATCGGGCCCGGCCCGACTTTCTCAGTGGTTCGGCCCGGCCCGGCCCGACTTTCTCAGTGGTTCGGCCCGGCCCGAAGCCCGACTTTTCCAACTTGAATGAATACTTGTGCCCCCCCCCCCCATTGAGCCAGTTAAATCGTTCCAAAAGTAGGGATCGTGATGAAGGTTGGTAGTGGGGGTTTGGTGATGATTAGAGGTTTAAATACCCCCTCCCCTCACCGGAAGATTACTGACGAGGAGTGAGGTTTTTAATTATATAGGTTGCTCAATACACTTTAATTTTTTGCTAATTATATACTAATTATATTGATATAACTTTTAGTATTATGATTTATGACGTATTAAATAGTAACGGCTGCAAGTAATTATAATTTCGCTCCATCACCGGATGCGGATTGCCTGCAGTAGGTGATACTTTTCCCTCTGATCACAATACGCGCAATTCTATTTTCTACACTATAATCACAATTAGTGGACCCCCCT
Source organism: Corythucha ciliata (assembly GCA_038030265.1). NCBI lineage: Eukaryota > Metazoa > Arthropoda > Insecta > Hemiptera > Tingidae > Corythucha > Corythucha ciliata. The sequence goes on along the minus strand of CM075937.1, from coordinate 27,509,006 downwards.
CCCCATTGTCGGATCTAAAGGGGGGGGGGGGTAACGGCAGTATTACCCTCGCTGAGAGCTGGTCAAATCGCTGTAAACAAATCCCAAGTAGCAAAATTACGTTAATTTTACGTGAAATATTCGACGAGAACTACGTAAATTTTACGTGCATTTCACGTGTCATATCGACGTTAAAATCACGTGAAAATGACTCCCTTTTCTGGTAAATATTTCGTAATTTTGATGGGTAATTTTTCGTATATTTCACGTAAATTTTTCGAATACTTTACCGTCAATTTTACGTAAAATACACTGACAAATCTACGAATAATTCACGGTGAATATTGCGCAATATTAGTGGTTAAATGTACGAATATTTAACCATTAATTTTACGAAAAATACACCGGCAAATTTACGAATAATTTACAGTGAAATTTTCGCACAATTAGTGATTAAATGTCCGAACATTTAACCATTAATTTTACGTGAAGTGCACCGGTAAATCTACGAACAATTCACGGGCAATATGTATCCCTCCATTTAATTGGCTGGTCCTATGGCAACTCTGCTCCGAAAACGTTTCAGACACCTTGCTGGAATAGACCTGGCGAATGGCAGTACAAAATTAGGCTGATCTTGATATAGCCGTAAAAAATGTATAGTTCCAATTCACAGAAGAAAATAAATATGAAACATATTCATACCTATATCAGCAATGATGATCATTTTGTTGTCCCTTCTCTTCAAAATAGCTTATGATATTGGAACCACCGATTTCAAAATATAATTTGATATTTTTAGTAAGATCGCTTAAACTACGTGGGTTAGTGGGTAATGCATGCGAAGTTGTAGCCGTAGAAGCCCACGTTGTCAGTCTTTCCTCGTTGAGGTGCGTCAAAAACGGACCGGTTTCGGTTGCTCGCCGTCATCAGCATATAGACGAAAACTGTCAGGCTCTGCGAACGCACATAAATAATGTTTCACGATTATAACTCAAATAAGAGCACGATAAAATGGCTATGATGGCAGGGGTGGCTGGTGCCGCAAAATTTTGGCGAATTCACTTTGGTTTGAGAAACGCTCTGTGGCCACAAAAAAAAATTGTTGTAAAAATCAACCAGGACTACCAGAAGGGTTTCGAGCTGATTCAATTACGGTTTGGGGACAAAATCTCTTTTACTCGATATCTTGGAATTCATCAAATATTTGGGTTGGGTACCCCAGAAATTAGAATTTTCGAGAGGTATATGGACGTGAACTAGTGGCGTGGTTATGAGGGGCGGGGGGAATATTACGGCTCTGGTACACGATCAATAATACTGACAATATCAAATGGCAAACACGGAAATGTAAAATACATCGAAAAGTGTCCAACTGTGTAAACTTCAGCTGTAGTATATTATTGATCGTGCACAATGGCCTTTCATATGGGTTTCAATAAACCCAACCGTTTGGAGATCATCAGAAATCGGTGCCAAAAGTGATTCTGAAATAAAGGCGTACCACTTTAACTAGAACTAGAACTACGACTGAGATGTCGGTTTGGACACAATTTTTCCTACAAATACCGATGTAATTTTGTTTATAACATTTCCCCAGAAACTTATAGGTTTTCCATTTACATAAAGTTCTGCGCCTCCCATTTCCACCCAACTTCTCCAGTAACATATGTTTTAATTCAGGGAGGACGAGTAGAAGTGAACTGCTGCAGAGCAGAATTTTATGAAAAATGGAAAATACTTAAAAAACATTAAATGCGCCAAACACTATGAACTTACCCATCACAGTTTTGTGAACACGTGTGTTTTCAAACGATCTTTTCTCTTCTTTACGGGGTCAGTTAAAAAACGCGCCTGCTTTTCGGGCCTTGACGTCGGACATCATATTAAGTGAACCGCTACTTTTGGGGTACTGGCCATAATTTTTCCTGACCTCTTCTTCTGAAAAAAGTTGTACATTATTGAAACGGTAGTAATTCCATTGAATAATGCGTGGAAATTAAAAAAGTGATAAGTACCTACTCACTTGTTATTTTGCGTTATCGTTGTCCTCGACAGCAAGGGAGGGTTCCAAGGCCTCGAACCAGACCCTCGGCAGAGGCTAAGCTCCATGGTCATTTTCATCGACGAAGACATTCGAACAAAAACCACATAAGTAAAGCTTTCAACACCGAAAATTATGAGCTTCTCTTCACCTTTTTTAGGGCTGTGTATTGGGCCCTTGGGCCCAACTCATCTATTCTTTCGCAGGGCATTGTCTATGCCACATGAAAAAAAGGGAGAACAACACCAAAAGGCACAAATGAGGCCCACAGCTACAAGGCGAGCTGTGTAATGCAGCAGAGTAATACAAGAAAAATTGATTTGACATACTCTTGAGCAAAAAGAAAAAGAACGTCGCCCACGTCGTTAAAACAACTTATAAGAGCTGAAAAATACCCCAATAAATGCTGATAGCCAAAGACAGTGAGATGCCACGAGCTCGTTCGGCAGTTCGAAACTAACTTGAAAATATGATGAGCGTGATTTCCTACCACGAGTTCCATCAGTTCAGCAGTCTGCGCGTTAGTAAAGTAGAAAATTGTCATACACGTAACGACACTGAGAGTGAGTAGAAATTGACGAGTGAGACAGTGATCTTGTTCACACACGAACTACAATATACAATTCTACAAAGCGTGAATAGAAAAGAGTCGGAATTTGAAATCCAACCACACATTGCACGTTGCACGTGGATTCGAATACGATAACAACGGAAAACAACCACCTTATCAGTTATCAAGAAAGCTCCAACGGACGTAAAACGTCATCAGTTCTTCGAATACGATTCTTTTCTTCCAAAGTTAAATTAAATTTATTGTTGTGTAAAATGAATTATATTTCATTTATTAAGATGGATTTCTTCCCCCCTCACATCATGAGAGCAGGCCAGATCATTTTAAAAGTCGGCGATGGTCGGGAGGGCATGTGGTGTGGCGAATAAAAGCAATATTTAACGCAATTTCAGACCTATGCAAATTCCTCATTATTCCACTTCGTTCGGAGCGTTCAGCTTTCTAAAGTTCCATTGTGACGAAAAGAGAATTATTCAAGTTAAATCAGAAATTAAGGTCTGGAACGACGGATTCCTTAACGTTCTGTTCGTCCGGCAAACGTTCCATGTGATCTGGGAAAGCCCAGGGGAAGGGAACAAGAGCGATACGGAGCAGACGTAGAAGAATCAAAAGGTAGAAGGGAAAGCACGTGTCCAGCGCACGTGGAGTGCCACCACTACCCATTTGCACTTCTCACAAATTAATGCCACTTGATTATCCTTGTGCTCCAAAATTCTGCTAGAGAATTCAAAATAAAGACCTTCAAGTACTATTTATATTTTCAGAAAGGTTTAAGGTTGGTGGGGGATAGCAGGGGACAAATGTTTGAAAAGATCGAGAAATCCATGTTACATCTGCTGGCGCTTCAGAATTCGGTTCAATAATTGTATGTAACACACGTCTGCATTCACCGCGAGAAATTTCTCAAAAAAAAATTAAGGGGAATGGGTATTGAGGGATTACATTTGAAAAACGCTGAATTTCACTCGACTTGGGTAAACGATTTTGAGGAAAATGTATAAATGATTGGATAGAATGTTTGGCCCATTTTCACCATGAAAATTGATCACGCTTAAAATTGATCGTGATTAGGTGTCAATAGCGACCCATATGAATTCTGATGAAATTGTTTACGTAGTAATCATGATTAGTCGTTGATCGCAGTTAAGACTGAGCTTGTAAATAATTAGAATGTACTGTACACGCATTTTTAAAAACAGAAAATTCCTATTAACTGAGGGAAAATACATGTACGTGCAAAAACCGTCAAAAAGTTATCGTCAAATTGACGTAAAAATGCGCACGTGTTGGTATTTCACCAGAAATTTACGTTAAATTCTGGGAAAATACATACACGGGCAATAACCACAAAAAGATTATCGTCAAATTACGTTAAATTCACGTGAATTACGCACTCGTTTAATTTACGTTCATTAATTCACGTTAATATCTCGTGAAAATAACGAATAATACGTAATGTTCACGGCCAACACCAAAAATTAACGTAAATTTCACGTGTTTTTGCTACTTGGAGGGGGGATGGTGGTGGAGGGTGTACAGTGAGAGGGGGAGGAGTTACAATTACCCCCACCCCCAAAGAGGTCCCAGATCCGACCCCCCGCCCTTTGTTCATAAAGATATCTATGTGCTCCAGATGCGACGAAACATGGGTACTTCGAAGAAAGAAAAGTTCAACGAACGGCATTGTACATATGTATTTGTTGTTGTATTGCGCATGTTCGGGCTTTCGGGCTTTTTTCGAACCTCAGCCCGGCCCGACCCGAAAATAAAGTGTAAGGCCCGGCCCGAGTCCATCCATAATCCGGAGACTTCTAGTATGTTTACCTCCAATAAACTAACAGTGGAAAAACAAAAATTCACTAAACTGACCATCATGTCGACTACAGGGTGTTCCAGGAGGAAACGACAATACTTCCACATGTTGTACTACTAAGTAGGGCGAACCAAAATGACTATATGGACATAGGGTCGGAAACGCTTTGTTTCAGAGTTACAGGGAATTTAGTGTTTTTTAAGCCAAATCACCTCTTTTCCACAAAAGGCGGTCTTAACGGACTAACCGTCAACATAGAACAAAATAAACTTCATTTATGAAAAGAGCACAAAATTTAATTTGGACATCTCACGGTTTAAATAAGTAAAGAGTGTGCTCTCGTCCTCGTCTACGACACCTGGGGCCTTAGTACGAAAGTTCGGGAAAAAATGCCGCAAGCGGGATCCAAGGACGCCGAATGAGAAATAACATTATCCCGCCATAGCAACCGCATCACGTGGCATTTTCACACGGGTTCGTACTAAGGCCCCTGATGTTAGTTGGACGTAACCCAAGTAACACAAGAGCTCCGGTAAGCGAAGATCGTGTAGGTTTGAGCTTCCTTAAAATTTGTGTAGAGCTTCAGTGCAGAAGAAGTATACTACCGAAGCTGGAACTTCTTTAATGACTTGTGTAAAGCATTATGGAAGTTATACTGACAGGTGTAACAGCGGGACATGATTTCAATTTCCATTGAGCTTCGGAAAGGCTTCACCATTCATATTTGAACTTCTGTTGCTCTTCCCTTAGTCAATGTAACCGAAGCCGTAGGAAGAAATTAGGTTAGTTCCAGGACTATTTTTAAAGAAGTCTTATGGAAGTGGACATCCATTAGACTTCTTTTAAACTGCTTACAACAAGCTTTATCTTGCTTCATAAAGCCTCTGTAGCATACGCTATAAAGCTTCTCTTCGACTCACCTGATTACCAAATCATTTTTCACTTTTGTCTGTGCTGTGACGTGGTAGTGTGGCGCACGGAACGACGCACGGAAATTTGGTCCAGTCATCTGCTGGATTTCCGGGCTTTTTGAAAGCATTAATCTTGGCGCTCTTAGGTGGCCAAAAAAGCAATCCGTCTTTCTCCAATATTGATGGAACTGCTGTAATTTTCAACTCCCCCTATTCAATAGTTTGGACGATCTTGAAAGAAAAGCCTGCTTCCTCTTTTTCGTCCATTTGTGCTAATCAGTTCCCGGAAAACAAGAAAATACATAATTAACATCAATTAATTGTGTTATACGCATGTAAGTACACACGGGTGTTTCAGAATAACTACAAAAAAGTAAAATGGGTTAAAATATAATTGATTTGCAATCAAAAAAGCCAAATATATCATGGTCCGAAACTCAATAGTTTCCGAGATATGATTTTTCAATCGTTATTTAGAGCAGTATCTCGCTTTTCTCAATAAAATGAGATTTTGTCGTTTCCAAACGAACTTCTGGCGCCGGATTTGCAAAGAACACATTTTTTTTTTCTGTTAGGAATGACAGTTTCCGAGAGAATGAGCCATTTTTTATCACCTCGACACCGGCTCAAAGCTGCGCAAACTGGAAAATGCTCAATTTTGTGATAGAAGTCAACACTAATAGCGTTTCCCATTTGCCATCTCTTCACTGGCACGTGGAGTGTATGTGACGTCGTTGCACTGGCAATAAACATGTAAACACCTGGTGTGCTGTGGCTTCAAATGGAGCAGTTTTAAGCTATAGCTTCGTCATTATTTCTTCCTCCGTGCGGTTTATCTGTTATAAACCTAAAGTTAGGTTTACTTGCACCGTCTAATTTCTCGAGGCAGAAAATGTTGTATACAAGCACTGTGCTAGCGCAGGTTGCCGTGGCAAATGGAGCAAAATCTCAGTTACAGTGGTGCGATTCAATTGACAAATGGAGCGCCAAAATTCTTATCAGGACAACAACAGTGTACACCATTGTGGAATTCTCTTGCAAATGGTTAACGCTATAGGTAAATCACGATGCACAAAAACGTCATTTTGATAAAAAAGGACTCATTCTCTCGACAACTGTCATTCCTATCAGTAAAAACGTGTTATTTCGAAGGCCGCCAAAAATTCGTCCTAAAAAACGCTTGAAAATTCTTATCTAGGAAACTATTGAGTTTCGGACTATGGTGTATTTCGCCTTCTTGATTGCAAATCAGGCCTACTTTCTCCAATTCATTTTTTTGCAGTTATTCTGAAATACCCTATTATAAGTAGGGTTGGCAGACGTCGTTGTATTTCACGGGATAGTCCCAGCTTTTGCTAATTGTCCCGCATCCTTAGACCGGTCGTCCACTGGAAGCGTTCTGAGCGACGCTACAACGAGCGTACATCCAAAAAGGCTTAAATTGATTTCACTGCAGCTAAGCATACAGTGGACGATGTCACGCGTTCAATTTGAGCCCTTGGGGTGTACGCTCGTTGTAGCGCCGCTCGAAAACGCTTCCAGTGGACGACAGACCCTTAAGGGGCCCACACACGGTCAAACATGCTTGACAAGCATGTTTGCCAACCTCGCTTGACAAGCATGTTTGCCAACCTCGCTTGACAAGCATGTTTGCCAACCTCGCTTGACAAGCATGTTTGCCAACATCGCTTGACAAGCATGTTTGCCAACCTCGCTTGACAAGCATGTTTGCCAAACTCGCTTGACAAGCATGTTTGCCAACCTCGCTTGACAAGCAGATTTGATCGTGTGTGGGGTCATGTTTGAAGGTTTGAAGGATTGACATCACGTTTGACGGTTTTCAGTCACTGCCAGAAAATTTGCTCTCAAATATTTGGTTTGAAAAACATGTTTGATCGTGTGTGTGTGTTTCAAACCATCAAACCTTCAAACCACAAAGAAAAAAGGGTGTTGGGGTTATTTTTATGATAATGAAAAAATTGGTTTATCATAATAATCCTTTGACTAAATATAGGGTGTTTCACGAGGAAAGGACATACTTTCCTGGAAACATGGAGCATACTTGCACACTTTACGTCTATAAGATAGACGATAAGAAAAAAAAATATATTTATAAAAAATCTCTGAGCACATCTCAGCTCTTCCAAGAGATTTGCGTGGCCAAAGTACCTCTTTTCATGAGCCATTGTTTGGTCCACATAGACCTTTTCTTCTTCCTGTGGGCTTTATTTTGCGGCTTCGGTCCTGATAAGGCACTACAAATAACTCAAATGGTTAATATCCATACTTAAACATATTATGAACGCAAAATGAGCACTGCTGAAGCTTGGGCGCACGTTTGAAGTTGAAGCTTGACGACAAGTTTGACCGTGTGGGTGCGACATCAAACGTCAACATGCTTGACAAGCGAAACTAATAAAACCATGCTTGTCAAGCATGTTTGACCGTGTGTGGGCCCCTTTTAGGATTGCCTTTTCAGAGGAATACGAGTGGTAGCAATAATAGGCAAGGCAGGAGAATGGATATCGACGGGTTGGAATAGACTGATCACTAGGGATCGGATTTTCATTGCGACGAATTTGTTTGCATTAAATTGCATATTTGGGGGATAGCAGCAGGAAAACGAATAATTTATGGTTAAAAGCATACAATTATTTATTTTTTTAAGAAAATAAAATATTCCTGATCTGACCACACAGTGCATAAACGCCCAACGCGTTCATTTTTTATTATTGACGCACAAAAAATATTCTAGAACAACAAAATTAGTGGACGTTGAAAAGTGCGGCGTGGGACAGAGTTGAAATAACAGCCAAACGCAACTCCCGATGAAAACTGCATGCTTCAGCGAGAAAACCGCTTATTGTAGGCTCAGCGAGCGGCCCAAAGATACGCTACTCTTTTTTCGTTTGAGATTAAGGATTGTTTTTTTCTGCTTTTCATACTATTACTTCTTAGCTTAGTTCGTTTTTAGCTTGATTCGTTAGAACGAATCACTTTAGCAAGTAAACTGAACGCATTCGCCAGGGAGTTTGAAAACGTTTTCAAACGGACTAACTGTTACTTTGAATATCTGGCCTTTTTTGTTTGTATTTGTCGGGGTTTAAAGCGCCCCATACACTGTCAGTTTAACTGAAGGCAATCGTGAGGCCGTCGATCGGGGTTACCCACACATTTTCAGTTAATCTGAAGGCCATGGACTGCAGTCCATGAAGGTGAGGTTAAATTGAAGGTGTGTGGCCGTAGGACCGGCTAGGATCGGACGTGAGATCGTTGACTGACAGTGTATGATACCCGTCGATTTTGGCCGGACGGTCGCCTCTTGAGGCGACGGCCTACTCAGTGAAGTCAAAATCCAATCGACCGTCCGAACAACACAAAATAAAAAACATGAACCCAAACGCACAACGGCGGCTGCACCCTTCACCTTCCCTTCCACCACAATTGTAGATTGTAGGATAAGTGATTTTTTTATTTCACCCCAAATCAAATATCGGGTGCTTCTTAAAGGGGGACGTTTAATTTTTAACTACCGGATGGACAAAATTCAGCTAACTCAACATAGGTAATAATATAACTTTCAATGGTTCCGTTCAAATTATATTCTGCACTTTGAGTTGTGAATGCTATGAGGAGAGCTTTTCACAATGTCTCCAACTCAACGAGGTAACTCATCGGAAGAGTTTAGGACTCACACGTGAAAGAGGCAGGTTCGATCCTAGCATCGGGGAAGTTTTCTGGAAATAAATGTAAGAAATGTGAATGTAATACGTAAAATGAGTAATTAAGGAATAGTCTTCGTCCCCTAGCGCGCACTCACGATATCTAACAAATAGCATTACACTCGAATTAATTTTTTTTCTTGTATTTATTGTTATTTTACCACTGAGTTTCGGTAAAGCTTGCAATACAACCTTCTGGAGACCTAAAAGAAATTTGCTTATCGAAGTCTACCCGCCATTTTTCTTCTCCGTTGAGTTTCGCTACTAGGCTCCTTTAAACCTGTTTAAGGCCTACTGCAGGTCCCTTATAGAAGCTGATGCCTCTGTAAAGTCATCCTATCTTCCTCTTATAGGTCCATCCGAAGCTCTTTACAACTTCGGTAATAATGGAAACCTTCAGCCTTTTTGGTCTTATAGAACGCTATTGCAAGTTTTTCAGAAATAGTTGTGCTTCTGTAAACAGCTTCTGTTAGACTTACGCGAAGTACTACCGAAGTCGAATTGTTAGTTGGGAAAGCCCCGTTGGATTACCACTCCAACTTATTTATTTGAAAAAAAAAAATTAAAAAAAATGGCTACCCCTGGCAACGAGGGGGCAAGCTTTATATTACCTTTCCTTAGTTGGCGAGCCTACTAACGCGTATGACATCGCCGACGCAAATTAACAGCGTCTAGGACCGATAGAAACAACTGGAAATGATTCGGAGTGATGTAGAAACGGTATCGTTTCGCCACACGGCGTTTCGAACGCCGCTAAGAGTCCCATGATGCCAGAGCTTTTGGAGATTGTACACGTGCACCTACCTCTGTGCCATTAATTTCGATCTACGCGTTGAAACACACTTCGGTATGGTAACAACGGTCGATTTGAAAATGCTTCGTGGTACAGACGCCCCACAGGGTTACAATTCCCAAAAGCTTTGGCGTTCTTTACACCATGTAAAGTACATGTTAGCTTGCTCATAAAAAGAGTAAAGGACCATCTTTGTTGAGCAACAGATAAAATCAAACAAAAAGTCTCACTAAATTAACAAAATTGAATATGGGAGGTCCAGAGAGCACCAACAGAAAAGAAGTGCTTCGATATTTTTAGTTCATAAAGTTCCTTTCTCTTTTTTTTGTGACCTAAATACACAAAAAAGGCATTGCAACCGCGTTTGGCCGGATGAAACTCCTTAAGTGTAGAAATGGGAAGTGTGAACTGACAGTCACGTAAGCATGATTTTTTGTATTAAAAGTGAATTAACTCTAATTCTAATGCAGCAATTCACAAATTGTAGTACATAAATTTGAAGCTTATTAAAAGGGGCAACTTTTGGTGAAAATGGAGTTTCCTTGCCAAAATCAAGAGGGGTGAAATCATTAAGCGTTTAGGGGGCAGCTTGTAATACCGGGTAATTGCCTCCCGCTTAGATTGCCGACAGTCAATTATGTCAAGTGAAAATGGTTGCATCCTATGGGAATTTTCACGAGGTTTCCAAAAATGTGGTCATAAATGCATTTTGGACAAGTAAAAGTCCAGATATTGAACTTTTCCCAGAAAAACAGTCAAAATTGTCAAAAATACAAAAACGCCCGTACATCTTTTGTGGGAAATTGTTTTTGACCAAAGTTAATTTCGTCAAATCGTAATATTTAGCCTGCGAAAGGATGCCGTAATGTTCTGAAACACCCTGTATATATATTCGTACATAATTACATATAAAAAACTTGTTTCAGCATCTGAGATTCCTCACTCATCCATTTCACAAAAAGGATAATGTTGTGCATCCACTTGCAGTAAGGAAGCTTGATTTCAACTTTTCAGCTGTAGCCGCAGCTCGCGGGTTCGACAGGGTGAAAGGACGATAAACGATGGGTTTTCAACGAAATTCTGTTTATTAATTACAATAGGAAATACTTCAGATTACAATATTATAATTCACGCTAATTTTGATATTGACCCTTTTGTTTGGAGCGTCCCATCACGGGGTTCGGCGGGAAAGAAGTGGTAGCGACACGCTCTATCCTTTTTTGTCCCTCCGTCAGACAAAGGGGCATACGAGGAGACAAGATTTTCACCAACCTGGTACAGTGTCGGTGACGGTGAAGTTCGCGATTGCCGATGGTGGTCGCCCGCGAGGTCGGACGAGTGGTCACTCTTGTTAATGACGGGGTAACTCGAAGACTGAAGATGGGTGTTCACACTTTTAATCGCTAGAACGACTCGACGACTGAAGAAGGTTGGTCACTCTGGTTATTTACGGTGGTAACTCGACGACTTGTGGCGACATTCCCCGCCATATGATTTTATTTTACTACTTTTTCAGTCAGTCGCGTTTCGTGTTTATAAAATATAAAAAACACCAAAATCTTTCCTTTTTATTTTATTTCCGAAGTGGAACCGTTAATGAAGTCACGTTTCTCGGCTATCGTATTTCTTCCGACGGTGTTTCTCCCTCTCCAGATCGCATCTCAGCAATTCAATCGTTCACCCAGCCGTCCGACATCCAAGGTCTCCGACGTTTCCTTGGCATGCTAAACTTTTACGAAGACACGTACCGATGGCAGCTGAAATACAAGCCCCTCTTCATGACATTCTCGGTCCGGATGTCAAAGGTTCAACTCCTGTCAATTGGACGCCGTCTCTTAAGCAAGCTTTTCAAGCGTGCAAAGAGAAGTTGACGTCTGCTGTTTCACTCGCTTACCCCGTCACAGGAGCAGAACTGGGGTTATTTACGGACGTCTCCAACCGCGCTGTCGAAGCCGTCATTCAGCAAAAAGTCGACAACGCCTGGCAACCCCTCGGCTTCTTTTCGAAAAAAGTTTCCCCTCGTCAAGCAGATTGGCCCGTTTACTATCGCGATTTGCTAGCGATGTACGAAGCGATCCATCATTTTCGCCATTTTCTCGAAGGTCAGGTTTTCACTGTTTTCACCGACCACAAACCCCTCACATTTGTTTTCATTCAAAAACTTGACAAATTGCCTCCTGTTCAGCGCAACCAACTTACTTGTATATCGCAGTTTACGACAGAAATTCAACACGTTTCCGGATCTGACAACACCGTAGCAGACGCTCTCTCTCGCGTCGATTCCATATCCTCCACCAATTTCGACTACAAAGCCCTCTCGCAGTCACAAAAAGTGGACGAAAAACTTCGAACTTGGAAATTGATGGAATCCTCGCTCAATCTTGAGAAACTCACGGTCCACGGAACAAACATCGAAATCGTTTGCGACACTTCAACTGGTCGTCCTCGCCCCTTCGTTCCTACACCTTTACGTCGACCTATTTTCCTCCAACTTCACAACCTCAGTCATCCTGGTGTTCGCGCGACCACAAAACTCATCGTCGATCGATTCGTTTGGCCGTCGATAAGAAAAGATGTTACGGCTTGGACACGTTCCTGTCTCGCCTGCCAGCGCTCAAAAGTCTCGCGTCATGTCCACTCTCCACTCGGTCACTTTGACACTCCCACGTCTCGTTTCTCGCACATCCACCTGGATCTCATCGGCCCTCTCCCCACTTCTAGCGGCATGAAATACTGCCTAACATGCATCGACCGAGTGACACGCTGGCCGGAAGTCACTCCTCTACCGGACACATCGGCTTTAACCGTTGCAAATGCCTTCGTGTCCACATGGATAAGTCGATTCGGCGTACCCTCAAAAGTAACAACCGACCGTGGCCTCCAGTTCACTTCGTCACTGTTCCACACTCTAACGAAAAGTTTCGGCATTGACATCTGTCATACAACCAGCTACCATCCGGCAGCTAACGGCCTAGTGGAAAGGCTGCACCGTCAACTCAATAAGACAGCAATAACGTGCTACGCCGACAAAAATTGGGTCGAAAAACTCCCTCTTGTTCTGCTCGGAATACGATCTGCCTTCAAGGAAGATATTCAGTGTACTTCCGCGGCACTTGTTTTCGGCGAATCTCTCAGACTCCCAGGTGAATTCTTCTCCCCACCTGAGGAAAAACCCCATTCGGAGATCATCAGTCATCTCACTAAAATCTTTAACGAAATTCGTCCTATCCCAACCTCACGCCATTCGAAACCCGGAGTTTTTGTTTATAAGGAGCTTGAAACTTGCTCCCACGTCATGATTCGTGATGATAGCGTCCGCCCGCAGTTTCATCCTCGATACTCGGGCCCTACCCAGTGTAGTGTTGTTAACCAGGGCCCAGAGGGGTAAAACAATCGGCAACCGGCGATTCCTTCCCGAGACCCAAAATGCTTGGCGATTCCTTCCCTTAATAGGTTCGACAATTCCTACCGGTCACTCAATTCCTTTCCCTGTCAAATTGGCGATTCCTTCGTTGGCGAATTGGCGTTGGTTGTCCTGGTGGTGTCGCTTGTTTTTGAAGCCCACAAGGTTGGGGGAAATAGGGCATTTTCCGCTATATAGGTGTCGTGGAGGTATTGACTAAAAGCCGTTGTCTTATCGGCGTCGACATCAGGGCGGTCTCTTGACCACTTGGAAAACACATCGCCGACTTCCTCGGGGTTGAACAGTGGAAACCCGAAAGCCCAATGTAGCCATTTTCCAACGTTGTTGTCTCTCTCTTTGTATGCGGAAGCGAGGCCCAACTTCTGTATCTTCCGAAACCTGTGAAACATGTCGCGACCCCCAACAATGAAGATACGAAAGTAAAGAAAAAATTCCAGCATGGCTCAAGGAGAGAACTTTTGAAGAAATTGTTTGCATTGTAATCATGTTAAGTATAGGTACATATTATGCTGTACCTTATCATGTTTACATCCGTCTCAGAGTCCGTAATCTGATGCAGTAAAGTAATCCTTATCTCCCCTTTCAAACCTTTACTCCTTCTTGACTGGATGACTGATGGAGAATGGAGGGGAAGGCGAGAGGCAATCGCCATCTCCCTCACGTCTCCGGGTTCAACTTTCACTTTAACGGGAAGGAATCGCCTGTCGCCCAAAACAATATAGGCACGACTTAACGAAAAGACTGAGGAAAACGATGTATTTTAAACGAAGGGTAAGACCAGGACTTGACTTGAGACTTGACTAACTTAGAACAACACTCACAGACACCACACAGAAAGGCTAACTCCCCTTGCTGGGTATAGCGCTAGAACGTCAACCTTTTATGTATACTACACTTCTCCCCCCTCACTTAATGTTATGACAATACTACTACTGATATACAATTTTTAAATACGGGAACACTTATACACTTTCAAAAAAAACTACTATTTTACATGAACGCTTAGGTTCTGGGGAGTACCGACTAGGGGGTGTTCTGAATCGAACCGACTTTCGAATGGGATTAATTTGAGGAAGGTCACCAGGCGAACCACTCGAGGCTGGGCGGTGAGCGTCATTAGTTTTTTCCAACATAGGCACTGGATCACTTGTGGGAACAGGAATATGGGAGTATTCAATTGGTCTAGGCTCCGGATGATTGGTATCCGCTAAAAAACTGGGGCGTAGATGATTGGTGCGGACCTTGCGGACTTGACCGGCAGATAGTCGTACCAAATAAACGACACTACTAATTTTTTCCATGACTCGACCCGGAAGTCACCTATTTCCTTTGCGAAATGGATTTTTTACTAAAACCTTATCATTCGTGACGAACGGCTTGTGCTCTTTTCCTTCTTCCTCTGCTTTGGGACGGAAAGATGTGGATATTTCGGGGTTGATCATGGACAGAGGCGTACGAACGCTAAACGACAGGAGAAGGGACGTGGGAGACTGACCAGTAACTGTGGACGGAGTGTTTCTGTATGAGTTAAGGAACGACGACAATTTAAGTCTGAAATTGAAATCTGTTACAGATTCCTCGGAATGAAAACTTTTCGACAGCGCTTTTTTCACACTCTGTACCGCACGTTCCGCTAACCCGTTACTGGGTGGGTGATACGGCGGTGATGTAATAAATTGGATTTTTTTTTCCTTGTAAATAAGCGGAGAACTGTTTAGAAAAGAATGGCGGTCCATTATCCGATACTAAGATGTGGGGTAGGCCGAAACGACTGAAAATGTCTTCAAGGACGACGATGACGCTATTGGCGTCTGTACACGACATTGGAACGACCTCAAGCCATTTACTAAACTCGTCGACCAAAACAAACAAACAATATGTTCGCGAACCTAGCTTCAGAAAATCAATGTGGACTCTCTGCCAACACTGAGTGGACTGCGGGAAGGACTTGTAGGATTTGGGACTCGAATCGTTCTGATTTAACTGGGCTGGACAACACTGGATGGTTCGCTCTATGTCCTGTTCGATTTTAGGCCACCATACCCACGATCTAGCGAGACCCTTTGATCGGACAATGCCGGGATGATCCTTGTGAATCAACTCGAGGACTTTTTCTCTTTGGCTGCTGGGGATAACTACTTTGTGCCCGACGAGAATACACCCCTTGTGAACCGTCATGTCATGCCTGAGTTTAAAAAACGGTTTTACGAAAATATCGACATTATTAGATTTTGGCCACCCCTCAGAACAAAACTGTAAAATCTGTTTCAAAACCGGATCCAACTCGGTTGCAGCGGCAACATCCTTAAAACACAACAGGGAGTCTTCGAAACCTAAATTAAAAATATTAGCGCTTAATTCTTCATTCTTTTGAGGTAACGGAAGCCTCGACAAAGCATCGGCATGACAAATGCTGGTGCCCTTTTTATATCGGATAGTGAAGTTGAACTCCGCTAACTGAAGAGCCCAACGCTGAATACGGGAAGCTGCCAGCTGGGGTAACGACTTATTTGGGTGAAAAATGTATTTAAGGGGCTCGTGGTCCGTATTTAAAACAAAAGTTCGACCGACTAAGTATTTTCTGAATTTATTCAGCGCAAAAATGATTGCTAAACCCTCTTTTTCAATTTGACTATAATTTTTCTGAGTATCAGTCAGAGTAGCAGAAGCGAATACTACAGGAAGTTCTTTGCCATCGACCTCATGGCACAGCACAGCACCCACTCCATAAGAGCTGCTATCAGTTGTGACCACGACTAGTTGCTGTGGATCATAAAATACGAGGAGAGATTTTTCGGAAATCAAGGTTTTTGACTTTATACGCTTCTTGACATTGTTCCGACCAAATCCACGGCTGGTTTTTGCGGATTAACTGATGAAGGGGCTCTAAAATCTCTGGGGGACACGACAAAAATTTATGAAAGAAATTTAACAGCCCCAGGTAGGCCTTTACTTCCGTGACGTTTTTTGGTTCTGGGGCGGATCTTATGGCCTCGACTTTAGTTGGGTCGGGATGAATACCGTTGGCGTCTACGACAAATCCTAAATATGGCATTTCATTGTCAAACCACCGACTCTTGTCCGAATTGATCTTGACATTATACTCTTCAAGTTTCGACAAAATTTGACTCACAACTTTTTGACACTCTTCTAGCGTCGAACCACCGCAGATAATGTCATCCAAGTATGCAGCACACTTAGGTATACCTAGGAGGACTTGTTCCATAAGCGACTGAAACACAAACGGGGCCACAGAAATTCCAAAAACAAGACGATGATAACGAAATAGACCCACATGAGTATTAATTGTAAGTAATTCCTGACACTCTTTAGCAACTTCGACTTGCAAATAAGCATTTTTTAAATCTATGCGACAAAAAACTGAACATCCCTTTAATTTATTAAAGTTTTCGTCTATCAAGGGCAACGGGTAATGGTCCACCTTCAGTTGCGGGTTGACCGTATTTTTGAAATTGGCACATAGCCGGATCCCACCATCTTTTTTTGCCACACAAACGATTGGGGACGCCCATTTACTACTTGTGACTTTACTTATGATTCCCTGTGACTCTAAAAATTTCAATTCTTTTTCCACTGACTCGCGTAAAGCGTACGGTACAGAGTACGCTTTGCTGAAAACGGGCGAAGCGTTTTCTTGTAAAACAAAAGAAGCTTGAAATTTCTTTATGGGGCCTAAATTGGATGGTGACAAGACTGAAGGAAACTTTGACTTAAGAGAATCTATTATAGGACTAACAGACTGGGATTGTACTGAATTCAAAGACGGGGTAGTTGAGAAAGCACCTCTCCATTCTGGAAAACATTTATCAAGCCAATCTCGACCAATAAGTGGCTTCACGAGCTTCGCATTGGTAACGATAATTGACAAATTACGACATACCTCCGTGCCGACGATGACCGTGTCAAAACTCGCAAGTCCCACGACCTGAATTTTCTCCCCATTAGCGGCAGACAAGAACTGTTGAGAGGGAACGAGACGAATTTTCGGACAGTATTGTTTGAACGAGGAGTGGGGCATAACAGTGAACGCTGCTCCACTGTCCACCTCGAATGTTACGGCTGGCTCTTTTGGACCTAATTTGACAGGAATATTAACAGGAGTGCTTACTGAACTATTCACCGAGCATGCAAAAATTGCTGAGACGAGTGAACTGCGGCAGACTCTAGCCACATGACCTTGACGACCGCAGGTGAAGCATGCCCAGTTTAGAGCAGGACATTCGCCTCCTCGATGACTTCTTCGACCACACCTCTGACACGATGAAAACGGCTGACGATTCCTCGACGATTGCTCTTCTGCAGTAGACTTGCGAAACGGAGACTGGTTTCGCGACGACGGACGTGAAGACAGCTGCCTCGATGACTGACTTTTACTTCTTGGTAAATTCTTAGCGGCTGACCGGCTTGACGATCGGGCTCGAATCGCTAAACACGCTGACTCTTCTTTGATGGCTCTTGTATCCCGTCGCACAGCCGCCATATCCATTACAACCTTGCAAGCTTGATCGAATGACAACTTGCTCTCGCCGATGAGACGCTGGACCATGGCTTCGTCCGACAACCCGACTATAAGACGATCTCTCAGGGCTTGGTCCAGGAAATCGCCGAAATTACAATTCGACGCAAGTTCTTTAAGCGCGACAATAAAAGACTGGACGGACTCACCCTGTTGTTGGGACCTTTTGTTGAATCTGTAGCGCTCCGCGATCTCGCACTTCGTAGGAGCATAGTGCTGCTTCAACTCTCGAATAATGTTGACGAATGACATGTCCATTGGCTTTAACGGAGCGACTAAATTTTTCAAGAGCTGGTATACCTGGGGCCCAATGAGGATCACCAGCGACGCGACCTTTTCCGACTCCGGGAGGCGATTAACTTGAAAAAAAGCTTCCAACCTCTCCAAGTAATTTTCGAAGGGTTCGGAGCCTTCGGAGAATGGCAGTATGGAGCCGATTATGCCAGACCTTGACGACTGAGCTGGCGCGACAGGTAACTCACTTGACTCCATGAGTTCTTCGACTTCTGACTGGTCGGAATTCACCTCTTCCGACGTTTGCTCCGACGTAGCCTCGTTCTGGTCTTCGTTAGGACCCTTGGGTACTTTTTTTCGACGCCCCATCTCCAGAAGGGTTAGACAGACAATGTGGAATTCAACCAGACCACAATTCCAGACCAGGAATTATCCACTTACATCCGCGAGGATTTGAAACTCATCTCGTCGCCAATATGTAGTGTTGTTAACCAGGGCCCAGAGGGGTAAAACAATATAGGCACGACTTAACGAAAAGACTGAGGAAAACGATGTATTTTAAACGAAGGGTAAGACCAGGACTTGACTTGAGACTTGACTAACTTAGAACAACACTCACAGACACCACACAGAAAGGCTAACTCCCCTTGCTGGGTGGGTATAGCGCTAGAACGTCAACCTTTTATATATACTACACCCAGTTACCAAACGGGACCAAAACGTCAAAATTATAACCGTTCGTCTACCTAACTCCAAGGAAACCACCATTTCAATCGATCGCGTCAAACCAGCGTCGTCACTCGTCATCACACAACTATCATCGTAGAACTCCGAGAGTACGTTTTCTTTCGGTACGACCTAAGTCTCTCCCTGTGGGAGGGTGATGTGGTGCCATTCCCCGCCATATGATTTTATTTTACTACTTTTTCAGTCAGTCGCGTTTCGTGTTTAGAAAATATAAAAAACACCAAAATCTTTCCTTTTAATTTATTTCCGAAGTGGAACCAAAACCACTTCAGACTGAAGAAGGTTGGTCACTCTGCTTAATCACGGTGGTAACTTGACGACTGAAGAAGGTTGATCACTCTGCTTAATCACGGTGGTAACTCGAAAACTGAAGACGGAGGTCACACTTGTGACCATTGGTGGTCACACTTGTTGATCACGAACGAATCTCGAACTTGTTGGAACTATCTCGAACAGATTTCACTGACGCGGACTTGGCACTGATTACTATTACGAGCTCTGACGACACAAGGACAACGGTTTTGACAATGAGGCTGCGCAGACACTCTCGAACCCACACCGGGCTCTAGTTTTGTCTAGTAGTTTTGGCATCATACCGCCCTTTGATCGTAATATAATATTTAGCGTGAGCCATAGCTGGGTGAAATTGATTCTTAATGAGCCATTAAGTATTTTGTTTTTTAAAGGCACCAGACCCATATCTTGAGATTTCTTTAAAATGAAAAACACGATATTAATTTCACTATTGGAAAAAAGCTTTAAATCCCGTGAAGTTGGCTTTTACAGGGAGCCATCCCCTCAAAATTGGTTTCCAAAATTCTCACTACTGGTTCCGCACTCAACTGTATTGCCGAAAAACGAAAATACAACGGTGTTCATGAATTAGCTGGGCGAAAGAAATAGTTGTGAAGCACATCATTGGCCATAAAAATGGCTGTTTGGAGTTTTTAAATTCTGATCCCCCCCCCCCCAGGATATCACACTTTGTGTGATTTTTTCCTGAATGAGGAAGGTAACACATTTTCCAAAATCATGCTGTCGTGATAGCTTGGGTACCAAAACTCATGAAAACACGATCCGTTCAAATAAAATCAGGCCCTATATTTATTTATTAATTTTTAAAACTATTGGGTTGTGGGACCCATTTGAAATAGGCTAGATAGACTGATGACGTAATAATAGCATTCGCGTGACCTCCACAATAGCTTCCCACAAATCAAACAATAGGACTTAAGAGAATTGGTAGGACAAGAAGGGGCAAGACATGATAACATCAAGGATGCGGAGGGGTTGGAGGGGTCACAACCCCTTAACCACGTCACGAGTCACAGACCGGCCGTTTAAGGTAACAAAAAAAATTGACAAGTTTAATTAATCCGCTATAAATCGAAATCAATCATTTACGCACTAATATTCAATTCCTGGTCATATTTAGTCATTGTCTTTAGAAAAAAAATGTTTCCAGCGATTTTTATTTTTTATGTTACTTCCTCATTCCCTTTTTTCCATTTACATGCTCAACATACGCTCATAAAATGGTGCTATGTTAAAACTGAATTAAATATTGGAAGCAGCATTTCCTTATGTAGATTCAAAATAAATGATTCAAACATTAGAACGACCGATTTGGAGTCATTTATGAAAACACTCAGCTCACGGGACGACTTCGGGACGGCATTCGGGCCTATTTTACAACCATTGAAAAATGTTGTACGTCGAATAATCAACACGAACTACGTTGCCAGGACTGAGTTCCCTGTAGTTTCGTTGTCGCAAATAGCCAGTTTTTGTCACTGGATTGCCCGTTTTAGGCAAACTCATAGGTTCTAAGCCAGTTTCACGTTCGTAAAGTATATTCGAAGTATTAATAACTTAGGTACCTTATTATACAATTGAATAAATTAAATTCGGTTTCTTGGAGTCTAATGCCCGTATTTATGAACGTTCCTTGACATGAAGGAACCCTTGAAATTCATTAGAACAGATGTTTTTATTGCGATAAAAACTGTTCTCAACGGTTCCTTGACTCAAGGAGGCTTCAAGGAACGTTCATAAATACGGGCCTTAAGGTATAAGTTTTTGGCTGAAAAAGTGGCTTTGTGGGCTAAATATTCGCATTAATTTGCTGACTGGCCAGGTTTCTGGGCAAAATAGCTTCACAGCTGATCTTACTTACTTTATGGTGTAAAACGGTTTGTGACAATTTTAGGTTCCAAAATAATATTTTGATTAGGATTAATTCACTCTTTCCTGGCATAAAGCCAATGTTTGATGCAAAAATGGTCTGTTTTGTCGTGAATAGTCAGGTCTGGAGGACTAGGTTACGATAGTTTTGGATACGACATGTCGTGTGACGTTCTGGTGACATGATGGTGAAGATCGATTTGGGACCAAAGGGCCCAATATTCCACGCCCATGATCGTGAACCGCGAGGTTTGAGCTCTCTGAAAGCTTAGAGGCCGAAACCAAGAATGGATGGCACTCGGGTACCAAATGTTGAGATTTTGAGTGAAGCGCCCAATACGTTCAAATTCTTTTTGAGAAATTTGACAAATGTTTCCTCTCGTAACCATGCAATAGTTCGCCCAGAAACGTGAATTTCCGGGTGGACCCTGGTACATCGCCATCCCTTGCTCCTAATTGGCGATTCCCGTGTAGGAGAGACATTTTTTTGTCCGGTTTGTTTGATCACGAATGTACCGCTGATCTTCGATAGTAACTTAATATTCTCATACTATGAGGTGCTCCTTCCTTTATTTGTCATTTTTGTTAATTTTTTTATCTAGCCACCGAAAACGACAATGAACTTAATGCTCAGTTGCTGTTGATTGCCCCTTGTCTTTTTGTTCAGACATCAATAAAATCTACCTAACCCTAATTCGAACGATCTGGCAGTATGCCTGTGGACTGTGGGGAAGGGCGGCTAAAAGTCACATAGCTCGAATACAAGCTGTACAAAATCGTACGTCGAGACTCATCACTGGCGCTCCATGGTACGCCAGAGGCTCCGTCCTGCATTCCGACCTGGACATCCCGGAAGTGTCCCTCGTCATCGAAAATTCTTACGTGCGACTCCGGTCTAAAACAACATCAATAAAATTGTCTCCATTGAAAATTTTGTATTCCCTATGGAAATATCTTTGAAAGATGTTCATGGTGCCTCCTTCTTTTCCCTTGCCCGATTGTTGAGTGGAAATCTGTCAGAAATCGTTACAAAAGCGCAAGGGTAGCTACCCACTCCCCCCCCCCAATTTCTAGTATGTACGAATAGACATTGCTAACTCGTCTGCGTTCGTTTGGGGCCGTGGATGCGGTAAAAATTAAGTGATTATTTTTGTGAAAATTCTGTTCTGAAAAACGGAGCCTCACTTTTCCCAAACTCTCACGAGTTCACGATACTCACACTTTTGCACTCACCCAGTCACACCCTCGAACGCGCAGACTTAGGTCCGCATTCAGAAAACAACCGTAGCGGGACATTCAAGCTCGGCGCGTACGATGCATTTTGAAGCATGTTTACATGCAAGATGAGAAAAACGCTGCAAATTTTACACATGGGTTTATTATTCATGAATAGTCAAATCCGGCTTGAAATTACATGAAAATCGACACCCCACACCCTTATGATCTCAAAACCTTTGAAAACCCCCATTTTGGACCCGCTTTTGGCGCAAAAAACGCCAGGGAGTTATTTGATCAAACTGATCAGATGTTAGGACCAAATAGATCCCAAATGGAGTCTTTGTGCGAAAGAAAGAATTTTTTCGAGCAATCTTAGGGCAAGATATGGCCCGGACGGCGTACGGCGGACGGACATTGCAGAAATCGAATCTAGACATGTTAAAACGTACACAGAAAAAGTTTGAGGGTGGGTTGTAAAAAAAAATGTCTGACCGAAAACATAGATGTATTATTCAGAATGAACAATAAACCAAAACACAATAATATGATCCTTGTAGTGAACGGATGGTATTTCAAAACAGGCAGACAATCTTGCATCAAAAAATGCATCGTGGGCACCGAGTTTAAATCTGTTCCTTTGTTTCACGATTGCTACATTGGTGTAGAAAACATTAAGATTACATTCAATTTTTCAAAATTAGTCAATGAGATCACAACATGGTTTTCTGTGTAACACTAGCGAAACAATAAAACAGATCCAAGTAAGTTGTTTACTATAAGGTCTGTTAAAACTTGTCATCTTTCGAAGAGCTTTAAAGCTCCTAAGTCCTTAAGGAAGCCTTAAATTTAAGGAAGGTCTCTGAATACGGCCCTCAGTGTTAAAAATGCATATAAGAAGGTACATTATTGTATACACATATTCCTACCACCGGATCGTATTGCACAAAAAATCATCATAATTTTAACTACACAAAACGCGCGCAACAGCTTTATTAGCGCTTTAGCTTTAGGACAGTAACTGCATTTTATTTTTGAAGAAAAAATTTCAGTAACTATGTTACATCATTTTAATGAATCAAATAAATATGAAGACTTCGGCTTAAAAACATGAAGTGGACACAATCAAATATTGAAAAAAAACGAATGGTCTTTTTGTTTGAAATATCAGCCGCTGTGCTTAGCTTACTGAAATTTATCGTGCGTACTTCTCGTTTACTTCAAGAGGCAAACGGCAACTGAGATAGCCGCTGTCACACGCACAAGAGTAAAAACACTAATCTTGAGCAGTGTCCAACAGCTAACTCAATAACCGAACCGTGAAGATCTCGATGAATGTACCCGTCCGAAGATCTGTAACAGATGAACACACAAATTTGATATTGATGCGAGTTGAATCACATTCGTGAGGGAAGATAGAGGATTGAGAAGTGTCAAGGGCATACGCAAAAACTTATGCAATGAGAAAAATGAAAATTTCAGCGTACATGATTGGATCAGTATGCGGACAAAACTGTACACAGTTCACAGGGTGCGCTACAAAGAATCCTCCCCGATTCAACCGCGGCTACCACTTTTATATACGCGGAAGACCGGTAGGGCTTCTACCGGTAAACGGCTTATCGTGTTACGTCCTTTTTTGTCTTCTTTTGTTTTTTAACCACATTAGAGTGAGTGTGAGCCCTCCCCACTTCTCCCTCTCACTAAACAGTATCGAGCTTTTTCAATGCTTCTCACCGCCAAATCCTGTATATAGTTTGACTTCCAGGCTAATTTAAGATACACGTCCAATGTAGGGGCAGTCGTTAGGTTTATTTTTTTTATGTTGGTCTGGTTGATGGTGAGGGAGAGCGAAGAAAGGAGCTTTCGTCACTTATAAAAAAAAAGTTAAGTATGGTGCGGACTAGAATGAAGAATCCGAGTGGTGAGGGTGGATTTTCATCAATGTGATTATGCCAAGACTGTCTCCTGTGTTTATTTCCTCCAACGTCTCAATAATTTTTTGATTTGGGAGAGATTTCGTAGGCAGGGGCTGTAAATGTTTACCACCCGGGTGAAAACATACGTATTACATTATTTTGATAAGGGGGCGGACTCTACATACAATTATGAGGAAGAAACAAATTTTCCAGAAACACTTTTAAAAAATTAAATAAAAACCCAGCCGTCTATGAAGTCGCCAATCAGGAATAGTTTTTGTACTACTTAAACTATTGATTGGGTTGTGTTTATGGCTTCAGAAGCCGCCATGTGCCGGCTTTGTCATATCATCCTTTTACTACAAAAACCATAGCCAGTTGGGTGTTTAGGGTGAACTTGATCTGAGTAGAGTTGATGATACGGGTGAATTGGGCGATTTATTTTGTTTCAGAGGCAAAAGTGGTCAAAGAAAAGAAGGTGTCTCTTTAAGGGGTCCAGAGACGTACAATAAATATTGCGCAATAAATTTGTACAATATTTCGTTTCCAGATGTTTAGGGATAAAAAAATAGGTTGTTCATTATTATTGTGCAACCCATCAATACAAACCATAAACGTTCAATTTTATTGTACAACCGCTATTATTGCGCAATATTATTGTATACGTGTATGGGCCGCTTAAGAATTACAATTTTTTGAAGTCAAAATCATGGCACTTTGTTTGTGTGGGAGAGAGGGGTGCATTGCCAACATAGCTGTCGTGCACTTCTTGCATAAACTTCTCTGTAATTTCCATCTTTACTTAGGCACGACAATTATGTTTTCTTAACATTGTGAAACAGCTATTAGGGGATAAAGTGTTAAGGGATTCTTTCATTAAAAAGCACAGACAAATTTATCGCTGCTCCTGTTCAATAATAGTCCTATAATTCTACATATAATAAGGCCCGAAGCCCAGGATGGCAATTAAGAGCCATGAAGGCCATTATAATAAAAGACCAAACAATGAGTTATAATTGTAACTGTCGATTATAAAGCTTATTCGGTTTCTGTGGCTGAATGTGTGGATTTTTTGGAATATTGTGGGTTTCCCCCCATGCGAACCCACTTCATGCGAACTTCCTGCGTCGGATGACCAGTCAGCTTTTGGGAATAAATCAATTAAAATTAATAATTCGTCTAGGTTAAGAAAGCGAGTTGATATGTTTTTGGTGAAACGTAACGAAACGGATACTTGAGACGGCTCTTTTAATAATAAATAAAAAACGTGTACGCTTAGATTGTGCCTAATTGCCACTTTTGACGAGGACCGTTGCCTTCCCCTGTTGAGACCTATATTGGCGTCCTTGGTCCTTGCACGCACCACGCGATGCCGAGTCTGAGGGGGTCAAAGCCATAAGCGGCTCACGCGTCGTACTCAAGAGAATTGGGGTCGGATTCACGAACCGAACGATGGGCCCACAAACCTACCAACCCACCTAGCAAACTACACAACCTATAGACCCCTTTAGTTTGGATAACCTAGTTCCGTTCCGCAAACACCTGGAATCTAGCCGCCGCGAATCTATCGCAGTTTTCCACAAAGTGTGCCGTCACCCCTTCCTTCAGGTCACACTCCCTACAACCAAACTCATTTTAAAGAGGTGCCTACGGAAAGCGTATAGTGGCCCTATACGGGTGGTCGGTTTTGAGTAGCAAAAAAAAAATTGGGTAATAGTACACCAAAAATGGGATAAAAAAGTCCTATTCGGATAGTGGTCTATCTCTTTGTTTTCGAGTAATAATTTTTTTAGTGATTTTTAGGCGCAAGTGAATCTTTCGCCGAAAAACTGTTATTTCTTAGCTTCTACTTCACTTTTTTTCAAAAGTAATGGCAGTTTCAGACAATTTTCTATGGAATGAAAGCAAAATCAATATTCTAAATGGTCAAAGACGCCTAAAAACGTAACGTTTTCGTCACGTTAATGCAAAGAAAAACAAAAATTTGACGTCACAAAACAATTTACTGTGACACCAAAAATAGCTTCACACGTTGTCAAACGACGTAAAAACTTCTCTGTTTTCCCAGCTTTCCAACGGTTTACTCGAAAGTAGAATTATCTCCCTCCTTTGACGAGAAAATTCGAAAAGAAGCGAAAAAGTCAAACATTTTGGGCTAAAAATGTGAATAATAACAGGTGCGAAAATTCATTTGTTTTGCTCTATTTCTTGAGAAATCCAAGCTCTGGCACAGGAAAAATGAAAATAATATTGCATTCGAAGAATAAACAACAAATAAAAAAAATAATAAAATGGACGAAGAGGGGTGCGAATTTAGGGTGTCTGCTGGTAGCGAAAAATACATACATTTTGGTCTCTATGAATAATGACGGGCACGAAAAAACATTCAATTCCAGGGGGCCTATTCTCTAACAACAAGCAATATTTTTTTCGCCAGCCTTGTGTTTATTTCATTCATTTGTTTGAAGAAAATTAATGAAATAAACACATGACTTCGAAAAAGCTATTGCTTCGGAGTTAGAGAATAAGCCCCCAGGTCGAAAGATTATTTCACCATTTCTTAAGATTATTTTGCTCCATCTTGAGAACCAATGTACGGTGGACATTGACCACAAACATTGCGTTTGAAGAAAAAACAAATGAAGTTTTAGTGTGAAAAAGGTTTCAAAGACAAAAAGCTTTGCGCCTTGCATAGAAGGATTTGCCAGTGTGTTGCTATAGCCGACTGATTTATTGGTACGTTAATTAAATTTTCTCTCTTTTCCTACATAATTCTCTTGAAACTAAATCGTGTCATTCTTACGGTAAGAATTATCACTTTCCTGATGGCAACATTCAGTCAGGAAGAATACACCGATATTCATTTTACGTACGGCTTAGCCAACGGAAATGCTCTAGCAGCTCAGAGGCTTTACTTGGAAAGATTTCTGGACAGGCGAATCCCAGATGCAAGAGTATTTTCTAACGTCCATCAACGACTTAGACAAAGCGGCTGCGTCCTTCGAAGAGTTCGAGAAGTGGCTAGGGGGCGTGCCAACATGGAGGATCAGGAGAGAGTGTTGGACATGGTCCATGAAGACCCTCACATTAGCAGCCGAAGAATGTCGACGGAACTCGCAATTCCACGATGGAAACTGCTAAAAATTAGGGCCGACAGCGTGGCCCCCTCATTCTCCTGACCTATCTCCTTTTGGACTATTTTCTTTGAGGGTACATGAAACAGGAAGTGTATTCCACGGTCGTCAGCACTCCAGAAGAATTGCGCCAGCGGATTCTGGATGCTGCTGAAAAAGTCAGAGGCATGCTCACTTTTAAATTCACAGTACGAGAAATGAGAAAACGAGCACGAGAGTGAATCAGGAATGGAGGCGGGCACTTCGAGCAGCTACTTAAATAAACAACCAGCAGACACCCTAAATTCGCACACCTCTTCGTCCATTTTATTAACTTTTTTATTTGTTGTTTATTCTTCAAATGCAATATTATTTTAATTTTTCCCGTGCCACAGCTTGGATTTCTCAAGAAATAGAGCAAAACAAATGAATTTTCGCACCTGTTATTATTCACATTTTTAGCCCAAAATGTTTGACTTTTTTGCTTCTTTTCGAATTTTCTCGTCAAAGGAGGGAGATAATTCCTTTTTCGAGTATACCGTTGGAAAGCTGGGAAAACGGAGAAGTTTTTATGACGTTTGACAACGTGTGAAGCAATTTTTGGTGACAGTAAATTGTCTTATGAAGTCAAATTTTTGGTTATTTTGCATTAACGTGACGAAAACGTTACGTTTTTAGGCGTTTTTGACCATTTAGAATATCGATTTTGCTTTAATTCCATAGAAAATTGTCTGAAACTGCCATTACTTTTGAAAGTTTGAGGAATGAAGACTGCGTGATTGATGATTCACGGATTGTGTGGAGGACCACACGATACTTCCATGTTCCCGTTTTTGGCGTTCATCAATAATGCATAAAAAAAAAAATAAACAAGAAAACTTCCATGGCCGTATCAATTTTTTCAGTGCTCCGACGCTTCCGATTTCATCCTGGTTAAAGGGTAACATGGGCGCGTTAGTCGAAAAATATGAAATAAAACTCGAGCGCCCATGTTACCCTTTAACCAGCATGAAATCGGAAGCGTCGGAGCACTGAAAATATTTTTTTGTGAGTGAAGATTTTCCTGTAAAGTAACTCATTTTCGGGATATTTAGAAGAAACTAAAAGAAGTGCTCAATAATTTTGATTTTTGGGCTGCCAAAAAATTGTACGAGCTTTTCAGAGTTCGCATTTTTTTTCTCGAACACTTCTGACCTACACATACAAGATGGCAAAAAAATGCCCGTGAGAAACATGGAGGTGAAAGAGGTTTGTTTTCGGCAACTTTGTAGTCAATTCGCATGGAAATTGAACGAGAAATCTTAACAAAATAGTTACAAAATTCCAGGACCAATTGTTTCGAGTTTAATACCGAACATATTATTCCGCTACGGGAAGAGCAGGCCTGGAAAATGATTTACCTTCAAAACAAAGGTCATACTCGCGTTTTTCATGCCAAGAAACAACTAGATTTAGATTACTATGTAAATCTGTGGCGAATAATTTTTAACGCAGTCACGCCAAATCTATCACCTCCCACAATTTTCTCTTAACCTCAGTTTTTTTTTGGGTACAAATATTTGCAATTAAGATACAAAGGGGCTCTAGAGGCCTTTTTTTTTTTTTGCAATTTCGACCGTCATTTTTGGCTACTGGTCCTTTTGCGCTAAAAACGACGATTTTGGCCACAAAAAAAGTTGCATATTTTCGGCAATATTGTGGTCAATTCGCAAGGAAATTTCACGAGGAATCCGAAAAAAATATCAAAAAAATTCTGGAATGACTTGTTCTGAAGTTATATCCAAAAACGACATTTCGGTACGGGGAGAACATGTCCGATAAATGATTTTTTCTCAAAACAAAGGTCAGATTTGTGCTTCTCATATTAAGAAATAGCCAGGTTTTCATTTTCATGCAATTTATCGAAAAAAAAGCGACAGACCGACAGACCGTCAGACCGACGGCATGCCAAAAACCACTTTTTTCAACTTTTCTGAGGTTGTACATTATGAATGTGATGTCAGCTCGGACTCGATTTTTTTCACGAACACCACACTTCCATTCCCGTAGGGAACATGGAAGTAAAAAAGTGAAGTAGAAGCTGAGAAATAACACTTTTTCGGCGAAAGATACAGTTGCGCCTAAAAATCACTAAACAAATTATTACTCGAAAACAAAAAGAGATAGGCTACTATTCCAATGGGACTTTTTTATCCCATTTTTGGTGTACTATTACGCAATTTTTTTTGCTACTCAAAACCGACCACCCTGTATATCCAGGCAGGTATAAACATTGACAACACTCTTCGCTGCTAGCGTCTTCGGAGTGACAATTGTCTTCCAGGATCTAATAAAATTGCGAGGCTATTACCAAATTTTTGATCCGAACTTTTCCCACCTTCTTTAGTTTCAAACCGTAATGGACTGAGGCTGAGGCGTGAGGCTGCTCAGCCAGCATACCTGTCTCTCAACCCTCAAAACCCCTGCAGCCAGGAATCACACAACGACAGCACTCCACCATGCGGTGGCTTCTTTTTCTCTCGGCAGCAAAACATCACCATTCTCCACGTACGGGGTGATGAGGGGTTCATTCCCAAGGGATGACGGTGTGTTCATAGATTCCTTGACGGCTATGTTATGGACCTACTCTCCTTCTGATGGATTATTAGATTGTGAACTTAAAAATAAGATTTTCTCTGTCCCTTCGATTTAAAATTCATAATCGGGGGCTTATTCAGAAAGATTTAGGGCCGTATTCAAAGACATTTCTTAAGGTCCGTTCCATTTCTTAAGGTCCGTTCACAAGCTCTATGCTATGCGTCTGTGGAGCCTATATGCAACCTATCAAAATGCTTCATTTTCGAGGGAATACATTTGTTTGGTTGCATAGACTCCACACAACGCAAACATAGAGCCAACGATATATAAAAGAACTGGATTGCTCATCACTGCTGATAAAGACCATCTGATAATAGCCATCAAATAAGCTCCCATAGTGGATGAGAGGGGTGGAGTTTCAAAATAAGTGCCATATTGCCATAACTACACAAGGAGAGGGACAGGGTGATTGTTTACCAGGGGACGACCTGCCCCCTCCACGCCACTCCAGTCCTCTGTGAGCAATCTAGGTTTATATATCGTTGCATAGAGCTTGTGAACGGGCCTTTAGCCCTTGCGATAACTGGGCAATAACCACTCGTCCTTCCCGCATTAGAACACATGTTCGTGGAGAGGACGGGCGGTTAGCGTCGGCGCTATAAAGCCGCCTTCACAAGCAAGCTTTAAAAAAGCTGACCCTTGGGCTTCAACCAGTCAGAGTGCTCCACGCTGTGCACTCGGAGCGCTCTGGTTGGTTGAAGCCCACAGCTCAGCTTTTTAAAGCTTGCCTTAATGTTTCTGAATAACCAGCCTGGATTAATCACATTTTTACACCGAAATTGATGGATTCAGCTAGTTATACGGTCATGGTCGTGAGGGACCGAAAGCTGGCTCTGGAGGAATAGGGCTTGGGTGGTCCATTGGAGCCGTATTTGGCCGAATAAAGGTTTATTCTAGCGGAGCCGTTCCAGTGGACTGATTACCTAAACATTTATTCGGTTGAATACAGTTCGGATGGACGGCAATCCTTAATAATTGTAGTAGAATGGAAAGACAAGAGACCCGTTCCATTGTTTCGGGAGTGCTACACTCTTGTAGAAAATCATCTGGTTTCATTCAATTTTTCAAAATAAGCCTATGAGATCACATGGTTTTCTCTACACACTAGTGCAGTTTTATGGCAAAACAATGGAACGGACCTAACGACTCGTAAGGATTCGGCCAAATAAATTGCCGAAGTTTCATTTTTACTTCCATGTTCCCGTAGGGCAGGAAATTTGGTAATGGCAAAAAAAAAAATTTAGCTGACACCTGGGGGGTGATTCTGTAACTCGCAAAATTTACGTGTCGTAACTGGGAAGGAGGGGGAGAGGATGTACCCCGTTGCCTTGGTTTTTCCACGCATTTGTCAAGAATTTATTATTTTTTCTTTGAGACCACACATTCTAGCGTGAAAATTCCACAGTTTAATTCATTAGGTATTGTAAAAACCATGGCAACGAGGTACCTCCCCTCGCCCTTCTTCCATTTTACGACACGTAAATTTTGCAAGTTACAGAATCACCCCCCAGATTCGTGTTCCTGGACCCCGAAAAGGCCTAAATCACGATGTTCAGTATGGCGTCTGTCGTCCGTCCATCGTCCACTTTTTTCTCGACAGATCTGGACGAGTAATGGCTCAAAAGTTGTGCCTTCATCTCTAGATGTACACAGTAAAATTTGAAAACGATTGGTTGAAGCGATTTGGAAGATATTATAACAAATGTGTTCGAAGTAAAAACGGTTGGACCCTTATAATTCCAAGAGAATATTATCAATCGATCGCTCAAAATCGTCATCTAGGTTCCTAGAAGACGCTGCTAAAATTTGAATAAGATTTGTTGAGCGGTACAGTTACTATAGGGTTTGGAATGCGTTTCAGCTCCTTTTTTGCCCCAAACCTATCTCCTATCAGCATTTTAGTCCGATTTCCTCTCACGATGGCTTAAAATGACCACAACAAAATTCCCCAT
This sequence comes from Corythucha ciliata, assembly GCA_038030265.1. Lineage (NCBI taxonomy): Eukaryota > Metazoa > Arthropoda > Insecta > Hemiptera > Tingidae > Corythucha > Corythucha ciliata. Next base: position 27,477,211 of record CM075937.1, on the reverse strand, counting down.
CGATGAACTGGCCATTTTTTCGAAATTCAATTTGGTTATTTTTAAATTAATTTTTTAAAGAAATTGACGAGGATGAATTCGAAGATTCGTTTCTCTTCGATTATTTTGAGTTTTAGCGAGTGTCTTATTGATCAAATTGTGTCCATTATTTCATTCATTGATCGTGTTGAATATTTCAAATTGATAGTTACCGTTAAAGAGAACTATATTAGGCTACAAAATTCATTATTCGTCACGTCGTTAGAATTTGTGTGTTCATATTTTTTTGTGTGTTCTTATTGCATCAATATTGAGAGACAAGAGCTCTTTCCAGCAAATTTTAGAACTTTGGCAATTTTATGAGAACAGAACTTCAGGACAGGCTAGGGCAAATTAATTAATTTTGATGGGTGAGTTTTAATGATTAATCACTCGTGTCGGAACTGTTTAATGTGAGAGGCATGTTGTAAGCGAACGACGGGAACATGGAAGTATCGAGAGGTCCTCCACACAAACTTAATTTAAATTTAAGCCCTCAAAACTTGAGGTGTCGTCTACAGGGCAGGGGGTCGCGACGTGCTTGAGTTCAAACAAATCTAACCACAAGAAACTCTAACCACAAATAAATTGATTGAAGCACAAAAAACCTTGAATCCCTAAATGCTCGAACCACAAAAAGCTGTTACCCTAAAAAGATCAAACCACAAAAGCTCTGACCACAAAGTCTTCTAACCACAAAAAGATCAAATGTCACAAACGAAAAGATAAAGCTGTAACCGCAAAATGTACTGACCTCAAAGTGCTGTAACCAAAAAAAAAAAAAAACTCGATCCACAAAAAGTTCTAACCACGAAATGGTCTGACCACAAAAATTTCTAACCACAAACTGCTCACCACAAAATGCTCTAACCCCAACATGCTCTAACCTCAAAAAGTTGTAATTAAAGGTGAATCAGCAGGTATTTAGGTCCAAAATTGCAAATTTTTAGGTCCAAAATTGCAAATTTTGATTTGGAGTCTGCCGCAGGAAAGCAATGATCTGCGATTTTTTTCTTAAAATCATCAATTTACATTTCGAGCTTGAACACTCAGCTCTTCGTCTCTTCAGTCTGAAACGCAGGATCCACACATAAATCGAAATCCCTGTTAAAAATAAGGAAGTCTATCTGGAAGTTCCTCAATTACCAAGTGGAGCGAAATCTTACAAAAAAAAATGCTATAGGTACTGGTGGTCCTGGTACTTGGTTAAAAAATTGAAATCGTCCAGCACAAGTGTACACATGTATAGGTAAAGGTAGTTAAAGCTCAATTCTTTATAATTCACATTGACCGCTAAGCCTAAGCATTTCCTTTGCACGAAATATTCGTACATTGCTAACTCATTTGTCGAATGTTTCCACTCAGGAGAGAATGCTTGGGAAGCATTTTCTCTCTGATGGTAATGTAAACCGGTGGATTTACCAACGGCCGGTTACTATGCAGTCCAAAACGACTGCTTCGAGATATTGTGAGAGTGAACGAGAGGGATAAATCAGAGGAAGGAAACCATTGCTTGCTTTAACACACAACGTTAATTTTAATTTATTTAAATCACAACTTATTAAAAATGGACAATTACAAATCAATCAGACAATGGGCTTTTTATCATTCTTCCCACCCGGCTACAAAACTTCGGAAACTTTCTGTACTCACATGAATCCCCCCAATAGGCCCGAGGCCTGCCGACCGTGATGACGGTCCGGACGTCTACTCGACTCTGTACTACTCTGTACACGACTCAGTACTCACTGTCCGATCTCGAAGAAGTTGCTTTATAACAAAGCTCTCTCTCCATATCTGGCAAGATTCGATGCTTTCCGTCCTAATTTCCTCTTTTTTTGTAAACCATTACATCTAATCTCTATCCCTTGTCTGAACCCCTTCCGTTTTGTATACGTTCTTTAAAAATATAATACAGGGATTCATTCTCGATTCCCATGCGCTTTGTCCTTACTATCTATAGGGGACTGCATTATTTTCACAAAATCTACAGTTCTTCAACCCCATGAATAATATTTGAAGCGCTTCTTAAACTAAGTCCTATTTACACTGGAATATAATTCTTCAAGTCTATTTCCCGCCCGTAATACATTTTCATGATATCTATTACTAATCTCCGCTGTTTTGAACTTACACTCCACCCCTACCTGAGCCTTGTAACATTAAACGTATACCTGCTTAATCCTGGATTGAAGGGAATTTAATCAATAATAAGTTTAATCTTGAAAATAAATCTTTCTTGCGTGAGTAGATTTGGAATTGTGAATAACAGAACGTCTCAGAGTACGATACACTCATTAATTCTCCTGATATTTTCTAGTTCGCATGTACCTTGATAGTCATGCAGGAGTTTTTGGTATCTGATTGAAAACGAAGTTGCTTCTTAAAAATAAAAGAAATACGAACTCTCGAATGTGGTGAATTTGAATGAAGGAAGATTAGGATAACGATTTTTACTCCCCCCACCCAATAATTCTCACCCACTTTTTATGACGTGCCCACACGTGAGTCTGACGTCATGTTTTGTCTCTCAATCAGACCTTCAGCTTTTTCTATATCCCCCCTCATCATCCATACATGTTAACAAACTCACTCTCCTCTTTTCCCTTTACGCGCACGGTCATTCAAAACGCTGCCCCGCAGGAGTCGACGAGCTTTTCTGCAAGGCTCCATTATTAAACTGTTTATAATGCATTGAATGCAGTTTCAATATTCAGTTAAAACTCTTTGCTCCGGTCATGAATAAAACAAATAAATCCATTTCTAAATGAAGAGTTGAAGACCACCTACTATACGAATTCTTATTTTCATTTTTTTTTTCATACTACATCAGAAATCCCCCTGCCCGTTCCTTTTATTAGCTTTGTTTCCTCATAGGATTGCTGAGTTTTGTTCGTTTCTTTGAAACTTGAGAATACGTAAACGTTCAATGAAAAGAGAACGAAAACCAAAAACCCCTAGCCATCTACGATCAATCCCGACTAATCGTAAGACAAATCTTCAAGGACAAAAAGTGAAATCGCGAATAGATAGAGTCACGCTGGGACAATAAGTTGGAAGGCTTGGAAAACGAAAACGACGTGACTCCACGGCAAATTATTGCGGGCGCACATGTTTAGTCTGTAGAAAGGGCGGAATAATTATGGACCATTGCCAGCAGAGCAACAACTCAGCACCTAAGGGAGGCGGGAGGGTTCAAATGTGATTAGGCCTATTTGCACCTCAATTGTAGTATTTCTGCGACAATCCCGCATTTTATGATCTCGTTTTTATCTCCGAGGGCACTAGATGTTATACAGGGTGGAAGAGGATAAGTGTTACAAAAACATTTAGGTGAAAGTAGATCTAATTGCGACCGAAATCACCATACACACCATGATCCGAAAATCAAAACCCTTCGAGATATGATTTTTCTAACGATTTTTAAGGCTTACATCATTTTTTAAAACTAACTGTGAGAAACTCGCGTTCAATTTGGATTTTTGCAGTTTTTGGTGATGGATTCTGAAAGAGCACATTATTTTGTGTCAGGACTAACCATTTTCGATAGATGTTAACAATTTTATGTATCCCTCGGGGGCTCAAAGTCATGCAAATCGGGGATTTAATTTTTTTTCAAAAAAAGTCAGTCCCCGTTTGTCCACACTAAATTCGAGTGTACGTGATTCAGAAAAACATCTTCAAAGTGTCCTTTAAAAAAATAGTCATAAGCGTTTTCTTAGTTGATTGGCGAGTTTTCGTCAGAAATGACCATTTTTTAGAAAAAATAATGTTTTTTCTCTTCAAAATCGCTTGTTTAGACCTGAAAAATTTGAACAAATTTTGTGATTTGAACGTGATAAAAAGCACTAAAAGCTCATCCAAAGCTATACGTTGAATCGAACTGATAATGCACGTCTACCAAAGTATCAAAAAATGTCGCTCCGGCATTTTTCTAAGAAATCGTCATTTGTGACGAAAAATCACCAAAGAACTAAGAAAACGCTTGTGACTATTTTTGTAAACGACACTTTGAAGATATTTTTCTGAATCACGGGTTGTCCGTACACTCGTATTTAGTGTGGACAAACGGGGACTGACTTTTTTTGAAAAAAATTAAATCCCCGATTTGCATGACTTTGAGCCTCCGAGGGATACATAAAATAGTTAACGTCTATCGAAAATGGCTAGTCCTGACAGAAAATAGTGTGCTCTTTCAGAATCCATCACCAAAAACTGCAAAAAACCAAATTGAACACGAGTTTCTCGCAGTTAGTTTAAAAAAATTATGTAAGCCTTAAAAATCGTTAGAAAAAGCATATCTCGAAGGGTTTTGATTTTCGGATCATGGTTTATATGGTGATTTCGGTCGCAAATGAGGTCTACTATCACCCAATTGTTGTCACACTTATCCCCTTTCCACCCTGTATACTTCTTCAAATAGTGTAGGTACCTGAATTAACATAAAAAACCGTTCAGCTTCAAAATTAATAATTCGTCTTGGTTAATAAAGCAAAAACTAGTGCGCCGGTAGAATTTCCTGCTGGTTGAAATGAGACGATAATATCTGGGATTGGGGTATAAATGCGGCAAGAATTATAATGTCAAAAAGAGTAAAAGAGACATGATTGGCACTTTTGCAGGCGGTTGACGAAACACATGTGAAACCCACCGTATACCCGTATATTATGATATACGTATAGGCGTAAATGAGCTTTTTACGAACGAGGCTTGGTGTCCGTGGCACAAGCCTTGAGATCTGCACAAAAATCTGCCCCAGAGCAGTTCATTTCCACCCGTCGGAGTTAAATGATATTTCAATGGAGAAGACGGGCGGGCAAGAACGAATTTTATGAATCAGGAAAATGCTACTGCAGTGTAAAATTACCTGCAGAATCTAACAATGCATCCGGAAACTGAGGACTTCGTTTAAGGGGGGGGGGGAGGTCAAAACCGTTCATAAATCTTAGCACGTCATCCTCAGAACTCTCATTGTGACTTCCTATAGTAAAAAACGTGTCCCTACCTCCCGGTTTTACTACCTACAATCTACCCTGTTTACTCCTTAAGACTTTGATGAGGAGAGAGTTTAAGAGGAAAGAATGAAGGGGTAACATCAGAAGGAAAATCTCTCCCTCTGCTTGATACTTCCTTTAATCATTTTCGAACTCCATCTCCCCACCCACCACTCACCACTATTCTAATTGTGCCCTACACGTTTCTGGCCCAGATTCGAAGCTGGAGTTTCTTTCCCCAGGTCAACCACCCCCGCAAGCATTCTGAATGGTTTTATGCCTTTCCCTCCATTGACGTCACATTGACGTCAAAATGAAAATAAAAGGTACACGTGTCTGTCCCGTTGACCTGGTTCTTAGGAGAGGGTGTATAGGCCTAAAACACTGATGGCGAGGGGAGTTTTGTTGAATGGAAAGGACGTGGTGTAGAGGAGGTGAGCCACGTGTTCAGAAAGGGGGAAAATCGCTCAATGGAGCCCTGGGACGTTTTCTCTTCATTCATTTCTGGGTTAACCGAAACTTGAAGTAAAGCTAAAAACCCGACTGGGAAACGTTGTATTAGACATTAGCAATAGATATTACGAGGGAAAATAATCTTGTATTGTACTCAACGAAGACCCGTTTTCAAAAAAAGGGAACCATTCATGTAATAAACCGAATTTTTGCACAACATTACGCCAGTGCACGTTAGCAATTTGCCTGGAAAGCCACGTTTTACTTAATACACATACGTCTAATTCCAACATTAAAATAAAACGTTTCATTTATAGTGAATTTCACCACCGAGAGTTAAGGTTTGAGTTCCGTAAACTCAGACTTAACGAAAAAAAATGCGTCACTATTCATTTAAACAATGTTACGGTTAGAGTTTGGTAACTCCAACCTAACTCCCGGTGGTGAAATTCCAGGTAGTACCTGGATGCATTTGTGCTGTAAATTAAGGGGTTGATACTTCACCATATTTACAGCAAAAATTATGTCTGTCTCTTTACTTGACTAGTGTTACACCGGTGTAGAAAACCCTTTGGGTGGAGATTCTGTAACCTTGAGAGATTGTAAGTCACTATCCTGCCCCAAATTTCATTAATTTTTTCAAAAACATCTGCATGAGCAAGTAGGAACGGGTTTTATAATTTTAGCATCTGCCCAATCATTGAGGGGTATTCATAATCAAAAGTTTAACATATTTAGGGCCGTATTCATAGACGTCACTCAAACTGAGTATTTACTTAAGTGGCTTCAAATCGGTCGTTCTAATAATTGAGACATCTGTTTTGAATCGAAATAAGTAAATACTCAACTCAAGCGACGACTATGAATACGGGCCTTAGTTTTTGTAGTCAACTCTGTTTCATAGTATTTGTGTTGTTCTAATTTCCCAGAAAGGGGTTTCTCCCATCTTTTCAGCGTATTTCATAATATATTCATATATTTCATATAGGTAGTGCTTCCTTATTAGAGAATAGGCCCCCAGAACTACTTGTAAGCATTTAATCAACACCTGTAATAACAGATCCCAAAAATATTTGGGGATAATCGATACTTCCTCAAATTGATGTGGATTAAGGAAATTCGATCTACTCCAAAAGTTGAAAGTGGAAGACGTAAGGCCGTGCACCCCTCTCCCTGAAATATCTCAAATTTCACCGTAGTTTCAATTTCATCCATTAATTTCTAATGCTCGTAGTCAGATTTTTCAAATTATTATTATGAGATTAACGTATCTCATTGAAGATTTATACTTGATAGGTCTTTATTTCGCGAGTGCTGCACTGGTGTAGAAAATCATCTGATTTCATTCAGTTTTTCAAAATTAGTCAATGTGATCACATGATTTCTACATTAGTGTAGCCCTTGCCAAACAAAGGAATACAGACCTGTTAATTCGAAACTCTTCACATGCCTTCATGCAAAGTATTTCGATGAGCTGGAACGTATAGTAGAGAAGGCAATGATTCAAAACGTAAATTTGGAGTCGCATAACGAAAAATATTCATTGAATTAAGTGCTGGATTCTGAGGTTTGTGGTAGGAGGTTATGGCAACGCGCCCTCCAGGGCCTAAAGCCCAGGAACAAAAGGAACAATCCTGGTAGGAGGTAAAATCTTTCGAGAGATGCAGAAGGTCCAACGTGATATAGATAAGCTCCCGGTTCTGTACTACCATGTAAATAGGGGCCCGAGTAGGAAATTCGAATCAATAAACATGGTGATTCTTCTGCAAGGAATCAACTAATGAATTCGGAAAATGTAAATCTCAATCATATTACTGTCTCAGAAAATAGTACCGTAAACTGACCGATTTATACAACAATCTGCCTGGAAAACGTCAATCCAGCTTTGCGGCACAAAAACTTGACGTTTATACTTGGACTATAAGCCCCGTATTTAAGAACGTTCCTTGAAGCTTCCTTGAGTCAAGGAACCGTTCAGAACCAACGATATATAAACCTGGATTGCTCACATTACGATATATAGAATATATAGACGATATATACGATATATAGACCTGGATTGCTCACATCGGACTGGAGGGGGAAGGCCGTCCCCTGATAAACAATTACTCTGTCCCTCACCTTGTGTAGTTACGGCAACACAACTCTCTTCCCGTATTTACTTTGAAACTCCACTCCTCTCATCCACTTTAAGCTCCAATTGGAGCTTATTTGTAGTGATGCACGAGACCGAGACGAGACCATCATTTCTGGAGCGAGACCGAGACGAGACCGCTATTTTCGAGACGAGACCGAGACTGGTCTCGGTCTCGGAAGTAAAATATTATAAAAATGATGGCTCATTTATGAAATATAGAACATTTTAACAATGAAATGACTATGTTTCATGCTGAGACGGCTATTGTGTTATGGGCCTCCGGGCTGTGGTGGATCCAAGGGGTGGACATATCCCCCCCCCCCCAACGCACAAAATGACATGAAATAATTGGAAAAAATTTACTATTTGAAAAATTATCGTAGGAAACACGCACATTTCTTCTTCTTTCACGAATTATGCCTGATGGTTTACGCACGATCAGGAAGGGAAGTGATACTTCCCCTTCCAGGTACCTCAACAGGGAAATTGATTTTTACATGAAAAGATGAGCTAGGTGAAAAAGAATTTTTTTTCACTCACTAGTGAAGAAAAGTGAAAAAAGTTCTGTATTCAATTAGCGTACCCTTGCCTCCGAACACTTGCAGGAAAGACAATTAAACCTGTTGGTCGTGCGAAAAATAATATCCGCAACTCTTGAGGAAGAAGCTTTCATTCTGCTCGTTGTTTTTAGCTCACTCGGCCCCGCCTCGTGAGTCAAACACAACTCGCAGGTAAAACTCCACTTCCCTCACTTGTAGTGAAATATACTATTATTTCACTTGTCGCGCAAAAAATATCGTGCATAACTCATTCATTGCATAATTCACTTGCTCGTACTAATTTAGCCGACTCGGCTTTGCCTCGCCAGCCAAACAAAATACTCGCAAGTAAAATGGCACTTACGTGTCTCGTTATATGTAAGATACTACTTTTTTTAAACAGCTGATTATCTTAGAGCCTAGGGGATAAAACACTCACTTTATCGCCGTGGCCCAAAAAATCAGCCCATGTTTTAGTAAAAAAATACTGTACACACCGCGTCAAAAAAGTGATTTTGGGGTATCGAGAAAAAGCCAGGCTCGGCTACGCCTCGCCCGTCCAATTTTTTCTCTCGTCCTCCAAAAAATCGCTTTCTTTCCTAGGCGTATGATCTACTATTCCTAAGATTATTCTTAAAGAAGTGTTTGAGCAGATGTTCATCGTGTTCACTCTTTACCGCACGGCGTGTGTAAAGTATGTCTTTACGCACGATGAACGATGGGTGAAGGGTGAGTGGAACCGTGGAAATTATATCCCTAAAAGCTCAAAGTCAGTTGATTATGTTGGTGAGCTGGTAGAAGAATTGAGGCAGGGAAGCCCGCTTTCATCTTACGCGCTTCTTTTGTTTCTTCTTTTTTATTTCTCTGAAATGAAGTTGTGTGGCAAATAGGAGACTTTACGGAACCTTTAAATTAATAATTATGAACCTAATTGACTTCAAAAGGCTTTGTACGATCCAAGGTAAAAAAAAAAGCGTACGATCCTGAGGCGTATAATCGCACTACAAACTCTACCGATGACGGTACTCGACTTCGTCTCGTGTCACAAACATCGTGCCTCGTTCGTTAAAAGCTCCTTTATGCCTACGTATCGTAATAAAACAAAGGGTTAGGGTTCCCGGAGAGCCGGTGAAATATACATTGCAACCTACGGGTGTCCGCGCACTAGGCAGCAAAGATTTCCAGGCTGGGGCAGCCACCAGAACAAGCCCAACTGCACAGCAGCCAACTGGCTGCGGCCAGGCTGCTTAGTGCAAGGGAACCCTAATTTTGCGTTTGAAACTTCCCTGGGCCGCTATCATCAAACTCCACATTGCTTAATTTTTTTTTTTTTTTTTATTTATTTATTTATTTTTTTTTTTAGACTAACATTGCCAGTTGTAGCATGGGAAGGAGGGGGGGATCTGGGGGCGATCACCAAACCACCCGTGGTGTACACAGCGGCCGTGGCGAGTTGCAGAGTAGGGATACGGGACATCAAAGGCGAAGGGAACTCCCTAACGTTGGGTTGGATCCCGGGTCATAGAGGATGCAGGGAAATGAAAAAGCAGACGAGCTGGCCAAGCGTGGCGCGGACCAGCCGGTAATAGGGCCTGAACCATCGGTGGGCATAGCCCGAAGGATGGTCTTGAGGGAGATAAGGGCCTGGGCCAGTGACCAAGCTCTGAGGAGATGGCGGACTGAACCCAGGTGCCGGCAAGCAAAACTGAGAATTAATGAGGAAGACCAGGAAGCTTCGGCATGGTTGCTGGGACTAACACGGGTAAAGCTTAGGCGGATAGTAGGAATGTATTCAGGACATTACGCCCTTAACAGGCATCTGTCAATCATGGGGGCAGTAGGGGAGCCCGACTGCGAAAGATGTGGGGAGGAGGGAGGGCTCGCACGTCGTATGCGAGTGTGACGGCTACGCGGCGGCCAGATACAATGTTTTTGGTGACGATAGGATATCCTTCCCCAGCTTCTCAAAGGAGAATGGGACCCGTCTCCTGAGATTGCTGGAAAGAATGAATAGGTTTGAGGAGCCGTACTAGGCTCTCCCGAGTCCGGGCCCCAAGTGGGTATGGTGCATGGACGAAAGGCTTTTGGCACCTTCGGAGTCGAGAAACCGTCCGAGCCCTCAAAAGAAAAAAAAAAGAAAAGAAAATGAGGGGGGGGGGGATTGTGCACCTCTGCCTCGTCGTGTCTGGGATGGGAAGTCTCTTGCTTGAACTAAATGAGTTGTGGCATGTGCTAGATTTTGAGTTGATCTCGTTGAATTCCCAACTTTCCCCTTTCACGTTCTCAGTGTGACGATTGTTTTAAAGGCACGATTCTATTTTGGGGCAATTACAAAACTCTTTGGTCATTAAATCATTAGTGTATCACTTATCTCCCTTCGTGCCACGAGCCACCAAGGAAGGAAAGCAAAGTATAAATTCATCTATCGTCGTCATCTGTAATCATTGAGGCGAGAATAGGATCACTCGTCACTAACATCACACATACTTTGAATTCGTGCCTTTAACTTTTCGAGACGAGACCGAGACTTTCGAGACCGAGACGAGAACGACTTTTCATGATCGAGACCGAGACCACTCAAGTCTCGTCTCGAACTGCGCATCACTATTTATTTGCATCACTACTTATTTGATGGCTATTCTTTATCAGCAGTGATGAGCAATCCAGTTCTTTATACATCGTTGGTTTTAACACAATAGAAACATCTGTTTCAACGAATTTCAAGGGGCCTTATCGTCAAGGAACGTTCATAAATATGGGCATAAAACAAACAATCCTTTCCAGAAATAGTGTATATTGAATATACTTAGGAGCGAAAGTGCGCCTTTTCGAGACGATAGGAGAGATGGCCGGACGAGACGATAGCGGCGAGGCCGGCCACTCCTCGAGGCCGTTATGAAATAATGTTCGTCAACGGTCGCGCGAAAAATAATGTACATCCACACTCGTCTATTAAGTGACATTATCCGCTCGTTTTTAATTAGCGGTCTCCGTAAGCCTCACCCACAAAACAAAAAACTCGCAGGTAATTTACTAGACTCGAAATGTAATCCACTATCAGAGCCTAGGCTCTAAAACGCTGTAAAATGTGTGGCAGTAATTTACTGACAGTAAAGTACTTTAGCTCCTAATAGGCAAGAAAAAAGATACTTTTCGAACTCATTCGCGCCCGTAAAAATTGGTTTTAGTTTCATGTAGAATAAAAAATGAAGTTCTGAATTTTTTTCAGCGGAAAATGACGATACCACCCCCGAAGCAAATGATTCGGTCACTCATGGATCATTTCACCAATCATTTTCACCAATTGACCTTCGTTCAACGCATTTCCATTTCTCCCCGAAATTTCAACCCCACCCTTTTTTGCACGCGTTCTCGAAATACTGTGTGAAATACGAAGTGAATGATTATAACTGTTAAATATTTTGTAATTAATAGTTCACAGCTTCATAGCAGAGCGAGACTGAAGGTTAACAGTGAAGTGTACAGGGGAGCTACCCCACCATGCACGATTGATGAGTCGTGCTGGAAATTGCCTACACAAATCTTATCGTTGGGTTCTTTTAAAATGTAGAACTTTTTGATTTTGTTGCTCTAATTTGTAGGTCAAAGAGGGTGTTTTTATTTTTATTAAGTATTTGGGGTTTTTGAGTCAAATTTTTCTCTGTGCGCTTTGAGTAGCTACCTATTGTCGTTACTCTTTAAGATTCAGACTGTAGTCTGTCCGCTAAGGCCTATTTTCACCAACAGAATTAATTGATCTCGTTTAAATTTGAGCGTGATTAGTTGCCAATAACGACCCATATTAATTCTGATATTAGTGTTTATGTTACGGCTAAAGTGTTTAATTGGATAGTTTGTAAACTAGCCTGCTAGTATGTAAACTAGCCAAAGAGCCCGCTATTTTGTGCGAAAAGCAGGTTTCTTACAAAATAACCACCAGCTTTGGCTAGTTTATAAACTAACTGGATAGTATTTTATAAAATACTCAATATAATTTCTTGGTTATTTTGTAATCTAGCCTGCTATTTGGCCTCCCTCACGCAGGTACTATAATTTCGAGTCAATATTATGAATAATCACACCTTATATGTGTGTTAATTACCTATGTCATTGATGCAAAGGCGTTATCAACGCCTCAAAGGGGCATCAAAGGATGTTAATCAAATTAATACCCATAGAGCTGTTTTTCGCAGGAAACCTACGATAAGTCTTTAAAGGCCCGTTGACAAGCTCTATGTTTGCGTTGTGTGGACTCTGTGCAACAAAACAAATTTATTCCCTCGAAAAATGAAGCATTTTGATAGTTCGCACAGACACCACACAACACAAACATAGAGCTTGTGAACGGGCCTTAAGAGGCATGCACTTCCCTTTGCCTGATAAGTGATAGTAATTATTTATTCAGAGCGGTTCTGCGGTTAGTTTGACAAAATAACCATAAATGTGGGTTGTTTTTTATGAAAATAATGCCAGGTAGAGTTAGGTTAGGTATTGGCTATCTAGTTAGTTTACACACTAGCCAAAGCTGGTGATGGTTATTCTGTGAGAACCCCCGTTTTCTCACAAAATAGCGGCGATCTTGGCTCGTTTACATACTAGCTGGTTAGTTTACAAACTATCCAAGTATAAGCACTTTAACCGTAACATTTACATAATCGTTATTAGTTGTTGATCTTGGCTTAAGAAGTTGATGAAATTGAGCCTCGAACGCGTTTCTTCATTTCGACAGTTCGATTTGTGCACTCTCACCAAAAATATTTAAAGAACTTAGTAACAAAACTTTTACGAAGGGCACTGTGGTTACGTATAGTCGCTACACAGTGGCCGCGTTGGAAAACTTCAGACTTGTTCAGCGCTTAATGAGCACTTAGTCTTTTGCCGTTGCAAAACTGTCAATCTAGCTCAGCGCTGAGTAAGTATTTAATAACCCAACAAAATACGTCCCGGAGGCTTTAGGTCTATTCGTTTGTCGTCCGGAGCTGCACTATTAGCACTGAAAGTACTAACCTTTCATTATTTTTTGGCGTTATTTCACATGATAACCCGCGAGGTTGCAAAATTTCGTGCTGCTCGGAGTAGTCCGGGACGACAAACGAATAGACCTTTTTTCATCGCGATGAAACCTTTCTGCCCTCTCTTTTTCAAAGTTGTGATAAAAGTTCAACGATGGTTGACAACAAAATGAAGGAAAAGAAGTTATAGCCCGTCAAGAAGAACATGAACCCGCGGCCAGCGCTCTCCCATTCTATTACTTGGAACTTATATTTCCTCTACTTTCATTGCCGAATTGGTTGTCCCACTGTTCACCAAAGATAAATGTTATTATCAATCCGAAGTTCCATGGAGGGGGTAAGGAATAATAGCTAGAGGGGCTGATCGCAGGAGGGCGAGGTCCACGTTTGACTTGACAGGCTATACTAACCTTCCGGCTTTGATTACGGTGAGGTTAGTTTTCATAAATCACCGTCGCAAAACTCCGGTAAGCACTTAATGTGCTTACGGATGTTTGAGTTGTGTGGTGTCTATGCAACCTATAAAAATGCTTCATTTTTCGAGGGAATAAATTTGTTTGGTTGCATAGACTCCACAGAACGTAAACATAGAGCTTGTGAACGGGCCTTTAATTCTACACTTCAGCGTTTAAGGCCCGTTCACAAGCTCTGTGCAATGCGTCTGTGGACTCCATGTAACCTACCAAAATGCTTCATTTTTCGAGGGAATAAATTTGTTGGGCTGCATAGGCTCCACAGAACGTAAACATAGAGCTTGTGAACGGGCCTTTATACACGAGCCCCGAGTTTTGCAACGCAACCAGTGATCATTTGTTCTGATATTACTCCGGTGCGTTATTTTTAGTAGAAGGGGCAAAGAGGAAGCTCATTCCACTAAATTCAAGGGCCCTAAGTGGACAGACTGTAGTATAACATTTCTGTGAATGTGAAGATGCCGAGGGACTGAGGGAGGTCTCTCAGTGGTCGCAACATCCGTTTTTCCTTCCAGCTATGAATCATAGAAACTTAGGCCTGAATTCATAGTCGTCCCTTGAGCTGAGCATTTCCTTAACTCGATTCAAAACAGATGATTCGATTTGAAGTCTTTTGAAAATATTCAGCTCAACGGACGATTAGTCGTCACTCAAACTGGTAGCGCTTCCCATTTGCATAAAATTCTGCAACGGGGTGGATCGCTTAGATAATGAAATCCGTCTTCTACATTAACATATTATTTCAATTATGAGAGGACGGGTGTAAATAATTTGCCCAAATGCCGAATTTTGTGCAAATGGGAAACGACGCTATGAGTTTACTCAAAAAGCTAAATCAGAAGTTTTATTTTGAGCATAGTCTGTTTGACTAGAAACGAGCATTTACAAAATAGAATATCCTATTTGAAGCTGTTTGAGTCAATACTTGGACTCAGTGAGGACTTCAATGAATTCGAGCCTGAAATTCTGAAATAATAGAAACTTTTAGCAACACCACCGCTAACGCTAAGGCAAACGATAAATCAGTCGTTCCATGGTTTTCAAACATCTTATTGGTTGAAACTTGTAAATAAAGTTTCCGGAGGATTTAACGGGAGAGTGCTAAAACTCACTAATAAGTAATTTAATACAACACGCACTGTACATATTATGAAATGCAACAGATGAGGAGTTTGCGTCGAAATGAAGGATAATGTGGTGGTGGGAGGGGGTAGGTAGCGATGAGATGGTAGGGGGGGGGGAAACAGAAGGGTGAAGCATTGCGGAAGCAGGAGTGTATTGCCAAGGTGAAAACTTGGAACAACCCCGCTATCGAGGCGGCGGGTTCTAAATATAGACCGGGCCTATTCTTAGCTACAATCGGCATGCTGGAAGAGTGAGTGTATGTTTAGGGGTGTGGCGGGGGGTTGATGAAAAAGAGGGTAGGAGGGGTTATGGCGCTGTGGAAGTGGTGAGGTAGCTCTTCGTGACGTCATTACTGCGCGCCGCCCCCATCGCGCATCTGGGTCAACCTTTAAAACAGAATTTAGGTCAATATGACGCCCCCACCCACAACCAGCCCCCCTCTCATATTCCTTAACAATGCTACTTTTTCATTCTCATTTTTTCCTCCCCACTCATTCTTTTATTACAAGACATTATTGTTTGAATCTCTTTTCTATTAGGCGGGAATTGTAATTTTTTCCTGATTCCTAAAAATATCTTAATACTTACTAATCTCTATTACTTATTTATTTTTACTAAATCAAAGAACGTGGCGCAAAGAATCTCACTTGGACCATACTGTGGAAAGAGGACTGAGATAGTTTTCATTCCCTATTAATTTGTAAAACATGCTCTCACATGAGAATAGATTCTGATCATTCACTGTTCACTTCTCTACCCAGGAGCCTTGTAGCACGAGCGGTCAGGGAAAACTACCTTAAGCAAGATCCAAGGATGCTTTATCATAAATTACATTATCCTTTCTTAGAAACGCTTGCCGGATTTTTTTTCTCCAATGGGGAACTTGCACATTGGATTTTTCAATCACTAGTGTTTCTTGAAGAGGGCTCTTCAACAAGACAATTGCCCACATTAAACATTGAAATCAATCAAGGGTTTTTTATAGGCGAATTTTTAAAATTTTGAGTAGGGGTTTGATCACGTCAAAGGGCTGTTAATGAAATGGATGGTTTTGGGAAGAGGGGGAAGACGCGTCTTCTGGGGTTTAATTTTTCTTGTTATTTGTAAACAAAACATTTTAGAGTTTCCTCAAATGCATCAAAACTGCTCTTTGATGTCATTTTCCCCTCGCACCATCCATCCCCTCCTGAAGAACTTTGAAATTTATTTAAAAATCACCAGACGCACCAATCGGGCTGCAACTACCGTTGACATCTTTGTCCGCATGTGTCAATTCACTGGTATACTTTTCCCCCAAATCGGGCATTCATGCAAGTTCCCCATTGTTCGCACTGTACCAGGAGACCTATTCTCAACAAAAAAGCGATATGTTTTTCATAGCATTCCACTTCATCTATTCTATTTCATTCTTTGTTTGAAGAAAATGAATGAAATAGACATATTGCTTTGAAAAACATATGACTTTGTTTTTAGAGAATATTGCCCCAGGACCTTTAGAAAATGTGTGTTAATATTCACAATACCCACATGACATCAGTAGACAACTACGCCATGAGTCCCTCTGGTGAGTCAGTTCTATCATTCATCCGAAGGTTGAAATGAAGTCTCTGATTTATAGGGGAATAGGGAAAATTTATATAGTTTAACCAACCAGTCAATTTACCAATAACCCAAGAATGACGTTTAGTCATAACATAAAGCAAAATATTTATAAATTTCTAGCATTGCTTAGAAACCGACCAACTGAAAATTGAAAAATATTTTGCTCGTTATTTGGCAAATACCTCATGTGTGGAGCCGGCTTAATATAGACGTTCTGATGATCCGGTCACCGAATGCTCCAAGTACAGTACAGTGAAACCTCGATAAAGCTTAGTACACACTGGGACTCTTTGAGTCGATTCATTGTTGCGACTCAGAGTCCGGGCTGCGTAGATTCATGTTCCGATTCATACTTGATTCAACTTTGCAACAAAGAATCGTGTCCAAACATGTTTCATATCTCTTAATGCCCGCAGTTTCTATGGAAACTTGAAATTTCGCTCTGGCCGCTGGCGGTTGGGAAGAGTGAATATTTTTATTTATACATAATTATGCACATTCCTATCAAGGTCTTGCATTCCTATCCCAGAAATAATAAATTTCGATACGGTAACTTGGTGAAATTAGAATAATTTTAGAAATTGTATCTCTTCCCTTCCTCTCATTAAACTAACATTGTTTGTGTCTCGTCCACCAGAAAGGCAGAAACGGGCCATGCTGAAAGAAACATCACTTAGGCCCGTGGCCAGTGGCGAATCCACCATTTTATCAAGGGGGGGGGGGTCGAAGCAAAAATGTTCTCCTCCCTGGAAGAAGGGGGGAGGGGAGAGATTGCACACCGCCAGTCAAACAGAAAGATATAGTAGCCACTTTTCCTGATTTTTCGGGTTTCTTTTCCTGGAAGAATGAAATCAAAATCTTCGGTTGGGGGGGGGGGGGTCCTTTACCCAGCCAGTGGTTTCATATGAATTTTCCCGCTTCTTTATTTGTAGTGATGTGATAACTGTCGATTCACATTTATAATTGCATTCATTTTCTTACCTCTATTTTTCATTTTTTGTATTTCTTTCTTATTTTATACTATTATTCTGACCTTAAGGGGGGGTTTTGTCCCCCTACCCCCCAACGTGGATCGGCCACTACCCGTGGGCTATCTCGACCAGGGCGAACTGGGGAAATGGCGATCAGTCGGCCACTCATAAGAGCGGTTGTTGGGGAGGGGGTTTGCGGATTGTGAAAAAGGGTACCCCGCATTAAGGGGGGTCAAAAGTCCCTTAACCGGGATTTTTTCGGAAGCAGGCGGTAATCATTTGGGACCAAAAAAGAAAATTTTTACCGAAGCGCGTTTGTCCAAAATGCGGTTTTCTTACCGAATTACCGTCAAAAACGTCGTTTTTTGACCATTATTTATTATTTATTTTTCCTGAAAACAGATTCGCACGAATCTCGTTCCCACTCCCAAATTCAGCTTCAATACTAATAGTAGACCAAAAAAAATAATTTCGGGGTCATTTAAAAGGGTGTTCATTTATCGAAAATCGCTCAAAAAGGCCTAAAATGCCCGTTTTCCGCCGATTTTAGGAATTTAAAAGAACATGCAGACTGGATATTTTTATCTTAGATTTATCTTATAGCAGTCTACTTTCATGAAATTTTACAGAATTTTATCTTTGGTGCGTCATCGTCAAAAAATCGAAAAACTGGAAAAGAAATGATTACCGCCTGCTTCCGAAAAAATCCCGGTTAAGGGACTTTTGACCCCTCTTAATGCGGGGTACCCTTTCGCCCAGAGGTTCATACAATTTTAGCCTGGAGAGCCCGCCTGGGAGTATACTGTGCCGAGCAGTTCAGTTCTCATGCTCATGGGGAAGGAGCGTTTCTCATGAGGGACGGATGATGCAGTGAGGAAATAGACAATGAAGATGAAGGACTGCCAGACACATGCAACACCAGGTTACCGGCCCGTTAGTGAATGTCAGCGGATGTACTGACTGCCCACAGTGTGGACCACGCGAAAGTGGGCGTTGTCAGGTGAGACTGTGGGTGGCGGACGGGTACTCTGAAATGAGAATAGAGTTTCACTCTGCATTGGCATCCAAGTACGACAATGAATACTGGACTGGATGTGAAACTGGAAGTTGATGCCGGAACTTGAGAGAATTGAACTGGAGGGACCCAGGAATCAGGATTCGAGTTTTTTATCGTGCTTGCCAATCCTTGGGCAAACGTGGTGAATCGACGTGCTGAAATTTTGTTGGATAGCTGGAACGCGCTGCTTGTTGAGGAGGAGGGATTCCAATTTGTTAGCGATGATCAGTATAAAGTGGGCAGTGGAAAATAATATATGCATGGCTGTTTAGGTTTGGTTTGAATTGCAAGGGCACGTATCAAAATCACGGGGCTTGCAAAAGCTTGTTGTATGTCCTCTATGAATTCGAGAGTTTGTTCACTACTCCACAACGCAATAAACTCGGGAGCAAAAATTATAACTCAATAGTTCTGTTCCAACGAGAACGAGGTGTTTCGAATATGTTCGGAACAGAAATTTAAGATTATTACATTTTATTGGCTGTTCTCATGGGAACTCTGCTCCGAACATGTTCCAAACACCTTGCCAGAACAAACACCTATTCACTCTGTTGACAATCAGAGCTCAATCAGCTAAACTGCCAACAAATAATGAGACGAGAAAGCTATATAAAAAATTTGAAAAATAGGTTCTTCAATTCACTTCCGCACAGACCCAATGTTGCGCAACATGAATCAGAGAATCCCATTTCCGTTGGGATGCAAAAATATTCAAAAATACTAACCCGCAACATATGATATTCTAGACACAAAGAGTCTACTCTGCCCCGACTCTGCCGAGACTCACGCGATATTCATTTCTAGACACAAAGAATCTACGCAAAGAGTCTCAGTGTGGACTAGAATCTAGACAAAAGAATCAAAAAAAAAGAATCTGCAACACATGATATTCAAGCAAAAAAGAATCGACTCTGCCCCGACTCTTTCGGGATTCATTTCTAGACACAAAGAATCGGACTCAAAGAGTCTCAGTGTGTACTGAGACTCAGTACTCAGTGAGCACTGAGGCCCGTATGTCAAGTCGTTCCTCGAAACCTCGACTCCAACCTACCTCACAAACTGTAGAATCACATGTTATTTTATAATTTTTAGAGTTTGGAAGGGAGCTTTGAGGTCGAGGAAAATTCGAGGAACGACTAGGCATACGGGCCTTAGGCCAAGTCGTTCCTCGAATTTTCTTCAACCTCAAAGCTCCCTCACAAACTAAAATAACATGTGATTCTACAGTTTGCGAGGAAGGTTGGAGTCGAAGAAATTTCTAGGAGTGACTTAGCATACGGGCATAAATCTATTTCCCTTCACCTTGAGAAAATTTTACATTGATTTTGACCTATATGACTGACTCAAGTTCCAAAGAGGCCCTCGATAACTGCAAGCCTTAGGGAGCCGAACATCCTCCCCCTTTGCCTTGAATCCAACAAAAACCTCGATAACTGGACATGAACGACTAGGGAACATTGCTAAGTGAACTAGGCAGCAGCTGCTCAATAAAGCTAAACTCAGCAGTGTGGCCAAAAAATCGTTGAACCCCTATTACTGAACATATTTCCTTCTTCCTCGTTTAGTGACTAACGTCATTAAGTAAAATCCCGATAACTGCAAAGAAAATGCTATTCCCTTGAGATTTCACTTATCGTGGTTTCACTGTACTTAAACAAGCCAAAACTCCACAGTTCTTCCAATTCCATGCACCCCTCCTACCCACTAAATATCAACTTTATCTACCCCAAAATGCGGATGGGCTCACTCAGTTGTATAGTTACCTTAGACTTGGCTTCAGGATAAGCCGGACTTAAGGGAAAAAATGCATTGAATTTCATGTAAACAAGGTTCGGCTTAGTTAAGCCGAACCTTAAGTTGAGGTGGTGAAATCCACCATTGTATAAGTTATCTGAAGCTGATTCTCTGTTTCAAGGGTTGAAGATATATCAAGCTCCATTTGATATCTTGGAATGGAACTTGAACCCATATGGTCGACCCGGGCCTTAAGGCGAAAGGGGATGATACGTGTGCAAGTGAGAGGGAACATCAAAACGGGACACTTCTCACGCCTCCAAAAAAGGTCCGATTTTCATTTTGAAACAACAGCTTATTAGCGAGGAAACTTAATTCCGGAAGTATTGGTGATATGGCGATGTGGTCAGAAAATTACGTTTTTTCGCCAATAAGCTGATTCAAAACGTAGTAGATGTCGTCTGATCTGGATTAAAAAAGGCTCTTTAAATAGAAAAATTTGTGCTTTTTCCAATGGGCTCATCAGTTTTGCCATTGCATCGATTACTGCGTGTGCAACAAGCTGTTTCTGAAAAAAGCAGAAAATGGCGGATATCTCGGAAAAAGCGGAATTTCGGAAAAGTGCAAATAGTCATTTCGATCAGAAATGAGTTGCCTCTTCACTGGGTTTTCTCTGTCCAGTCGCTTTTTGTACACCCTGTATAATAATTTTTGTATTTGGCGGGTTTTCTCCTTTTTTATTCTTAACGGGAGCAAAAATCCCAACCCAAAATAAAAAACATTTTTTTTCCTCGAGTCTGAGGACTTGGTTTTCCATATGACTTTGATAATGACCTTGGCCTCAAGTCGTTCAGGTTTGAAGTAGGAGCCTGTATTATAATGTAGTCGAAAACGTTTTAGTTAAAAATCCTTTATTTGACCCTTTCCTTTTCAACTTTTGTTTTGTTGGATCCTTTTTTTATTTTTTTTTCAAAACACCCAGATGAAGCATTTTTGAAAAAAAATTGTTATTATGCTTCTTCCAACAAATCCCCCCTTCCTCCCGCTCACCCAGTGTAGACGGCGCGCAGGGGGATCTACCATTTTTCGGTTTCGGACGCGAATTTTGATCGGAGCGTAAATCTAAAAAGCGTTTTGGAATCAGTGATTAATTCTATAACTGGGATGTAGCTGTTTTTTTTTTTCGAATTTGTTCAAAATACCAAATTCGGGCTACGGGATCTTGGGTTGGGCAATGAATCTTGAAAAAAGGTTAACAATGCGAATTTTATACTAAGCACCCAAGTACAATCCATTTTTCAAAATAAAAATCGGACCTTTTTCGGAGGCGTGAGAAGTGCCTTCGTTTTGATGTTTCCCTCTCTCTTGCACACGTATCATCCCCTTTCGCCTTAATTGGATAAAATCTGGGGGGGGGGGCTATTGTCTAACAATAGTAGGAATAAATGAATAAAAATATAGAAAAATAATTAGAAGATGGAAAGATCATTATAAATATGAATAGAAAGAATAGACATACATAATGTCCATTTCATTAATTTTTTTCAGCCAAATGAATGAAATAAAAATGATTTCTACGAATAACATATTAAACCCGGTCTACATAAGACGCAAGAACGCGTTCGTCGGGAACATGAACCCGCGGCTAGCGCTCTCTCAGTCCATTACTTGCAACATATCTTCCCTCTACTTATTATCAAGCCAAAGTTCCATGGAGAAGGTAAGGAACAATAGCTACAGGGGCTGGGCTGATCTCGGGAGGGCGAGTTCCACGTTCAACTTGACGGGCTATAGCCAGAGCAACACACCAGGAATCCCAGGTGTCCCTAGCAGCACAAAACGCTTAGGGAAGTCGTTTTATAGTTCTGAAGCCGTTTAATACAGCAGCGCGTATAGCAGCTGTTTATACTTTGTATTATTATTAATGCAGGGGGCCCTCACGCGTGCAGGCTGAGTCCGAGGGTGCCGCAAAGCCGTGAGAAGTTCATACTTTCTGAGGTATCGGAAACAAAAATGCCAATTCCGGTGAGTTTTCTCTCAGTTTCAGGGATAAAATTGTCTTTTGGACCTAAAAAGTTAAATTACAAAAGTTCAACTTTTAAGGGTAGAGTGCCAGGGTGGGAGGCTAAATTCCGAGTTTCTAAAGAATAATGCCCTTCTGCAGTAGTGACTAGGCGTGGATTATCAAATTATTTTTGGACCAAGGCGCTCCTCGATGATGTAATGGATACAATACTCGCTTCGCAACCCAGCGGGACTACTGGGATCGAATCCAGCTATTTCCCATTTCACTACAAAGCTGCAGCGAGCTTTGATACGGCTCACTCGGCTTCGTGTGGGCGTTCACGGCGGCGCGCGTATGACAAACCAGCGCTCGTGTAGTACGGGTGTGAAGTGCTCAGCTGATGGATGTCAGGGTATGGTGTAATAGCCGCTTAAGGGCTTAGGCACCGGCGGGCTCGGTAAACCGATACGACGATACGGATCGGACGACGTTATTGGAGAGCAGAAGTTATTTTAATTGATTTCACAGTCTCCAACGCTACTTGTTTACTTTCAATAGCGGCCCATACACGAGCAGATAATTTTGACAGATTTGATAGGCCGATCTCTGCCGGCAGATATCACTAGTGATCTAGAGCAAACAATGAGATCGGTCGTTGCCCCTTACGGCTGGTTTACACGATGCCAGAAAGCGCACCAGTGACCGTGATCCAGTGGCTGGCGCCAGTTGACTGACCCCACGTAAACATCTGCTGGCGCCAGTCCAGCCAAAAAATTCCGCGCCAATCGATTTGCACAGGAGGTAGCCAGTGAACACATTCCAATGCCTCTCCCACCACCCAAAACTGAACTGGCGCCATCTGCTGGTACCGTGTGAACCACGTTTTGTCTTCAGTCCGGCGTTCATTTATCATATCATTATCAGTCAGTTTACGTTCGTTATCTGATATCCTTCGTTTTGATCTCTGCTGACTGGCACTAGTAACTTGAATCGTCTAAATGGTACTGGCGCTAGTTACTGGCGCCAATCGACAGGCTCCAATAACTCCAAGTTCCAGTCGGCTGGCTCGTTTACTGGCATAGTATAAACCAGCGTTTAACGTACAAAAGTTATCGGAGACCGATATCTGTTACGCTATCAAATCTGTTTGTTAGTTGGAGCAGATTTGATTTATCGATAAGTTTCGAACATGATATTTAAGATCACTGACAGATATGAAGTTAAAAAGAATAATGGAGGGAGCAAAAAGCTTGAAACTCACATACAATATAAAATATTAGAAAATATACATGTTCAGTGAAGTTTCGAGGGTTCAAATCTTTGTGTTAAGGGGCGACGCCCGATTCAAATTCAGCCGATCTGAGTCTCCCAGATATCTGTCATCAGAAATCGGTAGGTTAGTGGGGGACCACAGACCTCATATTCGACGGATTTTAGCTATCCGTTCAGCCGATCATGGTTGATCTGTCATCGTTTATTGCCCACTGACGAGCACATCTTTCCGTCCGATATCTCTCAGAAACACGAAAACTGCCGCAGATATCTGCTCGTATATGCGTCTACCTAATGGCTCAAAATATACAACCAAAACAAAATTGTGCTTACCAATTGTACAGCAGTAAGGCTCGTTCCACACATACGTGGTTGCTACGCGGCGCGAACGCGGAGGGTGCCTCCCATGTGTGAACCGAGAAACCTCTTCAAACTGCTGCCGCGTAGAAACAGAATTTCGGTTCACACACGCGAGGCACCCACTGCGTTCGCGCCACGTAGCAACCGCGTTTCGGGAAACCGCGTATGTGTGAAACGAGCCTCTCAGGGGAGTGTTGAGAGAAAAGAAAAAGAAATAATGCAGAAAAGTCAGACCCACAACGATGTTGCAAATCATGTTGCATGCCAAGCAAAAACCGCCCACACTGCTCCAGCGCTCGAAAAACCGACTGGGAATGGATCACCCCCTGTCCAAACTGAGGCGCTTCAACACTGCAACGTTGCAATACATGTTCGGATCGCCCAGTTTATTAGCACCTTGATCCCGATTTCAGAGTTAACTTTAATACCTTGCTAGTTGAATGACTGGCTACTGGCGTAAAACAACCAATTTGGCGGAGAATGAATTTGAGGGCAATCAACAAAATGTCTAATTGAAAAACGTTTCGTCACTGTGGCGCGCGACGGGGTCAGTTTGAGAGCGATAAGAGCGCCATGAAACATCATTTTCTGAGCTAAAGTTGGTCAATTAGGCCAAACCAACAATTTCTCGGCATAGGAGCCAGATCATGATGGGCAGCGAACTAGTATCCTAACTAGCTTTTTGGTATCCTAAAATTAACAAACTTTGAGTCGACAAACAGATTTAGGATAAGGACTAACTTGGCGGTTTGGTGGTATTTGAGTTTGTAATGAAAACAATCTTGTCTCTGCAACGGAAGTAGTTAGTATTGTGGGCTAAATTAACAGTTACTGAGCCTTGGGAATCCTAGGAGACCAAAATTCCAAGTTTAGCGCCGAAAGTGTCACTTTCTGGAGGTAGACTGACAGTTTTTTTTTAACAGAATAGAAGACCATACAACGACAGTTTCCCAGCATAGGTGCCAGTTAGTTTACCCCTTTCTGTGCACATTATATGGCGTTTTCCATTCAATGCAATACACTCGTGTGCAGACGCGTAGCCTGGGGGGGGGGGGTCCACCGGGTCCGGACCCTCCCCCTCGAAATTTCAGATTTATTTCCCATGTTCTGAAGAAGACTTTTTATTTTCAATTTCTCCGCTCACGCATTGGAATAATATCACACAATAACGATAATAGTAATGATAATAATAATAATATGTAGTTAAAAACTGAGAAGAGTAGGCATAGAGTGGAAATACCCCCCCCCCCCGTCGCACCGGACCTACATCGGACCCCCCCCTCCCACCAAAAGAAATCCTGGCTACGCGCCTGCTCGTGTGATGTAAGTTTTTCCATCCGTCCTCTCTGAATTGAAACATATGTTTATGGATAGGACGATGCACTACACTTGTGTAGTGTGTTGAATGGAAATCGCAATCATTTTCAGTTTCTAGGGATAAATTGACGATTTCTTTATCGAGAAGTAATTTGACCAAGGCCTCTCGACACAAAATTGAAAGTGAAAACAAGCTCCCGATCGAAAGACAAGTTACTTAGCTGAACTGCGTTCATTCTGTTGTAAAATAAGAGACATCGGAAAGTGTGCATCAGTAATATACTGTGACGAAATAATGAATACCTAAGTGCCGTCCGGATGGTAAGTAGGTAGGTAAATGAGTCTGCCTGTACAAAATCGTGGAAATTGAAGTGTTCTAAAATTCATGACGCGTAATTAGGCGAACGAGGGGGCCATTTCAAACCGGTACCCCGACTGTAAAACACGGGTTGATTGGGTGTTCGTGAATGTGTGTAACCGGGTAATAACCACATTTAACAAAGAAAGAAGAAAAAAAAAAAAGTGACCTTTTGGAACGATTGGCATTTTGCTTTTAAAGGAAGACTCGACGGGCTTGACGTTGCGTTATTCGAGGACCTGTGTAAAACATTCTGAAGCAGCGATTTGTTTTGGACGTTTGAGTTCTACGTGACATACAGTGAAATTATAAGATATTACCTATAACAAAAGAAGTATTATTGAACTAACGGCAGGATGCAAAATTATTCTGCACCGAAACATGTTACCAATTTCCCTGCCTCCCACTTTTATTATCAAGGCAAACATTTACTATCATTATTCCGAGGAGCCATTAAGTAAACCTGGTGGTAAACGATAATTAAGATGGAATTATTCTAAAAGTAGGTCAGCGCATTTGGAAAAATGTAGGTCACATTGAGTGACTGGCCTCGCGTTGCACAGGGAACAAACTAGGATGTTAAGGTGGAGGCTTTAAACCCCTCTTAAATTAGATTTATGTAACTAAATTAACAAACAGAAAATATCAAATTAAAACAAAAATAAAAAAATCCATTGATGTCTTGACACTGAAAATTAATTGCATTTGGGATTCTCTTTAATTCAAAATAAAAATTAATTTTGGGAAATGACGGTAGAAGAAAAGAAGGTAGGACGTAAAAAGAAGAAAAGAGGGTTCAGTGCTATTATTGTGAAGTTTAAAGTGCTTTCACGTAAATCGAACGATCTAACAAGATTGTTGAGTTTCTGTTATGACATCGTGACAACCATCGGAGTGACGTCAACACTCTAGACTGACGTCATAGATGCTTATTGAACGTCAGTCAAATAAATTTGAAGGGACTTACACTTATGAAGTAATGCTCATTTTTTAATTCCGACCTTCTTCCTCATAATTCTGACCTTCTTGTTCATTGAATGTCAGTATTAACTGATAATATAGCGAAAAAGATAAAAAGAATTCAGCAAGCAAAAAACAAACCATGAAATTGAAAAATAATGAATAATAGTTGTACAAAAATTAATGAAAACCATGCACTGCAATTTGTGATAAATTTACCAGCAACAACATTTTATTGGGTAACCCCACTCTTCAAGAGGTGGATAAATGCAATGAAAAGGGTTAAAAATTTCAATTCATGCATCCTTTGATACTCACGCCTATTGGCAGGCCTGGTTTTTTTTTATAACTGCATCACCAAATTTTCCCTCCCATAAAAACACCTGAGGTTACATTTTAACAGGTTAAATCATAAGATCACGAGGACTGGCATAACATGCCTAATCTTGGCTAGAATTCACAATAAATAACACTCCATGTTTTGAATTTTGGTTTAATAATTAATAATTTGTTTATCAGTTCTCGACCGAAAATTGAGGGTAAAAAAAAAGAGTTGAAATATTTTTTTGTGAATGACAAGCGAACAAGAGAGAAAATAGCGAGTGTGAGGGGATTCGATCGTGATGGGGGTGCAGCGGGAGTGATCTTGTCGAGGAGGTAGGAAGAGAGAGAGGAGATGCTAAAGGGTTGGAGGTTGGGGATGAACTGGCGGCTTTCGTTGAACGAAGTGAGCGTAGTTGAATGGAGGCAGGATTCGATTGGCCACCCGATCGCTAGAAAACTGTGACGTCATAGTTTCCAAAAGGGGGCAGAAAGACCTTCCTTCATCGCCTTTTAGTGGGTAAAGAGTTCACGGGGTGGGGTTGTTGGGATGCTCGGAATCTCACCGTTTTCAACGAATTCCCCCCGCCCCTTCAACCTTTTAACCATCCAATGAGACGTCATCTTTTTTCCTTCTTTCCTTTAAACAATTTTAATTCCCCGCTGAATGATTCCTCTGCTTCAGTGACTGTACCTTCTCGATCCATCACCATTTAGTAAGCAAGTTAGTGAATTTTTTCTTCCGTCTAACTTAAAAGAGTTGCGTAATAGATATCAACTATAGTCGAGTTCTGACTGTCGAGAAACTTGAATTCCCCACATAGATAAAGAGGTGACAGGGTAAAAAGGAGAATTTGTTGTTCCTTGAAGATCTACATATTCTCTTCACCCTTCCGTACGAACTCCATCCAACTGTGAGAAAAATTGGATCTAGTCTCTACTACTTATTAAAGCATGTCTAGAGTATTATACAAGTAGTAAACAAACCTTTTTTTAGATTTTTTTCATCCCTATGAATCGTCTGAAAATAAAGTTGAATGGTGCTCTGAGTTCTGCACTGACGATCATTGTCAGTGTACATGAATTTTGATCTTTTCTTACTTCCTGTTATCAGTTTTCATAATGGTTTATTTTGAAATGCATTCGTTTTTTTGGATTGGGGAACTTGAATGGGTCAAAAAGTTGGATAAAAAATTATTGCTGACTGACAATTGGTGTCTGAAAATGAGTTATCTTAAGTTAAAAGGTTTTAAAATCAGCCACTAATGAGGAAGTTTCACATTTTCCAAAACATTTTTTTTCGATGAGGCATATCAATCCTTCCACGTAAATAAATACTTAAAAACTTAAACCCCTTCAGAAACATTTTATATTTCGTATCAAAAGTTGGTATATTTGAAATATCGCCAAAATGAACATTTTCCGCTACGTAATATCCCTTGTATTCTCTGTCCTTTTCATGCCTCTAAATAGCTCATCTGTTTATACTCCATTATTTTATTATTGGAGAGCTCTAATAGAAAGTAAGGCAAAGAAACACAACAAACCACTCTCCGACAGCAATATTACAGGAGAATTTTTTTCGGAAGGCGCATATGACACAAACATGCTATAAAGCCCTGTACACACGGAGACTTTTCTGTCCTGTCACGAAATTTTTAAGATTTTTAGGAATGTTCGTTTGTCGTGGTGTCAAAAAGTATAAAAACCATATGTTTCTATGAAAAAACCAAGAAAAAACGGAGAAATTCTGGAAAAATCTCTCCTTTCTCCCTACCACGCGGAAACACAGCTTAAGCGCCCCATACACTGTCAGTTTAACTGAAGGCAATCGTGAGGCCGTCGATCGGGGTTACCCACACATTTTCAGTTAATCTGAAGGCCATGGACTGCAGTCCACCTGCAGTCCGTGAAAACTGAAGGTGCGTGGCCGTAGGACCGCCTAGGATCGGACATGAGATCGTTGACTGAAAGTGTATGTTGCTCGTCGATTTTGGCCGGACGGTCGCCTCTTGAGGCGACGGCCTGCAGGCAATCGCATAGTGTATGGGGCGCTTTAGAAATACCGCGTCTACATTAGCCCTGTGAACAAAGGACAGGACATTAAAAAATAAAATAAAAAATAAAAAACGGAGTTTAGCGTGAATACGATTTTTGGCTGGCAAGTGGCAGCTGAGCTTGAGTTTTGAGACCCCAATACCCTCCACCCAGCACCACCAACACTAGGCAGCGCACGCGCTGTGAGACCCATTTTACCACTTCAGCCGAATTGGACCCTACACTCCTGTAAAACGTATTCACGTTAATATTCACGTTAAGTTAAAATGGGAGAAACTTTTCGGGCTTGAAAATAAACAATTTCTGTCGGAATAATGTAGGTACATACGGTAACAGGGACGGATTTAGAGATTTCCGTCTTGGGGGGAAGGGGATTCTTAAGCACTTTTACATCGGAGTTAGGATAATATCGAGCACAAATCCTGATCATGGAGGAGTATAGAGTGTCATCTTTCGTCGCAGCAAGCGTTCTTTATTTGTAGCCATTTCCCTTAAGCCGGTCGTCCACTGGAAGCGTTTTCGAGAGGCGCTAAAATGACGCGCTACAACGAGCGTACATTCCAAAGCCTTGAATTGAATGTGACAAACAGGAAAAAGAGCCCGGGAAGCATTATTTTTCATAAATCATCAAAAGAAACTCAAATCGAGAATTTAAAACAATGTTTGAAGAAACTATAGGTATTGTTGAACTCACAATCTATTGAAACCAAGGAGCCTCGCTCTTCTCATTACTCAGCGGATCCTCGACGGATCAGACTGAGATTGTTGAAGATTTCTTTGAATCACAGTATTCGTACCATTTATCATAGACATCTTGGAGGTCATGAAGGAGAGATTCAGTCTTCTAGTCACGAGTTCGAACTCCTCGTGCTCATTCCGCATAACATAATAAAATTCGACTTGACGGAACTGGAACATCAGCTTCTTTGCGTGTAGAGTTTATTGAGTCAAGTTCAATATACTTAATTACTGAACAATGAAGACTCTTTCAACGACTGATCAAGTTGAGGGTCCGGAAGTCCAGACCCTCAACCTTGTGGCCATCAGGTGGCGCAGGATTTGCCCATCATGACAGCAAACACAGCCCTGTACCCTGCTACGGATCTCCTTAAGATGTGGCCAGTACCTAGGCCGTTGCCGGCCCTTACCTGGCCTGTACCCCATCTTTGGCCCAGACTCCCCAGCAGAGTCGGTCCCATCACTCAGCTCGGCTCGTTAGCCGTAACTGGTGGCCAGCCACCCGCGCCCGAGAGGCACGACGTGGAGGTGGGTCTTTCTGAGCTGGGAATGTGGCTTGCGCCATGAACCGAAACCGGGCAGGGAAGGTGCCTCTGTACCCTGCATAGTAGCCAAGACTCAAGAGTCGTCCTTGCCAATCTGGGCCTTCATTTTTTGCCCAATATTCTGTGCTGGAGGCACACGACGCACTTTTTTACTGTTTGACCCTTTTAAGAAATCTAATGTCCCCACGCACATTAATGGCCACATTTTAATTAATTAGGTAATTTAATAAATCCAGAATTAAGAAGAGAAAAGAAGACGAGGAAGGATAGGACGGGGATCGAGGTATCATCTGTTCAGTTCCCCAAACCTCTAGAAGGTAGAATGCTGCCAGAAAAAAAGGTCTTGAAACAAATCTGGGAAAAAGTCGGACATTTCTTGCGCAAGTACTTGCCTGCCCATATGGCAATATATTTCAGTGTTTAAACTTGGTTCAATAGTCTAGTAAAAGAAAGGTAGTAGATTGAACCAGCTGGTAACTCTAAAGTTGTGATTGGGATTTGTTCGGAGGGGTCCGCAGATGGCGTGCTCAAAAGTTCCCGCCTCTAGCCCACGAGCTAGCTGCTGGACGTAGCAAAACGAGCATAATTTTTCACTTTATTACCTGTAGTTCGTAAACTGTAGGTCCCACCCAAAAACTTATGGGATAACAAAAAAAAGTTGACAAAATTCCTCAAAAATTAGTCTTCGACAAGTTTTTTTTGTAGCTTCAACCGCTTAAGATATAATAGCGTTAAAAGAGACACTATTCTCGAACCCCTTCACTGCTTTTTGTGAACAATGCGTTGTAGCGTCCTCGCCGTTGACGTTACGAAATTGATGTATAGCAAAGAAGTTAATCATCATGAAATTCTCTTTACAAAAAACAAAAATGATACTCGCAGAATACAAGAAGTATTCTTCTATTATTGTATTCCAAGTAGAAGAATACAATTTCTTCTACTGCGTGTATCTCGACACCTATTGGAGATGAGCGAGTATCATTTTTGTTTTTTGTAAAAAGAATATCATGTTGATTAACTTCTTTGATATGCATCAATGTCGTAACGTCAACGGCGAGGACGCTACAACGCATTGTTCACAAAAAGCAGTGAAGGGGTTCGAGAATAGTGTCTCTTTTAACGCTATTATCTCTTAAGCGGTTGAAGCTACAAAAAACTTGTCGAAGACTAATTTTTGAGGAATTTTGTCAACTTTGTTTTGTTATCTTACGAGTTTTTGGGTGGGACCTACAGTTTACGAACTACAGGTAATAAAGTGAAAAATTATGCTCGTTTTGCTACGTCCAGCAGCTAGCTCGTGGGCTAGAGGCAGGGACTTTGGAGTACGCCATCTGCAGACCCCTCCGAACAAATCCCAATCACAACTTTAGAGTTACCAGCTGGTTCAAGCTAGGTATGCCTTTCTAAGATGCATTCGTTTACTAGACTACAAACGAAGCATTTTGGTTTTTTGTTTCACTTCAGCAGAAAGTTTAAGAGAGGGGGTAATAAAAATGCTTCAAATATGTGCGAATAATTTCATACTAAGCCCCTCCATGGGCTTCAAAATGAGGATAATAAAAAAGAAATAATTCAATTTCTTGAACTATCATTCAACCAAACAAACCTAAAACTTCACTTTTAATGTTTTTAACTACTTAAAACACCAGCTACAATAAAAGACAGGACAGAAAAGTCTCCGTGTGTACACGGCTTTATAGTCGGATCGGTGTAAGAATGTGCATGAAATTACCCTCTCTCTTTTCCCTGAACCCACATGACTTACCGCTACCACACCATCATCTGAGAGGAGCCTCTCCTATTTTATCGGTATAACTCTCTGTTATTGGTTGCAGTTGTTTGATAATAAGAGGAGAAGTAGAGAACCACGTTAAGAGAGGGAAAAAGCGGGCTTATGGCCTCCAACCACTCATGCACATTATTTCGCCGATCCGACTATAGCTGGCGTGTTTGAAATGACCTACAACTTCAAAAATCACGTATTTATTAACTGTTGGGTTATTTTACGAACGGATCACGATTTATGCTCTATTTTAGCATAAATAAACCTTAAAAAATAGATTTATGAATAAGTTCTGACCCATGAAACTTCCTCATTAGCATTAAAAAATCGTTATTTTTTATGCCACGAAAACGTCTTCTGATTGGGCGACTAACAGTGACGTAGTTGAACTGGCTGACGCGGTGGACCCGTCCCTCACACTCACTACTACATGCTTTTCGATGTCGTTTGCATTATTTTTATTCGGATATTTATGTTTAGCGTGAAGCGCAAAATAATGTTAATGTTTCACAAGCTCATAATCATGAAATGAGGCAAGGACGCAACCTAGCAATAACCTTCTCTCTCATGCATCTTGATTGAGTCGGAGTCGGGATTGAGTTAATTTGCATTGCCGTTTTAGGCCCCTTTTACACGAGTAAGGCCCGTTTGTCAAGTCGTTCCTCGAATTTTCCTCAACCTCAAAGCTCCCTCCCAAACTGGAAAAATTATAAAATAACATGTGATTCTACAGTTTGTGAGGTAGGTTGGAGTCGAGGAACGACTTATAGCATACGGGCCTAAGTTTTTTGTTCAAAAATATGTTCAATCCTATCACAAACAGTCAATTTCAGGCAAGGAACATCTGTTAATTTTTTTCAAAATGGCTACTTTGATCAAAAAACTTACTCGTGTAAAAGGGGCTTTACGGATTGTGCTGTGTTGTGTAATTGTGCTGCTCGTGTTTCTGTGTTCCGATTTTTCCTGATTTCCTCTTTTTCTTCTCTTCTTGCGCCAATTTTCTTATAGGGTCTCAATTCCCGTCTCATTTCAAGCGTTCTTTTCAGAACTCCTGCCTTTCGCTCTATTTCCTCGACACCTTCATACCTTCAGCGAGTCCTGGATAAGCTGTTTGTTTTGCTCGACTTCCCTCCTCTCCTATGTGAGATTTTGAGAAATTTATTTCTTGATATCTGATAGTAAATATCCCACTCGTTTTGCTCAGTAATACTTGGTACGCTTATGAAAGCCAAGTTGTGATTGCCATGAGTCGTTGTCAACAGTGTGGTTGGTTAATTTTTCTTTCCGGTCTTCGCTCTTTAGTGACAATGGATAAGAAAAAGAATAATAAATATTGTTTTGTTTTGAGCCACAATGTCAAAACACTACATTTTCGACTCCCGATAAGTTGTTTATATCGGTGCCTAAAAGAAAACCGGTTAGAACCAAATGGGTCCTCTGCTTTTTCTATTATATGTGAACGACCTGTGTCTTTAGTTCTCTCCTCCGCTGTCTGAGATGTTCGTCTATGCCGACGATCTCGACGACGAGAGCTGGAGTCCGCGTCTGCCTTGGTGCAGTCTTGGTGTCTGGCGAACCGACTTGTTCTGGAGACAAGACCCAGGATCTTCCCTTCAACCTCAGGACATCGGGTGGCTCGGTCAGGTTTCTCGGGTTGTTCATCGATTCCTGGTTATCTTGGGATAGACATATAGCGGAGCTCTCGTCCCAGCTTTCGAAGTCTATCTTCGTCTTGCGCCGCCTAAGAGCCATGGTATCAGAGGATGTGCTGCGTCAAGTTTTTTCTGCCTGTTTTACTCGCGTATGACCTATGGCATTGCTTTATCGGGCAATTCGTCTGGAGGCAAAAGAATTTTCTATATGCAGAAGGCAGCAGTTCGCATCTTGTTTCGCGTGGATCCCCGCCGCTCGTGCCATGAGTGATTTGTGAGGGCGGGTATCATGTATTTCTACGGTGCCTACATCTACTGTCCTCATTCATGTTCGGTCCCGCCTTGCGGAATTGCAAACCAATTCTTCCGCCCACTCCTACTCCTAGGGTTGCCAACCGTACTTTAAAAAAAAGTATTGTACTTTATTTCCGTGTTTTGTACCTTATACTTTTTGAATGGAAAAAAGTGAGTGAAGGTGTGAGGTGTGACTCGTCCTGCCTGGTTTTTTCCGTAAAAAGACTTCCTCTCCTGTCTTCACTCATAGTCTTTATTGGCTATTGGTAGTGAAAAGTTTACTGAATCTCCTGCGCAGCGCTACCCGCAGGCAGCCACGCTGCCACGCAGCCATGAGGAACAGTTCATCTTTATTTTTTCAGTTTATTTAATCACTTAATCAGTTCTATCTTGTGCAATGCAATGTTCACCGCGTCTCGTTCTCTCTCATTGCCACAGCAGATTCAAAATCACATTACCTCATAATCTGGATATAGGTATTACACATTTAATATTATCAGGTATTGGCGTACTTTTTTTTCTAGGAAATACTTTATTTTTAACGAGTTTTCGACTAAAGTACTTTTTTCTCACTGAAGAAAGTTGGCAACCCTAGACAAGACGTGGTGGCGACTTGGCCCCGAAACTTGATGTCTGGCTACTACTTCACGCTTTGACCCGGAATGCCTTGGTGTCAAACTCTTCAATTTGCTGCCTACCTCTCTCAAGGAGCCTATGCTGTGCTTTAGGCAGCTTCAAGGGCCACCTTTGTCGGCTTATTATTCGCAGCGCGCCGTATTCCGTCGAGGAGTTCCTGCGGAGAGTGGTTTCGACTAGCTGCCTTCGTTGTTGTTTTTTATTTATCCTGCATTTATTGGTACCGTTTGTATATGCGATCTCATCGGACTTTCGCGCTCCAATATGCGCTCTCGCAATAAGCGTGCGATCTCAACGTTCATTAAACGATCTTTAACCTTTCTTATCGCCTGTTCTATGATCCCTGCTCATCCTTTTCCTTCCCGATTTAGTTTCGAGCCAGTCTCTTGTCTCCGGTCACTGTAACATCACGCTCCTCCGCAAATTATATACGAAAGTGATTGTAGACGACGAAACTTGTGTTACGTTCCTACAATTAAAAGGCGTGATCCGGAACAAGAGAAGTGTCGTAAAGTGCGGAATGGTGTTGAGTACGGAGGAAATTTGAAGGAGGTACTACGGTCGACTCGAAAACTTGTTTCCGATGGTCAAATGGTAAAAACGAAAGCATTGAGATGTAGTAAAAGGGGCTGCCAAACGTATTGCTCAATCAGGAAAACGAATAAATTTTGCACGTATTATGACCGGAACGGGCGGTGCAATAGCGGGTTTGTTTGTGCAATATTGTTGAACTGGTTTGGTTTTGGTGCAATTTCGTTAAAGTTAAAGACGCAAGTGTTTGGAGTGGTAGGGCAGCTAGTACTGTGGTTGACTGGTACAATTTGTGCCGTGATGTATTTGCGTAGAATTTTTCGAGAGCCGTTCGAAAATGGGTGGCCGAGGCGTAGTGGTTCAAATTGCTGAATCCCTTTTCCAGGGAAAGAGGAAATACAACAGAGGCCGACTTTTGGCAAGTGACCGACGACTTCTCCCAGAGGCTCAGCAGGGCGATTCAGACGCATCCGGCAACGATGACGACGATCAACGGAATAACGGCGCTAGAGTTCAAGGGCTATGGGTCTTTGGCATGTGCTGCAAGCACGGGGACGTTTTAGTTCCTTACGACGATGTATGAAGATAACAAGGGTATTCAAAATGAATTTATCACCCATATTTTCATTTACTTTTATTTTAGTGGTGGAGAGTTAAGGTTTGAGTAACTCAGCATTAACGAAAAAAATGCGTCAGAATTTATGTAAACAATGTTAGAGTTTGGTATCTCCAACCGAACTCCTGGAGGTGAAATTCATCATTAATGGTTTAAAAAATGAAATAATATCGACCACAATGGGCAAATTTTTGTCGTTATTTTATTATTATTAAGGCGGCTCCACACATGCGGTGTTTGCCAAATAACGAGCAAAATAATAATTAATTTCTAGCATTGCCTAGAAACCGACCAACTGAAAATTGAAAAATATTTTGCTCGTTATTTGGCAAATACCAAGGTTACTATTGGCGATTGTAGCTATCACTAGCGGCGTTAGTGTCGTGTGATAATGAAACCGGTACTCCCCACATATGTTTAGAGAACCTATAATCAGACAGGTAAAATCACAGACGCCATGTTCGCTCTTATCAATTATCAGTCTTGTAAAATCCTCCTTTAGTTGATGTTTTGTTGATATCAACAAACCACCCCCAACCATTCTTATTAAACTGATAAGAACGAACATGGCGCCGTATGCGTCTACTCGTCTTTAAAGGTTCCTTAATATGTTAAATGATAACAAGTTTTGTGTTTTTTTAAAGTGTTTTTTCGTGGTCAACGTCCGTAACATACCAGGAAAAAAGTAGTCAGTTGGCCTAAAGTGACGAGAACGGACGAACTTGGTTTCTGATACATTTATACTCAAACGTCAAGCAAGATCCCAAGCCTTCCAGCGGTCAACTTTCTCCCAACAATGGGCTAATTGATAACTGACACCGTTGAACCCTCAATTTTAGGGAAACAATGAAATGACAATGTTGTGTCTCAGTCACGACGGGGAGAGCAACCGAAGACACAGCAGTTTTCTCTGGATTCACCCTTGAGAGACATCCCAACGGCACCTTGTCATTTTTTTTTTTTGGTACTCGCCAGCTCTCCGTTTCGTTTTAGTGCTCAGAGAACGGCACGGGTTCAGCAAAATGGTCGAAAACGTTTTTGAATCGGTGTTTTCGAGTTTTCTTGCACCACAAAATAGCCGACAGTGAAAATTTCTTCACGGGTGTACTGCGCACCCGCACAACCTTGTTTTCTTGATTCGGTGATGCCAAAGGTACAATATCGAGGCCTTCTCGTCACTGTCGGATTATTCAGCCGTAGTTCACAGTAATAAAGTATCACTGACCAACATTTTTGATACATGAACTTCCTTATTGTAGAAAACCTTCGTTGTAGTTTGTTGTCAAACGACAACAACAAATCACATGGAGTACCGGACTCAATGTTTCTCTGAAACGCCGCCAGATATCGTATCCCTTAGCTACAATCGCCAATACTACAGTGGTAGCGCCGTAAGAAAATTTGGGGGGGGGGGACCTGTAAATAACGCGTCATCGGGTATGCAAATTGAAATTTTTTAAATTATAATCTGATCATGTGTGTAAAGCCCTGTTCACACGGTGCAATGTTTGAAGCTATATTGCACGCTGGTTTTTTAAAAACATATGTTCCTTGGCAGTGACCGGATGTTTTTAAAAATCCAGCATGCTATTTAGCTTCAAACATTGCATCGTGTGAACAGGGCTTAAAGGCCCGTTCACAAGCTCTATGTTTGCGTTGTGTGGGATCTATGCAACCAAACAAATTCATTCCCTCAAAAAATGAAGCATTTTGATAGGTTGCATGGACACCACACAAAGAAAACATAGAGCTTGTGAACGGGCCTTAAAGAAAGGTATTTTTTCGCATACCCTATGACGCGTTTTTGGGGGGATTTCCCCTCATCAATTAGTTGCGGCGCTACCTCTCTATTAGTATAATAATCTTGGGCAAATACCGCATGTGTGGAGCCAGCTTTATATTGTTGTAACGTTTCGCCGACCTCATCAAAATTTTTAAGGGGTCCATACACGTACAATAATTGTTGCGCTATAAATTTTTTACAATACTACAATTCAAACATTTTACAATTATCAATACAGTTCAATTTTATTGTACAACCCCTAGTTTGCGCAATATTTATTGTACATGTATGTATGGGCCGCTTTACATTAGTCAAAAAATCATGTAACAAAAGAATCCTTTCATTCTGGGATTACTTCGCCTTCGAATAAAAATCGTTTTACACACAGATCACAGAGTTGAAAATAGCTACAGTCGTCCGAAACCGGTACCAATAAATTGTTTCTACGCGACGAGATCATCCCATCTTACTTCTAATTGGTTGTATCCATCGTCGCACCTCCGGCCAGCCACCATTTGGCCTACATGAAACTTGTTCATTAATTCCGTACCCGACAGTGTGGAACATGAACACAAAAATACAGGGGTTCTGAAGAAACCGGCAATTGTTCACCATTTTTTGAATAATAGTCCACGAGACTGGTGTTCTTGCCTCAGAATTTTAACCATAATAATACTGGGGGGTTATTCTGTAAATTTCAAAGTTTACGTGTCGTAAAATTGAAGAAGGGCGAGGGAGGTACCTCGTTGCCATGGTTTTTACGATACTTAGTAAATTGAACTGCGGAATTTTCACGCGAGAATGTGTGGTCTCGAAGAAAAAATAATAAATTCTTAAGAAATGTGTGGAAAAACCAAGGCAACGGGGTACATCCTCTCCCCCTCCTACCCAGTTACGAGACGTAAATTTTGCAAGTTACAGAATCACCCCCTCAATTACTCGACTCAAGTCGCGTGTGGCGAAGAAACGTTATCAAATTATGGAAATCCTCTAAACACTTCAGGATTTAGACTTCTGGAGGCGGAGGTGAGCTATCCATTATATGAAATCGCATTTTTAGCCTGAACTTTTTTGTGGGGTTCACAAAATCCAGACTTTTTTTGTGAACCCCACAAAAAACAGGAGTGGGGGGGGGGGGGGTAATGCTCCTACTTCTCTGGGCGAGTTTTCAATCTAAAGTCGGTATAAAATACTCTCGAGCTAATTCAACAATAGTCTCATCCTGAAACTCTTTGGGCGTTGTGCACTAGAGAAAATCAGGTTTAGATTTAATATTTTTGCTGAATTCGATGGTGCAGCACTAAAAAAAGTAATAGAACAGCTAGGGAAGTCATTGCAACTGATATCGTACTATCTACGAATGAAAAACATCATTTTCACTGAATGCTAATAATAAATGATAAAATATGTTTTATTTGAAAAAGTAAAAATACCTGTTTGAACCCCACGAAGTTGCTCTAGGGCCAAAGCTGCCTGGTCTATTCGCTACTTCTTAACAGAGTAAAACGATATATATAGAAATATGTACATTCTCATACGAGTAACGGCGATCAGGCTGGAAAGCCCTCATTTCATTTTCCGATCGTTATATCGAACTCGGTCTTGGAAAATTGAATGCTCCGGCAATGTACGTTCATGTGCTTAAATAATGAAATTCTTTGAGAATTTTTTCCTGATTACATTTATTGTCTTGCGTAATTATGCAGTCATTCTCCGGTTTATTTATTCATAATTCCCAACTGTTCTGCTTCATTTAGAATAAAATTAGTTTAACCGTTCTGCCGAATTTCCTCTCCAACAAAATCATTATTTTTTATTGTTCTTTACTCTCCCTTCCCACAGTCATCTAACCCACCTATATGAAAACTATTAGGTACCCCCTTGAATACCTCATAGCTTTACTTTTCTCCTTCCGTCTACATTTCCTAAGAGTTCGTTCGCCCCGATACGAAAAAGTTTAGCGCAGGGATTTAACGGCAGGGAGCTTTCGTATTGAGCCTATGTGCACTCTGACGCTTGTTTTGACGTCATAATTTAGCCGCCTCCCGCCCATTCCCACCCATCATCATCCTTCGTATATTGAGGGGTGAATTGCAAGTTGCAACTAGCATTTGCAAGGCTGCATTTGCAAGCGCCTGTCTGTCTAAAGCGTGAAATCATGAATACCGTCCTGATTTATAAGTGAGAGGAAATAGGTACAATTTGAACATGATTCGAAAGAATGAACGATGAAAAAAATAAAACATTCTGTGTCCTACCAATAATTTCTTTAACCCCGGTTCAAACAATGCGACTAGGCAACGGCACAAGATTTGTTTACTTCTTTATATATTTTTTTATGTGAGTTATCTATGTGTGCGGAATTAGCGTACGGAATGACATCAATTCCCTACGCTCAGCTGCCTTTGAACTTAGACAGAAGTATTTTGCTCAAATCGGTTCGCTAGCGATTTTCACAGCTCAACGGGAATAACCTGCCAACGGGAGCAACACCTTTTTATTATTATTTTTTAAAAGAGATAGAGGGTTTTCCATAGCTATAGGAAAGCCATAGGCTGTTTCAGAAACAATGGTCAGCTTAACCCTTCTGATTGTGGGGTGGGGGTCTGATATTTGGCCAATCAAACCGATTCTGAGGCCCAATGCCCAATTCTCGCCCGATTACCCGATCACCGGACTCCAATTGCCGAGCAATCGCCTTTGTGATTTCTGGCTAGGAGACTGGCTATTTTAAGTGGTTAACTCGTTTAATCTGTTCATTACGAGAAAAATTGCCCATTTTGTGAAGGAATTGTGTGTACGAGGCAGAACAAATCTTTTTTTATCTTAAGCTGCGGCATCATGGCGAACATTTTCCTGTGCCAAAAGTCAGGTTGTAGAATGATTTTTCCAATTTCACGGTTATTTCGGGGGATAAAAGTCGATTTTTACTTCCAGGGAAAAAGAAGCATGATGTTTTTTTCGAAGGACCGGATTCTGTCGAAATAAAACATTTTATATTTTCACTATAATGACCAGTTGTGCCCCGATAATTCTTAGTTTCGTGAGCGAGTTGAGATGATTGCGAGTTGTAGACTTATAGTCGATTGGAACGAGTACCAAGCGTGGTTTTGAGTTCCGGACATCGGGGATAACTTTTTTTATGTAGGTATAGGTTACACAAGGGTTACCTTATCACGATTTGCATAGGATTGCATTTGAGGGCTGGGTAGATAACAGTCCATCTAAATATAACTTCTTTAGCCCCGATGTCGGCTTCCCGTGGTTTTGAGTTCTTTTCATTTGTATTATTTATTAGCAAAAAAAAGAATTTCTGAGGTCCAAACTGTTAGTTTTTTAATCACAAAAAAAGAAAAATGGAGGTAGGTGTTTACTTTTTAGCAGAAAAGATAGGTAGATAGAATTTTTTTTTTTCTTCAAGAAGCGAAAACACGTTTTTATAGCTCGAAAACGAGCGATAAAACGGTCGTTTCTACGGCTAGCCCAAGAAAGTAGTTTTGGAAAGAGTCCGTCAGGAGCGTTCCGAGCAGTGATTATCCGAACTGCACTTTCATACTGACAGAAAGGTAAAAATCAAAATCATCCAAAGGAGTTTTTAAACATCTGTGAAAATCGGGAGACAACTGCCGAGAGGGTCCTGAGCTACCTACGTCATAACCCAACCTTCTACATTCAGACCCCAAAAGACCATTAATCAGTCTCTAATTTTGATAATAAAATGATTTGGTTTTTTCTACACCTTAGTTTTCACTTCATTCAAAAAAAAAAAAATAGTATATTGACCTCGCCGCGAAAGTGCTTTGTCAGTCCTCGGCGTTAGGCGAGGCTGGACGCCTCGCCTTCGCCTCGGCCGTATAACTCCTCTCGCCCCGGCAAATAAAACACACTTTCGCGGCTAGGTGCATAATATACTATTGGCATAATATACTATTGGGTGGTTGGCAGCAAGCATTGTGGCATAACTGATTTGGTTACTTCAAGTAAAGCAACTGTATAGCAAACAATAAATAATATAATAATGGAAAAATATAATAAATAAACAAATAAATGCGAGAATAAAAAGATTAGTTAATTGATTGTTTAAAAACTGATATAATTATCTAAATATAGCTAAATATAGGAATAGGGGCTACTTAATTTATTAATTTAAGGTGAATGATCGCAGTTTCAGTGCACTTGAGACAAAATAATTGTACAGACTTCATTTTAGTGCATTTCATTCTGAAAATGCACTATTGGTCTCGTCATGATGGTGGCAAACATGGTGTCATGTTTTTTTCACGTTTCAGAACCTCTAGAACACGAATTCAGTGGTCTCCGGAATTCATATATATATACGTATATATGTATGTTTATATCTTTATGGCCGTTTCCTTGTTAGCACGATAACTCTCGTAGAAGTAAATTTAGCGGAACGCGCTTTGGCACAAAAATCAGTAGTCATAAGACACCGGTCGGTATTGCATTTGGGCCAAATCGGTCAAGGTGGAGGGGGGGAAATAGGGCTTGAAGTCGTCAAAAAATCACTAAAAATCACCAGTTGATTCTAGAAGCATCATATTCGGTACGTATACTCCATGTTAGACTAGCCTTTGATTCCCATTTTAATTTTTTGAAAAAGACAAGGGGGAGGGGGTTGTGCCCCCGGGGTTGAAATAAGTGTGTGGTCACGTTAGCACGATAACTTTCGTACAAATTAATTTAGCGGAACGCGCTTTAGCAAAAAAATCAGTAGTCATAAGACCCCGGTCGGTATTGCATTTGGGCCAAATCGGTCAAGGTGGTGGTGGGAGGGGGGGGGAATAGGGCTTGAATTGGTAAAAAAATCACTAAAAATCACCAGTTGATTCTAGAAGCATCATATTCGGTACGTTTACTCCATGTTAGACTAGCCTTTGATTCCCATTTTAATTTTTTGAAAAAGACAAGGGGGAGGGGGTTGTGCTCCCGGGGTTGAAATAAGTGTGTGGTCACGTTAGCACGATAACTTTCGTACAAATTAATTTAGCGGAACGCGCTTTGGCACAAAAATCAGTAGTCATAAGGCCCCGGTCGGTATTGCATTTGGGCCAAATCGGTCAAGGTGGAGAGGGGAAAATAGGGGTTGAAATGGTAAAAAAATCACGACAAATCACCAGTTGATTCCAGAAGCATTATATTCGGTATGATGATTCCATTTTGAAAGAGCCTTTGATTCCCATTAAGTTCAGCTTAAACAAACCCGGCAGCAAACAGTACGAGGGAGGGTCAAACATTAACGAAACAAATCATGGTCTCAACATTACTACTTCTGGGACGGCTTAGGGTATCCGTATACAAAATGAAATGCACTCTTTCCGACCGCCAGCTGCCGGAGCGAAATTTTTTGTCCTAATGTGTCCGACGTATCAAGTTTTATCTAATGCTTTTAGAGTACAAGAACGGTACCTTCGTCGCCAGAAGTGGTATGACAATATTCCCGAAGTCCCCCCCCTCGTTCTTTTTGGGACAACGAACT
Organism: Corythucha ciliata; assembly: GCA_038030265.1. Lineage (NCBI taxonomy): Eukaryota > Metazoa > Arthropoda > Insecta > Hemiptera > Tingidae > Corythucha > Corythucha ciliata. The sequence continues at coordinate 27,434,370 of CM075937.1, read as the reverse complement.
CTCTTATCCTTTATAGGGTTCCACTATGGCAAAAACGGTTGACCATACTTGTTAAAAAAGGTGATAGCATGTTTATTTGTCCTGTTGTTTCATTGTGTTCTCGCAATATTACAAATGAGTGTGAGCCCTCTCTTGCTTATAGTCAATTAAGTGGAATCACGGCCAACTAACTAGTTCATTCATTTCATTTCCTGTGGTGGGGTCTTGTTCGAACTCAAATTCTTTCCTGCGCAATATTTTTTCTAATTAAATTGTATGAGTTTTCTAGACGTGGATTCAACAAATTTTAACTTACATGCCAGCAGAACCGAAAACTGAGAAATATGGGTTGTCGAAAATATCTTTTAGATTCAAAGACTGTTCTGCACAAAATATTGACCGTTTTCTCGGGCACAATAATTGAATCAAAATTGAACGGCTTTCCCACAATAAACGTGATCTGACGTATTCCGATTTGTCGTACAATGTTACATTGTCCCTTATTTGAATTATTAATTATATAATATTCTCCCCAAGAAAAATGTTATCGCAAACCTGTACAATTCTGTGATTATTTTCAGACCATTTCTCAAATATTCGACCGCTTCACAAGTTTCTCTTGTCATGTCCCTCAAACTATACACTACTTCCATCGTTTTATGTATTATTTTGAGAGAGTCGTTTATGACTTTAATGGACGACTCGACCAAATGCCTTTTTCCAATCTTCATGTTATTACCGATTTTCAACAATTGAACGCACTTTGAAATCATTTGGCGAGTTCTCCGTTTCTCGGCCGACGAGGGGCCGATGATTCTAACTTGATCCTTCGATATTGACTCCATTAAATCGGCCCTGATGCGTTTATGAATAGTATCCAACTGACTTCGAACTTTTTGAGAGAACTGGAAAAAAAAAGAGAAAATATTCGTTTTTACAACTGAAACTTGAAGAATCATGCACCCCCACTAACCTCTTTCACATATTTGTGGAATGTATCAGCCTCTTTGATATCCGTCACTTTTATGTGTTGTATCGGCAACAAATCACCACTCTTCCGAACGCATACTCTTTTATTAACCCTCTTTTTGTCCATTTCATTAATTTTACAATCCGTGGACTTCAGGTAACTGAGAACCTATTTTCGGGTGAACAGAACTTTGTAGGTTGTTGGTTAACACGTGGTGCATTAATTGAACCAGCGCGATTCTGACAATTATGTCCTGGGTACCATCTCTGTTCTACTCGTCCATCTTCAACTTTTTTCAAAATATATATTTTTCAAAAACAATACTTATAATTTATTTTTGTTACGAAAAAGTACCTCAGAATGATCTACCGGCTTAGGGACTTTCTCAATAGCCTTAGGCCGTTTTCACACTTGAAATTCCGGTATCCGATTCCGAAATCTTAAGTGTGAATAAGCGCATTTGCCGTATTGTATTTTTAGTATCCTCGATCGATACCGGAATCTCAATTGCGAAAGCGCCCTTAGGGCCGCTCTATCAACTGCTGGTTAATACACCCCTTCTATTTCTTATCTGTGCTCTCTGGTTTTGTCAATAAATATTCTGTTGTGGTAGGTATAGCACGGTGTAATTTGACCTAAACCCCAACATCCAAAGTGAAAGTTTCCCTTCAACACCAAATTGTTCCTCACAACCCAAATATTGATTGGTAAAAAGTTCCACCATTTGGAGCTAAGGGTTTAGGTGGGAGGGGGTTAGTAAGTTCTTATTTTGTTCCAGTATTTCTCAAATATTTCAAAATATATGGGGTTTAGCGTGAAAACGAGCATTTACAAAAATAATCTTCATCAAATTGCCCACAAGAATGATTTCCAAATTAATCTCACTCAAGTGAACGGTTCAAGAGTTACGGCGGGTGTAGTAGTAAACATTTTTCGTATTTCGACGTTTTTTGTCGAAAAAACTGGCATAAGGAAACTTATGGTGGCATTGTACTCGGCTTTAGACGTAGTTTCATCCAAAATTTTGTGTCACAGTAATACGGATCCACTTTGTATGTATGGCCTAGGCCAAAGGAAGCTTTTATCCCTTAAAAAGTAGCACCCATTGAGAAGAAAGGGAGGTTTTTGTCCCTTTAAGGGAAAGCTACCAACATTCTACCGTCCACTTCAATTGCAATTTGATTTTACAAAACTCAATCATGCAAAAAACAAAAAGTTTCCTTATGCAATTCTTCGACAAAAAACGTCGAATTACGAAAAATGTTTACTACTACACCCGCTGAGGGATGTTGAGGTTGAGGTTGGGCCATTTTTTGACTAATTGCACCGTACTAGAGCCTAATTATCTAGAAAAAGTTCTTTAAATTTCATAAAATCAGTGATTGATAAAGTGGCCCTTAAAGCGCGTTTACACCGTGTTTTCACACTTGAGATTCCGGTATCCGATTCCCGTATCGAGGATACTAAAAACACACTACAATCAGGGCGCTCCTTCACACTTAGGCCTGTTTCACACGATCAACACTACACCACACCACAGAACGTAAAAAGGACGTAAAAGTTGACGAGTGTTGAGTTGATCGTCTGAAAGACGTATCTTATTTGTGTACGCTAGCTGTGGTGTGGTGTTGATTTCTGTTGATCGTGTGAAACAGGTCTTAGATTCCGGAATCACATACTTTTAGTATCGGATATACCGGAATCTCAAGTGTGAAAACGCCCTTTCTTATAACCTTTTAGAATAAGGGACTATATAAGTTAATTCCCTCTCGCCGCTTGCCGTCAATACCAGATATCGCGCAGGTCACATCTTCAAGTTTGTTGCAGAGTCAAAAATTATGTTTCATACCTTGTACTTTAGTGATGCCGCTAGTCGGCTAATTTCTGACTTAACGTTGAGAGATCGGAGGTGGTTGGAAGAGGACTGCTTTGACTGGTTCTTTTTCTTATTTTTCCTCATCTTGGGCTGTTTCTTCAGTTTGTCCTTGGAAACTTTGATGTAGTGCTGGTGAAACAAAAATTAACGTGGAAGTTTGCCTTTAATCGTCATTTTATTTGGGAAATGCTATTTCACTCTTGCAAAAATTATTGTAATACATATTATTATAGTCTGTCCACTCCCATATTTACGGGTGTTTTCGAACATATACCTACGAAAACCGTCAACATAAGCCACATTGTGCCTACTAGGAAAACATCAGGGAACATTTTTCGAGGATACTAAAAACCATATACAGAGTGGAAGGGGATACGTGTGACAAAAAGTTTTGGGTGATAGTGATAGTAGACCTCATTTGCGACCTATATCGATTTCGGTCGCAAATTAGGTCTACTTTCACCTAAATTTTTGTGTCACACTTATCCCCTTCCACCCTGTATATTATAGGAAACTAAAGACCATCTGGCTGCTTGAATATATTTCATTAAACTGGAAATAGTTTTTTTTACTACCGAAGCTGCGTGAGGACCATGGCATAACCTTTTATGCACGTTATGTGGACAACATTTTGTGTATAATTCCTGAAAATGGTGTCACCCAGGTGTTGGACTTCTTGAACATTATACATAAAAACGTTACCTTTACGGTAGAAAAAGAGATTCACCAATCAATTAACTTCCTAAATATCACCATCACCCGTAATAGCCCTTCAGGAACCTTGTCGTTTAAAATTTTCCGAAAGACTACTGCGTCGGATGTGGTAATCCACAATTCCTCCTCCCACCCAATCTAACACAAACTGTCGGCCTTGAGAAGTTTGATACACCGACTTCAGAACATCCCCATGACACAAGAACACTATAACAACGAACTATACACATAATTTACCTAATAGCGGTAAATAATGGCTACAACACGACAACAATAGACAAACTACTTAAACAGAAACAGAAACAGAAAAACAAAATACCTCACTAATATTACGCTAACCCCAAATTTCTGTGCCTATAATAGGCGCTAAAATTGAGAAGACGCGCTAATGTGCTAATATTGGAGCAAGTGTGCGACATAGTATACTGTACACCTAGGCATGAAAGGCGTACACATGATTTTTTATCCTACGCAAGAAAGGGGAAAAAGTTAATAAATTAATATTGATTTTAAAACTGGAAGGTGTAATAAAAAGAAAACGTTTGCCCAACTGTACTTGAAAAAATACAAAATAAAAGTGCATCTAGACAAATGATAACGCTTCGAGCGAGTAGGAACGCGTCGAGTAGGAACGACGTCGGTCAGTGTCGAGGAGTGAGGAGAGGGTGCGTTGCGTGGCAACGAGAAAAACCCCTTCAGGAATAGGAAACAAAATGCGATGGCTCACCGAATCGCATCTTGGTCACAAATTTTGGCAAAATAGTATATTGTGTACCTAGCCGAGAAAGTGGGTGCTTGCCGGGCCGAGAGAGGTTGGACGGGCGAGCCGAATCCGAGGCCAGCCAAACTCGACGCCGGCAAACCACTTTCTCAGTGAGGTGCACATACTATTTTTTTTCATTGGAGTCATGTATGAAAAAAATCGTATTTTCACGACAGTTGCGAGTCATGAAAGCACGCGTTTTCACATTGAGCAGGATAAAAAAAAGTTGTTTTAAAGACGCTAATACTCATTCGTGGCTAAAGTAACGGAAAAGCGCTAATTCATAGCAATAAGAGAGAGAAAAATCACTAACTCACTGCTAAAAATCGAGAAAGATGCTATTTCCGAGTCATAATTTAGAAAGAGCGCAAATACGCGGCTGTAAAGTGATCAACGCTCAGTATGCAGACTCAGCTAATATTGAGAAAACGCTAACACTTTAGTTTCTCGTGGCAACTTTCGTGACTAAAACTGAGAAAAAGTGCTAATTCGTGGCTGAAGTTTGCAAAAAGCGCTCATACACAGCAAAACGAGGGGAAAAACACCAATTCGCTGATCCAATTAGGAATATCCGGCTAAAACTGAGTATAAGGAGGAAAATTCGCGACTAAAATTAACAATAATTAGTGGTAAAATTATGGGATATAATTCACGGTTAAAATTGAGAAAAAGTGGCGACTCACTGCAAAAGTTTAGGAAAACTCTTAATTCGTGGCTAAAATTGAGAAAACCCACTATTCATGGATCTATTTGAGAAAACCCGCTAATACGCGGCTAAAACTATGGGAAAAATAAAAATTGCTGATTCCCGGTTGAAATTGAGAAGGATATGTATCTGAAATTTATTCTCTTGTTTATTACTCCTAGGGAACATACTATTTCCCCTTCCCGGGTTATAATACCCCTAAAATATTCGATTTCGAGGCTATTTGTTATTCCAAAGCATTTTCTACCTCTTATTCTCCCTTACACTTACAATTTCGTGACTAGTTAGCCCTGAATCTTCAATTGTGAGCCTACTAATCGCCCGGAACTTCAAATTTATTTTTCATGTATTCCTGCACCTATCGAACTTGCAATTCTCGGCTGCTCCCCGCTGGTAGAGTGGGTGAGTCATGGGGAAGAGCCCTTCGAAAACTTATTCTGATAGAAAGTAACGTATTGATGTGAATGATGAATGAACTTATAATAAAAAATTTTGCCCCCCGGCCTTTTATAGGGAAGGGAATATAATGTATAGTTTAAGTTAGCCCCCTCGTTACCAGGGGTAGCCATATAAACTTTGCCTCCCCCTGAGAAAATCCCCCCTCCCATCATATGCTTCCCTATGCCCTGGATTTATTCGCTCTCCCTGTGTCCAACTTGTGCACACCCCAATCAAAAACCTTTGGGCAACTTTTGGATAACCTCCCCCCCTCGCTAAGTATAACTTCTATTGCCCCCTCATGACGTTTTGAGCTTCCCTTAGCGTCAGATGGACGCCGACGGCGTTTAACTTTGGAAGTAAAAATGCCCCGTTTTGTGAAAGATGACCTGTGACTGGAAAGTTAAGATTTTCAATAGAGAAAACTAGTATAATAGAGCGGAAAATTGCTCATTCCGAACGAGTACGATTAGTTGCTGACACGAGACGAAGTCGAGTCCACTCGTGTATCGTACGGCATTTTCTCTACACCTACCAATGGCCAAAGATAATAAAATTCTAACGAAATTGTTCAAAAACTTTAGCCTAACACATACAAGAAGAAGTCCTATGGAGGAAGAAATAGTATACATATATTGGAGAGGCCTCAAAATTCTTGAAAGTGACGTGAAGTGAAGTGGGCGAGGCCTATTTTATCCCAGCTGAATTCTATTGGTTGGAAGCCCCCCCCCCCCCCGATTCTGTAACTCATTCATAACGCATGCGTTAGCGAAATAAACAAGGTGAATAATTGAAAGTAATCAGCTGAGAAATTTCGCTAACGCACCGTTAAGAGCTACAGAATAGGGGGGCTGATTTGATTTTTTTTTACATTTTCTCGCACTGGTGCGAGAATGAAATCCATTCTCCCACTGGGGTAATATTCTCGCCCTAGGGCGAGAAAGTGGCCCATTTCTAAACGCTGGAGGAGGCTTCAGCGAGCGCGAAAGGGATTATTCTAGGGTGTGTGTAGAGAAATATACTTTTTATCCCCGAACTTTTTCAATTTGTCATATCGTAAATACTAATTTTGTAGCTTACTTTTCTTTTTTCACCATTCACGAAAATAACAGTGTTCATTGGTCCGTCAGACTCAAGAGTTGACGAATCTTTCCATTCTTCAGTGAAATTCTCTTAAGAACATCCAAGAATCAAAATATTGTGATACACCTTTGTTATAGCTTTAAAACCTGAAGAAATCTTCATTTCAACGGCGTGCTCTTGAGACACAGCGATCGAGCATGAATCCGACGAACTTGTCGTTATCAACGGATGATCAACGAAAAACTTGGTATTTTCTTCGTAAAGAATGCTCTGTTGATTGTAAAATTCCTCTTCGTCTTCTTCAGTTTCGACAAATTGCTCTAGTGCTTCTTTTTCCAATCTCTATGACCAAGGGGAAAACTTGGTTTCACGGTCTTTCAACTTTTTAAAGAGCGGCAATTTCGTTCTAACTTCATATTGCCTCTCAATTTCCGAGTTTGTGCTTGAAGGCATTTCTATCAAACCGACTTCAGCTAAATCTTCGGAAGCCGATACCAGGCTCGTGTCTGACGACTGTAGATATTGAAGCATTCCTTCGTATTCGAGCTGTTCAAGTTTTTCCTCGATTGCTCTATCTTTTGATCCCTTTTAATAAGAGTTAAGAAAGTCAAGTCTAGGCCAAGCGTAATTTGTGGCTGGGCAAACCTTTGCTCCTACGACATGGCTGTAGAGTGGGCGAACATCATTTTGCAATCCGTGCGGAGCGTGTGAATAAATTTTAATCTGAGGAATGAATAACATTTGAAAAATTTAAATTTACGAACATTCATTGATTTTTATTCCTCATAAAAGTATATTAAATGAGTCGTGATACAAGTTAATGCTGTCTGGAAAATAATTAGAACTTTTTTAAGGCGGAAAATTATCCTTTTGAAGCTGCCCCTCAAATAAATCGAATCGGTTCACCATTTCAGTTAAACATTGAAAGTCATTCGCTCTTCTGGGGTAGACAGTGCGAAGCCACGTAAGCGTTTGTTCCAGGTTTTCCACAGGCAAGTCTGTAACAATTCACTTCGGTTTCGCTTTCGTCAATTTATTTAATTTTGACTTACTTTTCACATACTCATTGAACCAGTTGAGATTCTGTCCTGAAGAAAATATTCAATTTTAAAATTATTGGTAGTTGCCCAAAAGAACAACCTTTATTTATGAGATGGTCTTACTGAACACATTTTCTGATTTATTGGGAGGAGCTGCTTGTTTTCCACAATCTGCAGGGTAATTTTACAAAAATTAATGATCTTTTGATATTAAAATATTAAAATTTGGAGGCGCCGGGTATCGATCCCGGTACCTCTCGCATGCTAAGCGAGCGCTCTACCATCTGAGCTACGCCCCCTATATTTTCAATAAAAAATGAATCAAATGATTCGTAAACTGGTTCTCCATGGTATCGGGGTCATTCTTTAAAATAAATTGTAACGGTGGAAAAAGTCAGTTTGCGAAAGAGTGAGAGGGAACGATGTCGTTGGTTGTGACATTTACGCTTGAACCTGACCACTCCTAACTGCTACAGGTTAAGAGGCAGAGTATGCAGCAGCCCGCCCCTTCCGTGTGTCTTCATTCACTCATTGGATTTTAACGCGCTCAACGCTCATGTTTTATTATTTCATTCAAAATGAACGACGCTGCAACGTTATTTCACCATTTCGTGACAGGTGAAGATAATGCTTATGTTTCGCCGCGGCGGTAGTTGTAGAAGACTATAATCGTGTTCTTGTCTTGCCATACATTTCGGATTAGGAGGAGAGGTGGAAGGAGGCATACTAATGTGTTGAAATATTTACTGGTTAAGGAAGTGATTCACATCCATCGAAATTTAAAATGTCGGGGTAGGGTTACGAATCTGTCAATGCTCATTCAAGTTCGAGTGTCCTCGCCAAGTGCAAAGAAAGGAACATAAAAAATGTTTACCATAATGTTGAAACATTGGCTGAAATAGTTGCATCGAACTGTTTTCAATAGTATTTTTCATGCCCTCTTTTTCTTGACAGGAAACATTCTGCTAGTGAAGATTGAAAGGAGCTATTGTAATAACAGTTGGAGGACTCGGCAGAGAAAGCTTACTTGCTCAATTTGCCTATATGGGAACACTTCGTTCTCGTAGGTAGAATCAAAAACATCAGGCAGACGAGGTGCAGGGCTTCCATTGTCATTTTATTTACAATTAAATTATTTCATAACTTTTTTCTTTAATAAAACTATTACCATTGACGAGGAGGCAACGATACTGAAGGGTAAGATTGAAGTTGAAAGGCACGGGTTAAGACATCTTCGCCGTCATTTGGACTCTTATCTACGAAACAAAGAATTTTGTTTCTTTTAGAGCTCTTAATAAGCTGAAATTAGAGAATACGAAAAAGAGTTAAGACAAGTAACAACCAGAATCATTCGGATTGTCCCAAATATTCCTAGTTGCCGAAGAGCACGTCTTATGATACAATTCGAGTTCTTCTAGAGTGTTTATTGAGAATGGAAGATTACAATTATCTTCGATTTCTGGATTAGAAAGTTAAGAAAGAAAGGCTAATTTAAAACACAAATTTCTAATAAAGCATAGCTGGCATACTTAAACGAGAATCTCGGCTAAAATATGAGTCATATTGAAAACGGCTCCGATTTAGAATCTCACCGAGTTGAGGGTAGTTTTTCATTAAAGCCACTGGCCACTGGTTTTGCCTCAGAATCGATTTAGGATCGGCCGAGTTATACCGCGACGACAGGACCGGCAAAGACGCTCCCTCGGGTGCGTCACCCTTGACTAGATTGCACTGTGGACTGTGATTTGTTTTAATTATAAAACTTACAATTTCTTTTTAGTTTTTTCCTCCCTTTAGATAACAACCTCACTTCAAGTTTATCGGAGCGCTCCTTGGTACACTCCTCGATGACGTCCTTTTTAATAGTCATCCACAAGTCGTAGTTCGCTGTTCTGTAGCCGTCCAAGTGTCCGTCGTCTGGCCACCACGTTTTGTCGGCGATTAGTTTAATCTGTCGATTTTCGGAAACGTAAGGATTCATGTTTATTTAAGTGAATATGTAAAAGTACCATGTCCATGACAAAGAGATTGGGGCTAAAACGATGTTGAGACTTCGCTGAAGAAGTTTTACCAAGTTTGTAGTTTCAAAATAAACTTGAAGGTAATGACTACTGGAGAGTAAAAACAAGATCATAATCTGAAAATGTTGACGTAATTCAGGTTCTTTTTGTAATTTTGGCAAATGACTAATCCGTAGCATTTTATAACCTGACTAAAGTTATTAGAGAACGATTAACATTTAATAACTGCCCCTTATTCTGGCTCCGAGTCTTCTACGCTGTCGATGTTCTGCTCGAAAAAGATAAAATGTAACCCTGCGCAAAATATACCAATAATAAATGTTGACCGCGGTGGTCGGTTCAGTCATTTTAGCCTAGGGCGCTGAATTGGACATAGTTTGAAGCTGAAGGTATGCAGAATGATACCTCCTAATAGTCTCAGGGCGTCACCATTTATTTTTATCCCCAAGGAAAATACGTACCTCGATCCGGCATTGCGTTGAACACGTTTTCATATGCGGGTTTTCTCCCTCGAACACCTTTGAATGTTGGAAACTTCAACATACAATCATCAGTTACTCCAAGGATTTGTTGACGCTGCCGGGCCATTCCCCCCTGCTCCTGATTCGCTGTGCGAATTTCTTCGGACCGAGCTTTTTTCCACTATTCCATTTACAAGCTATAAACGCCATTTCAACGATTATAGTTAGAACTGATAAATTTATAAAATTACTATTCTATTCGGTCGTGTAACCCTAAAAAGTGCTCGGTGAAATAGGCCGAGCACGAGCGTGAGTGCGCGGTGAAAGAGATCGGAGTGGAAAGAACTTTTTTATCTCACAAAAGTGACCAGGAAATAATCAATTGAACCTCAAGCAGAAGATTTTCGGTTTCCAAACGGCGGAGGCATACTCTACATTATACGAGTATAGCAAACACAGTCAGAGTTGTCACCTGAATTTCACGTTTCACAGCAAAACAGCCGGGTTCCTGCATGCGGGCCTATTCTCGCAGCTCATATCGCGCGCGTTAGCAAAATTTCTCAGCTTTTATATACAGGGTGGATCCGTATATAAGTGTGACAAAAATGTTTGGTTAAAACTGGAGTAAAATGGTACCTTCGGAAGTGTCCTACGTCGATCCGTTCCGGAGTTATGATTTTTTTTTGTGTTTATAAAAGTAACCAGTGCTTGCTTCAAAAAATCCGCAACTGCTCGGCTTATATCGCAGCAAATCCAAAAAGTGATGCCATTTTCGGAAACTACGGAACATTTCCTTTGGGATAGAAGCCATTTTATTGCTTGAAATAATCGTCAACATCCAGAAATCTGGCATTTTTTCCATAAATTTACGTGGCCTCCAAAATTTGTCCGTTTTACGAAAAGTCGCTGTACCCAAACAGCTTTCTCAACAGATTTTCGATGTATCACAAAAACTTCCCCGTCTGCTAAGCTTCCTTTTGGCGTGTTCACATTTCATGTTACCACTGACGTTTCTCACGAAAACGTCACGAGAATGCACAAAAACCGTGTTTTTACGGAACATGGGCCATTGTCTACGGTATTCGTGAAGGGTGCAGGGAGATCGGCAATAAGTGAGAACAGGATATCTTACCATGGAGAAGATATCGCTGGCAAGAGACATTCAATGTGACCCCCCCCCCCCATCCATTTCTGCCATCCATCTCTGAGCACCCTTCACGAATACTGTTGGCATCTGGCACATAGGTAACTGCCTATATTTTTCTGTCAAAATACTGTTTTAGAAAGGGAGAAGAGGATATTTTAGGAAGAGAAAGATATCGTAGGCAAACGGCATTTAATTATACCCTCCCCCCCTGAATGGCGACAATTTAATGAATCACTGATGGGGGAAGGGGTCAAATCGAATGCCTCGGACCGGACGTAGATCGATCGATGGATCGACGTAGGACACTTCCGAAGGTACCATTTTACTACAGTAGGTAACGTAGTTTTACCCAAACATGGTAAGATATCCTGTTCTCACTTACTGCCGATCTCCCTGCACCCTTCACCAATACCGTAGACAATGGTCCATGTTCGTTAAAACACGGTTTTTGTGCATTCTCGTGACGTTTTTGTGAGAAACGTCAGTGGTAACATGAAATGTGAACACGGCAAAAGGAAACTTAGAAGACGGGGAAGTTTTTGTGATACACCGAAAATCTGTTGAGGAAGCTGTTTGGGTACAGCGACTTTTCGTAAAACGGACAAATTTTAGAGGACACGTAAATTTATGGAAAAAATGCCAGATTTCTGGGTGTTGACGATTATTTCAAGCAATAAAATGGCCTCTATCCTAAAGGAAATGTTCCGTAGTTTCTGAAAATGACATCATTTTTTGGATTTGGTGCGATATAGGCCGAGAAATTGCGGATTTTTTGAAGCAAGCATTGGTTACTTTTTTTTATACAAAAAAAAATCATAACTCCGGAACCTCCGGTCGATAGTACTAGCATGTTATATACCATATTATCGTCAGTTAATTTTTCAATGAGTAATTACAATAGAAAGGAATTCACAGTAGTATACATATAGTCCACGTCTTACAATTACTCGTCACTCTTCCTCCTTCACGGATAACACCTACTGAAATACCACTCGACGACACGCGATCAATAAATAGTAGAGAGAGAAAGAACGAGAAACAACAAAACAAAACAGAAAAAAACAGCAATAACAAACAAACTAGAGACAACAAAAACAACCTTTACACTTCAGGAACAGTTTTCCCGGACACAAACTAAATTATTTTGACTAAATTAACCGCTAATTCAGAATTTGGTCAATCGAGCTAGCAAAAATTAATTTAATGCCCAAATCACAACACTCACCCTTGAAATCATGCTACAAATCACGTGCGAAAGCAGCAAAAAATCCTGTGCACATATCTTTTGTCGAGGAGCCAGTGTTAACTTCTCATTTTCTCAATGTATACTAAACCAAACTCCGGTTTAGGAGCTTAAATGTGTACTCGTTTTTCGGGCAAGCAATATAACTCGGGGGCTACATTCCAATAACTAATTTATTTTTTTTCTTTTGTTATTATTATATCATCATTATATCTTAATTTTTCTCATCTAAAAGGACATTCATGGGCAACTACTTACGCAGTTCCCATCAAATTAAAGGAAAACGACCTCTTCCGACAAGGGCGTAGTCGTCAAGATGAGGTGGCTAATTTGCCATAATTGCCTATGACATTTTTGAATGACCAATTTCGAAACAATTTATGAAGAAAATCATTGTTTAGGTATACTCATAAATTGATGAATATGTGCTCGAAAAATGGAAGCATAAGGCCCTTCCACTAAACTGAAGATTGTAAACAAACACACACAGCATTTTGCATGTTTTTGGATTGACAAATTTGGCCCTTCCACTAAACTGATAGCTTTGGAGCATAGAGAAGACCCCCATACCTTACCAACAAAGAAAAACTGATAAATTTGCCAGGATTTCATGTTTTGAGCAGGAATTTAACTTTCTGTAATGCAGGGTTATCTAAACGGATAATAAAGGAGGCACAGGCCCCCGGTGGCAATAACCACACATTTGCAACAGTTTTTTAGGGAGGCATTTTTCTCTCCCATTCACTCACTCCTTCCCTCTCTCTCTTGAATAGCAGCAGATATGGGTCTCAAGCAACTGATGAGCCAACCACACAAAATTTTGTTTTTGAATCTGCCGGACCGGGGACTTTATTTCTAAAAGGGCCAGATCCGCAAAACTCGGGGTTTGAAAGATTAAAATTGTTGCTTCTTGAACGGGGCAACAGCGCAAAACTCTACAGTTCTTGCTAGAAATTGCTTTTTGGGGTGAGTCAACCCCGTGAAATTGGTTTTTAATGAGCCAAGACTACGGGTCGTATTCAGAAACCCACCTTAACCTTTACATCTCCTTCAAGGGTGAGTTATACAATACATGTCTTTCCTCGACCCCCCTCCAATCTTACCTCGCCAACTCAGCGTTACGAAAATTATCGCCGTATTTCTGCACCAATCCTGGATTTTAAGGTCTCATTTAAATCTTCAGGAAATTCCGCAGAACCGTAAGATCTTGCTTTCCTGAATAAGTCGTCGAAAGAATGTGAATTTTCAGGGTAAACGTTTATGTGCGTTTTACAGTTATTTTAGGGACGAAACATGAAAAAAGAAGATCGTACGGTTGTGCGGAATTTCCTGAAGATTTAAATGAGACCTTGAAATCCAGGATTGGTGCATAAATACGGCGATAATTTACGAACGCCGAGTGGGCGAGGTAGGATTGGAGGGGAGTCGAGAAAACACATGTACAACTCCTTAAGGGGGAACTGCAGTGATGATTCCTCGACCCTCCTCCAATCATCCTCGCCTACTTCTCGGCATACATTTTCTGGCCTTATTTCTCCACCAATCCAGGTTTTTAAGGACTAATTTTAATCTTCAGGAAATTCCGCATATGCAGTAGTTTTCCTTCTTTCAAATAAGTCGAAAAAAAAAACGGAGAAATTACAAGGTAGAAGTTCAAGGCGAATTTAAAATAACTTCTGGGATGAAATTTGAAAAAAGGAAAACAATTGCATATGCGGAATTTCCTGAAGATTAAAACGAGTCTTTAAAAAAAAATTCGCTCCGGCAGCTGGCGGTCGGAAAGAGTGCATTTCATTCCGTATACGGATACCCTAAGCCGTACCAGAAGTAATAATTTTGATACCCTAATTTGTTTCACTAAGCCCAACTTCTTCCTTAATTTTCACCACCCTCTCTTCAAAAATGTCGAAAAGTTTCGGTAGTTTTCCAAGGGCTTTGTTATATTAAATTTTTGTGCCGTATTTTATAATACCTAAACGTGTGAATTTAAGCGATTTTTGAAATTTCATCCCCCATCAAAGTTTTCGATAAAATTCAATGAAACCCAGGGCTTTCGTTACATTAAATTATTGAGTCGAATTTTAGAGCGCTAAGATGAACTAGTGAAGTTCAACGCTATTTTTACACTTCCACACCGGAAGGACCACCCCCACCACCTTGAATTTTTCGAAAAATTAAAATGAGAATCAAAGGCTACTAAAACATGGAGTATACGTACCGAATATAATGCTTCTAGAATCAACTGGTGATTTATAGTGATTTTTCGACCATTTAACCCCTATTCCCCCCCTCCACCTTGACCGATTTGGCCCAAATGCAATACCGGCCGGGGTCTTCTGACTACTGATTTTTGTGCCAAAGCGCGTTCCGCTAAATTGATTTCTTCGAGAGTTATCTTGCTAACAAGACCACACGCTTACTTCCACTCCGGGGGCAACACCCCCTCCCCTTCGACTTTTTCAAAAAATTAAAATGGAAATCAAAGGCTACTCTAACATGGAGTATACGTACCGAATATTATGCTTCTAGAATCAACTGGTGATTTATAGTGATTTTTTGAACATTTCAACCCCTATTCCCCCCCTCCACTTCGACCGATTTGGCCCAAATGCAATACCGACCGGGGTCTTATGAGTACTGATTTTTGTGCCAAAGCGCGTTCCGCTAAATTGATTTCTTCGAGAGTTATCTTGCTAACAAGACCACACGCTTACTTCTCCTCCGGGGGCAACACCCCCTCCCCATCGACTTTTTCAAAAAATTAAAATGGGAATCAAAGGCTACTCTAACATGGAGTATACGTCCCGTGACGGACTTGATCCGTGTGAATGGCTACAAACCTTTCACGGGGTTCGTTTCCCCTATCGGGCGCGTCCCCCGGGTTGCGGATGGGGGACCCCACCATTGGGCCGACCCGCTCCCTGATACGGTGCGATGGTGGGTTGGGTCGGAATAAGGCGCACCGTGTGCGGTGGAGAGTCCGTTATCGGACACACCCATTGGACATGGGGGCCGAATACGACCCCGTGGACAAACAACGGGTTAGGGGCTGTCCTGAGTCCGGGACAGAAGGGGGTGGCGTCTCCTACCTCCTCCAGCTATCCCCCCCCCCCCAAGACAAGGTGTTTGGTCCGTACCTAAGATCTGCATGGCACAGGGGGCAAAGTGTGCTTTGAACGGACCCCCAGGGCACCGGCCGATCCCTGGTGTAATAGGCTTACCGCAGGCCTCGGCGCTTACGGCATGCAGGGCTCTGCCGGCGGTGGACTTATATTACCCTGGCTTCTGGCAGGACCTTCAAGGGCTCACCCAGAAGTTTATATGAAGAACTCGGAAGGTGCTCAGAGAAGCTTCCGTGAACGCCGCAGTCACCGGCTGCTCCGTCCATGGATACCACCGAGGTCAAACACGACATTGATGGGACCAGGGACGTACCTGTGGAGGGCAGTTCTAAGGAGCATACCCGCCGTGGGGAGTTTTTAAAAAACATACCCTCGGCGGGCCGTTCTAAAGAACACACCCCGGTGCAGGGGCTTATCTCTTCGGGTGCAACGCACTCGGCGCGCGCTAGCTCATCATTCTTGTCACTCTCGTGCTCAAGGGTCCAGTTAGCGATTATCTCTTATCGCTTCTAAGAAGCGACGACCTCTGACCTTTTATTAAGAGGAGAGAGCTATCTTCGCAGGATCAGCATTTTCGGGCTTCACACGCCTGATTTTATGTTCCGGCCAGCGAGACACTAGCTGAGGACCTCCTCAACCTCATACGGTGAGAGGGACTCTAGACTAGATCAACCGATCCAAGAGCGGCACAATAATCCAGAACCTTTAAGAGAACCTTTAAAACACAGGTACTGCAACACGGATTTCAGCGCCATATTTGGTCCCTCAGTCGTTAGGGTAAACAAAATATCATGAATGAAAAAATTGTCATCGTAACAGCAAACAAACGCAGAATGCGGTCGAAATAAATAAAAATATCCTACTTGTCAATGAGATCAGGGGATAATTATAATCATATGAGGGACCAAGTATGGCGCCGATTTGCGTGTTGCAGTACTCGTGTTTTATAGTGCCTTAAGTTCGGTGCACTCGATGCATTTTTTGAAGCATGATGGCCTGCCTGTTCTAAAAAAACAACCGGTCACTACCGGGGATCATATGTTTTTTTTCACCATGCATGTAAACATGCTTCGAAAAATGCATCGTGTGCACCGAGCTTAAGTGTAGCTAGTGCAGAAAACCAGAACGGACCTAGTTTTAACTCATTCATTCGAAACTTGATGTCCCTGGTAACAAACATCTGACTACGTAATTACGAAACTACAAACAGTACGAAAGTTGACGTGAATACTCCTATTTATTTTGGAGGGCTCCTGCGTATTTTCACTCATCTGTTTTCTATATTCAGCTGTTCTTGAATAAGCATCCGACGTATACGTTTAATTAAATGTTTTGGGTTTTACTTTGGTCTTTGAGAATGAAATCTCGGCATGTACACTAAAATATTTTTAAATTATCAGAAGACTTATTTTCTATTGCGTCAAAGGTAATTGAGAAATTTATCTTTTGTTTACTAATAAGAAAAACCCCGACGAACTCTTGCTCTCGAGTATTATGGCGTCAGCGTTTTTCCGCTCAGTCGAGTAGCAACCGCTGTTCGTGGTTCGTGCTAACGAAAACAGTCGTGCAACCTATCTGTCAATGTTCTTCTTAGGGCCTGTGTTGAGATTGCTCGTGTTGTCTGTGTTCGTCCTAATTTTGGCAATTATGACCGACGTTGCAGTGGATATGTCAGGGACTCTGTCGGCCCCCGTTGCCGTCGATAAGATCAGGTAACTTTCCAAGCTTGACCAAATTATTTCCGTTGTTGACATGCGGGTGTTCAAACTTGTTATCTGTTTACCATCAGCTCGGGCTTCTCAGGTTTTCCTAAGAATCTTCCGAAAATTCCGTCGTTCTCCCAATTTGTGGCATCATGTCGAGAGAGCATCAAGCCTTGGAATGAATTTGTCAATACAGGCAATTTTAAAACGCCTCCGTCGTTTCCTAGACTGTTGAAAAGAGCAGTGAACAACATCAAGTACTTTCAGGGTAACTACATCGTCATCGCAGTCATTCTAATGGCATATTGTTTGTAAGTAGACCAATAATAGTAGTTTATTAACTCACACCTGAATGCCCTAAGGAGCAAATGCAAGGAGAAAACAGACGGTTTGGCTTTCTTTATTGTGTGATACGACGTGGCAGTAAGTGGTCCTGAAAGCAAATAGCGAGACATTTGTATGTTTTATCGTCCAAAATCTAATTGTGTGACTGCTAAATCATTCATCTTTCTGCATGAATGTGCGTTCCCTGCTCCATTCGATAGGTCCACAACGAATATTGGTACAGCTTAACAGACTCCAACGAAAACTCAGCTTTATTCATTCGTTTTCCTGAGAAAATGCCAACGCTAGATCCCAGCAGTATTTCAGAAAGGATTATGAAAAAGACTCGCCAGCTGGGCTTAAATCATCGACGTCTTGCTCATTTGACGTTGAATATACACTATTTTTGGAAAGGTTTCTGGGAATAGATGGTTTTTTGTTGTTTTTTTTCAGTGAAACAAGACTATTCTGGTTGAGAAAAATCGGGTGATTTTTGCCCAATATATTTCCGTTTGAAGATGAATAACTCTACAGAGTAATTTTTTTCATTTTAGCGAAATGAGACAGTTTGATAATAGGCCAGTCAAATTAGAATTTTAACTTTCACAAGGTCCAGTATCATGTTTTACTTTTCACATCACCACTGTCACATTCGCCATCTATGGGAGGTACAAAGAATCAATTTGGTGCCATTCGATACTTTATCCAAAGTACCTTCAAGTACCGTCAACAAAAAACTTTGGAATTTGTTCAAAATCCTTTTCTTGGCTGTTGCTTCGACTTGTAGACCATAAACTTTTTTTTGAACCAAACAACTTTGGAACATCTACCCACTCCACCACAGCAGTTCCATAAAGTTTAAGACACGCCCACATGAAGTTCCATAAAGTTTGAACTATCAGGAAGTTTCCACAAGGAACTTTAGATGGACGTATTACGCATCCATATAAAACCCCGAATAAAACCACAAAACATCAACTTTGGAATTGTTGTGTACCTGACTGTACTGCTGGACTAATTTTGAAATATGTTTTAGGTGGCCATATGTAAAAGTGGTTTCCGAGGACACCTGGTACAAAAGTAGGACTCTTTCGCCGGAAAGTAGGACACAACAGTAGGACGCCTAAAAACAAGCTAACAACAACTAATGGTTGATCTGTTAGATGTTAAAAAGGAGGTCCGCCCACACGACCACTTTAGCGTTTCAGGTAGGAAATTAAGTTTTGAAAGAATAAAAACCACAAATCTGTGGTTTGTAGAAGCCAAAAGTACGAAATTATGGATTTTGATTATGAGGCAAATCCGCGAATTAGGTTTTGAGAAAGCCCGCGAAACGTGGGTTTGCCGGAGCCTAAATGACGAAATTCGCTTTTAGAAAGAGCCACATTTGTTTTTCGAAGTGACGAAACTGGCTAAGGCCACGGAATTTGGTTTTTGAAGTAATGAAAACAAGCGAAATAGGGTTGAAATTGTTTTTTCAATGTTAGTTTTTCGAATTGGCCAAAATTTGATTATGTACAATCAACAGCAAAATTGTGGATTGAAAAAGCCAAAATCACGAAATTTGTTTTTTCGTCGTTAGTTTTTCACCAACTTGAGTTTTTGAATTAGTCTAACCCACAAAACGTTTTATGAAGAGGTGAAGCCACAAATTTGGGTTTTTTATCGGGCGAAAATCCCACAAATTGGGGTTTAAAAGAGCGAAGTCCACGAAATTAGGTTCTGAAAGATCGAAAGTTCGTAAAATTGTTGTTCAAAGAGCCACCCCCACGAAAGGCAAGAAAATGAACAAAATTGGTGTACGAAGTAACACAAAAATCCGTGAAATTTGGTTTTTAATGTGCCAAATTTGAAACGTTTGTTTATGGAAGAGTGAAAATCTCAAGCGAAATTGTAATTTTAAAAACCCAAAGTTACGGAATTGGATTTTTGCTGTTCGTTTTTAGCAAAATTAAATTTTTTTGAACGGGTGAAATCCTCGAAATTAGGTTATAAAGAAGCCAAGTCCTTGAAATTGGGTTCTGAAAGAGCGAAAGTCCGTAAAATGGGTTTTTGAATGAGCAAAACCTACGAAATTTTGGGTTTGAAAGAGGAAATTCCGCGAAATTTGGTTGTTGAACTGACAAAAATCCCTGAAATAAGACTCAAAACGACGAAATTTTGTTTTTGAAGGTGCCAAACGCTCATGATTGGTTTTAAACCAGACTCTGAGTCCAATTGTCTGGTTCTTCGGTCCAATGTTCTCATGGGTTGTGTTGTGAATTTTAGAGTTTCGAGTGAAATGCAGGGAGGTGTGTGGGGTGGATTCAGCAAGTGAATTCACTGAGCTTTTTTTTTTTTTTTTTTTTTTAAGGCTGGCTCGGACGGTCTCCCGACTCCGAAGGTGCCAAAAGCCTTTCGGCCCATACATCATACCCACTTGGGGCCCGGACTCGGGAGAGCCTAGTACGGCTCCTCAAACCTATTTCTCCTTTCCAGCAAACTCAGGAGAGTGGTCCCATTCTCCTTTGAGAAGCTGGGGAAGGATATCCTGTCGTCACCAAAAATGGTGTATCTGACCGCCGCGTAGCCGTCACACTCGCATACGACGTGCTCCGCGGTTTCCTCAGCCTCCCCACACCTTTCGCAGTCGGGCTCCCCTACTGCCCCCATGATTGACAGATGCCTATTAAGGGCGTAATGTCCTGTATACATCCCTACTATCCGCCTAAGCTTAACCCGTGTTAGTCCCAGCAACCATGCCGAAGCTTCCTGGTCTACCTCATTTATTCCCAGTTTTGCTTGCCGGCACCCTGGTTCAGTCCGCCATCTCCTCAGGGCTTGGTCACTGGCCCAGGCCCTTATCTCCCTCAAGACCACCCTTCGGGCAATGCCCACCGATGGTTCAGGTCCTATCACCAGCTGGTCCGCGCCACGCTTGGCCAGCTCGTCTGCTTTTTCAATTCCCTGCCATCCTCTATGACCCGGGATCCATCCCAACGTTAGGGAGTTCCCTTCGCCCTGGAGGTCCCGTATCCCTACTCTGCAACTCGCCACGGCCGCTGAGTCCACCACGGGTTTGGTGATCGCCCCCAGCGCCGCCCTGCCATCAGAGTAGATGCCGATCGCCCTACCTGTCACTTTCCGCTTCAGTAGCTCCCGAATACAAGCATCGATTGCTACCACCTCGGCCTGGAAAACTGTGGTGTGTCCCCCTAGCGGGATACTTATTTCCACCCCCAGCTCCGGCACGAAAATTCCAGCTCCGGTCGGTCCTTCCTGACCCTTCTTGGAGCCGTCCGTGTAACACACCAGCTCCTCTTGCCGGGATTCCCAACCTTCTTCTCTCATAATGACTCTCTGTTTGATTTTGGTCGAGAAGTCATTTCTTTTAACCACGTAATCCGGCCTAAGTGCCGAGGACGAGATACTCTATTTAGTTCCCCTTCCCAGTCCCATTGGCCCTGCCTGGCCCTCTTTAGGCCTCCCTGGCATCTCAACCTGTAGGCAACTTCAAGTGCCCGACCCCTGACTTCAATGTCCAAGGGCTTCAGGCCTAGTAATCTTTCCATGGCCCTCGTAGGGGTTGTCCGGAATGGCCCCAAAATCGCCAGGCAAGCAAGCCTTTGTATTTTTGCGAGCCTATCCGCCCCCCTCCCTTCTCTATCCCCCTCCACCATGCGACCGCCCCGTGCAGGATGCGCGGTCGGATGATTCCTGTGTATATCCACTTCATGACCCGTGGTTTCAGGCCCCAGGTCTTCCCCACGATTTGTCTACATTGGTGAAAGGCCACCACAGCTTTCTTATAGACGCTGTCTACGTGTTCCTTCCACCTTAACTTCTCATCCAATATGACTCCCAAATATTTAACCTGTTTAGAGAGAGCGATGGCCTCTCCCCGAAAGTGGATTGATTGCCATCCCTCCCTTTTTCTCTTGTGAGTGAACAACACCATATTCATCTTACTAGGGTTTATTGTGAGACCCCTAGGCCTACACCATGCCTCGACTATCCCCACCGCCCCCTCATGAGGGAACACAGTGTGGATAAGTCTTTCCCCCTAACCACTATGGCTCCGTCATCCGCAAAAAATTGCGCATAATAGCCCTTTTCCACTAATTCCCTTATAAGACTATCTACCACAAGTATCCAGAGAAGAGGCGAGAGACTTGAGCCCTGGGGCACCCCCCTACTGGCTCGTTTTTCCACCCTATCGCCGCCCACCTTAGCGACCACCCACCTATGACTCAGTGAATAGTCTATCCATTGAATCAGCCTCGTCTTCACCCCAAAGTGCCCTAGAGTTGCCACAAAACACTCCCTCTGTACCCTATTAAATGCCCCTTCAATATCCAAAAAAAGAGCCAACGCGTACTCTTTCTGGGCCACCGATCCCTCCACCCTCCCCAGTAAGTCGTGGAGGGCCGAGTCGGTCGACTTCAATTCACTGAGCTACGATCCCTGCTACGAGCTACGATGACTAGTTGAAACCCGGCTCACCAGTGCTGATGAGGACCGTGAGGGCTAAACGGAGGACTTGGGACGTGGCGGCTAAGCGCCGCCGCAGCTTTGTTTAAATGTGAACATGAAATGTGTTAGTTAGAAATACCACACGTTATAACCATCACGAAGGACTGAAAAGAGGACAGTTTTGACCTCTTCCCGGCATCTGAAAAATGAGCCCGGACACTCTAAAAAGTAGGACATATCCGGGAAAAGTAGGACGTCGGGTCACTCTAAATATGTTGTAGGTAGTACTAAGTCGCCCTTTGCACATCAGGGAATCATTATGAAGTCCGCGAGTGCATGAAAGCACGTTATACGCCCCTCACGTGTTTTTCTGTCATGAAAAAAAAACATCTTGTAATTGAGAAGTCTGCTTTGTCCTGCATGCAAGTCTGCGTGTCAAGTTGCATCCAAGTGGGTGCAAAAGGCAAGGGCACTCGGCGAACATCACACAGCTGCAGAACTTAGAGCTGTTTGTCGCACTCACTCACTCTTTCTCTGTCTCTCTCCTTTGGAAAGCAGTGGTGGGTATGAGTCAACCCAACGACAATTATGTTGTATTTGGGAGAAACCGGATCCACCCGGCTTTACTTTTTGAGTGCCCAAACCCGCGAAATTGGTTTTTATGGGGATCCTACTCATGGTGAAAGTATCAAGTTTGGTGCTGCTGAAGTGTCAGGAAAGTGAACGTTTTCATGCCCAGGCAGGAAAATTATCGCCAGTGGTTTCCGCTAGAATGTATCTCGTTCGTTGCGAAGTAGCGTTTTTTCTAAGGATATCATCCGAATTGAAAAATTGACATCAGGCTTAACAGGACTGTTTACTTTGAAACAAGTAACTGGAACTTGGAAAATAGGAAAAATGAAACTAACGCCCTAATACCCCGCCGGAACGACAATCATCGCCATATTCCTTCTTGCCCAATAGGTTTATGCTTCGACCGCCTCTCCCATTTAAAGGGGGCTTTTACCGATAAATTTAACTGGATACTTTAAGAATAAAACTATTGAAATATAAATATTTTGGGTAAAAATATTTTAAAATAATATGTGTACACCACGCCAAGAAAGGGGTTTGCAAGCTCCGAAAATTGACTTTCCGAGGTCGTCCATCGCATCGGCTCGGCAAACCCCCACTTTCTTGCCTAGGTACACGACATACTATTGTGAAGGAGTTAAAGCTGAAAATGTCTTCTTAGTCTTGAATTGCCCAAAACCACAAAATTGGGTTTTGTCAGTGCTAAATGAGCGAAAATACGGACGTAAAAGGAGGCAACCCCGTGAAAATGGATTTCGAATGGGTCCGACTCCGCGATTTTTTTTTTTTTTTTTTTTTACAGGGAGCCTTTGCTGGCTTTTTGAGAGAGCAACGCCCGCGAAATTCCCATTTGCGTGTGGGAGGAACGGACTGTGGAATATTTGCACATTTCTGAGGCTACATTTTATCGTTTTAAAGAAAACAAAAGCCCCGCCAAAATAATAAAATCCTTTCCACGATTGACAACTATGGGAATCCACTACAAAAACTGACCGTAATCAGCCAAAAACTGCCGCTGTCAAGGTCGAATTTTGTTGTCATGAACACAAAAATTAATATTTGGCCCCCCAACTGGGCTTGGTTAGGGATGGGTTATGTATTTTACCCTCAATCTTTATCTTAGCCAGAAAAAATATGTAATTTATGTCATTAACTGGTTATTTGTCAATAAAATGTTAATTTAGTATCAACATTTGACGAATCAAAAATGACTCGAGTTTGATTTGTTCAACTCCTATTTGTATAATAGCTAATGAACAGGAACCCAATGTAGATGCATAGTCTCCGTTTAATTGAATCCAATGTTTCTGAGGAAGTACAAATTTACAAAGGGCTCGTTTTTCAGGCTCACTTCACCTCTTCTTCTTCTCTCCGTCATCGCCAGTCTTGTTGCATGTTACATTCTCTCGCTGAAAGAAAAACGGCCGAAAATCAACGGGAAAGAAATCACTTTGAATCAACAGTACGGTCTGGTTGGCATAGTTTCGCTGCCGTTGTACTATTGGGCTGGCGTGGGTCAAGCTGTTTTCTGGGTAATCGGTATGTAGAGAAGAGGGGGCCCTCGAAAATTGTTGACTCGCGCGACAAACAAAATTATTTGTTGGCCATTTCTTCTGTCAACAAATTTAGGCGCTTCCTGTTTTGTGGTCTCCCTACACGCCGGATTTTACTGCATCGAAAACATATTGAAAGAAGAAGACCAGCTGGAGGTGTTACTTCAAGTTTAAACTAAACGAAGACTATCATTTTGTCAAGTACAATTTTGTAAAGAAAAATTAAACGATGTACATAAAAATGCCAAATAAATAAGTTATTTACATAATTCACAAATAAATTAATCGAAAAAACGAGTGAGAGGAGTCTCTTCCCATCTTTTTTCCTAATTGGGTGTAATAAATAGGAACTTGAATATTGTAAAAAAGTTAATAAATAATAAATTTAACAAGATCTGTAAACCTCTCCGGCATACATAGCGCGAGCCAACCGTAGCTGGAAATCCTTATAGAGCAGTTTGCCGCCTAATGGAACTCTATCTAAAAACATGGAGACCGTCATAAGGCACAAAGCTTTGCCGTTCATGATAAAACGATCCGTGGACACGTCAGGTAAGTGGTGAACTTGAGCCATATAATGAAGCCAAGTCGCTACGTCATTTCTTGTCCAAAATCTGGGATCTGAAGATGAAGAGGGCCAGATGTTAGAAATTAAGGAGCTAATGATGCACGGTTGGTAGTATTTACCTTGAGGAATGTTTGGTTGCGTTATACTGCCTGATGAAGCCTCCCATTGACTGCTGTGGTAGTTGGGGCTCACGAGTAGCTCAGTTTGCATTTTGGAGCTTTGAGATTCGTCTGTTTTGATTACCTGTAAAAAAGTGAGAAAGAAAAAAGCAAAATTAGAGGGGAAGGAAACTTGAAAATGTGAAGATATTTTTTAAAACATCAGGGGCCCAACTATGAGTTGTCGGGAGAACCTCTCCAAGGGGTGTGCAATGTTATTTCAGCTGAAGCGTTATTGGTTTCCGCTCGCGTTATTTTTTAACAAACGTCGCCCCAAGGCGTAATTACGGGGAGTATTCCCATTTTAATCCCGTTACTTTTTTCTTGTTTTTTTAATTCCTTAAACAAATACATGTACCTTACGATTTCCTGAACGGCTGTTCAGGAAGCCGACACTCCGGTTCGCAGCAGATGCCCCTCACCCTCCTCTTCCTACCGCATTTATTCCCTTTTCACCGCCTTATTCTTGGAACGGTTGTCTTCATCCCCCTCGTTAATTACTCCTAAATTTCCGTTTTCCACCCCTTTTCAAGACGACGGTAAACAACACACTAACACACGAAGGGTTTCTCCCCCTTTTGTTTTCAACCGTTCAAATATCCCGGCGAGGGGAGAGAGGGTATATTTACTAATGACCTTTTCCGCACTGAAAACGTCCTGTGTTGAAAGACGTTTTCTGTGCGGGATTTCCGGTTTTACAATGATAAAATCAAAGTGACAGGGTTATGGGAAAACATATAAATAGGATGGAGGAAGTTCTTTCGTGTTTTGTGATTTTTTTTGTTTGTTTAGTGGCCCATTGTTAGGTATTGTTGGGTGTCGGGGGCTTTCATTATACATATAGTGGTCACAAATGCGGTCGACTGCTGTTATGAATTACATTATTCTAGCTTTCATTTCATTATTTTGCAGATAAACAGATTCATACATGCGATGTATTGTATCCGCAAACTAATTTTTGTGGGGATTGCGGGCAACCAAGGTGGTACGCTAATCCTTCAAAAAGTAGGTCGTAGATTCCTTGAAAACAAGATTGTTTCATCTACAGTGAGTACGTACTACTACCTTGAAAATTGTTCTCCCATCCCAACACCTTTCAACTTGAATCAGATGTGACGAGTACCTAGAAAGATTCGCGCTAGTTTATTACTACCCGCCCTCCCCCTTGACTGGAGATCTTTCCGTCAATCAACGTCTTCTAAACTAGCCGTTCAGCGGATCATGAAATGTGACAGAAAGCAAAAAGAACGGTGGTCTCCCCCTTCTACAATACTAAGTCCATTATAATCTGAGTGAGAAATCCGAGAGAAGGTACCGTTTTGAGGAATTTCACACGCCGGCGGCGCGCGGTGAGAGGGAGGGAAGAAGAGACAGGAAACCGGCTGGCGGCTGCGTTGAAATGGATCCTAGGGAGCTTTTGACGTTTTTTTACCAAATACAATCGAAAATATGCCGTGAAAGAAGTGAGTAGGACTGCCGAATTGAGTTTCTAATTAGATGGAAGGTCATACACTTGGTGTGGTGAGGGGGAGGAGTTTAGCACACAGAAAGAGCCGGGCTCGCCCTCCCTCCTGGGCTTTAAAGGGAGGAAGTTCTAACCCTTGAAATGACAATGGTACAAACATAATTCCATCAATAATCGTGAGCGCTGATGATTCAATGTTTTCTAGCAAGCTGCCCTATCAGTCCCATCAATGCTGGCTGTTTGCGGGCTCAAAAAGCCAAAACATGAATATTATACTTCGCATTTGGGCGTTATTAAAAAAAAAAGAAGAAGAAGAAAAAAAAGTTTCCTGATACTGGTCACCAGCTGCCCTGAACTACTTTTCACTGGGGTGGTGAGGTCGAGTGGATTGGATTCAAAGGAGAATGAACTGGTAGCGCTGGGTCATGGAAAAAATCTAGTTTCACGGGCAAAACCGCTGTCATGTGTCTCAGCCGAAATGACATTTTTATGGGCGGTCCGAGTACCCTCAATTGTCTTTCAATTGCACGGTGAGTTTTTCTTTGGAGACAAACCAGTATTAGTAGTTTTCCTAATCATTACATATCAAGTTTTTGTCGTGGAATGATTGTTCAAAAACTTTAAGATCATTCGTTTTTTTCAATTTGAGGTTTAAAAATTTCGCTCCAGGAACTGGTGGTCGAAAAGAGTGCGTTTCATATATACCTGAATACTCAAACCGCCCAAGAAAATATGAGTAAATAAACGTAACGTGGATTCACTTTCTCCCTTTGGTTTTTTCATGTTTTGAAAACAGTTGTACCAATTGGAATTTTCAAGCCCGATGGATTTGCTGGGATAATACAGTGAAAGTTGACTATTTTTACCCCCTCGCACCCTCAGTATATCATCGCTCTCCCACCCATTGTTGCTGATAGGGAAGCTCTGCTGAAGTAATTTTTGTTGTTGTTGAAATGATCATCAAATTGAAAGTAGAGTATAGGAGGAGGCAAGCAAGACAGGAAAAGAGACGCAGGAAAAGGTACGAATTTCCTACTGAAACAAGAAAAGGCTGTTTAAATAATTCAACAATGCCCAGGAAGCATTTGGTATTCCCCCCTCCAACTTTAGTATTTCAGAAAGCCTTGCCACCCCCCTTGGGTATTTGTTTGAATGAGCTCATGTGCCGGTTGAAGGGGGAGGGGGCTCGAAGGATTGGACGTGCAGGTGGTGGCTATTTGACAGGGCTGAGGGGTTAAGCCCCGGAGCTGCTCAGTAACGTGTTACTGATAGCGTTAGAATTTTCGGCTATTGGAATAAAAATGTCGTTTATTTGGCAATTTTAAAGATGACGATGAAAAAACACAAAAGCTAGCGACGCCGACATAAGAAAAGTTTGCAAAAGATGGTTTCACTTTTTACGTTGCTGCAGCTATTGGTTTGGCCGCACAGGTAGGCGACCAGTCCTTACATTACAGAGTTGTTCGCAAATCGTAATGTACAATACTACTACACTACATAGTTTGGGGCGTCCCCCTAACCCCTTTCCGCATTGTCCGTTTTACATGGGTAAAGGGGTCACAATAATTATTGCACAATTGTGCAATATTTTGACGTTTAGCTTACAAGTTCAATATATGGTGCTATATTTCGGTCTCCACTTGATTTTTATGATGTTTCCAGCGACCCATACACGTACAATTAAATATTGCGCAAACTAGGGGTTGTAAAATAAAATCATATTGATGGGTTGCACAATATAATGAACAACCCATTTTTTTATCCGTAAACAACTGGAAACGAAATTCTGATACATAATACCCAAATGACAAACAAGCTCCCAAGCTTTTGGGCGGTCGACTTTCTCCCCAATACCGTGCTTATTGATTATCGCCACCATTGAACCCTCAATTTTTGGGAAACAATTGACTCATCATAAAACAAACAAACAAAAAACTCATCATAGACGAATCCCAAACGCGCTATGTATACGATTTGGAATAGATAAGAGGGATTCTGTTGCCGGTAGTTTAATTAAAGAGGTAAATTAATTAAATGATGTTACTCGGGCCGGACGACTCGGGATGGCAAAGCCTAACACAATTCGAGCTTCGAGAGAAAATGGGCTCCCTGACGGGATTTGAACCCGTAACCTCTGGAATGCTAGTCCAATGCACCAATTGCGCCACGGTGACGCCCTTGCGAGGCGCAGAGGGAGGAATGAACAAAGCCAACACCACCCATGGCCATTGTTTCTCGTAACCTCTCGAGGCCCTGGGTGAGGTTTGGCTTTGTTCATTCCTCCCTCTGCGTCTCCCGAGGTCGTCACTGAGGCGCAATTGGCAGCGCATTGGACTAGCAATCCAGAGGTCACGGGTTCAAATCCCGTCGGGGAGCCCGGTGCACACAAGTGGGGGTCGCACGAAACACATCGCCGTGGCCATTAAGCGCCGTTCACAAGTCACACGTTATGAGTCTATGGAGTCTATGCATGCAACCTATCAAAATGTTTCATTCTTGGAGGGAACACATTTTTTTGGTTGCGTAGTCTCCACAGAGCGGAAACGTAGGGCTTGTGAACGGGGCTTTACCCTTTTCAATGCACATCACGAGCGATAATGTTCTGCGACCCTATTGGTTTCTACGTTTCCTCAGCGATAGTATTGTGACGACCGGACGATACTTATCGGTCGTGTTCACCAGGAGTTGATGTGAACAAGCCATAAATATACACTGCAGTAGGCATGTCCAGAAAATAATAATAAAATTCGCTCCGGCAGCTGGCGGTCGGAAAGAGTGCATTTCATTTCGTATACGGATACCCTTAGCCGTCCCAGAAGTAATAATGTTGAGACCATAATTTGTTTCGTTAATGTTTGACCCTCCCTCATACTGTTTGCTACGGGTTTTGTTTAAGCTGAGCTTAATGGGAATCAAAGGCTACTT
Source organism: Corythucha ciliata (assembly GCA_038030265.1). NCBI lineage: Eukaryota > Metazoa > Arthropoda > Insecta > Hemiptera > Tingidae > Corythucha > Corythucha ciliata. Next base: position 27,405,086 of record CM075937.1, on the reverse strand, counting down.
CAGAATGGAATCATCGTACCGAATACAATGCTTCTAGAATCAACGGGTTATTTGTAGTGATTTTTTCAACAGTTCAAGCCCTATTACCCCCCCCCCCCCCCGTCGACCGATTTGACCCAAATGCAATACCGACCGAGGTCTTACGACTACTGCTGGGCCAAATCTCGTTCCGCGAAATTAAATTCTACGAGAGTTATCGTGCTAACAAGAACACACACTTACTTCCACCCCGGCAGGACCTCCCGCTCATCCATTGCTTTTTTCAAAAAATTACAATGGGAATCAAAGGCTACTCTAACATGGAGTATATACGTATCGAATATGATGCTTCTAGAATCATCTGGTGATTTGTAGTGATTTTTTTACAATTTCAGCCCCTATTCCCCCCCTCCCTCCACCACGACCGATTTGACCCAATTGCAATACCGACCGGGGTCTTAAGACTGATTCGTCGAATAACAGCTAAACACGCCGAAATTCGCAGTAGTGAAATGCACCCTTGCCGACAGCCAGCTGCCGGAGTGACAGTTTTTGATATTTTGGTAGGAGTGCGCATTCCGTTCGGTACGAAGGAAAACTTTGGATAAAGCTTCAATGAGTTTTAGCATGTTAAGAATCACAAAGCTCATTCAAATTGGGTAGGTCAAAACAAGCCATTTTCAAGAGAAAAATCATTATTTTTCCCAAGAAATGGCCATTCCTGCCGAAAACTCGCTGAAGAAATGAAAAATCGTTCATGAGTAATTTTAAAAAGGACAAAGTGAAGAAGTTTTTCCGACCCATGGGATGTCGGAACGCTTAGATTTAGAGTAGAGAAGTAGGGGTTTAATTTTTTTTTTAATTAGAAATCCTTGACATGCACAACTTTGAGCATCTCTTGAGCCCATAGAAAATAGTTGAATTTTATTGAAAATGGCTATTCCTGACAGAACAAAGTGTGCTCTTTCCAAATCCATCGTCAAAAGTTGCAAATGCCAGCTGTAAACCGATTTATTTGCATTTAGTAAAGAAAAGTGATGCAAGCCACAAAAAACGTTATAAAAATCATATCTCGTAGGATTTTGATTTTCGGACCATGGTTTTATATGATGTTTTTGATCGCAAATGAGACCTATTTTCACCCAATTTTTTTTTGTCACACTTATCCTGTTCTACCCTGTATAATATCGAATGCACACTATGATCATCTTCAAGGTACGGGGAAGAGTGCTTTAAAATTATTATTATTATTATTATTATTATTGTTGTTGTTATAGTTTTCAGTAAAGCGCATGGGGAGCAGTTTTGATCAAGGAGTTTGTGCCCCCCTCCGCTATCTGCGTGACAAACATCATGATTGGATATTAAACTCAATATTTAACGAGGCGGTTCGAAAGAAGAATGACGTAATAACAATTGAATTGACTTCAGTAATGTCAAAGGGTTAATCAAAAGGTTAATGAATGGGGCAAATGGTCTGAATAGAGCTTTATTCCTTCCAACCGTTGTACAAGATATGTAATAATAAAAATAGCCAATTATTTATAATAGTCAATTATTTATAACAGTCAGTTATATAGAACTTTTTCAATAAATACTGACCGTGGTGGGCCCGTGCGGAAGAGTTTGTGGAGGAAAATACCCCTTAGCTCATCCACGCCCCTCACTTCCAAAAATAGCGTAAAAGAAGTTGCTTCACTAGGATTAATCTCTGATCGAGTTTTGAACCAATTCAACCAATGGGTATTAGTGTACACCTCTACGCAACATTTTCAGGAGGAAAACTCACGTACCGGAAGCATGCCGTGCGCAAGAAATAACGTCCGACGTATTATCAAATAAAAATAATATAATATAAAATGCGTACCTATCTCCTCAGTTTATCACGTCACCACCTTATGAGAAATTCTGTACCCTCGAAAAAAGGAGGTCCGGTTTGCACTCAGTCAAGAGGTCATGGCACTCATGGCAGATTAAATTACGGTGAAAGGGGTGATCTTTCTAACTCTCTTCCAAATTTTTCAAAATCAAAATAAATAAAACAATGAGGAGGCAAAAGAAGAAAAAGACGATTCCATAAAAAATAATTCAGCCCAATAAACTGCACTGGGATCAGGGGAAGTAAATAATGACATCATAAATAAATAAATAGGTAAATAAAAACCTCCCATAAAAGGTTAGGCACGGTAATTAATGAGTAGTTTGGGTACGGGTAGGATAGTAGAAGAGCAGAACACCAACAAAGTACTATACCATTTGGTCCACGATGACGACTCTTAATAGAAGGAAAAGGAATACAAAGTGTCTCGTTATTAGGCAGATGGCTAGTGAAGAAATACAAACCGACCCGACCAACCGTCCTCCTACCCTGCCAAAGTGCTAACCATACTGGCAACCATTTGCTGCCCCACAGGTTCAGACAGGCTGTACCCCACTGTACCCCTTGCTCTTTTTTTGGAAGTTTTTTTGCCCGATCGTGTCATTTCTTCGTGTGGCTGAGACTGAGAGACCAAAAGGCAAAGGTGTAACTACTTTTGAAGGGAGCGATTAAAGTGCTGGGGGAGAAGGTCAATTAACTACTCATTTTCTCGCTGACTGGGAGAAAGAGGGAAAAAGAAAAAGAAAGACAATGGCAATCTTTCAAGTTTCCGCTGAAGGGATCATTCACCGCTCCTTAACGCTTTAAGGATAAAAAAAAAAAAAAAAAGTAGTGGATTAGTGAGAGAGGAAAGAGAGTTTTCAGTTATTTTCACGACCACTAGAGTCAAAAATTACCACGCGAGGGAATTTCTCACGAACTTCCGGTGTCAGCTGACGGATGGGTGAAAAAGGGGGATAGGGCAGACAAATCATGTTGGATATGAGAAAAAGCGAAACATCCAACAGCTAGGCACTGCCGGGTTTATCTTTTGAATGTGAGAGCCCAGAAGATATTTTCCAGTTGTTCAGGGCCCATTTTTTAAAATATGAAATATGATTGTGTTCTGTGAAAGCCTTTTCAGGGAAATAGAAACATTCATTGGAAAGAGAAAGTGTTAGCCTCCTCGATACAATACTGGAAAATAGTCGCACAAAAAACTTTCTTTTCCTCCTCCCCCGTTTACTCTCACTTTTGGAAGTTGAACCCCTAAATAATGAAAGTTCCGAACGGTCTTGACGTCAAAATCTGTCTCGCTGACACAAGATACGTAATTAGGAACGTAAGTTGAATTTTGTTCAAGGAATTCATTGATGGGCTTCTACAGAGATGTTGAAGCTTGGGTATCATGTGTAGTAAACATTACTTCCTACTCAATTACTGTTATTCAGCTTACAAAATAAGATAAACGTTTTACCTAGAATCATGTAATCTAAATTCCTATTTTGTTCTCGTCTTTTATTATTTGGTGTTCAATTAAAACTTAGTTTTTCCCACTGTTCTCTTTAAGGGAAACGGCATCTGCTCTAAAGGAAGCACAACGTCCTTTTACCGCCTCTTCAACTTCTTTCTTCTGTTGCCCGCCAAGTTTTTCCCTGACCGAACATTATTTCTCATTTCATTTCTTTCTTTGAACATCCTTTCTACCCCTTTCCTCTCCCATCACCACTCTATTTTCAACGAGCTCTCATTCTGAACAATCTGTAAAATAACTGTCTATAGCAAATCTACAAAAGAGCGTCACAAATCCCGTCCTCCTCCTGGTTGGGAGGGGGGGAGGAAGTGCGAAAGAATTGCACCCTCCATCTCCGTGGGAATTCGAAACAGACGACTTTCCTTCGACTCCCATGAAGAGGAAAAAATTGACTCTCGGTTAGAATGATTACTTCCTCGACAATTTAAAAATTACATTCGTTAGAATTTTTGCGATGCCCCAAGTTCAACAAACATTTTCTTTGAATTGGTAGATAAATGAAAACGAAATAGTTTGACTCACCATCTTAAAAAACGCGGTTGATTCACGAATGACCTTATTTTCTTTTAATTGCTCATGAAGTCTGCTCAGTTTCTGAACTTTTGGGGTAGTTCTCTTATTTTGGGCAATTCGTGAAAGGTGATAGGGAAGAGAGGGTCAAAGAGTACCGGCAAACAACATTCAACTGGCGTTTTTTCAAAAATTAATTTGACTTATGAAAAATGCTCCCTCTACAAAAGTGTCGTATTATTAACGAGAAAAATAAAAGCTTTTTTGTTGTACTCGTCAACAGCAGGAACGTGTTAATGAAAACACAACTTTAGCAGTAGAAAGTCACGTTTTTCCAAAAACAAAATTTTGTGAAGAGATAGCTTTGTAACAACATCACAAAGTTTATGTTGCCGAAATCGGAATAAATTCAAAATAGGGCCTAAATTTTAAGACAGTTGTTTTTCCAAAAATATATATAAAAAAAAAATGGAAACTCACCGTCAAGAGATTTGTCCTCGCAAAGTGCGAAATGAATGGTAGGTACTAACTAAACAACGGAAAATTTAAAAAACACAACTTCGACTTTCGATCTATCTCCACCGACGTTTTCTACGTGACTGAAGCCTGAAGATGATGCTCGTAGTAGTATCCTCCTCACTACTCGAGAGTCAGGAATTCCCTTTCGCAAAGCCCCTCCGAAGAATGAAAACGAGACCGTTTTAAAAGCCAAGGATTGTTGCCCTCTCTTGATGGTGCGGGGGGTGGGTGGACGGGGATAGATGTTGGCTCTGATGAGAAGGGGAGGAAACATTGATGGTGTCGTTTAACCACTGATGAAAGAGGAGGGCGGGGTGCTTCTGGACATACGCAATTACGAAAAGGTACCTAGGGAGGTGCAGTTCACGGTGAATCTACAGTTGAATAGTACTGAATGTAGAATTGGAATGGTAAGAATAGTACTGCAACATGAGAACCGTATTCAGTGCAGCAGAGGAATGAGCAAGGCCCTTCTATTCGGACAAGGGACAATCAATGCCCAAGAATATCTTTTATTTCGGATTCTTCTTCTTTCTGAATTCTCCTGTCCTATTCCTTCCCCTCCCTACTTCTGTTCTAGGTTAAAAGGGAATTACAGGATGCCGGTTTACTTTCCACACCGGTCATCTGCTCATTCTTATACTTCCTCGGCTTTCGTGGTAAAATAGTGGATCAAAATACTTGAAAACATAACTTCCAAGTGCATTTCTAGTCTCATGGATTTAAATTTGGAGGAAAATGTCGCTCTGTCGATGTCTCGCCGTAGACGTTGTCACTATGTACACACTAATCTCCTATAAACTACTCCACCAATTTTGATGGTTATAGGCTCAGCTTGGACATCCAACTGTCGAACGGTCGGTATATTCTTTGACTTCTGTTCGCAGTTGTTGGTGAAAAACTTATGCATCAAGAAATGGACAAATCCATCATCTTGCTCTTATATTTCCGACACAAAAGGGTTTAATCTTATTTGAAATTCTAAGCTGTTCGAATAACGTCGTAGTATACAAAGAGTCCGTAAAATCTTCGTTTTCTTGTTAAAGGACAGTTAAAAGAGGAACTGCAGTAAAAAGATGGAATTTTAGCATCAGCTCCACTAACGGTAACGCAAAACGTTAGATCAATGGTTTTTTTGACCAGCGTAAAAATTAAAATGGGACACCAGCCTTTCGAGTCGAAAATAGCGCAAACTGGTGAATTTTTCTCATTTTTGACTCCTAAAGACTTTTAAAAAATTTAATTTGTCAAGCAAAATCGATCATAATGAGGCTTAAAATGAGCTTATACACTCATTTCAACGAGAAGCCATTTGTGTGAATAAAAGAGACCAAACTATAGAGAGACGTAGGACACAAAACTATTGGCCGTGTCTATACGGAAAACAAAAAACATAAAGAAAAATTTTTGAAAATTTAAAGCCATGGATTTAAGGGGGAGTGAGTGACACGGGTGATCCACGACCCCTCCGATCTCCTCTCATCACACGGCATACACTTTCCCGATTTATTTCCACACCAATCCTGGTTTTCTATTATGGTTATGGTTTATGTTTTTTTTTATGGTTCACGAACCATATACGCTACGCGTCTGTGGAGTCTATGCAACCTATCAAAATGCATCATTTTTCGAGAAAAAAAATGTGTTTGGTTGCAACCTATCAAAATGCATCATTTTTCGAGAAAAAAAATGTGTTTGGTTGCATAGACTCCACAGACGCATAGCGTATATGGTTCGTGAACCATAAAAAAACATAAACCATAACCATAATGGAAAACCAGGTTTGGTGTGGAAATAAGGCGGTAAAGTGTATACCGAGTAATTGACGAGACCTTTTCCAGACCTGCGTAATGGATTTTTTAGTGTGCGTAATCCGCAAAGATTGGGTTTTGAATGAGACAACCTCGCACGGAACTGAATTTTCAACGACGAAAATCCGCGCGCTTGATTTTTTGTAAAACAATTTTTTAGCGGGTGGAATCCTTGCAAATGATTTTTTAGTGAGTCAGACCCACAAAAAATATTTGTTTAGAGTGAAAAATCCCCCCCGAAAATTTTTGAATGAGATAACCTCACAAAAATTGTTTTTTAGCGAGAAAAATCCGCAAAATTGTTTTTTATTGAACCAATCCGAGAAATACGGGTTTCAGTGAGACAAAACTGCGAAAATGTTTTTTAAGAGTTATGGATTAGGGATTTTTAAAAATGTTGAGTGGGGGTTTGATTACGTCAAAGGTTAGTTAATGAAATGGATGGTGTGAGGAAGAGGAGTTAAGACGTTTTCTGTGTGTTATAATTTGGAAACAAAACATTTGAGAGTTCCCTCAAATGCTTCACAAGTGACCATTGACGTCATTTACTCTCGTACCAGGTACCACCCATCCCCTCCTGAAGAACTTTGAAATTTATTTCAAAATCCTGCAGCTATCGTTGGTCCTTCTGTCCATGTACCAATTCAGCGGTTAACTTTTCTCCCAAATCGGACAATTATGCAAGTTCCCCATTTTAGCTGTCATTATTATGATTATCTTATCCTCGAACCTTAGCGGTTTTTCTCAATGCCGGGATTTTCCATATTTTAGCCTTGAATCGGCGATTTTCCACAAGTTTAGCGGCGAACTAGCGTTTATAATTTTAGTCGCAAATAAATTATTTTCACATTGAGCCATGATTCAGCGCTTCTTCTCAATTCTAGTCACCAAGTTGCCTCCAAAAACAAAGACTTGCCATTTCCTCAATTTTAGCCGCAAATGAGCGCTTTTTCTAAATTTCATCCGTGAAATTGCAATTTTCCTCTTTTGCCTCAAGTCAACAATTTTTCTTGATTTTAGCAGCGAACTATCGTTTTTCCTAAGTTTAGCCGCTAATTAGCGACTTTTCTAAACTTCACCCGCGAATTGGAATTTTCCTCAATTCTTGCTGCAAATCAGCCCTTTTTTCAAGTTTAGCCGCGATTTAGCGCCTTTTCTATACTTTATCCGTGCGGAATGGGCGCTTTTTTAAAACAATTTCGTTGGTGAATTATCGATTTTTTCCATTTTATTCAAGTGTTAGCGTTTTTCCTTACTTTAGCCGCTAATTAGAGATTTTTCTTAATTTCTGCGAATTCCTGATTTTCCTCAATTTTTTCCGCGAATTAGCTTTTTTCTCCATTTTAGCCGCGAATTAGCGTTTTTATCCCTCTAGACTCGGCTATTTTTCTCAATTTCAGCCGTGAATTACCCTTTTTTCTCAATTTTAGTCCCGAATTAGCGTTTTTCTCAATTCTAGTCTGGAAGTTATGTAGAGAAACCTCAAGTTAGAACTTTTTCACTGTTTAATACACGAATTATTAGGGATTTATTGCATGAACGTTTGACGGTTAACGGTTTCGGTTATGAGACGTCACGATAAGCGTAAAACTCAAATGTGGAGTTTAAACGTTAACCCAGTGGCGGAACCAAGGGAGGGGCCACGGGGGCCATGGCCCCTTAGCGTTTTCCATTCAATGCAATACACTCGTGTGGTGTAAGTTTTTCCACCCGTCCTCTCTGAATTGAAACATATGTTTATGGAGAGGACGCGGCACTACACTTGTGTAGTGTGTTGAATGGAAATCGCTATTTGTTTATTTGTTGTTAATAAATCAGTTCGATTTGTGTCGTCTAAAAAGTAGAATTCATTTTAAAACATGGTGCCAAATGATGGACCCGCGCGCGATACGTCGTCTGTCCGTGGTGCAGTGGTTAGTGATTCTCTTGCGCCAGAGGGGCAGCGAGTGTATAGACCCAACGCGGCTCTTCCACCCTCCAGCATCAATCTGACCTCGCCGAATTGGTCAAGATGGCGAACTCGTGGGAGAGGTATCACCAAGCAACATTTCTAGGGGTCATGTCCGACGAATACCAAGTCAATCACTTGATATTGACCTTGGGTCAAGACGCCGAAGACATTTTCGCAAGACTCAGACTGACAGATACGGAGCGCAAGAACTACAGTGTCATTCTGAACGCTTTTGAACAGCATTTCGAAGGTAAAACCAATTTGGTATTCGAACGAAATAAGTTCTTCGACCGCATTCAGCAGGCATGTGAGCCTGCGGAGCATTTTATTAATGACCTCCACTCGATTGCCAGACGATGTAATTTAGGAAATTTGCAGGAAGACTTGATCATGCACAAAATTCTTCAAGGCATGGCAGACACTAGGCTATCCGAACAGCTTCAAGCCGACAGTACTCAAACCAGGTTGACGCTACAAATGGTCGAGGAAAGGGTTAAGCAAACTGAATTAATTCATACCCAGCAGTCAAGCGTTCGGCGAGTCATCGATGAAGCAGAAGTTAGCCGAATTCGTAATTCTTCGTGGATGCATAGTAAAAGAAATCAGACAAATAAATGTGGTAAGTTCGGCTATGATAATCATACCGGTAAAGAATGTCCAGCCGCCAAAGTCCGATGCCTTAAGTGTGGCAGTTTCGGCCACTACTCGCGACTTTGTAAGTCTATTCAGGCTGATCATGTTTTCCAGCAGGACTCCGTTCAACCCATGAGTGAAAGTAGTTAAGGCTTTCATATTTTATCGGTAAATTCTCACGCGAGCTCCCAGTGGGATGTGGTTTTACGTGTCGGCTCCGTCGCGACAAATTTTCGTATACACGAATTATTAGGGATTTATTGCATGAACGTTTGACGGTTAACGGTTAACAGGGGCGGATGTCACTATCATTTCCGAAACGTTCTAAAAACTTCCAATCATACAAACTTTCCAAGGACACTAGCATGTTATACGGTCCAGGAAAGAACAGACTTGAAATCTTGGGTAGATTCAAGGCTCCCATCAGCCATAAAAACACACCAAGTTGGGAAAACATCTTATATACTTATTAAATCTATGTATTAAAGGGAGACAAACAAAATCCGTTGTTAGGACGCCCTGCAATAGAGAATTTGAAGCTAGTTCACAGGACCGGCGCGGTTTCGGCTACTAACCTTAAAATTGAGCTGAAACGCTTGTTTCCAACCATCTTCGAGGGCATAGGGATCGCGTAGTGATCCCAGTTAAACTACAAAACGTTATGTTCGAAAGGTTGCTCCGCCCATGGGGGTGAAAGTAAATGCATGGAGCGTGCCAAGCAATGTGTCTGGTGGCCGTCTATTTCTCAGTATATTCGAGAAAAGGTGGCATCGTGTCATAAATGTGTATCACGTCGGACGCAGCGTCGAGAGCCAATGATACCATCAACATGTCCAAATAGACCTTGGCAGCACTTAGCTATGGATTTTTTCAAAGCTAAAGGCGTGTGGTACCTCGTCATTGGAGATTTGTTTTCTAGATACCTCGATATTTGTTCCTTCTCTCACAGCTTACAGTCGTCCGCAGTGATACAGTATTTAAAAATGCTTTTCGCTCATTTCGCTATACCGGAAACAATACGATGTGACGCCGGTTCAAATTTGACGCCATGTGCAATGAAGCAATTTGGTAGAGACCTCGGGTTTGAAATTATTCCCGGAAGCCCGAAGCATTCACAAGGGAACGGTTTTGCCGAATCCCTGGTGCGTATCACAAAAAAAATTGTCGAAAAATCAAAAGACTTGCCCTTGGCACTGCTGGCCTATCGTTCGACTCCGCAGCTAGGTTCTTGCTCACCATCGGAACTGTTAATGGGAAGAAAACTTCGAGGGACTTTGCCCGTCGATGCGACGACTCTCAAGCCAAAGTGGCCAAATTTAAACAAAATTCGCGACATTAATCCCCTGTGGGTGGGGGTGGAGGAGTTAGAATACGCCCACCGTGTCTTCTGCGTGTCGTAGAAGGCGACTAAAAGAGGTGGGGAGGCGGACCTGTTAGCCTAGTTAGGCAGCCGTCTAAGGGAGACAACCCCGACAGAAAAACTACAGTACACTAACACACATTCAGTACACACCAACACGAACAGCCACACACCCCCATACAGTACACACCCTCGGGTTACGCTTTCCTAGGTGCAAAATGAAATCCAGGTGCGCCTGTTCCCAAATTGGGCGGCATCCTGGTCAGCGTCTGATCCCCATGTTAGGGGCGGCTGATCACAAACCTGGCAGTAGGTATAAAACGCGTCTTGAAAGCACAATGGCTAGTATAAATAATGAAACAACCGGTCTGATTAACGGCAACCTCGGAGAAAGTCAGGCCCCCCCGGTCGACCACGGCGTGGACACGGACAACGATTTGGACCCCATTGTCAGCTACGTACCTACGTATAGTGTAGCTGGACAAGATAGATGCGCGGGAGGGATGGCCTCAACGCGTGTCCAGAATGATGGAATTATGACCCCAAGAACAAGAAGCTTCATGGAACTTATAAGAAAATATCCATATCTACAAGAAAGATTAGAAAAGGTAAGAAGTGAAAGAGAAGTTAGCACGGATGATTCAATGCCAACAACATCCGATTAAGAAATGAAAAAACTCAAACAGTACACAATGGAGCTGTATGAAACAACCAAAGAACAAGGGAGATCCCCGCCGAGGAAGTTGAGGAAGGGCGTTCAAAGAACCCCTCAGGGTCTGATGAGGAACAGCCATTATATGGATCCAGTTAGCCAAAAGTCGCCTCAAGTCTCAGAATGCTGGAGCAAAATAATACAAATATCGGGAGTGGAAAATTCGTTTGAGAAAATGTCCCCATTTGCCATTGCAAATTGGATTGATGCGACAATTAGAAAGGTGGAGACAGTAAAGAAGACAAGAGCAGGAAATCTAATAATAGAAGTCAAAAATAAAGAACAGGCAGATAAGCTTAAAACCTGCAATATGATGGGAGATATGAAAATAGCATCAGAAGCTCCGGAGAGATTCAACACAATACGAGGCATTATTAACAGACCCGGAACTGAGAAACGCTACTGATTCTAAAATCATTACAGCCTTCAAGGACCACAATGTTACAACTGCCAAATTTATAACTAGAAAAGGGGAAGGATAAGAAAGACTGAAGACTGGAACTGTGATACAATCGTTCAGAGGTAATATGGTACCGACTGAATTATTTGCAACTTACAGGAGATTCAAAGTTAGACCATACTTACCAGCACCATTATAGTGTTTTAAATGCTACATGTTTGGTCACGTGGCCGAAAGATGTGGTGCAGAGGCGAAGTGCCAATGTGGAAGGCAAACGCACGATGATGAATGGGCTACACCACCCGCATGTGTGAATTGTGGTGAACCTCATAAAAGCAACGACAGGCAATGCAGTGTATATCAATTTGAGAAGGAAGTGCAGAAGATGAAAGCGACGCAAAGATGCAGTCACTTCAAAGCAAAAGTATATGCAAAACGAGGAGGCTTCACTGATGAAAGGATCACATATGCGCAGAAAGCGAGAATCAAGAAAGCCCTAGAAGAAAGAAGAAAAAATAACAAACGCAGTGAAGAAATTGATATGAAAAAGGCTCCTATAACTAAAAAAGATACCGGAAATGAAAACGAAGATTGGAAAGAAAAAGAAGATCAAGGAGAAACAGTAGAGGAACTACTCCAAAAAACGACGAATAAAGGTCCCGGAAATGAAAAGGAGGCTAAGGAAAATGTAAAAGACCAAGGGAAAACTCTCGGGGAACAACCTCAAAAAGACACAGTCCCATTTAACCCGAACCAAGCGTTAGGCGTTAGGTAAAGCAATAGGGTTATGGCCGCCGACGACTCTACGCCGCGGATCCCCGGAAGTCCAATTAACAATACCACCAAAGCCCCATTTGTGACAGAAATTGAAAATACAACTGATGTAAATAAAGAAAATGACCCCAAAGATACTCCAGAAAGCGGAAAAGACAACAGTGAGATTGCTGGAGACAACAATGAATTGATGACAGACGAAGAAAGTCAGGACGGTAAGCCTAGTGATACAATGGAATACCCAAAAAGAAAAAGTGGCAAAGGTTGGAAGAAAGGACGTAAAAGAGGCACATTTGAGGAACAAAGAAAGTCAGGAAAACGGAGAAACTAAATTTAATGATGAACATGCAAGCGATGAACAATAATACCAATGATCATAAACGAAATAATTACATTTTGCAATGGAATATGAGAGGATTGCATAGTAAAATGGACGAACTTAATTCATTAATTGGTAAATATAAGCCAATAGCCATTTGTATTAAGGAGACACATTTTAATGAAACCGTTACGAGAAAAATAGCTGGATACACCCTTTTTCATAAAGCGGTTACAGTTGGCAATCAACGTCACGGTGGTGTAGCGATATATACAACGGACAGCTTACATGCAGAAGCTCTACCGATCGACACTCCGCTGCAGGTGGTTGACGTTCGTATTGGAGTACCATTCTCAGCCACAATATGCTCTCTCTATCTGCCGGATACTTCCTGGAATCCCCAACATGTGAAGAGACTGATTGAAAATCTGCCATCCCCTATTATTTTTCTGGGTGACACCAACACGCACAATGCTTGTTTGGGGCAATGTTGTGGGCTCCCGTAACACGAGCCACGCTGGCAGAATACTTGAGCCTATAATATCTGAAGCAAATCTCGTAGTTCTTAATGATGGGTCTTCGACTCATTTTACAACCGGATCAGGCACATTTGATGCTATAGACCTTAGCATTTGTAGTGCATCGCTTTCGACGGCGTTCGACTGGTATACTCTAGATGATTTACATCAATCGGATCATTTTCCGATTGTCCTGAAACACAGCAGTTCTCGTGCTCGTAAAGTATCCCGAGCGATGGAACATAGATTTAGCCAACTGGGAACTATTCAAATCAAACCTACGTTTCAAAAATATCCCTGGAAATACAGACCTTGATGTTACCAATATTACTCAGACAATAGTTCAAGCAGCAAGGCACTCAATACCTCGTAAAAAGGAGATCTCAAAAAATAAGCTGATCTGAAAAGAAGCTGAAAAAGATTAAATATCAGCTGCGAATCGCCTGAAAAAACGAAAACTAAATCAGCTTAAACGAAACATGACCCTACAAAACTTAATTGACTTCAAGAAACAGCGAGCAATTGAGCGACGAATGAAACGCGATGCAAAAACGCAATCATGGAGACAATATGTATGTACACTTACAACAGACGTACCGTCGAACGAGGTATGGCGAAAAATACAGACACTCAAGGGATCGTCAACCTCTGGGTCTCCAACATTTCTTATTGATAGTGAAGGTCACCTTCGAACTGATGTGACAGAAATTGCTGAATGCTTCGCGGATCATTACTCCAACGTTTTATCAAAAGATAGTTATCCTGCTGAAATTATAAATTCCATTGAGCCTTGCTTAAACGATGCAGCGATCAAACTCGATTTTGCGTAACCTACATACGAGCCTTACAACGCCCCGTTCTCTCTCGACGAGCTAAGTAAGGTTATTAAATCACTTTCAACAAAAAAGTCCCCTGGATTAGATACTATACCAAACGAAATGATAATACATTTGCCCCAACCTGCTAGAATGCATCTTCTAGCAATCTTCAGTTCTACAATCTTCTATAGGCAAGTGGTGTATATCCGCGTGCGTGGAAGACATCGATAATTATTCCAGTGAAGAAGCCGGGTAAGAATCCTCAGATCGCTGGGAGCTACCGCCCAATCTCTCTCACAAGCTGCCTTGGTAAAGTTGACGAATTCCTAATTAATTCGAGGCTTATGAATGAAATGGAACACCAGGGTCTACTAAACCCGTTTCAAGCAGGATTTAGGGCCGGCCATCCGACCACCGATCTCTTAGTTTATATGGAGAAAACGCTCCAAGATTCTTTTATGCGAAGAAACCACGTTACTGCAGTGTTTTTTGACTTGCAAAGCGCATTTGATAGAGTGTGGCGACCATACATATACTAAAGCAATTGAAGGAATGGGGCTTCAAAGGAAATCTACCCCTTACTATACGCAGCTTCCTTGAAGATCGAGATTTTATGGTAAGAGTAGGTGCAACACTCTCGTCATTACGTAAGTCAGATGTAGGCATACCCCAGGGGTCTGTACTTAGTGCTACTATATTTTTAATTGCTGTAAACGGGCTGACAGACGGCATTCCCCCAGTTATGCACAGATCCTTTTATGCTGATGATTTCGCAATTTTCATAGAGCATGCAAAAGATAACTCAGAAGCCGAAAATATTCTGCAGTACAGCATAGACAAGCTAGTAATCGCGGCCTCAAAACGAGGACTTTCCTTCTGACAGGAAAAATCAACGGCTCTTCACTTCTGCAGACTAAGGACACCTCATAATCCACCACAATTAAGGCTCGGCAATGCTCCTATCCCGTATTAAGAAACACACAAATTTCTTGGACTAATTTTCGACAGTGCTCTACGATGGAAAGCACATGTTCAGTATCTGACCGGGCGTTGCCAAAAGGATATTAATCTGCTTCGTTTAATTTCAAACCACAATTGGGGTGTTAAATTTTAAGTTTCTTTTTTACTGTTTTGCATTGTTTTTTGTTATTTATTAATTAATTTTACGCGAAGGTCGATTTATATGGGCTCGGTTTTACGTTAGTGTGAGAGTCTTTGAAAAAGGGGGATTACACAGTACTCACGAATATTCACTCCTGGGGTCCGAGGACGCCACGGGGAAGTCCGACTTCCGGGTGCGTCTTCGACGAACAACCGCTCAACAACGGAGTCAAGGTTCCACAGCGAACGCCCCGAAGGACCGGCGTTTTGTAGCCGGATCACCAACAGAGGACAAAAGAGAAAAAGACCGGTGCTCGCGCCTCGCTAATCGACCTCTCATTTTGTCCCCCGAAAGCCCCACGAAGACGTCCCTGCTTCCTCTGGTTTTCCCCCATTGCTGGCGTTGCCGACGAGACGACTTTCCCCGGGCGCTGGTCAAAAACTCACTCCCCTCGACGCTGGCCAAAGACACACTCTCCCAGCGATCGCATCTTCCTTTTCCGTTTGGCCCTTTCTTCCTCCCCACTTCTTCGCTGCCGAAACGCGTCGCAATGTGGGTTCTCACGCACTCCTCTTTTTTTTAATCATATTATCTAATTAAGGTAGGGTTCGCCCGCCTGAGCCAAGCCGCTCGCCTCAACTCCCCCCCCCCCTCATATAGCCGTTAGGGTGGGTGTGACCCATAACAGGGGGGCGGAAACGGAGCTTTTACTTCATATCCTTGATGCTCTCGTTCGATCAAAAATTAGTTCGATGATTATGAGTCGATTGTATATGGTTCTGCCCGCGCCTCGTGGCTTCTACCGCTTGATCGCGTTTATCAAATGGGAATACGAATTGCGACAGGAGCGTTTCGTACAAGCCCTAGTGAGGCCTTATTTGCCATCTCAAACCGCCTGCCACTGAAGTATCGTCGAAGACAAATGCTCATGCGATATGCTCTCAAAATTAAATCCTGCCCAAACCACTTCCTGAATTCTGAAATTTCTCAAAACGAATTACTAGACACTTATCGTGCGCTCCCCAGTCGAACCCGTCCGCCCTTTATCAGAGCTCAAGAACTGCTGCTCACACTTGAAGAACCTTTGTCAACAGTCATGCAAGACGCAATACACCATATAAACAGTGCAATATGGGAGTCATGGCAAGAAGAGTGGGACCGTAGTTCAACACAACTAAGATGCATTTATCCGGAAGTCAAAAATAATTCAATAATAAATCTAAAACTGTCTAGAAGAGACAGCATTGTTTATACAAGGCTATGCAGTGGACATACGAAACTAACGCACTCATTTCACCTTACTGGTACCCGACGTTCGTTGTGTGAAACTTGTGATGAGCCTTTGACAGTGGAGCACATCCTTGTCTATTGTAGACAGATTTCATTGAGGAGAATTACCCATAGACTTCCAATAACATTATCTGGAATTTTAAACCCTATGCATGTAAATGCACTCAATGCATATCTCAAGTCGACAAACCTATTATGAAACCATTTGACAGAAATATGAGTAGATCATACAGATAAGGAATAGATAGCGCAGATGAATCAATGAGATATAAGGCTATTGACCTCGATGTCGACGCCTTGGAGGTGGTTTTAGTTGGTAGGCCATTGGGGAGTCCGAGTGGTATTTCCCTCCCTGTAACCTCAAACCTCAAATGCCGAACGCGAAAACCAATTTCACCGGGTGGCTCAATGCGCAGATAGGTCTCCATGAATCGGGTCATCCCAGCGAAAGTGATTATCCAGCCATTAAAGTCCCCGAAATAGCTTTTTCATTGAGAAAAATCCGAGAAATTGATGAGCGAAATGCCACGTCTAGGCTAAAATGTCAGCGAAATGCTACTCCAAGGTCAAAATTTACGCGAAACGTCACATGGGTGAGAGTAAAACTGACACACCCAAGGGAAAAATATACGCGAAATGCCCCATTTTTTGGACAAAACGCAAGAACATTGGGGGAAACCCGCACGTGCATATCACAAATTGTATGAGAAATTACCAATTTCATAAAAAATTGTAGAAAATTGTGTTGCTACCATGAGGAAATTGTCCATTTGGAGCCGAAAATAGGAAATAATTCACGTGAAACGCAACAATAAAGGCGACATTTATGAAAAATCCCCCATTTTAGAGCAAAACGTCATATCAAGGCCAATATTTAAGCGTAAGGCTTCATTCGGGCAATCATTCAGGTCAAAATCCATGCAAAACTGCACATTCTATAGACAGTATTTACGCGTATTGTCGCATTCAAAGATAAATTTACACAGAATGCCCCACTTTGGGCAAAACGCAACATTCGGGGATACTCACTCGAATCGCCATTTTAAGGCCACGTCCAAAGTCGTACATAGATACCAAGTCATTTCTCTTCTGATAACGCGTGGTCACTAAAGCTAGAGGGAAAATTGCTCCAGCCAGAGTGCCACATGTCATTTGGTCTCAAAATTTGGCGGTTCGAAAACGCTAATGAACAAATAAAAAAATAATAGTTTATTAAACCAAATGAAAACTATGAATATCGGGTCTATCACGACATAATAGTAATGAATAGTGGATGAATGGTTCAAGCAGACTAAAACTGAAGAAAATTTCCGTTGAATTAACAAATTTTTATTGTATATCTATTGAAATGTTGTTGTTTTACGATGTTTTGTCAAGTGCAGCGAGATCCTGGGCATTCTCAAGAGTCAGGTGAGCATGGTGTTTCTTTCATCCCCTCTGCAGACCGAACGTTGAGGGCGAGTTTCACGCAGATAGTATAACTCGCCCCCTCCTAACAGCCTTCGTCAAGTACATGGCATAATTTGTCACGCCTTATTTGTGCTGCACGGATTTCAAGTACTCATTCCAATCTACAGAAAATTGTACATAAAATGCTTTGTATAGGTACATTTTCCAAATTTTGTCCCCAAAATAACTTCAAACCCACCTTGAACTTTTACCTTGAAAATTTGCGCTCTACCTTCGACTTACAAACGGCGGACATCCATCTACAGTTTCTCTGGCTGAGCTGGGTTTTATACGGGGGCACGAAACACGGCGGAATTTGAAGTTGAAATTAAATTATTTGAAAATGGATCGAAAGGAATCGAAATAAAAAAAAAATCTTCTATCAGTGAAAATGAAAAATGTCCAAAATCCAGCTGTAATTTTATTTGCTTCACATGTAGTTTGTGAAGCAGACACTTCACTGAAGCAGCAATAGTATCGCATTTTTCTGACTTTAGATGAGAACCACGCGAAGGAAGTGTAATTGCAGACTCGAAATAAACGAAAAACTCAAAAATCATGTAGTATTTGAAACCGAAATACACTCGTAGTAATGCTAGTAATGTAAAAAAAAAATACTGTTAAAGAGGCTCTAGGCAACTAGAAATAAACCCATAACCTGCAGTTCTAAACCTTCGCTTTTTCCACGGAAATCGTATATTCAATGAGTAAATCGTCAGTTTCGCAAGGCATTAGTCATTTTTATGAACAAATTGCACATTCTTTCGCCGATCCGACTATAGCATGTTTGTGTCATATGCGCCTTCCGAAAAAAATTCGCCTGTAACGTTGCTGTCGGAGAGCGGTTTGTTAAGTTTATTTACCTTATTTTCTACTATAGCCGGATCGGTGAATGAATGTGCATGAAATTACCCTCTCTCTTTTCCCTAAACCCACATGACTTACCGCTGCCACAACATCACCAAGGGGAGCCTCTCCTATTTTATGGGTAAAACTCTGTTATTGGTTGCAGTTGTTTGATAATAAGAGGAGAAGTAGAGAACTACGTTAAGAGAGGGGAAAAGCGGGCTTATGGCCTCCCAACACTCATGCACGTTCTTTCGCCGATCCGACTATAGAGTAAGGCACTATAGAACTCTCCAATAATAAAATAATGGAGGATAAACGGATGAGCTATTTAGAGGCATGAAAAGGACAGAGGATACAAGGGATATTACGTTGAGGAAAATGTTCGTTTTGGCGGGATTTCAAATATGCCAACTTTTGTTAATAAATAAAAAATATTTCCGAAGGTTTTAAATTTTTAGTTATTTGTTTACATGGAAAGATTGATACGCCTTATTGGAAAAAAATATTTTTGGAAAATGTGAAACTTCCTCATTCATGTAAATACTGAGCCATTTGAATAAAAAAGAGCATGACCTTATGTTTGCATTTTTTGAAGCATACGGCCATCAATTGGGAACTTGACATCATCCGAGAACTGCATGGATTTTTCCATTTTTTGAGTGATATGGAATACCGGATTGTGAAAAGTGCTTGCACAAAATACGAAAAACTTTACTTTTCCTGAAATTAATAAAAACGGTTGTGTGGAGGGGGAACTTTGGCAAGCCAGTTTGGATATCAGTGTTATCGGAGTGTGACGTCACGAGTGTCTTTCTTAATCAGAAATCTTGTGTTCGCGTTCCGTATTTATAACTTTACTAGTCTCTCATCGAATTTCTGCATTATTCTTGACAATGTTAGTAGTTTAGTTGCGTGATCTTCCATCGAATCCGATTGTAGACAATGAAGGAACTACGTACGTAATGCTTTTCTCTTATGACAATGGAAGGGTACGGGAAGCGGCAGCTCTGCCAGCATTGTCTGACTCAGTCTGAGATTGTTCTTGGCTGATGCCATTGGGGATAATCCCAGTGTGCCTGGGGGAATCACTGTCAGACAGTCGATTCGATGGAAGCTTGGTAATAATAACACCGACAAATCGGTATTTGCACCTTCGACCTTGGGTCAACGACTAGGTAAATCAATACATCATTGACTTCATGAGGCCAGTTTTCACATAAAAATTCGATCAAGGATAAAAATGAAAATGGGAATCAAAGGCTAGTCTAACATGGAGTATACGTACCGAATATGATGCTTCTAGAATCAACTGGTGATTTTTAGTGATTTTTTGACGACTTCAAGCCCGATTCCCCCCCCCCCCTCCACCTTGACCGATTTGGCCCAAATGCAATACCGACCGGTGTCTTATGACTACTGATTTTTGTGCCAAAGCGCGTTCCGCTAAACTAATTTCTTCGAGAGTTATCGTGCTAACAAGAAAACGGCCATAATAGTATACAGGGTGGAAGGGGATAAGTGTGACAAAAATTTTTGGGTGATAGTAGGACTCATTTGCGACCGAAATTACCATATACACCATGGACCGAAAATCAATACCCTTCGAGATATGATTTTTCTAACGAATTTTAAGGATTACATCATTTTTTTTAACTAACGGCGAGAAACTCACATTTAATTTGAATTTTTGCAACATTTGGTGATGGATTCGGAAAGAGCACACTATGTTCTGTCAGGATTAGCCATTTTCGATAGACGTTAACTATTTTATGTGCCCTTAAATGCGGCTCAAAGTCGTGCAAATCGGGGAATTAATTTTTTTCAAAAAAAGCCAGTCCCCGTTTGTCCACACTAAATCTGAGTGAACGGACAACCCGTGATTCAGAAAAACATCTTCAAAGTGTCCTTTACAAAAATAGTCATAAGCGTTTTCTTAGTTGTTTGGAGATTTTTCGTCAGAAATGACGATTTCTTGAAAAAAATAATGATTTTTCTCTTCAAAATCGCTTGTTTTGACCTGAAAAATTTGAACAAGTTTTGTGATTTTAACGTGATAAAAAGCACTAAAACCTAATCCAAAGCTATACGTTGAATCAAACTGATTATGTCCGCCTACCAAAGTAACAAAAAATGTCGCTCCGGCAGCTGGGGTGTCGGACGTCGGATAGAGTACATTTCACGAAATACGAATTTCGTCAATTTAACTAAATTGGCGATTATTAAATTGACGATTATTCAGCAAGAATGGCTATAAAAATGTAGAGTAACAACGTGAAATGTTAATTAATACCGAATAATAGCTAAATAACTAAAAACGTCGAAACTTATAGTAGTGTAATGCACTTAACCCGACAGCCGGCGGCCGGAGAGACATTTTTTGTTACTTTGGTAGACGGGTATGATCAGTTTGATTCAACGTATAGCTTTGGATAAGGTTTTAGTGCTTTTTATCACGTTAAAATTACAAAACTTGTTCAAATTTTTCAGGTCAAAACAAGCGATTTTGAAGAGAAAATGCATTATTTTTTCTAAGAAATCGTCATTTCTGACGAAAAAATCTCCAAACAACTAAGAAAACGCTTATGACTATTTTTGTAAAGGACACTTTGAAGATGTTTTTCTGAATCACGGGTTGTCCGTTCACTCAGATTTAGTGTGGACAAACGGGGACTGACTTTTTTTGAAAAAAATTAATTCCCCGATTTGCACGACTTTGAGTCGCATTTAAGGGCACATAAAATAGTAAACGTCTATCGAAAATGGCTAATCCTGACAGAACATAATGTGCTCTTTCTGAATCCATCACCAAAAGTTGCAAAAATTGAAATTAAATGCGAGTTTCTCGCCGTTAGTTAAAAAAAATGATGTAAGCCTTAAAAATCGTTAAAAAAAATCATATCTCGAAGGGTATTGATTTTCGGACCATGGTGTATATGGTAATTTCGGTCGCAAATGAGGCCTACTGTCACCCAAAAATTTTTGTCACACTTATCCCCTTCCACCCTGTATATATACATACAGAAAATATAGAGATATATATATGAATTCCGGAGACCACTGAATTCGTGTTCTAGAGGTTCTGAAACGTGAAAAAAACATGACATGACCCATGTTTGCCACCATCACGACGAGACCAATAGTGCATTTTTCAGAATGAAATGCACTAAAAGAGAAGAGAACGCTCAACGATAAATAAAAGGCACACAGGCCCACACCCCCAACCCACCACCGGCTCGAGCCTACGGCACACTTACTTCACGACTTCTTATCAGCAGAGACTGCTGTATTTCTTAAGAACCAGATTTTGAAAAAATATTAAAAATCAAAGGCTCAACGGATTTCAAAAATTCAAAAACAGATTTTCACTTTATTTTAAGTACTAATTTTTGAATTCAAAATTGAAAAATGGTCAAGTTGTCAATTATGAATAAAAATCGTCATTTTCATTCTTAAACAGAATGAGCCAATTGAAGTATAAGGTCATGCTCTTTTCATGGCCCGCTGTCTCCATACTTTTGTATAGGTATTTAAACGTTTGTGGTTAACGTTTAGGTCGGTCGTCCACTGGAGGCGATTTCGAGCGGCGCGGCAACGAGCGTGCATCCCAAAGGCTCAAATTGAATGTGAAATCGTCCACTGCAAGCTTAGCTGTTCAAGCCAATTCAAGCCTTTTTGGATGTACGCTCGTTGTAGCACGTTATTCCGCTCGAAAACGCTTCCAGTGGACGACCGGCCTTAAACTCCAATTTTGACTTTTACGCTTATCGTGACATCTCATAATTCGTTAACCGTCAAACACTTATGCAATAACTCCCTATTAACGTTTATTCCAAACTTTCAGCCGAGTTTCCGTCAAGAACAATCCATTAGTGCGCCTTCTCAATTTTATCCGCCCACGCAAGGACTTGTAGAAACTGGGAATCACCTTATTTTCTATATTTTAGCCTTCAAGTTTCCTGCAGAAGGGGCGAATTACATTAATATTGGGAAAGGACACGGCAGGTTACGATCGAGTTGACATTGCATTCTTATCTATATACCTGGTTGCCCCGTTCATGTAAGTTCTACATTGGAAGCTTGCTGCAAATCGTTTTTTTTTTTTTTTTTTTCAATAACTCAGTCTTGATGGCTTTGTAGGCATCAAAATTACGTAAAATGGAACTTAAGTGACTAAGCTGGAGGATTATCGAAGGAAGGATCGCCGCTATCTAAAAGAAATGAAAATAAATCGGTGCAGTCCTTGCTCGTGAGTATCCAATCGCTCAACATTTGACATCTTGTCATCAATAAAAATCGGGCAACTTATTTCAATCATAGTGTCCTTTCTAGTACAAAGATTCATTAGTGGCAATTCGACAGACGTCCGTCATTTCCCGGCGATGTCGAGCTTGGGTAAAGTAAATTACCTCGATGACGTGGTGAGTGCATTCCATAGAGATAAATATAGTAGATAAGTATATTTAACTCTATGGTGCATTCACACAAGAGGAATTTCGCGATTTGAAATCACTTGAACCGCAACACATCGACAGAAGTGGCTTAGCTAGTACTTCGGGAGTTCGGAATGCCGGAGACAAGGGCTTTGTGATGACAAGAGTGAGTTTTACGTTTTTATTCAAGAAAAAAGGCCAGTTCACAATATATTGTCGGTACGGGAACGTAAATGCGAATGGGTGACTATAGTGGGACCAGAGCAATCGTCTCATTTCAAACCCTTTCACGGTGCCATCACGTCAATTTGGAAGTGGCTTAACTTTCAACTAGCGCGTTAGGCTCGTTTCACATATACGAGGTTTCACGCGGCGCGGTTTTGGCTGCCGCGTAGTGACCACGTACACCTTTACACACGTGCGGTACATATTACTTGGTTCGATGAGAAAGTGGCATTCACGCGGATTACACGCGGGGGCCTCGTGAAACCGCGTTTGTGTGAAAAGAGCGTTGGGAAATGCTTAACGTAGAATGTTCACGTGCTCCTTTTATAGCGCTGAAGAAGATTACTTCACCCTGATGCTTGGAAGAGAACCTGAAGAAGGATACACGGTCCTTTCCAGCTCTCGAGTAGCACCCAACAAACGCGTAGTTCACCGGCATCTCGTTCTTTTTGGATCGGTCGAATAAACGCCATTTGTGTATTATATGTAGAATAAAAAGACCACGTTTTGATGATTCTCTAGTCAAAATTCATTTTCCAAGTAACTTAGGGACAAGACTTCTTGGCCGAGCGATGTGGGGAATACACATTCTGTTCTGCCTCAGTGACTGAAAACCGGAAGAAACTATCTCCGTCTGTGGATCAATTGCTTACAATAGACCTAAATTTCAGCTCATAAAACATAAAACAACTTTTGGAACGTTAAAATTAAGTAAATATAAATAAATCACTCAATACTGTAATAAATTTGGGGTAACCAGGAAAGGTAATATAACCCAACTCTTATCTCGTGTCCGTTCCCGATTGCTGTGCAATTTCAGGAGTGAGATGAATCGATTATTCAGACCAAAGTTGTATAGATATCAAGTTGCTTCGCTTGTGATAACGCTCGGTTCTCAAGGTCGAAGGGAAAATCGCTCCCGTCAGAGAGGCCTGGTTCCGCTAGCACGTCTATTTTGCAATAGCAGTAAATGAGTTCAAGTGTGTTATTTTATGTTTTTCTTGTTCCAATGGTTAATTAAACACCTGATTTGAGAATTAAAATGAATTGAACACACATTTAGGAGCTTAGGATGACTAAGGGCCGTATTCAGAAACCCTCCTTTACAAAGCCTTAACTAAAGGAGTTGAAAAATGTGACGGTTTATAAAAATACGTCATCTGTTTTGAAGTGCTTTAAAGGAGATGTAAAGGTTAAGGTTGGTTTCTGAATGCGGCCCTGAGTCAGAAATATTGGAGTTTATATTGCAGCACAGAACACGGCTATCTAAAATTGCAAGCATTATTTTTCAAGTGTAAAATGTTATGAACATTACTTCTGAATCAAAATGTTGATAGTTTTAGATATATGACTCATCATTCGTGGGAAGAAAAGAAACACGTTTTTCATCCCGTGGGGCTCGTAGTCCAGCATAAATGCATTTATGTTCGAGCTCGAAACGTAAGGCCTCTACTTCTGCTTAAGTTATTGAAATTCGGGCAATTAAGGGGCCTTATTCTCCAACGAAATGAAAACTTTACTTAGGTAGAAACATTGAAATCTCATTTATGAAATCTATGCACGTATTCAAAGACATTTCTTAAACTTCAATTTCCCTAGGTGGACGTCTAAACAGCTGATTTTTTTTCCTACAACAACTGATTTGATTTTTACTTAAGAGAATTATTTTAACTTAAGTAGCGACTATGAATACGGGCCCTTTGACCCGTTCACAAGTTCTGTGCAATGCGTCTTCCTTCCTTCAATATGCTTGTTGGACCACCGTTACGTAAATTGATAGTTGAGCGCAGTTTCTAGAGAAAGTATAGTGTAAGGCCCTGTTCACAAGCTCTATGTTTGTGTTGTGTGGTGCCTATGCAACCTATAAAAATGCTTAATTTTTCGAGGGAATAAATTTGTTTGGTTGCATAGACTCCACAGACCGTAAACATAGAGCTTGTCAACGGACCTTAAGAAAACTGCCCCCTTATTCTGTAACTCTTAACGCGTGCGTTTGTGAAATCAACAAGGCGAATAATTATAAAAAATCAGCTGAGAAATTTTGCTAACGCACGCGTTATGAGTTACAGAATAGGGGGGCTGAACGGAAACACACGCTTTTTGAAAAAAAAAAAAAGTTAGTGATTAAGGGCCGTATTCCGAAATCCTCCTTTACAAAGCTGTTTATCTGTTTTGAAGTGCTTTAAAGGAGATGTAAAGGTTAAGGTTGGTTTCTGAATACGGCCCTAAGCCTCCCTATTCTGTAATTCTTGCGTTAGCGAAATCAACAAGCCGAATAATTTTAAAAAATCAGATGAGAAATTTTGCTAACGCACGCGTTATGAGTTACAGAATAGGCCCGCTGGTCTGTTTTATTTAAGGCCCGTTCACAAGCTCTATTAGTTCGAGAGCTAGCGACAGTCCCATTCAACCGGAAGAACATAGTCACCGAATGTGTGCAAAATGATGGCATTTGACCCCCTATTTACGAGTCCGGAAGTCTGCCATGCTGTATCTGGGGCCTAAGGATTTTACAGCTAATTAAAGTCCTTAATTTGGGACATTAATTTAACCAGAAGAACATAGACCCGAAACTAGTCTCATTTGAAAGGTTTTATGAAGCTGATTACGAATATGATCGTCTGCCGCCGTCTGCCTGGGGCATTTGCCCTCTGTGGCTCGCCAAAAACACGTAATTCGGTGAATTTTGATTAACCGGAAGAACATAGTACTGAAACTGGTCTTATTCGATAGGATTTATGGAGACGATTACAAATAAAATCGTCTGCCTAGAGCATTTGCCCTCGGTGGCCAGTAAACTCCTTAAATCAGGGGCATTAATTAACCGGATGAATTAAATCCGGATAATGGTCTTTTGCGACACGTTTCATGTGGCTGAATACGAAAGTGATCGTCTGCCGGTGTCTGCCTGGGGCACTTGCCCTTAGTGACTAGTCAAACCGGACCGGAGGAAAATGATTAACCGGAAGAACATGGTCCTGAAACCAGTCTCATTCGAAAGGTTTCATGGAGCTGATTACGAATATGATCGTCTGCCTGGGGCATTTGCCCTCTGTGGCTCGCCAAACTCACGTAATTCGGTAAATTTTAATTAACCGGAAGAACACAGTCCTGAAACTGGTCTTATTCGATAGGATTTATGGAGATGATTACAAATATAATGGTTTGCCGGCGTCTGCCTAGAGCATTTACCCTCTGTGGCTCGCCAAACTCACGTAATTCGGTAAATTTCAAATAACTGAGGAGCAGAGTCCTGTAACTGGTCCTATTCGATAGGTTTTAAGGAGATGATTACAAATGTAACAGTCTGCCGGCGTATGCCTGGAGCATTTGCTCTCGGCAAGTGCCCCAGGCAGACACCGGCACACGATCACTTTCGTATTCAGTCACACGAAACGTGTCGCAAAAGACCATTCTCCGGACTTAGTTCATCCGGTTAATTAATGCCCCTGATTTAAGGAGTTTACTGGCCACCGAGGTGTTGTATCCCAATCCGTTTAGCTTCGTCCTGTTTTCCCCAGAACTCCCTTAACAAATATATCAATTACCTTCCTTCCCTGTTCCCTATGTTTTCTATATCAGTATCAGTTTTTTTGGTTTTATACGATTCGCTAATAAAAGTTTCTGTTCGTTTATTTCGGTACTCATTAAAATGCCCACAAACACAATACGAGGGCAAATGCTCCAGGCAGACGATTTTATTTGTAATCATCTCCATAAATCCTATCGAATAAGACCAGTTTCAGGACTGTGTTCTTCCGGTTAATTAAAATTTACCGAATTACGTGAGTTTGGCGAGCCACAGATGCAAATGCCCCAGGCAGACGATCATATTCGTAATCAGCTCCATGAAACCTTTCGAATGAGACTGGTTTCAGGACTATGTTCTTCCGGTTAATCATTTTCCTCCGGTGCAGATACACTGGTCACTAAGGGCAAGTGCCCCAGGCAGACGATCACTTTCGTATTCAGCCACATGAAACGTGTCGCAAAAGACCATTTTCCTGACTTAGTTCATCCGGTTAATTAATGCCCCTGATTTAAGGAGTTTACTGGCCACCGAGGGCAAATGCTCCAGGCAGACGCCGGCAGACGATTTTATTTGTAATCATCTCCATAAATCCTATCGAATAAGACCAGTTTCAGTACTGTGTTCTTCCAGTTAATCAAAATTCACCGAATTACGTGTTTTTGGCGAGCCACAGAGGGCAAATGCCCCAGGCAGACGGCGGCAGACGATCATATTCGTAATCAGCTTCATAAAACCTTTCGAATGAGACTAGTTTCGGGTCTATGTTCTTCTGGTTAAATTAATGTCCCAAATTAAGGACTTTAATTAGCTATAAAACCCTTAGGCCCCAGATACAGCATGGCAGACTTCCGGACTCGTAAATAGGGGGTCAAATACCATCATTTTGCACACATTCGGTGACTATGTTCTTCCGGTTGAATGAGACTGTCGCCAGCTCTCGGTCTATATGTTTGTGTTGACTGAGATGGATGACGGTGTAGTTGTCTTGGTGCTGGAGGCTTCCTCGTCTTTACAACTTGTTGGAGTCGTTCTGGACACCCGGGAAAAATCCTGGGGATAGCACCCTTTACTAAAGACCATCTTTCTCGTGGAATTTTATGAATTTACCCGTTCGGAAGTTTGGTCTCAAAATATTTCAAGATCAGTAGCGTACCGACGTAGTTGCGAGGGGGGTGGACAGGGGGCCCCCGAAAAACTTAAAGATGGAAAAATCACGATCTTTAGGTTAGGAAAAACGTAACAAAAAGTTTGGAAAAAGCGCCAATATCCGTGGCTAAAACTGCGAAAAAACGTTCATTTGTGGTTTCTCGACTCAAATTCCGGACTAAAATGAAGAAAAAATTGTTCATTTCGCAGTGGATAGGGGCCACTTTACGAATAAAATGAGAACAAAAATTCTAACGTGCTGTTCTTTGGCCAAACTCGTGGCTGAAATGGTGAATAAGTGCTAATTCAATGCTGTTAAAGTAAAAAAAAATTGCGCCTATTATTGAAAACAAGAAACAAGAAAAAACGCTAGGTAGGGATGAAATTGAGAGTGGGGCTTAAAATGTAAAATTCTCTACGGAAATTGCGAAAAACGATAATTCACGATATTAAGACAAATTATTAATTATCAGCTCAAATTAGTTGAAGTGATGATGAAAAAAATCACTAATAAAATCGCTGCTAAAATTAAGGCAAATCACGAATGAAATTGACAAAAAGCGCTAATTAGCGGCTAAAATTCAACAAAAGGCTAATTCTCGGCCAAAATTGGAAAGAATCACTAATTAATTTGGGCCTAAAATTGAGTAAAACCGCTAATTCGCGGATAAAGTCTAGAACAAACAAGAATTTGCGAATACACAAATGAACAGACCGCTAATTTAGTAGGTAGCTAAAATTGAGAGAAACCCTAATTCGCGGCTGAAATTTAGGAAAACGCTGACTCGCTGGTCAAATTTAGGAAAATGTGAATCCGTGGCCTCTGAAGGCAACTTCGGGCTTAAAACTGGGAAAATGCGCTATTCCATAACTGAGTGTAGAAAAATTATAATGCAGAGCGAAGATGTTAAAAAAACTGCTGATTTTCTGCCATTATTGAGAAAAATCACGCTGGCACGGCTCAAACTCTAAGAAGAACTCTATTTTGTTGCCCAAATTGAGGAAAAGTGCTAATTAGCTGCTAAGAAAGGCAAAACATCGCTATAATCAGCAGAAAAAAATCGCTTTCAAGGAATTAAAAACGCTATTTCACATTTCGCTGCAAAAATTGAGGAACGCGCATAAAGTTCAGAAAAAATTGTAATATGTGGTTAAAATTGAAACAATAGATAAACCCCAAATTAGCGGCTAAAATGTAGGAAAACGCAAATCCGTGGCCTCTGAAGTCAACTTCGGGCCTAAAACTCGAAAAAAGCGCTAATCCATTGCACCAATTTAAAACTAATTTCCTAATTTGCTGCCATTACTGTGAAAAATCACTCATTAGCATGGCTAATTTGTTTAAAAACGCCATTTGCAGTTCAAATCGGGAAAAGTGTTAATTCACTGCTACAAAGGTAAAACATCCCGCAAATTTGCAGCAAAAATTGAGGAAAACGCCAATTCAAAGTCACGACCAAGAAAAATCGCTTTTACGGAATGAAAACGCTACGTCGCTGCTAAAATTGACGACACTTATACTAATTCGCGGAAAAATTGCAGAAAAATATCTATCTAATTCACGGCTAAAATTGAAGAAATTATAATTTTCGGCTGTGGTTGAAAGTACGCCAGTCCGAGGCATCTGCGTGGAGGCAAACGCTTCCACGGATGAAAGTGAACAAAAAAAAAGATAATGCGGGGCAAAAATGTTCAAAAATCCACTAATTTGCGGTTGATATTGAGAAAAGTCACTACTAGCCCGCCTAAAAATTAGAGAAACGATAACTTTTGCCACTGTTTCTCAAATTGGGAATAAGTGGTAATTCGCTGTAAAAAAAGTAAAAAGGTAAAGGGTATAAGTTGCAGCAAAAATTGAGGAAAACTCTAATTCGCGGCTAAAATTGAGGAAACTCACTAATTCGTGGATAAATTGTGAAGAAAAAGCTATCATTCGTGGGTAAAATTGAAAGTATTCCAATTTTCGACTGTTGGTGAAAATACGCAAATTTGCGGATTCTGAAGGCAACTTTGTGGCTAAAATTGAGAAAAACAGCGAATTCATGGCAAAATAAGTGTAAAAACATCCGCTACTTCCCGACTAAAATTGAGAAAATATCCAATTTGCGGCTTAAATTGAGCACAAACTCTAATTGGCGGATAGGATGTATAAATACCTAGAACTCGTGGCTAAATTAAGGGAAATCCATAATTTGATGCAACGTAATAATTTTATTTCTTGCTTATTTAGTGACTCAAGGGGCTTCATAGAGATTTCCGCCCCGGGCCCCGATAGGTGTCGGTCCGCCAGTGTTCAAGATGTCCTCTTCTTGAAAATGAAGGGCACAAACTTTGTCTTTGAGAGTTAAATCCCGTCCGGCTTGTGGGGTTGCAGAATTCCATCTAGTTAGTTGATCCTACCAACATTTTTCATAAATCAAAAACGGAAGCATCATAGGCATTAGGGAGGCGTGGGCGGTGGGGGTCTGCGGGATAGGGCTTCAGTTTCCATATATTATAGACGTCGTCGGGAGGTAACAAGGGGGGAATGGAAGCAAGAGCCCAAAAATGAACACAAAATAACATAGATTTTGGTATAGGTGGTCTGAAACAGCAGGTTTGTTCCAACATCCCCTAGAACTATAGTGGAAACACATTCTAAAGAAACCTAGAAATCATTAAAACCAATTTGTTCTACTTGTAATTTGTTCCGGTTAATTTGTGTATCATTTCCAGAGATTATGATTGGCTGCTGAGGGCAAAATGCCCCAGGCAGACGTTCATATTCGTACTCAGCTCATCATTATCTACCCAATGGAGCTAGTTTCATGACTATGTTCTTCCGGTTGACTGGGACTGTCGCCAGCTCTCGGTCGGGAATTCCTAATTTACTGACCCTGAGTTATCTTTACTGATCAGGTACTTAAAATGCTCAGATCGAGGTTACATTTTGCATAGGTACAACAAACCAGACGGGTTTTCCTCAGAGTGGTTTCTCTACTGACCAGGTACTGGTAATGGCTCGAATCAACCTAAACTTTTGCATACAGTTTTACGCGTGGGTCAATACAACTTGCCCTGAAATTTAATCCCGATCGGTTGAGGGAAACTCGGGAAATCCTACTGACCAGGTACTTACAATCGTCGTTTTGGCCAAAGAGTAAATCGTAAGCCAAATTTCAGCTTGATCCGAGCATTTCAAGTGTCCGGTCAGTAGAGAAAACCCTGGTCAGTAAATTAGACACTCTCCTCTCCATCTAACAGTGATGTGACAGACCGTGCTTAGAGAGTGGTATTTCAGAAAATGAGCTCACAGTGACTTTGCTCACAGTGAAGAGAGGGGTGCTGCTTTTATTTTCCTCCTTCAGTAATTTCCTGTTATTATGGTACCCAGTTGTACACTGAGGTACACTGCAGGTCATATTTCTATGAAATACAGAAACTTAATTATTATAATGAGTAATAATAGCGAAAATAACAAAATAAAACCAACTTTCCCTAATTTTTACACCGTAACGATTACATTAATAGACGCGCTGTCAGAGGTAGCGACCTCTGGCGCGAGCAAACCGCGGAACTTTCCTTGAAACCGCTGTTTTGTACAATGATAAGAGAAGAGTGAAGCAACTTGGTATCTATACAACTTTGATTCAGACAGTCAATTTGCTGCTGAGCACCGAAACGTTCCATTCTCCAAGTCGGATGGACTGAAAATCGTCGAAAGGAGCGAAATTGCCGTCCAACCGGATACCAAGACTCATTTTCACATAGATCATGGACATAACACCTAAAAATCCTCATTTTTCCATCTTTTAGCTTCCTCAGATAGGTAGGGAGGCACGTGCAGCCGGCGTGGCGGTTCACCCCCCCCCCCCTCTCCGCAGTGTGATACTGAAGTGGCGTAATTTTATTATTATTTCCGAGTATTATGTACTAACGCACAACATTGATGGTGTTTCTTGAGAGATGAGGCCTCTGTGGGGGGGGGGGGAGATGGTCCTAATGCATGGCCCTTCCCATGACTTTTGGACTTGGCGCGCCCATGCCAATAGGAACAAGATTACATGGCTAGTTATTGATTCTTCCAGGAATCTGATAAGAGGGGCTGTAAAAATGTATTGCATCAAATTGAACCAAGCAAATCACCAACGCTGTCGGTGTAATAAGTAGGCACGCAGTTTTTTTCTTCCCACGAATGGTTGACAGTTGTAACGCTTCCGGTCAAGACCAACAGAGTTTTCATACCGGCTCTATTTCCGAAAAGAATGTCCGTGTTTAAACTGTGTAAAAGATAAAGTTGAGCGAAATCAGATTAAATTACGAGCATCATTTATTTTCTCAGCTTACTTGTCACCAATCATAAGTGCCCTGTCGCTGCGAAGTCCCTCCAACTTGAACACTAAATCAAGTCCAGCGGTTTCAGGTTTACCCAGCACAATCGGAACGCGATTTACCACGCCAGCTATCATGTCGGCAAAGCTGCCTCCGGCTGTTTTTATGTCGAAAACAAAGAGAGAGTAAATGATTCGATTGAACCGCGAATAGGTCTCGGCCTTTCATTGTTTGATATCGTTTTTTTCTTTAAATCTGTTCCTTACCTGGGTAAAAAACTTTCTCCGTTGATCCCCGTCTCGTAACGGGAAACCTTTTGTCTGGACTCGGGCTAATGAACAAGCAACTCGGATCGGATAAATAAGCGTTCGCTTTGAGTAATTTATGACAGTTGAAGTGGAAGTCCCCGCAAGCGATGACGGCACCCACGTCAGGGTCTAAGGTGACGTCGACTTCTTCCCCTTGTGCGAAAGTGTTGTCGATTGGTGGATCAAAAGGGTCCGGCTAAAGGCAAGTCATATAGTTCACGTTTGTTTGTGTAGGTTCACTGAATTTATTTGGGATGCCCGTACACCTAACCCGATGCATTCGAATCCGGCGTCCTCCAATTCTTTTGCGAATTCATCAACTCCTATCAAGTAAATTTTCTTTTTGAAGTTGATACTTTTCAAATACTTTACAGTCAGCTTTGCCGTCACTATGATATTTTCCTGAGAAATTTAAAACATAGATATAGCAAACACGACAGCTGCCCGAAAAAGCATGAAATGGACAAGCTGGTAGTTTGTTTAAATAAACGTATGTATAATCTACAGGGTGTCCAATAACGAGATGCTCAGAGAAAAACCTGAGTTTGGGGCCATCATTTGGGACCAAAATGCCTATGTGACATTTTTAAAAACTCCTTTTAGTTTTCTCAGAATCGTCCATTTTACGTAATTTTGGCTTGTTACTTCTTTTTTTAGAAATGTGCTTGGTTGTTGCAAGCCTCGTAATTCTTGCAAACCCAAAACTAAGGAGCTCGTTGGAAAGATCACAAAATTTTCTTACAGAATAGTTCATTCAAATCATGATTAAACTACATTTATTTGGCATGACAGAAGCTCAAACGGAAACAAACTTCATTTTTCAAAAATTTGGAAAATTCCGTACGTGATTGCGGAATTGTGTCTTCCGGAGCATGGAGGACACTTCGAACAGCTCCAGAGAGAAAGAGGGTTTCTTTTTTTTACTATTTTTAATATTATTGATATTATTACCACTGTAATATTTTGTGGTTAGTAGTCTCCAGATTTACTTTCTCTTTACACGAATTGATTTGTTCTTTCTTTTAATTTGTTCTTCTTACATCTTTAAATTGTTAGTAGAAGCGCTTAAACTACGAGGGTTAGTGGATAAAGCATGCATAAAGCTGTAGCCGTACGAGCCTACATTGTCTGTCTTTTCTGTTGAGGCTCGTCAAGAACGGACCGGTTTCGGCTGCTCGCCATCTTCAGCGTTTGGTTTCCCAACTGAAACTCGTTTGGTTTCAGTTGGCAAATTAAATATTGAAGATGGCGAGCAGCCGAAGCTGGTCCGTTTTTGACGAACCTCAACGATGTAAGACAGACAATGTAGGATGTAGGCTTCTACGCGGCTACAGCTTTATTCATGCTTAATTTCATATTTCCTTAATCTTACTTCTTGCCCCTCCTCTTCATTACTGACTCAAGAAAGCTTGGATAACATAAATTATCATTATTTCCTTAGAGTATGTTTATGTAGGAGCGGTGACTCAATAGGAGAGCTGCGAGGAGAGTGTAGCAGAGAAAATTGTCATGTTAGTTCCGGTGCAATTTTTAGGGCCACTTTCTTGCCTAGAGGCGCTCTCCTCTTTGGTCACCGGTTCTACATAAACATACATAGTCGTTTTCAGATCGTTGTTCCTGTTGAAAACCAATTTCATTGAAAATACACCCGAAAAAAAGATGTCTCACGAAACTCATTTTGCACGTGTCGCCTGAGATTTTTCAGACATTTTGCCTAATTACTCCTACCAAAATGGACGAATATCAAAAAGTGAATAGATCATTCGAAAGCTCACTAAATTAGGAAGTTTTTCCAGCGGTAAAAATAATAGTCGACAATTTAGGAAAGTTTATAAAATCACGTCCGAAATTTTCCAAATTTTTGAAAAATGAAGTTTGTTTTCGTTTGAGCTTCTGTCATGCCAAATAAATGTAGTTTAATCATGATTTAAATGAACTATTCTGTAAGAAAATTTTGTGCTCCTTCCAACGAGCTCCTTAGTTTTGGGTTTGCAAGATTTACGAGGCTTGCAACATGCACATTTCGAAAAAAAGAAGCAACAAGCCAAAATAACGTAAAAAGGACGATTCTGAGAAAACTAAAAGGAATTTTTAAAAATGTCACATAGGCATTTTGGTCCCAAATGATGTCCCCAAACTCAGGTTTTTCTCTGAGCATCTCGTTATTGGACACCCTGTATAGGATCTATCAGAAATTGGGCGAGAGGGGTCCCAAATAAGAGCCTAATCAAGGAACATAGTTATAACTTAAGCATAACTAAAAGGAGAGGGATAGGGTTGGGAAAGAAGGAAGGGTTTCAAAAATAAGGCATGTTTAGGCTCTTTTTTATGAATTAGCCGTCTCAACTACTAAGTGACCGCCCGCTCCTTCCACAGCCCTCGGCATGAGCAATCCAGATTTCTACGTCGATGTTTGTAAGTTTGTAACAAACTAGCAATTTGAATGAAGTACCTCGGTAACGTCAAAGCCTAATCGCACGCATTTGTCTAGCATTCCTTTCGTTCCCACTCCAGCGTGGTTGGAAAACAGGTAAACTTTTTTACCATTTTTCTTTAGATAGTTTATTGCTTCCATTGCTCCCGGTATTGGATTAGACCCCAGCCACAGGACACCTGATAGTTTAGGTAGGTTAGTACATCAGTTGTAGTTATACTGTTTACTGTCCTGAATAACGAGCTTACCGTCACAATCACATACGACAGAGTCGATCGATGACCAAAAGTCGTGTTTTTCCGAGTTGGTTAAATATTCCCAGTAGATCGGCTGACTCATTGTTGAAATAGCAGAAATAAGGTAGTACAGTCTCACTTATTACCGTCTGCAATCGTAATATAAGCATAATATATGACATGTCTGGATTTTGTTAAGGAATAGAAACCAGCACTCGTCCATCAATTAGCCTATAATAGTTTCGAAAGAGAGAGGAGTCAAGTTCTTACTGCCTTCTTGACAAAAGCAAAGAAGCTGAACGGATAATTTCTTTTTGCACAGTGGCGAATATTATGCGAGTTAACAGACAATTTCTTAGGCTTGAAATCCAATTTTCATTCTATACCCATGCCGAGCAAGAAAAATAAACACTGTTGCCCTTGATAGTCCAATCAAACGATACAAAGCGCGATTCAGCGCTTTGAAGAAAAAGCGCTAATTTGCTGTCCTTGGTAAAAATGAGGCGTGGCACAGTTTTTTGCTTTTCTGGAAGCGCTAAGAGACAAAAAAATGGCAAGAAAAAAACACGCTGATAGTGGACAAAAATTTCGTCTTCGATTTTTTTCGCTTTATTCTATGTTTTTTGGGGTGAGGAACATGAATCTGAAGAGATCCCACAAAATTTCCTTGTGCGTTTTGAGAAAATCGCGAATAACTGCTAATTTTGGCATTTTTCAGTTTTTTGCTTAGTGTAACCCTTTAAGTGACGCATTCCACGGAAAATGGTACCCTCTCATTTTTTTGAAAAGCATTGAATTCTTCGTCAAATCGTTTTTCCTTTTGTCAAAATTGGCCCAGCCGTTTCACCGGTATTGATTGTTTTTTGAAATTTTTAGCCACTTTTGGTAAAATTAATAAAAATGACTAATGGTGCGTTTACACTGAAGTGTCGCGCTACACTTATTGCTTGAAATTTAGTGTCAGACACAAATTTCTTTGGTGTAAACACAAACTTCCAGAAACTTTTATCTGAATTTGTACAGTCAATATACATATGTCTGACACTTTACATTAATGTCGAGACATAAGTGTGGCTACGTAAATGTCAGACACTTCAGTGTAAACGCACCTTGAGGCAGCTGCAACTTGAAAACAGCTGTTCCAGTCGAAAAATGTCAATAAATCAAAGTTGTTCGGAATTGAATTTTGCACAAGTGAAAAGTCCTGAAACCTACAGGAAAATCAGTGCTATCAGTTATGCGCGACAAAAACCGCGAAAAAAGGTGGCCCAAATCCACGTTTTTCTGCACATTTATGCCAGTAGCTCGGAAACTAGTAATCCAATTTTTTTTTTCTATAAAAAAGCTGATTAAATTTTCTATCAGACCTATTTATATGAAATTTCATTTGGAGATTAACGTAAGACAGGGCCATAACGTCGAACAATTTGAAATTTGCTGCAAAAAAACGTTTTTTGTCACATTTCGGCCTATAACTCAAAAACTATCCATCCGATTAAACTTTAAAGGAACTCATCTGAATGCTAATTAAATTTCCTATAAGGAAGCATGTATGGCATTTTTATAAAGACCCGATTAGTGGCAATAAAATGCAGTGGGAAATTCGCAAAATGAGTAATTTTCAAATAACTTCCTTCTTCAGACGAACTTGAAAATTGCATTATTTTTCAGTGAAAGCTGGTGAAATTTACATTCAGAAACCATATTGCCTAGGGTTTTCAAGGCCCGGAAAATATTCCGTGCAGAGTGATGAAATAGGGTTTGTTAAAAAAAAAAAAAAAAAGTGGCTACACCCACCAACTTTCTCCACAAAATAATGTTGAAACTCAACATATCACCAGTATGTTATAGGTTATAGGTAGCGTCAGAGATTGCATCACTTAACTGAGAGTAAGGAACCTTTAAAGACGAGTAGACGCCAACGATATATAAAAGAACTGGATTGCTCATCACTGCTGATAAAGACCAGCTGATAATAGCCATCAAATAAGCTCCCATAGTGGATGAGAGGGGTGGAGTTTCAAAATAAGTGCCATATTGCCATCACTACACAAGGAGAGGGACAGGGTGATTGTTTACCTGCCGACCTGCCCCCTCCACGCCGCTCCAGTCATCTGTGAGCAATCCAGGTTTATATATCGTTGGTAGCCGCATACGGCGCCATGTTCGTTCTTATCAGTTCAATAAGAATGGTTGGGGGTAGTTTGTTGACTTCCACAAAACATCAACAAAAGGTGGATTTTCCAAGACTGATAATTGATAAAAGCGAACATGGCGTCTGTGATTTTACCTGTCTGATTAAAGGTTCTCTACTGAGAGTTGAACTACTTTTATTTTTTCACACATTTTGCCAAAAGCGGATAAAAACGACCATTAAAAAAAAATCAATACCGGTGAAACGGCTGGGTGAATTGTGACAAAAGAAAAAATGATTCGACGCAGAACTTGATGCTCTTCAAAAAATAACAGGGTACAATTTTCTGTAGACATTGAGGAGTAACAAGCGAAAAACAGAAAAAAGTGCCAGAAATTAGCAGTTTTTCGCGACTTTCTCAAAATGCACGAGGAAATTTGTTGGATCTCTTCAAATTCCTCACCACAAAAAACATAGAATAAAGTGAAAAAAAAATCGCTCCGGCAGCTGGCGGTCGGAAAGAGTGCATTTCATTACGTATACGGATACCCTAAGCCGTCCCAGAAGTAATAATTTTGATACCATAATTTGTTTCATTAAGCCGAACTTCTTCCTCTATTTTCACCACCCTCTCTTCAAAAATGTCGAAAAGTTTCGGTAGTTTTTCAAGGGCTTTGTTATATTAAATTTTTGTGCCGTATTTTATAATACCTAAACGTGTGAATTTAAGCGATTTTTTTGAAATTTCATCCCCCATTTCACCCCCCCCCCCATCAAAGTTTTCGATAAATCTCAATGGAACCCAGGGCTTTCGTTACATTAAATTATTGAGTCGAATTTTAGAGCGCTAAGATGAACTAGTGAAGTTCAACGCTATTTTTACACTTCCACACCGGAAGGACCAGCCCCACCACCTTGACTTTTTCGAAAAAATTAAAATGGGAATCAAAGGCTACTATAACATGGAGTATAGAGAATCTAATGCTTCTAGAATCAACTGGTGAATTACAGTGATTTATTGACAATTTAACCCCTATTTTCCCCCCTCCACCTTGACAGATTTCGCCCAAATGCAATACCGACCTGGGTCTTATGACTACTGATTTTTGTGTGAAAGCGCGTTCCGCAAAACTGATTTCTTTGAGAGATATCGTGCTAACAAGACCACACACTTACTTCCACTCCTGGGGCAACACCCCCTCCCCTTCGACTTTTTCAAAAAATAAAATGGGAATCAAAGGCTACTCTAACTTGGAGTATACGTACCGAATATGATGCTTCTAGAATCAACTGGTGATTTATACTGATTTTTTGACCATTTCAACCCCTAATTTCCCCCCTCCACCTTGACTGATTTGGCCCAAATGCAATACCGACCGGTGTCTTATAACAACTGATTTTTGTGCCAAAGCGCGTTCCGCTAAATTAATTTCTACGAGAGTTATCGTGCTAACAAAGAAACGGCCATAAAGATATATATATATATATGAGAATCCTGGAGACCAGTGAATTCGTGTTCTAGAGGTTCTGAAACGTGAAAAAAACATGACATGACCCATGTTTGCCACCATCACGACGAGACCAATAGTGCATTTTTCAGAATGAAATGCACTAAAAATTACGCTCATCCAAACCACTCCGCTACACCGTGGGACACGCTGACGCCAACCCCTTCGCCCATCGTAATTCTTTTCCTTTTTCCTTTCAATATTTTATTACAACTGGAAACTGCAAACCTCAACATTGCGATCTATTAAAACAACTGTCCCCTCCTTTCTCTTGGTTCATTCTTCAATTCAAGTTGTAGTAGTTAACTCGCGTAAAAGTTCTTGTAAAAATAAATTTGATTTTTTTAAAAAGTCTTTCATCGGACCTTTAAACTTATCTGGCGCAGTTGGGTAGGACGTGTTGGACGAAATAAGAGCATATTGTTTCGGTTCTTTTCAAAGATTTACCAACTTTTAAGTCCTTTCGGAGTTCCGCGACGTGAACCCGGACGAGAACTTTAAACCAATACGCGACAAAGACTCTACACGGAAGGTGATCCCACTGGCAAACTCTTGAGGGGATATCAAGAAAAACCAGATGTCTAAATCGGTCTTGTGAGTAGAAATTTCAAATTAAATTTCCAAAATCAGACTGATAAATACTTAGCATAAGAACTCTAAGTTCAAATTTAGTTGGATCAGTAAATAAATCAAGTTAACCACACATTTTAAATATTTCGGTCAAATTATTTTATTAAAAGTAACAGTTACAATGGCCAACGCTATCGCTTTTAATGATTATCTGAAGACAATCCCGGAATTTTCAGGGGAACCAGAAATCCTTAACCGATTTTTAGAAATTAGTGCTCAGCTAATAACGAGATTTTATACAGCCGAAAATCCCGATGGGAGAAATGAGTTCTGCTGAACTCGATTTTGTCAAAAATAAAAGGCCAGGCAGCCACCATTGTTTATAACTCTCATTATGAAACCTGGGACGATCTGAAGCAAATACTTCTAAATCGCCGGCATTTTAATTATTAAATTAATTAAACTGATATTATCCGGACGACGATGGAAGGGCATAGCCCAACACGATTCGAGTTTCGAGAAAAAATGGCTCTCCGGCGGGATTTGAACCCGCAACCTCTGGATTACCAGTCCAGCACGCTGCCATTTGCGCCACGGAGGCGCCTATGGGAGTCGTACTCCGAGGGATAAGCTAAGCCGAACCCCACCTAGGTCCATTGTTTCTCGAAACTCTAGGCGCTTCTCCTGATCGGTAAACCACGCCGAATTTAATCTTATCTAGATGTTGTTAGATTGATATAATGAATAAATCTGTCGCCGGCATTTTAATTATTAAATTAATTAAACTGATATTATCCGGACGACGATGGAAGGGCATAGCCCAACACGATTCGAGTTTCGAGAAAAAATGGCTCTCCGGCGGGATTTGAACCCGCAACCTCTGGATTACCAGTCCAGCACGCTGCCATTTGCGCCACGGAGGCGCCTATGGGAGTCGTACTCCGAGGGATAAGCTAAGCCGAACCCCACCTAGGTCCATTGTTTCTCGAAACTCTAGGCGCTTCTCCTGATCGGTAAACCACGCCGAATTTAATCTTATCTAGATGTTGTTAGATTGATATAATGAATAAATCTGTCGCCGGCATTTTAATTATTAAATTAATTAAACTGATATTATCCGGACGACGATGGAAGGGCATAGCCCAACACGATTCGAGTTTCGAGAAAAAATGGCTCTCCGGCGGGATTTGAACCCGCAACCTCTGGATTACCAGTCCAGCACGCTGCCATTTGCGCCACGGAGGCGCCTATGGGAGTCGTACTCCGAGGGATAAGCTAAGCCGAACCCCACCTAGGTCCATTGTTTCTCGAAACTCGGGTTCGGCTTAGCTTATCCCTCGGAGTACGACTCCCATAGGCGCCTCCGTGGCGCAAATGGCAGCGTGCTGGACTGGTAATCCAGAGGTTGCGGGTTCAAATCCCGCCGGAGAGCGATATTCCGACAAAAGGGATTGCTTTACCCTTAATTTTGAAATGTCTCAACTAAAACAATCCCAGAATGAAACTCCTTTTCGATTTTTTGACAAATTGAGTGAACTATTAAGCCTACAAATTTCATATATCAAAAATCGCGAGCCGGATAACGCTTTTTCCTGTTGTCAATATGTTCGAAAATATGCTTTAAGAGTATTGTTAAGCGGGCTTCGAGAGCCGTTAGGTTCACTGATGAGGACGAAAAACCCTGCAGATTTGGATGAAGCGTTAAATATGTTAACAAATGACTACCAGTACCACATTCCAATTTTAAAAACTTCCTCTCCTGTGGTCAACGCACAGAAGAAATTTGAAAAACCCAATTTTCACAAACAATTACAACAATTCGGATCGAATAATTTTCATTCCAATTTTATGCGTCCACAAAACTTTCAGTCAAATTTTATGCGCCCACAACAATTCAACAATCGACCTCCTTTTAACCAAAACAGAAACTTTAATAATTATCGTGACCAAGGTCATCGACAAAATAATCAATACAATCAATACGTCCCGAGAGTACCCCAAATTCAGGGTCCAGAACCCATGAGCATTTCCGTTCAAAACTCCCGAGTGGGTAACCAGTTCCACCAAATGACTACTGGCATGGCCGAGGGAGGCGCGAAACTATTTAGTAACGGAACCTTCTGAAAATTTGTCAAACAACCAGGACTATTTTTTAGGCGAGAGCCCTTCGCAGGGAACGAACACTACGTGATGAATTTGCTTGATAAAAAACTTAACGAGCTCCCGTATATAATTGATCCAAATAATAAGTTCAAAATTCTGATTGACACGGGTAGCACACGATCCTTTGTTAATCCCGACCTGGTTTACGATTTTTATAAAACCCCTTTAATTTCAAACCCATTCGAGGTCAAAACCATTCATGGTATTTCAAAAGAAAGGTTCAGTACTCTCTTGAATTCACCAAGCCCTAATGGTGAAGGAAACATTAAGCTAGAATTTTTGTTATTTAAGTTTCACGACGAATTTGATTTATTGTTAGGTATTGATAATCTAAAATCTTTAAGCGCTAAACTAGATTTTGTCAACCATAAGTTAGTCACTCCTAAGAAGGAATTTAAGATATTTTATTTGAACAACGGTGAAACCGAGGGCATATCGGTTAACCCTCCTGTTCAATCACAAATGGTTGAAGCCAAAACGGAAAAAATTATCAAAGTCCCGATCAAAAATATTAAGAACGGCATGGCGATCTTGCCCTGTCAAATTGTTCAGGGAATGGAAATCCCTGAGTGTGTAGTGAAAGTTGAAAATAACGAAGCAATTTGCAGTGTACTTAATCCTCTTGAGGAAACTATTGATTTGTGCATGAGTGAACCATTTTTAGTTGAACCATTAGAAAATTATGAGACTGCTCCTGAAAATTTGAGGAACACCTCTAATTTTAATATGTTTAATTTGAATAAGGTCAAGTTTGATGTGTCTCGCATTCGTACAGATCATATGAACAGCGAGGAAAAAAACGCTATCTACGGATTGGTAAAAAAATATTCTGATATTTTTTATTTAGAAGGGAACACATTGACCTTCACAAACCAGGTAAAGCATGTAATCCGCACAACGGATGAAATTCCGGTGTACACCAAAAATTATAGATACCCGGAAGTCCATCGAGAAGAAGTAAAAAACCAAATAAATGAGATGTTAAAACAAGGAATAATAAGAAACTCACACTCACCGTGGAACTCGCCCATATGGGTGGTCCCCAAGAAAGCGGACGCCTCCGGGAAAAGGAAATGGCGCATTGTAATAGATTACCGGTTACTGAATCAGAAAACCATTGACGATAAGTTTCCCTTACCGAATATTACGGAATTACTGGATAAATTAGGAAAATCTCAGTATTATTCTACCCTCGATTTGGCCTCTGGATTTCACCAAATCGAAATGGAAGAAAACAGTATCCAAAAAACAGCCTTTAGCACCGAAAATGGGCACTAAGAGTTTTGCCGTATGCCTTTTGGTTTGGGGGAGAGCGATGAACCACATTCTAAGAGGGCTTACCAACGAAACTTGTGTAGTCTATCTTGATGACATAATAATATTCAGTACTAGTTTAGAAGAGCACATCCAGAGACTAGCAGACATTTTCGAGAGACTTCGAAAAGCAAATTTTAAAGTCCAATTGGACAAAACCTAGTTTTTAAAGAAAGAAGTAGCATACTTGGGTCACATCGTCACACCCGCAGGCGTAAAACCCAACCCTGACAAAATCGAGGCAATAAAGAAATACCCTATACCAGAAAATACCAAACAAATAAAAGCATTTTTAGGGTTATTAGGTTACTATAGAAAATTCATTAAAAACTTCGCGTTACTAACCAAACCATTAACCAAACGTTTAAAAAAAGGAACCACTATCAATATTCAGGACCCAGATTATATAGAAGCCTTCAATACTTGCAAAACCCTATTAATTGATGAACCCATATTACAATACCCAGATTTCTCTTTACCCTTTAATCTAACCACCGACGCAAGTAATGTAGCCATAGGTGCAGTTTTGAGTCAAACAAAAAACAACAACGATCTTCCTGTAGCGTACGCCAGTCGCACTCTTAATGAATCAGAAACCAATTTATCCACCATTGAAAAGGAACTCTTGGCAAAAGTCTGGGCCACAAAATACTTCCGACCCTACTTGTTTGGGAAAAAATCCAAAATTCATTCAGATCACCGTCCCCTACAGTGGTTATTTTCATTGAAAGAACCCAACTCAAAACTTGTTCGATGGCGCCTCAAATTAGAAGAATTTGATTACGATATAGTTTACAAGAAAGGCTGTCAAAATAAAAATGCGGACGCTCTTTCCAGAATTGAACTAAACGTGCACGAAACACAAACTCAAAATTTAAGTCTTGAAGATGAAACAAATCGAATAATTTCTGAAGCCGCGTGAGGGAATTTTTCACTAACAACCCAGATGTAGGTAATGACACCGAGTCAATGATTGTGAACGCCCCTGACGACCAAGATAGTATAGAATTAACAGAAGAAGAGCCAGAAGAATGTAACACTCAACATTCTAACTATGGTGGAAATACTTTGGTGACGATACCAATTGTAGATGGTCCCGTTAACTTTGGAACCAATCAAGTTATTTTATCCTTAGTTAAATACAATCCTAAGAAGGTAAAAGTTATAAAGTTGTTTAATGTAAAGACCCGTATAATAGTAGACATTTCGGAAAGTAATTTTGAAAATGATATAATTAATTTTATTAAGGAATTCGTAATCCCAAACATAAAATATGGACTATATTTTGAAACAGATTTTTATGAAAAGTTTACAGCCGTCGTGATGAAAAACTTTACGACATCTCAAATATCCTTAACGAAGTTCACCAAATTAGTCGACGTACTTGAAAAGAAAGATCAGGAAGAAATTATTGATAATTACAATGTGGAAAAAACTACCCACAGAGGCATCGAAGAGACGTACAATAACATCAGGCGAATGTATTATTGGCCAAACATGAGGAGTTCAATTCAGGATTTCATTAACAAATGCGATATTTGTCTAAAGACTAAGTACGATAGAGCACCCCTTCAATTAGAAATGAATTTGACACCTAACCCCAGTAAACCTTTTGAAATAGTTCACGTAGACAGCATTACTTTAGATAAAACCAAATTTTTAACTATAATCGATACCTTCTCCAGATTCGTACAGGTGTACAAAGTGAATTCTGGACAAGCAATTGAAGTCGTGAATCAATTAGTCAAATATTTTTCCCAATATGGATTACCTAAAACAATTGTGTCAGACAACGGGCTGGAGTTCAATAACTCGCTAGTGAAGGAATTATTGAGTCTTCATAAAATCGAAATCCATTTTGTCAGCTCCCAGCATCCAGAATCCAACGGAATTGCGGA
The DNA here is from genome assembly GCA_038030265.1 of Corythucha ciliata. Classification (NCBI taxonomy): domain Eukaryota; kingdom Metazoa; phylum Arthropoda; class Insecta; order Hemiptera; family Tingidae; genus Corythucha; species Corythucha ciliata. The sequence goes on along the minus strand of CM075937.1, from coordinate 27,360,491 downwards.
GAGATTCCATTCCACTCTGATAGAGCATATAAGAATATTAAATAACAGAGAAGAATTTAAAACTGATGGCATAGAAGCCAAAGTGAACTATGCAGTCATGGCCTATAATAATAGCATGCACTCCGTCACCAAATTAACCCCTTTTGAAATACTTCATGGCCACGTTGAATCAAACCCGATTTTCGAAATGGACATTGAGCGTAAATTAGTTAACGATTATATCAGTAACCATCGTGAAAAAACTAAAATCTTGTACGAGAAAATTCAAAACATTAATAGAGAAGCCAAGGAAAAGGTACTACGTCGTGTCAATCAGGATAGGGAAGAATTGCCAGAAATTCCCCCCGAAGTATACGTAAAAAATAAGCAAAAAAATGACTAAAACAAAAAACAAATTTCAGAAAGAAACCATAATTTCGATAAACAAAGACAGGGAAACTGCCAAAATACTACAAAGACATCCTAACACTCGAGACAATATACACCTCTAAAACATTAAAAGGCCCAGGAGAGCAGGTAATAAAAACACAATTAAACGTGTTACAGGGTCATCTTCTACCTCCTCAACAGTGGACTCTCCCGAGGAATAGAAATAAGAAACATTACTGTCAATAATGGGATAATACCAATAAAATTAGGAAATGCTAAAATTCAGACATCGATTGACACCTTGGTGCATTATTTTCATATAAACGACCTTCTATCTCAGCTCAATAATTTAGATAGAGACTTCAATTTGATCAAAAATAAATTCAACTCATTAAAAACCGTTGGGAAAAATGTGTTAAGTGCCCAAGAAAACCAGAGGGCCTTATTCTCTAACGAGATTGAAACATTGCTTTGGTAGAAACATTAAAATCTCATTCATGAAATTAAGAAAACTGAACGGAAACATATGATTTTTGAAAAAAGCAATGTTGAAAAAAGTTAGTGAATAAGGCCCCAGGTTACGGATGTTGAAAATGAGATGAATACAATCACCTTCACATCTCAGAGCATCAATGAGAAATTAGAAATTATTTTTACTATTAGACCTAGGAATCGTATGAAGCGAGGATTAGTTAATGGGTTAGGTAGCTTTATAAAATTCTTCACGGGGAACCTAGACGTAAATGACGGAGAAAGATTAGATAGTATTTTTAATAAGTTGCAGGCCAATCAAAATAGCCTGGAACGACAATTAAGTATGCAATTCTCAATAAATTCGGAAATTATCCGAGAATTTAATAGTACGATTAGGTTAATTGAAGAGAATAGTAATGAACTTAGGAATAAAATGTTACAGTTAAGTAAAACGGTTAATGAAAATCTGGAAGTTCGGCACTATCAAGATACTTTATACCAACTACAAACCTTGTACAATATTATTCTAAATGTAGTGCAAGATATTGAAAACTCCTTAACTTTTTGCAAGCTTAATATTCTACACCCTAGCATTATATCACCTAAAGAACTTTTCGTCGAATTAAAGAAAATATCCCAACACTATGGACATCGATTACCACTAGATGTCACGTACGAAAACATCTTTGAATATGAAAAACTCTTATATACCAATTGTAAAATAATCCACGACACTATAGTTTATTATTTAGATCTGCCACTCATTGCAGAAGACAGTTATGAACTACTATTTATACTCAGTGCCCTCTAAAGTTAACTCCGAATTTATCAGTCTGATTCCTAACACACGCTTTCTTCTAAAATCAACCTAAAAAATTATACCCCTATCAAACAAATGTGGGGCCCAGCTTCCACAAGGCTATTTATGCTCATCTAACTTGATATCTCACAACAACATCAGTTGCGAAGCTAACATTTTGCTTCATCGAAATTTGGAAAGAATGATCAGGAAGAAATTATTGATAATTACCATGTGGGAAAAACTAACCACAGAGGAATCGAAGAGACGTACAATAACATCAGGCGAATGTATTATTGGCCAAACATGAGGAGTTCAATTCAGGATTTCATTAACAAATGCGATATTTGTCTAAAGACTAAGTACGATAGAGCACCCCTTCAATTAGAAATGAATTTGACACCTAACCCCAGTAAACCTTTTGAAACCTGCCCACACACGCTTCTCCAGTTTAAGTCGAATTCAATCACTTGGGTACCCGAATTGGGCCAGTATATCGTCGCCTTCCCTGAACCGGACATCATAAAAATTGAAAATTCAAAAGAAACGTCAACCAAACCCCTACAAGGAATTTTCCTACTAAAACCCGGCGCTGACAAATTCTTCTACAATGACTTGGAACTAAAACATGAAAGTGAAAACCATGGCCACCCAATTTTAATCAGCCGCACGGAATTCTCTGATCACTTTGAACCTCCGAAATTCTCAATCCAGTTGCACCATTTGGAATCTCTTCACCAATCTATCAGCTCGATGACCCCCATTCTTCGAGAACCCTCAATCACTTATTCACTAAACGTCTGGACCATCGTTATTCTCGTCGCTCTATCCATTGGAGCCATTCTCTGGGCATGGACCAGCCTAAAGAGCAAGCAACTGTCAAATTTTGACTCGATCCGCCGCCCAGCCTCCTTCATCGACGGATGCTTCATCTGGGGGTGGAGGAATTACGTTCATCAAAACCACTCCGCTAAACCGTGGGACACGCTGACGCCAACCCCTTCGCCCATCATAGTTCTTTTCCTTTTTCCTTTCAATATTTTATTACAGAACGTGGAAACTGCAAACCTCAACATTGCGATCTATTAAAGCAACTGTCCCCTCCTTTCTCTTGGTTCATTCTTCAATTCAAGTTGTAGTAGTTAACTCGCGTAAAAGTTCTTGTAAAAATAAATTTGATTTTTTTTAAAAAGTCTTTCATCGGACCTTTAAACTTATCTTATATAAAGAAATATTATATATATATGTATATATCCTGGAGACCACTGAATTCGTGTTCTAGAGGTTCTGAAGCGTGAAAAAAACATGACATGACCCATGTTTGCCACCATCACGACGAGACCAATAGTGCATTTTTCAGAATGAAATGCACTAAAAATCAAAGACGAGATTTTTGTCCACGTATGGTTTTTCTTTAAAATACGATTTGAATGAACTTTGAAGCGCCAAGGAGCCCATATTATGTCATTAACTCATAATACCGAAGTTTTTTGTTCGCACGATTAGTATGCAATGCCCACACTTGTGCGCTTTCGTCTTCGACTTTCGATTCGACATTCCTTGCGTCTTGCGACTCCTCTTCAACCGCCGATTGAGAGATCGTATTTTAGTCGCATAATATGAGGGGTGAACGCTGTATTGCACGAGTGTGGACTGGTCTGTATGAGACCTTTAGCATGAAGATGAATTGTTAATGTACAATATACCTCTTATATAATGAATGTAAAGCATAGACGTCAATATTTTGTACTAATGCATACGTTGACGAACGCTGAGAAGATCAGTGACTCAGCGAGCGAGCTTTTTCTGGAGAGCCCAACTATAGTGGAATGACGTCCGCCGTGTGCAAAATTACGAACTGTGTTGCCTTAATTTCAAATACTTCGGGACTCCTATTTCCAACCTTGAACAGCGAGGAAAGCTTTAACCGCAATAACAAAAAAAAAATATACATGGCAAACACCGTAAACGTTAATGATTTATGTGTTACCACGTTAATTATTTATGTGTACCAAGGAAATGGGAGAAAATGATAAGTTTTAAAAGCGTAAGCGTATAGATATACCTTAATTAAGTACGGACAATTTTAACATTACGTATCATTATCGCATGTATAATAAAAGAATACGTTTTTTTTTTTTTTTTGCATTTCATTCTGAAAATGCACTATTGGTCTCTATTGGTCGTGATGGTGGCAAATATTGGTCATGGCATGTTTTTTTCATGTTTCAGGACCTCTAGAACACGAATTCAGTGGTCTCCGGAATTCATATAAATTACGTTCATCAAAACCACTCCGCTACACCGTGGGACACGCTGACGCCAGCCCCTTCGCCCATCATAATTCTTTTCCTTTTTCCTTTCAATATTTTATTACAGAACGTGGAAACTGCAAACCTCAACATTGCGATCTGTTAAAACAACTGTCCCCTCCTTTCTCTTGGTTCATTCTTCAATTCAAGTTGTAGTAGTTAACTCGCGTAAAAGTTCTTGTAAAATTAAATTTGATTTTTTTAAAAAAGTCTTTCATCGGACCTTTAAACTTATCTTATACATATATATATTTATATTATTATGGCCGTTTTCTTGTTAGCACGATAACTCTCGAAGAAATCAATTTAGCGGAACGCGCTTTGGCACAAAAATCAGGAGTCATAAGACCCCGGTCGGTATTGCATTTGGGCCAAATCGGTCAAGGTGGAGGGGGGGAAAATATGGCTTGAAATGGTCAAAAAATCACTATAAATCACCAGTTGATTCTAGATGCATCATATTCAGTACGAATACTCCATGTTAGAGTAGACTTTGATTCCAATTTTAATTTTTCGAAAAAGTCATGGTGGTGGGGGTGGTCCTCCTGGGGTGGAAGTTTAAAAATAGCGTTGAACTTCACTAGTTCATCTTAGCGCTCTATAATTCGACTCAATAATTTAATTTAACAAAAGCCCTGGGTACCATTGAGATTTTTCGAAAACTTTGATGGGGGGGGGGGGGTAAAATGGGGATGAAATTTCAAAAAAATCGCTTAAATTCACACGTTTGTTATAAAATACGGCGCAAAAATTTAATATAACATAGCCCTTGGAAAACCACCGAAAATGTTCGACATTTTTGAAGAGAGGGTGGTGAAAATAGAGGAAGAAGTTCGGCTTAATGAAACAAATTATGGTATCAAAATTATTCTGAGACAGCTTAGGGTATCCGTATACGGAATGAAATGCACTCTTTCCGACCGCCAGCTGCCGGAGCGAAATTTTAATTTTTTTCATTTTCATTTTTAGCAGCGAATTAGCACTTTTTCTCAATTTGAGCTGAAAATGAGAGCTGCCCTAATTAGTGATTTTTTGATTTTAGCCGCGGTGATTTTAGCACCGTATTGGCATTTTTTTTTTACTTTTTAGTGCATTTCATTCTGAAAATGCACTATTGGTCTCGTCCTGATGGTGGCAAACATGGGTCATGTCATGTTTTTTTCACGTTTCAGAACCTCTAGAACACGAATTCAGTGGTCTCCAGGATTTATACATACATGTATATTAATATATTTATTTATTTATAATATTATGGCCTTTTTTTGTTAGCACGATAACTCTCGAAGAAATTAATTTAGCGGAACGCGCTTTGGCACAAAAATCAGTACTCATAAGACCCCGGTTGGTATTGCATTTGGGCCCAATCGATCGTGTTAGAGGGGGGGAAAGTTGGGCTTGAAATGGTCAAAAAATCACTAAAAATCACCAGTTGATTCTAGAAGCATAATATTCGGTACGTATACTCCATGCTAGACTAGCCTTTGATTCCCATTTTAATTTTTTGAAAAAGTCAAGGTGGAGGGGGTGGTGTCCCCGGAGTGGAAGTAAATGTGTGGTCATGTTAGCACGATAACTCTCAAAGAAATTAATTTAGCGGAATGCGCTTTGGCACAAAAATATGTAGTCATACGACCTCGTTTGGTATTGCATTGGGCCAAATCGGTCGACTTGGTTGGGGAGGGGGGGTAATATGGCTTGAACTGGTAAAAAAATCACTAGAAATCACCAGTTGATTCCAGAAGCATTATGTTACGATGATTTCATTTTGAAGTAGCCTTTGATTACCATTAAGTTCAGCTTAAACAAACCCGGCAGCAAACAGTACGATGGAGGGTCAAACATTAACGAAACAAATCATGGTCTCAACATTACTACTTCTGGGACGGCTTAGGGTATCCATATACAAAATGAAATGCACTCTTTCCGACCGCCAGCTGCCGGAGCGAAATTTTTATAATATTATGGCCGTTTTCTTGTTAGCACTAAAACTCTCGAAGAAATTCATTTAGCGGAACGCGCTTTAGCACAATAATCAGTAGTCGTAAGACCTCGGTCGGTATTGCATTTGAGCCAAATCGATCAAGGTGGAGGGGTGGGGGGAATAGGGCTTGAACTGGTCAAAAAATCACTACAATTCACCAGTTGATTCTAGAAGCATCATATTCGGTACGAATTCTCCATGCTAGAGTAGCCTTTGATTCCTGTTTTAATTTTTTGAAAAAGTCAAGAGGGTCCCCGGGGTGGAAGTAAGTGTGTGGTCTTGTTAGCACGATAACTCTCGTAGAAATTAATTTAGTGGAACGAAATTTGGCCTAGAAATCAGTAGTCATAAGACCTCGGTCGGTATTGCATTTGGGCCAAATCGGTCGACGTGGGGGGGGGGGGTACTAGGGATTGAACTGTTAAAAAAATCACTACAAATCACCCGTTGATTCCAGAAGCATTGTATTCGGTACGATATACATATTAGGGGTATTCATGAAAAATGTTAAACCTTGTATTTGTTATTTGCTAAATTCCGAACAGATGGGTAAGGCCATAGAAACGGAGAAACTGAACAAAAAAAATACGAAATAACAGAGTTTACGTCGATAACATATGTTAAATTTCCGAGCATGAATACCCCTATTATATAAAAATAACATCCACCACTGAAAGCCCAAATTTCCCCGGCTTTCGACAGCTATAATTTTCTCTGCTATGGTAAATGTGACAGTCACCGTTGAGTTTGGGTTTTCGATATAGGATTCGGGCTTTCACAAGTGTCTAAAGATCCGGCTCCCTCCCTACTCTTAAAGAGGTTTCCCGTGTCTGTAAGAAGGGTTGTACGAATGCTCGTGGGTGCAGAAAAACCGGCCTCAAGTGTTCTACGGTCTGCATTAATTGCAGTGGCGAGTCATGTGAGAATCGACCGGACCCACTCATGGAGTTTGACTGTGTAGATATACATATAGAAGATCCGACGGATATAGAAGGCATTTCGACATTTTTTAAAGACGACGTTACAAGTGTCAAGAAGACGCGTCCTCTGTCAGGCTCTTCCAAGAGAAAAAAAGTGGATTGAATTATATTTTATATTACTTTCGACATCCATGCTATCATTAAGTTGAAATATGCAATGCATTACTTTTCAGTTTTCAGTCCTGAAGTATTCAGTTTATCAGACATTTTCAGTCACAATTATGTCATTGCCGGATGAGTTACATGCGTTTGTGATCTACTTCCTATATAGGACGAAATGCTGAAAACTAATTATTCCTAATAATATATGTATATTGTAGTTATCAAAACATTGGGGTTACAGAAGTCGTCCTGGTCTAATTTTGTGAGAACGGCCATTAAAAGAATCCCACGTGGTTACGAGTAACGAAAACCGATAACATTTATTACTGCGAGTAAGTAATGACCGTTCCTACTAATGCAATTATGAACTACATCTATCAACAATGAATTATACGGATGTTATATACGGAATGCTATGCGGAGCTTCTTGGGTGACAGTTACCGTTATGCCTGTTGTTTGTTGGAACGTTCAGCCTAAATCTGATGCCGTGTACCTTTTGACAATTAAAATGATTCCACGTGGTTACAGATGATGAAGACATAGAAACATCAACATCATTTGTCAATTTTGAAAATGTATCCCACATTTGACAATCTCTATCTTGGAAACTATGATACGTCCAGATCCCGCTTAGAACTAGTTTTGTCGGAAATTTTGTCTGCTTTGAAATGTTACCTCGCAGTCACATCCGAAAAATGGCTACTTAAGCAAAAAAAGTGCCTAAACCCGAAAAAAATCCAAAAATGTCGCCGTCTTTCCCGAATTCAAGGATGATCCCGAAGTTTTTCGAGGTCAACAATTTGAACACATAATACCTACACCACCCCCAACAACATGAAACAAAAAAATCATCTACCCTAATTATTGCAACCTTCGACACCTTATTTTACTGGGCTAACACACATTCTTTAATTATTACAACCACTTATATTACAACTATATTTAAAAGTAAAAACGAACTACTGGTTAAAGGTAAAAGGTTGTAACCCTCGATTCCCAAATTTTATAGGAATGCCAAAATACTGTTTAGAACCGTTCATCCCTCTTTAACATGGGTTGAACTACCGCGTAATAAATGTAAATTTATTTCTGTTTGAATACACGCAATCATTAGGGTATTAGATCTGGTGCAATAAAAAATATAATTCATTAATGGTAAAAGTTGTGGCTAACAACTTTTTACCGGTAGTTCAAAACAAGATTTGTCGGGGTTGCAACATTAATTAAATTGATTGACACCAGAAGTAGTTGGTTTTTAAAACAAAGTTTATTGACAACTTAAGTTGTAGTATAGCAATAATTTTCATTGACTAGTTGCATATTACGAAGTATTATAAAAATTATCAAGTAATAGTTATTAAGAAATAAAAATCACAAAGACCACTTCGAAAACAACAAGTACGCTAAAACGCCCACGCCCTTTCTCCAAATCTTTCCCTCACGCCAGTGTTCACTTTAGTAACATGTTGCAAGTGGCTTATAACATCTTACCGGTCTTTGTTTGACGTTTTGTGTGGGTTACACCAACATTAATTGCATTGTATCTTGCAGCCCCTTTTTGACCGGCTTACAACCTTTTACCATACCTCCGGGAGATTGGCAACTACGAAATAGCGTAGAAATCGCACTTTTCAAAAATTTGAGGGTTACAACCTTTTACCTTTAACCAGTCGAGATATACTATATAAATCCCGTATACACGTGCAATCAAATTGCGACACTTTTTCCGAAAGTTGGTCTCAGACACTTTTGAAAAGTAGCAATAAGTTCTGAGTCTTTTAGCGGCAACTTTTTCTGAGCGCTTGTAGCTTCTTCTCGCGGGAAATATGTTTCCCTTGTTTACATGGTTTCACATGTTCAAAAGTCTCGCAATTTTATTGCTCGTGCAATCGACCCTAAACAAATCAAGTGTTCAGGGCGGTATTCAGAAACCCTCCTTTACGAAGCCTTAACTAAAGAAGTTGAAAAATGTGATGGTTTATAAAAATATGTTATCTGTTTTGAAGCGCTTAAAGGAGATGTAAAGGTTAAGGTTGGTTTCTGAATACGGCCCACAGAAACTTTTCGTACAACTTTTCAAAAGTGTCTGAGAGCTCTCTCAGGGGTGTTCATGTTACGAGCAAAGGCCGGAATTGCACAAGTCTGCATTGCCCAGGTATTTCTGTACAATGCTGACTTTGCCCTCCCTTATCGTACAAAGTCCGAAATCTTTGATGATCGTTCAACTTTGTACGGACAGAGCCCAAAATTACTCCTAATTTCGGACTTACAGTTAGTACGAATTAGCTTGGTCTCTGTAGACAATGCACAAGCTATGGTTCGTCGACGTATTAACGATCAACGGCGTTTAACATTGTCATTATCGGATATCATCGCGGGTGAGATGCTCCTTTTCATTGCAGTTGGTGCAACGTAACCTCTTCCTTAACGTCTACGGAGCGGGTATGCGAGCTACCTCATCGCATTTCACGTATGAGCTTGTCTCTGCATAGGGGCCCATTAACACGCCGAATATAACTTGCTACCTGCGAGAAGGTTGGCCATCAGTGGTGAGGACAGGAGAGTTCACTACGACTTCCCGCGCTAGTGGAGGTGATGCCTCTTGAGACCTTGCCAAGTCGTTGCGCCCCATTCATGATAGGTCTCGATCTGGTCCGGCATTTAATCCCGTTGCTTGCAAATGGGGTAAATGATATGTCTCCACACGAATTCTGTGGCAGTTTGCGGACTTTATGTCCGGCTATACGAACATTTTCACGTAAAACGATAAATTGCAGAAGTAAAAAGTATACCTTATACCGCCTTAAACGGCATATTCCTGGAAGATGAAGAATTGGCCTAAGCCAATGCAGGTTTTCTTAATTACTTCCATGTATTATTACAAGTGGCAGAAATATTAGCTTAGGAACTGGGGTTGACGAATTGCCTCATGGAGTCTATCGTGGACACCGTCTCCTTGATGCCACTTGAAATTTGATTCGTTCGGCAGTATCATTCAACTTTCAAATTCAATCAGTATCTAGTACGCTTTTCCTGATCTACTCATGCAAACAGATAAACAGCACAGCAAGCGTTGCGAGGAAGAAAAATATTCTTCCGTTTTATGAACCCATTTCCGTTCATTTTCTTGCACCCTTTTTAACGACGGGACGGGATCAAAATCTCTTCCCAAAAACTCAGCTTTAAGAACTCATCGAAATATTACCACCCTCCTTACAGACCAAGACCTCTTTCCCCGTGGCTTACCGTCTATTTTACATTTACCAAACTTCCGTTCCCCTCTTCCCGCACCATCGTTTTCTGTATAAGATCAATAAAAAGGAGAGTTAAGAAAAATAAAGGGCGGAAATGGCGACAAAAGAACCTTCGTCCGGTTCAGTCCACCAACTGCCTATGACATCCCTTTCTTTCATTTGCCCTCACTCTTTCTCAAACACGACAATTTTACCTAGTCCAGTAAGGGCCCATTTGCTAACGAACGGTTCAAGTTCTATGAGGTGGTCGGCAAATGTTTTCAATGAAGCGAAACCCCCTCTCTTCACTTCATTTTTCTCTTCAATAATTATTTCTTCCTAACTAGTCAAAAATTGAAACTTCCGGTCGTTTTTCATAGTCTTTCACTACCTACCCACAGGTTTACAGTTAGAAAGACTAAAAGCTGAAGAAGAAAAAAAAGTTGAACTGTCAAAACGTCTCCATTTCACCTACACAATCTGGTCGGGGGATCGATTTACAACAGGCACAAGTCACCATATCCTATTATATTACTGTTGCCTTTTCCATTCGTTCCAGAAAAAAAAAAATGCTTCCTGAACCCTTTGTAAGTAAGTTTTGCGTTGACATGATAGGCACCTTAAATTTGTAGGGGTAACTATGTGTATGTATGTATTCTCATTTAGGTGTACATCTCTCTGGCCAACAAAATTGTTGAAAACTGCTCTAAGGTGAATATGCCTCCGAGCGCCGAGCGGTCCGAGTTTGAGTTTGCAACCCTTCGACTTCAACAATCAAGTTTTAATGTAAACCCGGTACTGAATTATTGTACGACAATAATTTCAATTCAGAACGGGATTTTCCCAGTTCACGTCACCCTTCGTAGGCGTATATGAGTTTCGTACTTTCGTATTTACAACAATCTGTACAGGGGGGTGATTCTGTAACTCGCAAAATTTACGTGTCGTAACTGGGAAGGAGGGGGAGAGGATGTACCCCGTTGCCTTGGTTTTTCCACACATTTGTCAAGAATTTATTATTTTTTCTTCGAGACCACACATTCTATCGTGAAAATTCCACAGTTTAATTCACTAGGTATCGTAAAAACCATGGCAACGAGGTACCTCCCCTCGCCCTTCTTCCATTTTACGACACGTAAATTTTGCAAGTTACAGAATCACCCCCCAGTTCTTAATATTCTATATACGTACATATTTTACAACGTAATTCCTGTATTTACAACAACCATTCCACTATTTTTAGCTGATTGACTGATTTCTGATTTCCTGGGGTGATTCCCTTAACTTTTATTTTATATTCCAATCACCATCCGGGAGGGGCGGCCGCCCTCCATTGCCCCCTTGGCGGAGTCCACGCATGCAGTCCACGACTTGCAAACATTAAAGAATAAAGCTGCATTTTTAAGATAGAAAGTGGTAAGTGGCATTAGCTTTGTTCGTTGGGTGCATCCAGTATTGCAAATAAAACACAAAAAACAAAAAATTTCGCTCCGGCAGCTGGCGGTCGGAAAGAGTGCATTTCATTCCGTACACGGATACGGATACCCTAAGCCGTCCCAGAAATAATAATTTTGATACCATAATTTGCTTCATTAAGCCGAGCTTCTTCCTCTATTTTCACCACCATCTCTTCAAAAATGTCGAAAAGTTTCGGTAGTTTTCCAAGGGCTTTGTTATATTAAATTTTTGTGCCGTATTTTATAATACCTAAACGTGTGAATTTAAGCGATTTTTTTGAAATTTCACAACCCCCCTCCCCCAATCAAAGTTTTCGATAAATCTCAATGGAACCCAGGGCTTTCGTTACACTAAATTATTGAGTCGAATTTTAGAGCGCTAAGATGAACTAGTGAAGTTCAACGCTATTTTTACACTTCCACACCGGAAGGACCACCCTCACCACCTTGACTTTTTCGAAAAATTAAAATGGGAATCAAAGGCTACTCTAACAGTAGCTCTAAGGCTACTGTCACTGGAGTATTCGTACTGAATATGATGCATCTAGAATCAACTGGTGATTTGTAGTGATTTTTGACCATTTCAACCCCTATTCCCCCCCTCCACCATGACCGATTTGGCCAAAATGCAATACCGACCGGGGTCTTATGACTTCTAATTTTTGTGCCAAAGCGCATTTCGCTAAATTGAGTTCTTCGAGAGTTATCGTGCTAACAAGACCACACACTTACTTCCACCCCGGGGGCAACACCCCCTCCCCTTCGGCTTTTTCAAAAAATTAAAAACGGAATCAAAGGCTACTCTAACATGGAGTATACGTACCGAATATGATGCATTTAGAATCAACTGGTGATTTGTAGTGATTTTTTGACCATTTCAACCCCTATTTTCCCCCCCTCCACCTCGACCGATTTGGCCCAAATGCAATACCGACCGGGGTCGTATGACTTCTGATTTTTGTGCAAAAGCGCGTTCCGCTAAATTAATTTCTTCGAGAGTTATCGTGCTAACAAGAAAACGGCCATAAGCTTATAAATAAATAAATTTTTAATTAAAAAAAAAGTTTTGTTCCGACAGCAGCCTGTCGGGGAAAGTGCATTTCATTCATGCGACAATCGAGTCAAACCTCATAAGTTAGAACGATATCAATCAATTATGAATGAAATTTAGGCCGGGATAAATATTTTAATTGCAAATAACTCCTCTAACAAGAGTCCGCCTTCCCATATCGTATAGGAAACCAAACCGACTCTGTTTCATTTTTCATTTTTCATTTTCATCATTTTGTTCCCCCTCAGTTGGTGCCAAAAAAGGGGCCTGCGGTAAAAAGAAACGCGATTTTATGATTTTGACTTTCTATATACCACGGCCTAAATGTCATTCATAATTGATTGATATCGTTCTAACTTATGAGGTTTGACTCGATTGTCGCATGAATGAAATGCACTTTCCCCGACAGGCTGCTGTCGGAACAAAACGTTTTACTTTGGTCTCTTTACTAATAGCGGTGCAGTTGGTCGGTGGAGCAGTTAATACGTTTAAAATTTCGGTGCAGTTGATGTCGGTTCCGGTGCAGTTCAGAACTGCCCTACAGAACGTTAACTTACGCAAATACTAATAAATTCTCACTCAATCGATCCCCCTCCCTAACTCACTAACTCCGTCATCCGGCAATTTATTTTCCCATCATGCATGAAAAGCCACTGAAAACTAGTAAAAAGCTCTTCTTTCAACTCTTCGGCTTCGGTTTTAGCGGTAAACCCTCGACCCGTAAGTCAAGAAGTGACAACGTCGAGGACCCGGCTTGCCAAGGTTTCAGCTTGGCCGAAAATTTTTTTTGCTAGTGCCAGAGGGATGAATGTTGACGGCAAGAAATGAAGCTCACCGAACATATTTTGGTCGGAAACGGGCGATTTTAAAACTTTCAACCATTACAGGAAAAATGGTCCGAGAGGATGTCGCGCCCTCCATATTGGTCGTAGAAAAATACTTTGGTGCAAAATATGTAGGAAATTCTATGCCGCGATGGTTTTAGCGATATTTAGAAAAAATTGAAAATCGTGGTTTTCGGGCTGCCAAAGGTTGTGCCGAGCGTTTCAGAATTTACATTTTTTTTCTATCAAACACTCCTTTCTAATAATCCTATAATACAGGGTGTTCAAAAAATGGATGTCAATATTTTGCCCTGTGAATGTACGTCCAAAATGCGTCAAAATTATCCGTATTAACCATAGTCCGATTCCTAATAGTTTCCGAGATATTAAGGAAATAAGCACTTTTGTAATGGGCCTCGTTTTTACGGATAAAATCGTTCGTAGCTTGACAACCAGAGCTCTCACGTCAAATTAAGTGGCACCATTGGAAAGGACAGACTTTTTTCCATTAGAATTCGTAACGTTCAATTCAATTTTGTTAGTACGCGCTGAGGAAATCAGCTGCGAACTCAAAATTATGTTCAAGTTCATCATCGTTGCCCATAATTTGAAGTCTGATTTCTGCTCAACAGGTGCTTTCCGAGATGACATTTTTTGAGAAAAGTTGGCGCACGGTACCATCGTTAAAGTGACATGTTCATCCCCACCCTTTACCCACAATTTTTCCAGAGTTTCTCTATTCATACTATAAAAAACGCTGCATGCATCCTCATATAGTCATTACATTAATGACCAGAGTAGCACCAAATAATTGTAACTCTCGTGTTTTATTATTCTTCTTCATTGTGATAGGCGGATCATTTCTCTAGATCATCATTACTGGAAAAATTAGGAAGTTCTGAAAAAATTAAAATTTCCACTTTTCGGTGATCCGGTAGGGTTTTCCGAATGTAAACCCCTAGAAAAACACGAATAAATTCATTACAAATTCTAAAATTAAGTTATCCATAGAAGTTTTCGTACATAAAAGGGATTAAGTAATTTTTAATTTAAAGAAAAAATTCGAATTGCCTCCCTTATTGTGAGCGGATACAAAGTTGTGCGCGTCTTTCCAGCGACCGGTGGACCTTATCGAGCAATTCATCACGGATACTGTTGCACGTGTTGATTATTTTTTGTCTTAATGTCTCGATGTCTGGAATAGGATCTGCATAGGCTATAGTTTTGATGTGTCCCCATGCGTAGAAGTCTAAAGGGTTCAAGCCAGGTGTACGCGGCGGCCATAATGTTGGACCAGCTCTTCCGATCCATCGGTTCGGGAAAGTTGTGTCCCGAATATGGCCGGCTAATCCACTAAAATCCAACCGTCGAAAATCCTAGTAACGTTCCTCCTCCATCCTCTGTTGCTATTCCCACTGTTCCGTTGGCAAATCCCCTGGAACCTCAAATCATAGATCCTGCGCCCGGTTCATCTTCTGAATTTCGGCAAAGTAATTTGAATTCAATTTTACCTCGTATCGAAATTCCAATTTTCCAATCTAAAAATTTAGAAGATTGGATCAATTTCAAGTCGTTATTTACATCAATTGTCATCGAAAATCACAATCTGTCTAACGTGGAAAAATTACATTTCTTACGTACTTCCATCAAAGGGGAAGCTTTAACAATTATTGAATCATTATACCCATTGAAAATAAAAATTTCGTAATAGCCTGGGAGAGTCTGATCAACCATTATGATCGTCCCAGAGCAACGGCTACTGGCTATTTGTCTAAAATAGTCAACCAAGGGCCTGTTTGTGGTGACGCTAATTCTCTTTCATGGTTCGTCACAAATATTAAAACTCATGTCAACGCCCTTCGATCCCTAGGACTCCCTGTAGATTTTTGGAATTTCTTCCTTAACTATCTGGTTCTCAATAAATTAGATAACCACACCAGAGAACTATTCGAAACATCTAATAAGGACAATTTCCCTTCATTTTCAAATCTTATTACTTTTTTGGAAAATCGTATTCGCTCGTTACAGTCGTCAGAATTGTTCACAAACAAATTTAGTAGTTCTCCTTCGCCAACACCACAAGCACATGCTAAATTTAATCAATCAGTCGTAAGGAAATGTGAAATGTGTTGCTTCGAACATAAATTGTTTCAATGCTCTACATTTTTGAAACTCACTCCAAAAGAAAAGTTTAATTGGATCAAAGACAAAAATTTCTGTAACAATTGTCTTGGGACAAATCATAATCGTTCAAAATGTATGAGCAAACAAGTTTGCAGACTATGCAAGTCTAAACATAATACACTTCTTCACATTAACACAGCTTCATCTAACTCTCCCCATCAAACACATACTCACACGTCGTTTTCCGTCAATCCTGTAAATTCATCAACACCAAATTGTTTTCCTTCTTTTGCAAATAATCCGGTAACTCTTCTTCCCACGGCCTTGATTGACTTATATTCTACCGATGGAAACTCAAAAGATTTGGAAAACTTATCAAAAGTCGTTATTCCTAGGTTTATTGAGTACAAAAGTTCCAACAAAAAATATATTCTTCACGGATTTTCGGATGCTTCTGAACGGGCCTACGCCGTGGTGATTTATATTACCGTACATGATAATAATAATGTCAGATCTTATTTGATAATGTCAAAGACTAGAGTGGCTCCCACCAAAAGTACCATTACAATACCATGCTTGAGTTATTAGCTGCTACACTTTTATCGAAAACAATAAATTTCGTAATTGATTCACTCAAAATTTCAATTCAATTCCATAGCGTGAATTGTTGGTGAGATTCCACCATAGTTCTACACTGGATCAATTCAGAACCTAGTCGGTGGCAAGTATTTGTAGCAAACAGGATTAGCATTATACAAAACTTGACGAACAAGGATTGGTGGAAACATGTTGAATCTCAAAATAATCCTGCTGATATTGCTTCTCGGGGCATGACATCTTGTGAACTATTAAAATGCCAAAACTGGTGGCAAGGACCAAACTTTCTCATGCAATTAAATCATCCACCACCCCTTTTCCCCGCGGATCTGATAGATTTATCCGATTCCAAAAGGGAAGAAAAGAAACAAAAAACTCAAATGTTTCACATTGAAGTAGATATTGACAATCCATTTGAAAAGCTACTAGGAAAAATGAGTTGTTTATTACGTCTTCAACGTGTAACGGCTTATTGCTTTAGAGCATGTCAGTTGAAAGAAATCAGACAAACAGGTCCAATTCGAACAGAAGAGTTGAAAACCGCTTTAATGTTTTGGATAAAAAGAGTTCAAAAAACGTATTTCGGAAACTTCTTTGTCGACCGTGCTCACAACAAGTCACTGACCCAACTAAATCCTTTTATTGATAATGATGGTATAATCATAGTGGGAGGAAGACTAACTTATTCGAATCTTAATTTCGATGCTAAACATCCCATACTTTTACCCACGAAATCACCATTAAGTAGTCTAATAATCATGTTTTATCATAAAAATTTCGGGCATTTATCAACATCTACGTTACTCTCTTGTTTGAGAAGAAAATTTTGGATCTTATCAGCTAGAAGAATCGTTCGTAAATTAGTTTTCAATTGTGTAACTTGTTATAAAACTAAGCCTCATTTTAATTCCTCATCCCTCATCCTCGGCCTCTCATGGGGTCACTCCCTAGTTCAAGAACTCAACAAATTAGACCTTTCTCAAAAGTTTCGATTGACTTAGGAGGTCCCTTCATGGTAAAAGAATCAAAATTACGGAAGGCTCGATTAAGTAAAGCTTACTTTGTAATTTTTGTATGTATGGCAACGAAAGCCGTCCATATCGAATTGATTTCAGATCTCTCGACTAATAGTTTCCTTTCGTCTTTGGACAGATTTGTCTCCAGAAGGGGTTTACCTACGGATATTTCTTCTGATAACGCTAAAAATTTCATTGGCGCTGATAGGGAATTAAGGCGATTTGTAAATGTGAAGTTAAATTCAGACACCATGTTCAATTCTTTAACCAAAAAATTTATCAATAGACGATTTCCACTCATGCGCTCTTCAGTCCTACTTCAACAGTTTTGCAACCCGCTTAGGCCAGGTTATGGGTTACTCTTGTCTTGTGTTGTGTAAAGTGAACTTACTTTTCTCTCATTTCCGTCAAACTAAAACCACATTTGCAGTTATTCAATTCTGATTATATTCTTCAGCCACTGACACACGAAATGTACCGATGAAAACTCGTCGTTCCGGGCGGCACCATAACATGAAGTCCCATCATAATTGCGCATTTATCACACGCCTTCACATGTACTTCCTCTTCTTTTTTTCCTCAATTTAGGACGTTTTCAGTCAAGTGCCGGTATGGATGAGGGAAAGGGATAAATTTAGTAGCTGGATCAAAACCAGGTCGGCCTGGAACGGAAGAACTCGTACAGTCGCCGAAGCAGCAATAGTAGGTATCGCATTTTTCTGACGTTAGATGAGAAGCACGCGAAGGAAGTGTAATTGTAGACTCGAAATAAACGTAAAACTCAAAAATCATGTAGTATTTGAAACCGAAATATACTCGTAGTAATGCTAGCAATTTGACAAAAATAATACTGTTAAAGAGGCTCTCGGCAACTAGAAATAAACCCATAACCTGCAGTTCTAAACCTTCGCTTTTTTCACGGAAATCGTCTATTGGCATTTTCAATCACCACATGCTCCACACTTTGGCGGTTTACACGAATCATTAATTAAACGTGTAAAATCACAATTAAAAAAGATCATAGGAAAATCAGTCTTAAGCCCTGTTCACACGATGCAATGTTTGAAGCTTAATTGCACGCTGGATTTTTAAAAACATCCGGTCAGTACCGAGGAACATATGTTTTTAAAAAACCAGCATGCAATATAACTTCAAACATTGCATCGTGTGAACAGGGCTTTAACGTACGAAGAATTCAATACCGTACTTGTTAGAATAGAATCAATTCTAAATTCACGCCCTCTCACTCCTCTGAGTAATGATCCTAACGACTTCTCAGTACTGACCCCTGGCCATTTTCTTGTAATGGCACCTCTTCTAACCCTTCCAGAGCCAAATGAATTAAATGATAATTTATCTTTGAAATACCGATGGAAATTGATACAAAATATTCACAACATTTTCTGGAAACGTTGGCACACTGAATATCTGTCATCACTTCAACAACGTCATAAATGGCGTGAAAACATAAATTCTCTTAAACCAGGGACACTTGTCATAATAAAAGATGATAATATGTCTCCTTTAGACTGGAAAATTGGAAGAATCAATGAAATATTTCCTGGTAGAGACAATATTGTAAGAGTGGTTTCCATTAGAACTCCAAGTTACATCAATGGAGAACTTACACATAAAATCATCCGTCGTCCTGTTTTGAAATTAGCCCCACTTCTAATATCAGAAGAACAAACCGAACACCAATAATATGACCAATCGCCGATCTCATCAGTGTCAGTCTCGTCGCTTCCAAGGTTCAGTAGTCAATGAGTATCGTCTGTAAATCCTCTCCGGTATTATTGTTTCCCGATACTGGATTATTAACTCCTTCGAATTCAATCTAATTTGAATTAATCATTATCAAATTCTTGCTTTTCTTATTCATTTTTTTTTTTTTTTTCCAGTTTACTTCTTCAAAACGCTCAGAAGCTACAGCGCTTCAGGGAGGGGCGGTATGTTCAGGCAAGAGAGAATCATTAAGGCGTTTCATCCAGCCGTTCAAAATTCTCTGTTTTGCCTTCAAAATTATTTATAAATTAATAACTGTTTTAATTCACCCTCTCTCTCTCTCTATCGACATACATGAAGACACATGTGGAAGAAAAATTGTCATATATTCGTTTTCGAGCTTTCAACTCAACAACATCGTCGCTTCGATCTTTTAAACTTGTCTTTTTTGCTGTCGTCAATCGTTCCAACGATCAAGTCAACGAGCTAACTGCAGCTAGTGGGCTGGTTAGCCTTTTTTTTTGTCATACACTCCGTCGTTCATCGTCGCGACACTCCGTCGCTTCTACGTTCATTTCATCGCTCGTCCTCGCAACGTTCCGTCGCCAGAAATCTTTCGCCTGCGACTTTTACCTTTTTCTCGCGGTCTACTCCGTCGCCCGTCATTACATCGTGACACCCCGTCGCCCCGACCATTTGCAACCTGTTCTTCGTTCCTAGTAAAATTAAAAAAGTTGTTCAAATTCTTTACATATTTTCTCTTTTACAGTCCAAATTCACCGGTCCACTAAACAAGTGTGGCCAGGACCTATAATATTAAATACAAGGTTTAGCATTTTTCATGAACACCCTATCAATTTAATTGGCCATAAATCACACTTCACACTTTCCCATGACAACTGCCAATTTTACTGTGCTGCCTGCAGCTGCCACCGAACAAACCTAAAGCATAAACCTAAAGCTTAGGTTACGTTGAGATTAATACGCACTCTCCAATACCTCACCATGGATCGATCCAAAAACTTCTAATTTCAATAATGAACCTGAGCCTACCTAAAGACAGTTGACACGATTGGATCATTTATATGTAGAAAGCTAAGCGAAAGACTCGCAGAAGTGAAACGATGAATGAAATGTTGCCATTACTTCAGAAATATAGCTACAGTCCCCTACCTTCTACCTCATAGGGGATAGGTGGGTAATCAATTACAGTAATAACTGCAACTATCAATACTCTTCACCCACATTCTTTATATCTATAATGGAATGTGTCCTGTGTCTGCAGCTTAACGGGTGAACTCAGCCGTGCGCCGATATTGTCAAACTATCGTTACGGTGTTCATCACGAGAAGAATTTCAAGAAAACTGGCTAATGTGTCTTTTAGAGCCCAAAGTAATCAATACAAATAATAAAAGTGACAATACCATTTCGCTCTTTTTCGAGAATGGTCGCAACCGAAAGGAGATGGTTCCTTCGGTCAGCATGGCTTCTTTGCATTCTACCTAGTCCAGACAATACGAAGAACACGAGGAAAAAAGGATATTTTTTAATAATTTGGCACAGTACTTCCTTGGCGTTCTCCTTTATTAAGATAGCCCTGACTGAACGGACGTCGATAGCCGGAAAAATCGGAATACTGACTGCCACCATTTTGCATTTCACGTCAGTCAGCCATGGCGTGGCTCTAGTCTATCGAAGCTCAGCTTGCACGAAAGCAACCAGAATTTTAATCAGAACCCATCTCAGACCATCCAAACGGAGTTTATTCAGTCCGAATATCGTAAACTGTATTTCGATACTGATAATGTCATTGGAGAACGTATTATTATTAGAGACGGTTGTCCGAAGTTGGACAACCCTCAGTGAGCCGCTAGTCACCGTCTTGTTGATATCCGTATTTTTCACGACCACAGAATTGCTCACATTTAGTCGCATACTTATCCTAATCTGTACAATACTTGAAGATTACTTCTCTAAGCTGAGAAAACTAACCGGCCTTCTGAATAAAACAGAGCACTCATCAATGATCGAGCATCAAGTCGAGCAGTTCGTTAAATTATATCATCAGATAAAAATCTCTTCAAAACTGTTTTCATCACAATGCCTTGCAGTCGGCCTTCATTGTTTCACTGTTTTTCTTGTCAACGGTTCCATGCTTATAAGAGAGAGAGATATTCCCTGGCAGTACTGCATCGCCATTTTTTGGAACGCATATACGTTTGTAGCAGTTTGTTACTGGTGTGAAACCATTAAAAAAGAGGTAGGTACATAAATATTCACTAATTATCCGCAGCATGCAATTATTTTCTTCTTTGTAAAAATTCACTCAGGTCGAAAATTTCAACGTAAGGCTATTGGGAAGAATGCTACAGAACAAAGAGCTGCTTAACGACGTATATTTCTTAGGCTTACTTTTTGATCTCTACTGATACTAATCATGTTGCTTTTTGTCAATAGAAAAAACTTAACATCCTCATGATCTACAGACCATCGTGGCAATTCTCCGCGTGGGGATTTTTCACTCTGGGATATTCGACTACTGTTTCTGTGAGTGATGCATGCAGTCTAAAGTGGGAGTTGTATACGTGTTTCCTCGACCCCCCTCCGAACATACCTCACCTACTGCACGTTACGTACATTATCGTCGTACTTCTGCACCAATCCTGGATTTCAAGGTCTCAATTAAATCTTCAGGAAATTCCGCACAACCGTACGATCTTCTTTTTTCATATTTCACCCTTCAATTAACTATGAAATCCACATAAAACTAGGTCTATTCGTTTGTCGTCCCGGACTACTCCGAGCAGCATGAAATTTTATAGTCTGGATTTAATCTGGATTTGGGATCTGGAATTTTATAATGTGGATTGTGGAATAACGCGCAAAAATAACGGAAGGTTAATACTTTCAGGGCTAATAGTGCAGCTCCGAACGACAAACGAAAACACCTACTTTTACTTTGAAAATTCACGCTCTATCGGTGACTTATCTAGGAAAGCAAGTTCGTACGGGCGTGCGGAAACCTTGAAATCCAGGAATGGTGCAGATATATACGACGACAATTTACGTAACGCGGAGTAGGCGAGGTATGAGGAGGGGCGTCGAGGAAACACATGTACAACTCCCCCTTAAAAGACTTGAAATACATTAGGGGTATTCATTCTCAGAAGTTTCAAGGTCAATGCAGACTACTTGGACGTGGCGTGGGAACACGCTGTCCCACGTGTAATATGAAAGTCTAACATGGGCTTTTGTATGTTAAAGTTCACATTGCTCGGACACGCATCATCCCACGTTTTCCCACGTCACGTCAGAGCAATGTGAACACAAACAAACAAAAGCCTTTTCTGGAATTTTGTGTCACACGTGGGACAGCGTGTTCCCACGTCACGTCCGAGTACTCTCTGAATCGACCTTAACATAATTATGCAATCGACGTAAACCCTGTTATTTCGTATTGTTTGTGTCCAATTTCTCCGTTTCTATGGACTACACCCCTCCGTTCGGAATTTAGCATATAGCAAATACATACAAGGCTTAACATTTTTCATGAACACCTCTAATATTATTCATACGTAGGTACATTAAAATGTATGAACAAAAAGAAAATCCAAGTCTGTCATATGTCCCAAGGTTTTAGCGGCGGCAATAACATATTCGACAGTCCTTATGAAGTACTTCAACGTCGACTGATTCGAGAGAGCTCCCAGTAGGTAACAACATTTAAAAGAAGTGAAAATAATGGAAGAATGAGGGGTATACCGCCACAAGAAATGTTTGAGCCAAGTTTGAACAGGCCGGAATAAACTAGTGAAATTCTACATATACATAGTTTTTGTTGTGACTCCTCCCTTGCGGAAGTCGATGTAAGGCCCTGCACACCACACACGGGTCTTCTCGTTTTCGGCTCGAACTCGACACGGAATCGAAGTGCTCGTCTTGCTCGAAATTTGTGATTTTCGCATCGGGTGTATAGAAAAATAATAGTATATTACAAAATGAGTGAGGGAAGTAGAATTTTGCACGCAAGTTTTGTTTGGCTCACGAGGCGCAGCCGAGTGAGCTGAAAAAAACCAGCGAGGCAATTCTACTTCCTCACGAGTTGTGTACACTATTTTTCGCGTGGCTAGCTACCCAGCTTTTGACATAAGCCTAATAAAAACAGAGTCAATTTTCATTCGCGTGCAATAGAAGCCTATAGTCACGTCAGGTTGCCTTGTTACGTCCCACCACCGTCTTCCCCCGTTCAGTGAGTTAAAATTTTTAACTAGCGCGTTAGGCTCGTTTCACATATACGACCACGTACACCTTTACACACGTGCGGTACATATTACTTGGTTCGATGAGAAAGAGGCATTCACGCGGATTACACGCGGGGGCCTCGTGAAACCGCGTTTGTGTGAAACGAGCATTGGGAAATGCTTAACGTACTAGAATGTTCACGTGCTCCTTTTATAGCGCTGAAGAAGATTACCTCACCCTGATGCTTGGAAAAGAATCTGAAGAGTGAAGAAGGATACACGGTCCTTTCCAGCCCTCGAGTAGCACCCAAAAAACGCGTAGTTCACCGGCATTTCGTTCTTTTTGGATCGGTCGAATAAACGCCATTTGTGTATACCACGTTTTGATGATTCTCTAGTCAAAATTCATTTTCCAAGTAACATATAGGAACAAGCGCGCCTCGGTGGTGTAATGGATACAATACTCGCTTCGCAACCCAGCGGGCCTGGGTTCGAATCTAGCAATTGCCCATTTCACTATAAGCCAGCGGCGAACTGTGACACAGCACACTCGGCTTCGTGTGGGCGTTCCCGGCGCTGTGCGTTCAACAAACCGCGCACCGACCGAAACGCCCGCGTAGTACGGGTTTGAAGTACACGGTTGGATCAGGGTACGGCGTATGAGCCCAAAGGAGGCTTTGGCGCCTGCCGGGTTCGAAACCCGGCGCCCACTAATTATTATTATTATTAACATAGGAACAAGACTTCTTGGCCGAGCGATGTGGGGAATACACATTCTGTTCTGCCTCAGTGGCTGAAAACCGGAAGAAACTATCTCCGTCAGTGGATCAATGAGGAAGTGACATACAAAATAAAAATCACTGGAAACATTTTTTTCGAAGGAAAATGACTAAATATGACCAGGAATTGAATATTAGTGCGCAAATTATTGATTTCGATTTATAGCGAAATAATAAAACTTCCCATTTTGTTTGGTTTCCTTAAACGGCCGGTAGACGGCTGGTGACGTAGTAAAGGGGTTGTGACCCCTCCCAACCCTCCGCATCATGGCTGCTATCATGTCTTGCCCCTTCTTGTCCTTCCCATTCTCTTAGTCCTATTGTTTGATTTGTGAGAAGCTATTGTGAAGACCATGCAAATGCTGTTATTACGTCATCAGTCTATCTAGCCTATTTCAAACGGGTCCCGCAACCCAATAGTTTTAAAAATTAAGAAAAAAATATAGGGCCTGATTTTATTTTGAACGGATCGGGTTTTCATGAGTTTCGGTACCCTAGCTATCACGACAGCATGATTTTGGAAAATGTGTTACTTCCTCATTGCTTACAATAGACCGAAATTTCAGCTCATGAAACAACTTTTGGAACGTTAAAATTAAGTAAATATAAATAAATCACTCAATACTGTAATACATTTGGGGTAACCCAAGGTGAATAAAATTTCTATACGTGCCGCAGATTTCCCCCTGCCAATCAGGAGGGAGGGGTGGGGACTGACGTCACCAGCAGTCCTTTACTCCCGATTGCTCACCCTAGAGCAGCAGAGCAAGTTAATTATGAAATTGAAGTTTATGAATTCTCAAAAATCACAACCCAACAACAATTAATAATGTACTGCATCCAGCGCAAAGGCGGTTGGGACTGCTCGTGACGTAGGTGAAGGACAGTAATGGCCGAAGATCTGCGGCACCTATAGAAAGTTTAGTCATCTTGGGGTAACCAGGAAAGGTGATATAACCCAACTTTTATCCCGTGTCCGTTCCCGATTATGGCGGGCAGGTGGACCGGAGTGCGCTCAGGCGGATTTAAGTGAAGGAGTCCCTGGGAGATTGAAGGTTTCGGTGTCATAGGTTTCCCATACAAATTGTGAATACTAACGTGGTTGATCGCTCCAGATAGTGGTTTTTTAATTTCTAATTAGTTTTGATTTGCTCGAATTGTGTTGCAAAAGGGTGACAATCAAGTCTTAATGTGACCTGAGGGCTTGTTCTATAACTTTAACAACAGTAGGTAGTTAACGACAGTAAGTCATATGCTTTCATTAATTAAATCGACTGTTGGTATCAACTGTTGCTAATTTTATAGAACAGGGGCCCTGTATCTCAAACGAACGTTTCGGTTGACGGAATCAGATAGTATTGATGTGTTTTTGGGTGCCACTTGGGAACGAAGGATGGCGTCAGCCTTCACAACTTCCCTCGATGGAAAAATTAGTGTTTATTGCGAATTTTATAGCCATTGGCTCTAGCTAGCTGCTACTAAGTCATGAGTTGCGACTTACATTAATTCCAAATAATTAATTTTTGAACTTCCTTCAATATGCTTGTCGGACCACCGTTACGTAAATTGATAGTTGAGCGCAGTTTCTAGAGAAAGTATAGTGTAAGGCCCTGTTCACAAGCTCTATGTTTGTGTTGTGTGGTGCCTATGCAACCTATAAAAATACTTCATTTTTCGAGGGAGTAAATCTGTTCGGCTGCAGACTCAACACTGCAACACAATTCGAGCAAATGAAAACTAATTAAAAAATAAAAATTATCTAATAAATAGCTAAGCCACGGAATTTGGGTTTTGATTAGGCTAATATCCCAGAAATTTCGATTTAAAGTAGCCGATTCCGATTGAATAAAATTTCGCTCCGGCAGCTGGCGGTCGGAAAGAGTGCATTTCATTTTGTATACGGATACCCTAAGCCGTCCCAGAAGTAGTAATGTTGAGACCATGATTTGTTTCGTTAATGTTTGACCCTCCCTCGTACTGTTTGCTGCCGGGTTTGTTTAAGCTGAACTTAATGGGAATCAAAGGCTATTTCAAAAAAGGAATCATCATACCGAATATAATGCTTCTGGAATCAACTGGAGATTTGTACTCATTTTTTTACCATTTCAACCCCTATTTTCCCCCCTCCACCATGACCGATTTGGCCCAAATGCAATACCGACCGGGGCCTTATGACTACTGATTTTTGTGCCAAAGCGCGTTCCGCTAAATTAATTTCTACGAGAGTTATCGTGCTAACAAGGCCTCACACTTACTTCCACCCTGGGGACACCACCCCCTCCCACTCGACTTTTTCAAAAAATTAAAATTGGAATCAAAGACTACTTTAACATGGAGTATACGTACTGAATATGATGCTTCTAGAATCAACTGGTGACTTGTAGTGATTTTTTGATCATTTCAAACCGTATTTTTCCCCCCACCACCTTGACCGATTTTGCCCAAATGCAATACCGACCGGTGTCTTATGACTACTGATTTTTTTAGATAAAGCGCGTTCCGCTAAATTAATTTCTACGAGAGTTATCGTCTAACAAGACCACACACTTATTTCCACCCCGGGAGCACAACTCCCTCCCCCTTGACTTTTTCAAAAAATTAAAAAGGGAATCAAGGGCTAGTCTAACATGGAGTATACGTACCGATTATGATGCTTCTAGAATCAACTGGTGATTTTTAGTGATTTTTTTACCATTTCAACCCCTATTTTCCCCCCCTCCACCTTGACTGATTTGGCCCAAATGCAATACCGACCGGGATCTTATGACTACTGATTTTTTAGATAAAGCGCGTTCCGCTAAATTAATTTCTACGAGAGTTATCGTGCTAACAAGACCACACATTTACTTCCACTCCGGGGACACCACCCCCTCCACCTTGACTTTTTCAAAAAATTAAAATGGGAATCAAAGGCTAGTCTAACATGGTGTATACGTACCGAATATGATGCTTCTAGAATCAACTGGTGATTTTTAGTGATTTTTTGACGACTTCAAGCCCTATTTTCCCCCCCTCCACCTTGTCCGATTTGGCCCAAATGCAATACCGACCGGTGTCTTATGACTACTGATTTTTGTGCCAAAGCGCGTTCCGCTAAATTTACTTCTACGAGAGTCATCGTGCTAACAAGGAAACGGCCATAAATATATAAATATATTTATATGAATTCCGGAGACCACTGAAATCGTGTTCTAGAGGTTCTGAAACGTGAAAAAAACATGACATGACCCATGTTTGCCACCATCACGACGAGACCAATAGTGCATTTTCAGAATGAAATGCACTAAAAACCACTATCTGGAGCAATCAACCACGTTACTATTCACAATTTGTATTGGAAACCTATGACACCGAAACCTTCAATCTCCCAGGGACTCCTTCACTTGAATCCGCCTGAGCGCGCTCCGGTGCACCTGCCCGCCCCGAATGTCACCTATAGTTGCGGTTCCCGCGAAGTAGTAAGGATAAGGCACTATTGGGAATTCAAGCTATCGGATACGAGGTCTGGCGGATTTCCGGGTGAACTACTAGAAAAAGTACTCTTTTCTCAACATGGCCCCACGAAAGTGCCGGTTTGAGTGATGATTTTGTATCGTTTTACTGTTGCTTCGACAATTTTTATTTTTGTTGGAGCTACTAGGCGTTTTCCATGGCTAAGTATGTATTGATATACAATTACATACATTTTCTCGAGGTAATCATGCTAATATCTTTTTTTTTTCTGTCAGTGCATGTGTGAATCGTCCATCCCGAACAAATTGTTCTGTCTTCAGGTGTCACTCTAGGCGTGCAATACTCAATTTTGATTGGATTTTAAGCTCTTAAGCTCAGCTTAAGGCTAAACAAAACTTTAAAGTGACGTGGTCGACCCCGGCCTAATGCCAAACTGAAGCAACGCCACAAAAGTCGTGTCGTGTCCATCGCTAAAATTGAGCGAAGATATACATACTTTTCCCCTGAGAATATGCGATAAAAACTTATTAATGCAGTAGTTCATTTATTAAGGGGTCCATACACGTACAATAATTATTGCGCAATAAATTTGTACAATATTTCCTTTCCAGATGTTTACGGATAAAAAACGCTGCGAATTATCGAACAATGCCTTATTATTTCGACTGTGGGTTTATTATTCATCGATGTAGTCAAATCCGGCTTGAAATTACATGAAAATCGACACCCCACACCCCTATGATCCCAAATCCTTTGAAAATCCCCATTTTAGACCCGCTTTTGGCCCATGAAACCCCAGGGAGTTATTTGATCAAACTGATCAGATGTTAGGACCAACTAGACCCCAAATGGAGTCTATGTGCGAAAGAACGAGTTTTTTCGAGCAATCCTAGGGCAAGATATGGCCCGGACGGCGGACGGACATTTTTTTTTTATTGCAGATTTGGATTCTACGCACTTTGAAACGTACAACTACAAATTTTGAGGGGGGGGGGGTCAAAAAATTGTTTTGCGATACGATTACAAAGACTTATTATTGAGAAATAATAAGCCAAAAAAAATGAGTTGTTCATTATATTGTGCAAACCACAAACATTCAATTTTATTGTACAACCCCTAGTTTGCGAAATATTTATTGTACGTGTATGGGCCGCTTAAGGCCCCTTTTAAGGGGCCCATACACGATCAACCTGGGTTGTCAACATTGTTTACAACATTACGTGTTAACAACCAAGTTGACTGTCCGTGGGGAAGTTGTTTAAAAATGTCAACCACCAACTTCCCCACAGACAGTAAACTTTGTTGGTCAACACGCAATGTTGTAAACTAATAGCGTTTCCCATTTGCACAAAATTCTGCAACGCGGCAATTCATTTCCACCCGTCTTCTCCAGGAACATATGATTTAATTAAGAGTGGACGGGTGGAAATGAACTGCCCATATGCAGAATTTTGTGCAAATGGGAAACACTATAAGTTGACAACCAGGATGATCGTGTACGGGCCCCTTTACACGAGTAAGTTTTTTGTTCAAAAAATATGTTCAATCTGTCTGCAAACAGACAATTTCGGGCTTGGAACATCTGTTAATTTTTTAAAAAATGGCCACTTTGATAAAAAAAAAAAAAAAAAAAAAAACTTAGGTCCGTATTTATGAACGTTCTTTGAGTCAAGGAACCGTTGAGACCATTTGAACCGTTTTTCAAATTTCATCCCAGAAGTTACTTTAAATTTGCCTTGAAGTTTTACCTTGTAATTTTGCGCTCATATTCCTTCGACTTATTTGAAAAAAGGAAAACTACTGCATATGCAGAATTTCCTGAAAATTAAAACGATTCAGGTTTTGGTGCCAGAAATAAGGTGAGGAAGTGTATGCCGAGTAGTACACGAAGGATGAAGGGAGGGGGTCAAGGAATCATCACTGCAGTTCCGCCTTAAGCGAATTTTTTCGGAGTAACAATACAATCACAAAACGAACAAATTACCAGACCATTAATGAGTAGGGAATGCTACAGAACAGAAATGTGACCTAGCCAAGCTTCCCTGAGGTTCATTATTTAAACCCCTTTTATCAGAATAAAGGAGATTTCCCATTCCATCAGTGGCTATCAAAGCCGCCTTTGAAGTCCTCTGGTTAAGGAAGTTCAACACATTTGAATAAAAAACAGATGTAGGTACCTACTGTTTTGTTGGTGTTGCCGGTGTTTTCATCAGGAGAGGGAATTCCCACCGAGGCATTTCTTTTTGGAAGCTAGATTTTTTTCATCATACGGCCACTCGTAAAATTGACTTGTGTAGACTCGCAATACAGTATTCCACCCAGAGAACATAAATTCATTCATTTCGAGCTCTCGATCAACATTTAAAACCACGAATTTAATTAAAACACCCGGCACTGTCATTGAAATCAGTAGGAATTCTACCAAGGAGTACTCTTTTCATTATCAGACGGCAGCGCTCCAAGTGATAGCTTGAATTCCCAATTGATGGTGAGCAGGTGGACCGGAGCGCGCTCAGGCGGATTTAATTGAAAGAGTCCCGGATAGAATGAAGGTTTCGGTGTCATAGGTTTCCCATACAAATTGTGAATAGTAACGTGGTTGATTGCTCCCGATAGTGGTTTTTTAATTTCTAATTAGTTTTGATTTGCTCGAATTGTGTTGCAAAAGGGTGACAATCAAGTCTTAATGTGACCTGTATCTCAAACGAACGTTTCGGTTGACGGAATCAGGTAGGATTGATGTGTTTTTGGGTGCCACTTGGGAACGAAGGATGGCGTCAGCCTTCACAACTTCCCTCGATGGAAAAATTAGTGTCAATCGTTGCTCTTTGTTTTGTTGATTTGGCTGTTCTGAATATTAAATGGGAAGTTGGTTATTTCAATTTGAACGCGGCTGTATTGTTCAAATTGAAATAACCAACTTCCCATTGAAAAATTAGTGTTTATTGCGAATTTTATAGCCATTGGCTCTAGCTAGCTGCTACTAAATCATGAGTTGCGACTTACATTAATTCCAAATAATTCATTTTTGAACTTTCTTAAATATGCTTGTCGTACCGCCGTTACGTAAATTGATAGTTGAGCGCAGTTTCTAGAGAAAGTATAGAGTAAGGCCCTGTTCACAAGCTCTATGTTTGTGTTGAGTGGTGTCAATGCAACCTATAAAAATGCTTCATTTTTCAAGGGAGTAAATTTGTTTGGCTGCATAGACTCCACAGAACGTAAACATAGAGCTTGTGGGCCTTAAAGCCGGCTTCACATGTGATCTGAAAAAAAGAGCTCAGCTTTGAGCTGTATCCGATGAAATATAATTAATTCAAAGGCGGGTTGCTCTTTGATTCGCTACAGCTCAAGCCTTAAGCTGCCACAGTCCGCATGTGAAGGCGGATTGCCTAAATGCAATTTGCCTAAAAGCATTACATGCCCTGCTCTGAGCAATCCCTCCGCACCGACGAAATTGCGCGATTTAGGCGTAGCTTCGCATACTCGACAAATGTCGCTTATAAGAATCATTGTGTTCCCACTCTGTAAATGATAGAAAAAAATATAGGCAAAATGGTAAACATGAAGGGGTGTTTACATGGACGTTACATACAATCCATTATTATAGACTCGATCCATTGTTTTTCTAGCGCTGCACTAGTGTGGAAAACCATGTGGTCTCATTGACATATTTAGAAAAATTGAAGGAAACCACATAATTTTCTAAAGTAGTGCAGCACAAGCGAAACAATGGACGTTATGTTTCTCTTTGGCGTGTGAACCCACTCAGGGACTTTCTCACAACTGTTAAGCCGCCTTCACATGCGGACTGTGTCAGCTTAAGCCTTGAGCTGTAGCGAATCAAAGAGCAACCCGCCTTTGAATTAATTATATTTCATCGGATACAGCTCAAAGCTGAGCTTTTTTTTTCAGATCACATGTGAAGCCGGCTTTATGGCCCGTTCACAAGCTCTATGTTTACGTTCTGTGGGGTCTATGCAGCCAAACAAATTTACTCCCTTGAAAAATGAAGCATTTTTATAGGTTGCATTGACACCACTCAACACAAACATAG
The DNA here is from genome assembly GCA_038030265.1 of Corythucha ciliata. Classification (NCBI taxonomy): domain Eukaryota; kingdom Metazoa; phylum Arthropoda; class Insecta; order Hemiptera; family Tingidae; genus Corythucha; species Corythucha ciliata. The sequence continues at coordinate 27,328,915 of CM075937.1, read as the reverse complement.
AGCTTGTGAACAGGGCCTTACTCTATACTTTCTCTAGAAACTGCGCTCAACTATCAATTTACGTAACTGCGGTCCGACAAGCATATTTAAGAAAGTTCAAAAATGAATTATTTGGAATTAATGTAAGTCGCAACTCATGATTTAGTAGCAGCTAGCTAGAGCCAATGGCTATAAAATTCGCAATAAACACTAATTTTTCCATCGAGGGAAGTTGTGAAGGCTGACGCCATCCTTCGTTCCCAAGTGGCACCCAAAAACACATCAATACTATCTGATTCCGTCAACCGAAACGTTCGTTTGAGATACAGGGCCCCTGTTCTATAAAATTAGCAACAGTTGATACCAACAGTCGATTTAATTAATGAAAGCATATGACTTACTGTCGTTAACTACCTACTGTTGTTAAAGTTATAGAACAAGCCCTCAGGTCACATTAAGACTTGATTGTCACCCTTTTGCAACACAATTCGAGCAAATCAAAACTAATTAGAAATTAAAAAACCACTATCTGGAGCAATCAACCACGTTAGTATTCACAATTTGTATGGGAAACCTATGACACCGAAACCTTCAGTCTATCCGGGACTCTTTCAATTAAATCCGCCTGAGCGCGCTCCGGTCCACCTGCTCGCCATCAATAAAACACGAGTACTGCAACACGGAAATCGGCGCCATACTTGGTCCCTCATATGATAATATTTATCACCTGATCTCATTGACAAGTAGGATATTTTTATTTATTTCGACCGCGTTTGTTTGCTGTTGCGATGACAATTTTTTCATTCATGATATGTATTGTGTTTACCCTAACGACTGAGGGGCCAAATATGGCGCTGAAATCCGTGTTGCAGTACCTGTGTTTTAAAGGTTCTCTAGTAAGGAGAGAGATGAATGACCTTGGGAGAAAAGTATATCTCCACGAGTTCTCGTAACACTTATCACTAAAAAAACAAAAAGGAAGGATATCTCATTTCATGCGTATGACAAATAATGAGGAAAATATAGTGTGCCTAGGTACTCTTATCTGTTTACCCCAAATTTTACTTTCGAAATTCGCCAATCAAACCTTATTGCCCGTATTTATGAACGTTCCTTGACATTAAGGAACCCTTGAAATTCATTAAAACAGATGTTTTTATTGTGATCAAAACTGTTCTCAACGGTTCCTTGACTCAAGGAAGCTTCAAGGAACGTTCATAAATACGGTCCTATGTCTTCATTAATTATTAAAGCAAAAATGAATAAATAAATATCGAGCAATTATAGTCCAGTCAAATCGTATAAACAAAATACCGTACGTGGACAAAAATCTCGTCTTTGATTTTTTCACTTTACTCTATGTTTTTTGGGGTGAGGAACTCGAATCTGAATAGATCCAACAAAAGTTCCTTGTGCGTTCTGAGAAAATCGCAAAAAAACTGATAATTTTTGGCACTTTTTTTAGTTTTTCCCTTGCAACTCCTCAATGACGCATTCCACGGAAAATTGTACCCTGTTCTTTTTTGAAGAGCATCAAGTTCTGCGTCAGTCATTTTTTCTTTTGTCACAATTGACCCAGCCGTTTCGCCGGTATTGATTTTTTTTTAATGGTAATTTTTAGTCGCTTTTAGCAAATTGTGTGAAAAAATAAAAGTAGTTCAACTCTCATTTAAGTGATGTAATCTCTGACGCTACCAATAATACTGGTGATATGTAGAGTTTTAACATTTGTGGACAAAGTTGGTGGGCATAGCCACTTTTTTTTTTTTTTAACAAAACCTATTTTCACCGCCCTGTACAGAATATTTTCCAGGCCTTGAAAATTTTGGCAAATATGGTTTCTGACTGTAAATTTCACCAGTTTTCACGGAAAAATAGTGCAGAATTCATCGAAGGCTTCGTTCGAATGTTATAGGCAAAAACGTTCGGCAGAAGAAAGGAGTTATTGGAAAATTACTCATTTTGCGAATTTCCCACTGCGTTTTATTGCCACTTATCGGATCTTTATAAAAACGCCATACATGACTCCTTATAGGAAGTTTAACGAGCTTTCAGATGAGTTTCTTTAAAGTTTTATCGGATGGATAGTTTTTGAGTTATAGGCCGAAATGTGACAAAAAACGTTTTTTTGCAGCAAATTTCAAATTGTTTGACGTTATGGCTCTGTCTTATGTTAAACTTCAAATAAAATTTCATATAATAGGTCTGATAGAAAATTCAATCAGCTTTCAGATCGTTTTTCATAGAGAAAAATTGGACTACTAGTTCCCGAGCTACTGGCAAAAATGTGCAGAAAAACGTGGCTTTTGGGCCGCCTCTTTTCGCGTTTTTTGTCGCATAACTCATACACTGGTTTTTCCTGTAGGTATCAATGCTTTTCACTTATGTAAAATTCAATCCTGAACCACTTTGATTTCTTGACATTTTCCGATTGGCACAACCGTTTTAAGTTGCTGCTGCCTTAGTAATTTTTGTTAATTTTACCAATAGTGGCTAAAAATGATCATTTAAAAAAAATCCATACCGTTGAAACGGCTGGGTCAATTGTGAGACAAAAGAAAGAACGATTCGACGCAGAATTCAATGATTTTCAAAATATGAGAGGGTAACATTTTCCGTGGCATGCGTTCTTCGAGGAGTTATAAGCAAAAAACTGCAAAAAGTGACAAAAATGAGCAGTTTTTTGCGGTTTTCTCAAAACGCACAAGGAAATTTTGTTGGATCTCTTCAGATTCGTGTTCCTCACCTCAAAAAACATAGAATAAAGTGAAAAAATCGAAGACGAGATTTTTGTCCACGTGGAACTACCGTTTGACTGGACTATTAACAGAAAAAAGTTTTGTTCCGACAGCAGCTTGTCAGGAAAAATGAATTTCATTCATACGACAATCGAGTCAAACCTCATAAGTTATAACGACATCAATCAATTATGAATGACATGTAGGCCGTGGTATAGAATGTCAAAATCATAAAATCGTGTTTCCAGGCCCCTTTTTTGGTACCAACTGAGGGGGAACAAAATGATGAACATGAAAAATGAAACAGAGTCGGTTGCCTATACAATATGGGAAGGCGGACTCTTGTTAGAGGAGTTATTTGCAATTAAAATCTTTAGCCCGGCCTAAATTTCATTAATAATTTATTGATATCGTTCTAACTTATGAGGTTTGACTCGATTGTCGCATGAATGAAATGCACTTTTCCCGGCAGGCTGCTGTCAGAACAAAACTTTTTTAAGATTACGTTAATTTTCAGATCAGTTAAATAGTATGTCACAATTTCACGATTGCAGAATGCGGAGTGCCTGGGTTCGAATCCGAAACAATTTTTTTTTAAACTCTTTTTTGTTCCTCCCTTTTTGCCCATCTCAGGATTTTTTACTCAAGATTTATTAGGCTGTAGGCAAATCAAATAAAAGAGACGGCTCAAAATACAATGTCAATGAAATTTTTTGGTAATTGGGTGGTAATAGCGTTAATTTAATAGCTCCCCTCCGCCGAGAACTCCCCTGCCATATCAACGGATTTGGTTCACTAGGGTCTCATACGAAAGCGCGTTCATTTCTCATTACTCGAGTCAATTTTGGGGGCAATTGCAGTAACAGCCGTGCGGTAGCAAATTTTCAACTAATTCAAACCCCTCTTTCACACCGTTCTGGATCACGAAATCGTCCGAGATATTCACGCTATTAATTTTTACACCAAATTTGGTTACCTTAAGTCAAAAATTGCGACCGTGATCGTGCTAACAAGCGAGGATATATGTATATATTATACATATAAAAAGCCTCGGATTCGTGTTCTAGGGGTTCTGAAACGTGAAAAAAAAGTATCACAACCCATATGTGTGACAATCAGGGCGAGACCAATAGTGCATTTTTTGAATGAAATGCACTAAAAGAACCCAGACACTAAACCCGCGTGCGGGAAACCGCCCCAGTATGTCATTGCTCATAGATGGGCCCTTGCTCTCCTCTAAAAAAAAGCACCGCTCGACCGCAGCGGGAAGAAAAAACCAGCTGGCATGTCGCGGGAGAAAAAATACCGCGGCGCGGCAGAAAATCGCAGCTAGGCGCGGTTTTTTCCGTATGTCAAGCAAACAGTGGGTTTTTATCTTTTACAGTTCTCTGCGTGACTTCGCTGGCAATAAATCCAAGGAAAACTCCTTTGCCCGCTCCTTGATTTCTTTAGGCGTGCAGAAATCGACGGACTCTCCACTCAAACTAAAACAGTTCTCGACACCACTCATACAGAACAGAGAACACGACACAAGATCACACACAACCTTCAACAAGCTACACGCGACCAAAATAATGCATTCGAATTAATAATTTGTAGATATTTCCCATTCGGACTTTAGCCTGGATTAATTTCGCTTCATGTATGAAAAAAAATAGTATGTGCACCTCTCTGAGAAAGCGGTTTGCTGGCCTCGAGTTCTCCAAATTTCGGCATGTTGCCGGGATTGTATCGTTGGGCAAAGTTGAAATTCGGATACAGCACAACTGAATACATTGAAATCAGGCATGAAACTTAGTCCCGGAGTTTTTTCCTCCCAAACAACCCGCTTCCTGGACTATATCTCCATCAGAAAAATAAGCAGACAATCCCCTGTCCCACACTTTCTTGTCACTAAATCCCTTCAAAATCAGCGTGCAAGCTTCGCCTGAGAGGACAGCGTGATGCTTAAGATCCGCAGAACACGGCTGTTCGAGCTTCCTCGTCTCGGTTTCATCCCTGGGGACTTTTTTGAGGGGAACATTTTTCAGGCCTTAAAAAAAGGTTGTATGAACGGCAAATTTCGCACAACAAAAAAGGGGAATCCCACGGCAAAAAAGGTTGTTCGCACGCCTAATAGTGCAACGGCCAAAATGGAAAATCCCACGTCAAAAAAACAAACCCGAACGACAAAAAAGTCATTAGCACGACAGATAAAGGTATTTGCACGTCTAATTATCAAGGGTAAGAAAAGGGTAGATAAATCAATGACGAAATAAAAAGAAGTGAACTACACATAGTTTGTGATTTAAAGCCGCGAACATTATTTGCTCATAAAGTACCGAGGTCGCACCGCGAAAACAGCCAAATCTTTAATTCTACAATAAATTTTCGTTAAACACTAGCACACGTATGTACATTGTACATAGTTTTTATTGCCCAGACAGTAATATTAAAATAACAAAGAAAACAAGGCACGTAGTGGAAAAGATGATCCCGTAGATGGCGCAAAATTGCGACGTTGCCCAAGTGTAAAAAATGGCCCTCGGCAAATTGCAGCGTATAAAGACAAGTATAATAGTATCAAACTGGTAAATAGAAGGAAAGGAGTGCCTAATTATTCAAACCCACTACTTTTTAATTGGGGTTACCTGATCACCTCAACTTGGTCATAAATAAACGGCAACCGTTGCCATGAGCAACGTGTTTAATATAGTGATTTTTTCCGTCTGTTTTCTGGTTCATTTTCATTTTAATACTTCCCATTATATGCTTTGCAAATTTACTTCTTAAGAAATTGCGTTCCCTTATTCGCTTTAAATTCCAAATACATAAAACAAGCAATGACGGATTTGAAAGACATGAGCATTCATATGACTGCGGAACGTCTCACGACCGAATTGAAAAGAATGGACATGTACAAAGGTTATTACGAGAACATTCAGGTAAAAACATTGAGATTTGTTCTGCTCGAGAAAAAAAAAAACCTATTGAGAGGAGGGCTCTTCTAGCGTCTAGCCTCAACTTCCAAAGTTCAAGAAGAGAATTTCAAAGAGAGTTTGAAAGAAGCGATGAAAAATGCAGGCTATGAGACTCAACTAAGAAACACAGTGTATCATTGGTTGAGATCACACAAAAACCCAGTCGCAGTCAAAGAGCCACTTGTCTACTTGAAGAAAATCCAGGTAATCTGAGCGGCACATATCGAAAGCCGATAAGAATAGAAAAAGTTTTACGGCGAAATGAAAACAGAATCAATGGGAAAAACGGATTCAAAAATCTCTCAACTCGATGGCCGCTGAAATTAAAGTGAATTTGTCCCAATTGAGAACACCTGAAGAGCGTCAAGAATTGAATGATAAATGGAACGAGCTCAGTGTCTACGACATCGGTACCTAGCAATCGGTTTTCCGAACGAATTAATGTACTATCACCAAGAAATTTCAAACTTTTCAGATCTAAGCCAGTATCGCCCTATTTACGCGCCCAAAGATTTCCTTGATGTTCTTTTATGGATCCGAAGCCCCAATTATAAGGCAGTAGAGTAAGGTTTTTTAAGTAAAGAATGTACACTTTACAGGTCTGTTCCAATAGAACTCGTACTAGTCCAAGACTTCAATATAGTGGTTGTCATGTCACACACGTGATTAAGGCTCGGACTAGTTGGCGGGTCAGATTGGACGGAACAAAAATTGATTTCTTGAATCTTATTTTTCATTGGCTTTGACAGTGGCGTTTTAGCCTGGGAATTCATTCACCTTCCTTTGCCCGTTCGAGCTCTACCTGACTTGGTTGGTTTTTTTGTTTTTGCTAATTTATTCATTAGCTGAAACAGGACCATTCACAGAAAAAAACCTTTAAAGAAATGGCTAGAGGAGAAGCTATGCTCGGAATAGACCCAACCGGGGAAACTCCACTTTTCCAGCAAGTCAACCTCGAAAGGACAGTGCAAGGAGATAAAGGTAGGGAATATTATTTTTACTTTCTCGCACCCCCCAACCCATAGCCATGTGCCTTGTTGTGTTTGGGAAGGGATGGTGAAAGACACGGAGGAATTTTATTGGTTCTTTAATTTTTGAATGTTGAAATTAACTTTAGGTTATTAAAATGATTATTCGAGTTTAAACATTATTTTTACTCCTTTTATTGCTGACTAGTTTCAGGGTATGCGCCTATTCTCAAGGCCGTTGAGAAACTACAGACGCCGAAACTAGCCGGCGGTAAAAGCAGTACAAATAATGTTTAAACTCGAATTTTATCTATAAATAATTTTAATATCCTAGAGTAAGTATTTAAGACTAACGGAGGAACCCAATCGTGTTAATCAACTGGTTCAAGTATTACAGTACAAACACGCACCCGCCACCCAGGAATTTTTAAAGAAAGGAGCACCTCGATCCCTACGGGCCAAACTTTGGGCTCAGGTTTTGGGAGCTGAAGTTGGACCAGAGGTAATATGTTTATGAGAACAACGGTCGTTCTATTCTTGGAAATTATGTAATATGACCTTTATCAGGAACAAAAATACTGGATGACCTTAAAATCATTAGTAATGCAATATAACTTGATGATAGACAAGTTAATTATAAAAGTAAGGGCAGCAGAGTACCATAGACTTTATCCGCACTAAATGTTTGTTTCAAGGATGTGCAGTTGACAGCTTCCAATGACCACCAATACTTCGTGTTTGAAGATGTCCTCTACCAGGTATCTGTCTGCGTGTCACCCATCAAACAATTCACTTTATCTTTCCCTCATTAATGACTATGAAACCAGGTAATGCTGTGTTTCTCGAGAGATGCATCAGTTTTGGAAGTCTTCAATCATAGTTCGGCCAGCCCTATACACGGTTTACTCAAAGGAAAACAGCCTTCGATTGAAAACACTGTCATTTATCCCCCAAATGGGATCTGTCCGTATCACGGATTCACATTATACGGTATAAAAAAATAAAAATGGTAACAGCAAAATTCTCCTCTCATGTGAATCTGCAAAAACAGCGACACCATTTTGTTACTTGTTCGACGACCCCATTCAACTTTATTACGTCTTCCGAGCTTTCTATATGCGCTACTGGTTCAGACTTCACGAGGTCTCATCGCACCCGCAGGGTATTTTATCGCTGTGCCTTCTTTTTGAACGTCTACTCCATAAACACGAGCCAGTTTTATGGATTCATTTCAAGCAAAATTCAGTTCAACCGTGCGTCAATCATTTACTTGAAGGAATATAAACGTAATATTTGAATCTATCGGGACAAACAGAATTAGACTGGTTTTCAAATGGATTATGAGAACATTCAGCGGTCACCTTCCACCGGAACAAATGCTTTACCTGTGGGACATCATTCTTGGTTACGACACTCTCGAAGTTATTCCTCTTCTAGCTGTTTGTATTCTGAGTCTGCGAAGAGACAACCTACTTTCAGTCAACACTCTGCCAAATTTCGAGGTAAAAACATAAGAAGTAAAACGTAAATCAACGTTGGAACTAATCTGCCGTGGTCAACAGTCAGTTCTAGCGGACCTGTCATCCATCTATGTCGTGCCTCTTTTACAAATGTGTCTTTCCAACTACAACAACACGGAACCGGTTCAACTCATAGGAGGACCTCTCGCATCAATATCAGCCCCGTCAATGTTGGGCATATCAAAACTGGACGAATTTGTTCACGGACTTAACGAGGCTGGTGATCGATGCTCGTCGAGAAGCTGACTCAGATGATCGGCATATAACATCACTTATTTTCGGGCAGTTTTATCATTCATTGGTGGGGAAGGAGGGGGCGTGTAGATGCTGCATGAAAAAAGGCGAGAGCAAATAATTTATTAAAAATTACTCAATTTGTAACGACGTATTTATAAAAGTTAATACTTAAAATATGTAATACATTTTATCTACAACCGGTAAATATACTGGTCCTTACCTCCCTCGAAATCATGCTGTAATGCTCAACATTCACTCCTGAGGGAGTAAAAGAATCATTATGTTTGTTCCAACCCATACTTTGGAACAGCAGCTCTTGAACGATACTGGCAAAGTTATGTTGGAATCAGAGGCGTATTGTACGGAGGGGGGGGGGATATGGGAAATAGATCCCCCCCCCCCCAGAGCTACAAGTTTTAATTTTCTTTATTTTTCCTGCCCCACTAAAATGTATCAGTGTGTGGGTGCGTTTATTTGTGAAGTGTTTCATAAGAGTCAGCGCTCAAGTGCATTTCATTTCTACTCTCCCACCGTCTGACTAGGCAGACCAGGGAGGATCTAATTTGCGGAAAACACGTAATGCTTGCGGAATCGACATAAAAATGATCCGAGGACGCTGAAAATGCACACGCAGTTACTACTCGCGCTGATCTAAACAATATTTGCTGACAGTTATCTCGAGTTATCGAAAAGTTCTTGTTATGTATTTAATTATTGGGAGTGTAGGATGGATGTAAGTCTTGAATATAATTGTAAAAGCAATTTATTCGCGGAACATAACGTAAGTGAAATAACTCATAATTCAGAACAGACTGAGGAGCCTTACATTATAAAAGCAAGCTTAGTTCTTCGAGAGCACCCCACTCCGGCACTATTATGCGCGCTTAGATTTTATGATTAATTAAAATATGTATCAACTCTTCCGTCGCGAATTTGAAAAGTAGTTATTACAATATTATCTTAGAACTTTTAAAACAGATCAAAATTACAAATAGAGAAAAATTAAAACTGTAAACGCAGAAAAACAAAATTGAAAACGCACTGAAGCAAAAACAAAATTGAAAACGCACTGAAGCAAAAACACACGCGCTTCACTTCACATATTATCATCGGTGAAACCGAAGCGTTGTGGAGGTCGTCGGACTGTCCGATCTGCGGAGAGGCATTGACGTACTAGGCTCAGGTGCGCTTTCTGAGCGCGTAGACGCCCTTGGGGAGAGAGATTGACGCGAAGTTACACTTGTTCTGGTAGTTCTGAGCGGAGATGATTGCTCCTGCGTTGTTTCGGGCAGCGAAATTGGAATTGCTGCCGCCGAAAGAGGGACGTCGGGACCGACCTTCCTCATCTGATTTGAGTGTCGTCTGAGGATTTTGCCTTCCACAGCGACCGAGTAATTTGCGGCGTCATCTTTGCTGATGACGCTGCCGAATTTCCATTTTTGGTTAGGAGAATGATAATTGCGGACTGCAACTTTCTCCTTTGGTTGAAATTCTTGATTTATATTTTGTACGATAGTTGGTAGTTTAGGTCGAACCGAAGGACGAAGCAGAGTAAGGTTGGAGGGAAGCTCCCTGTTCAGGAAAAGGAAGGCGGGAGAATGACCTGTAGATGAGGAGGGAGTTCTTCGGTAGTGGAAAAGGAAGTTGTTTAGTTTTGATTGCAGCGAACCGGACCCTGTCTGTGTTTTAAGCCCTTTCTTAAGGATTTGAACAAACCGCTCCGCTTGCCTGTTTGAAACAGGGTGGTACGGGGCCGACGTGCGGTGGCGAATGCCACGTTGTTGTAGAAATTTTTGGAACTCGTAGCTGACAAACCATTGACAAACGTTGATTGATTGTCCGTCACGAGTGTTGAAGGATTACCATAGCGCGCGAATAAGTCGTCGAGTATGCGCATAGTCGCTTCAGAAGACATACTTGGCACGATGAAAATTTCAGGCCATTTTGAAAAAGCATCGACCACCACTAAGTAGTCTTTGCCGGCGTAATTCGCAAAATCCATATGGATCCGTTCCCATGGCCTGGATGGGTATTCCCACGGATGAACAGCTATTTTCGGCGGATTATTTTGCATTTGACAACAGAGTGTGCAGTTGTGAACAACGTTCTCTATGTCCTCCGTGATACGTGGCCAATATACGTAAGATCGAGCTAGAGCTTTCATCTTCACCATTCCGGGGTGTAACTGATGAAGTTCCTGAAGTATTTTTTTACGAAATTTCATCGGAATGTAAACCTGAGTACCTCGCATGATTATTCCGTCGTGGAGCGAGAAGGTGCAAAGTTGCGCCTTTGGTAGGTGACCAAGACGGAGGCCTTCCAGTAAAGGTTGTAGTTCGGGGTCATTAGCTGTAGCATTTCTAATGTCCCGAGGTGAGAGCGGTAACTGATCGAGTTGTTGTTTGTAATGAATATCCGAATAGTCTGCATCGAAAAGTTCTTTTGACGTCACCGGTAGCCGAGAAAGGCAATCTGAATTGCCATGCTCCGAAGATTTCCTGTACTGTATATTAAACTGGAAATTTTGTAAAAATAATGCATAATGAAGAAGTCTCGTGGCAGCTAATGATGGAAGGCTTTTCTTTTTAGAGAAAATGTGCATCAAAGGAGCATTATCCGTAATAAGAGTAAATTTTGTACCAAACAAGTAGATGAAGAATTTTTGTACAGCCCACTTGATGCTGAGAGCTTCCATATCAATTTGTGAGTAGTTTCGCTCGCTGGTACTGAGTGTCCGCGAAATGAATGCGATGGGTTTTTCGGAGCCGTCCGGAAATTTGTGAGCTAGAACTGCACCGAGGCCAACCGGAGACGCGTCACAAGATAAGACGAGTGGTAATGACGGCGTGTAGTGGACGAGAATTTTATCCGACGCGATTCCCCGTTTGATGTCTTGAAAACTGCGTTCACATTCCGCGGTCCACTTAAACTGTGATCCTTTCCTCGGTAACGCATTGAGAGGATAGGCCATGCTGGCTAGTTGGGGTACGAAACGACCGTAAAACTGTACAAGGCCGAGAAAAGATTTTACTTCGGTGACGGAAACGGGTCTCTCCGAGGAGTCATTTGTGGAAAAGATGTGTAAAAAAATTAGAGGACGCTTAAACCTCACACAGTTACTGCTGACGCCGTTTGACAGAATATTTGCTGAAGGTGGAAATGTTCAAAGAATTCCAACTCAAGTATTAGGCTAGAAGCAACTACAAATGTCCAAAAATGAGCGTTTTGCGTTTCAGTTAGGCAGATTTTCTCGACTCCAAGCGGCCCGTGTACCGAGCCGGTCCCTTGGACTTCAGGACTGTGGATTGTGTGATCATCATGTGCGGGAAAATTGGTTCAGCTTCTGTAAGCGGGTGAAAGTGGCCTGTAACTCTGTAACTGTGGCAATGTCTTCAACGGCTAATTTTTATTATTTAGTGAATGTTGAAGTAAACTTTAGGTAATTAAATGATTTTTTTAAATAAAAACATTCATTTTATTGCACTTTTGCCGACTATAGTTTCGGGGTATGCGCCCCATTATCAAGGCATCCCGGCAGAAACAAATCTCTCTATCTCATATTATGCAACACAAAATTCCCAAAAATCCTGTGGGTGGACGTGTGTACATGGAAACTTGTTTCTCAACATCGAGAAGAGTTGAGAAACAAGTTTCCATGTACGTCCGTCCGTTCTCAGGATTTTTAGGAATTTTGTGTTGACATGCGGGAATTTTGCGTGTGACAGAGTGCAAAAATGTGGATGTCCTGCTCTTACTAGAGTTGAAAGTATTAGGTATCTCTGTGGGTTATTTTGAATGAAAACCTGAAGTGGAAGCAACATACTCTATAGTAGACTCTATAGTAGTACGAATTAGGCAGTTAGCTTATGCGTTCATAATGCTAAGGAAGTTTCTTTGTCGAGAAAATTTAAAAAACGGTCTATTATCCGCTTGTCTATAGCATAATGATCTATGGGATTCAATTTTGAGGTGGTGCCTAAAGTTCAATTTTTGAAAAGTTAACACGAGCGATCAACCTCGTCCTAAGAATCGTTTCAAAGTCCCCGATCACGTCTCGACTCAAGAAATGTATAATTCGTTAAATCTGCTATAACCAAGGTTGGTTTTTGTAAGCCGAGTGCTAATTTTTGGTTTTAACAGATGGGAGAATCAATTGGTTGAGTCGAAGTCAATAGTGACGTGATCGGTGGGAATATACTGGGTGTTAACGTTAAGGTCGGAGGTCGCACCACCGGCCAGGGTTCGATTCTGCAACTCATTTGCGGCAAAAGTTGTCCTCTTCAAAAAAAAATTTCACCCCGCACGAAGTCCGACTTTTTTCATTTTTAAGATTTTTTTCGTGCTATAGACATTGCGTTACTAAAATGACTGTAACTCGCTTATTTCTGGCCGAAAATCAAATCTGAATACACCGTTGGAAAGAGCGTTAAATTTACCATCTTCCCAGTGCAAAATATTATTTTAAATGTAAGATTCAGGGGACGAAAAATGAGTCCGAGTAGTAAAATGTGAGAAAATACGAAAATTTGCAGAACTTTCAAACGTTTTCAACTCCGACTGAATCTGTCAGTTAATCGTACACTGCAATCTTAAAAGTTGGTGTAGAACCTCAGCTTTCTTTGGGTCTAGTCATTTTTTAAATTAAAAAATCTAATAGGTGAGAAAACCGCGCCTGATTGAAAAAATAGGTGTTTTTTTTTATCTTACTCAGTTATTTAATGACTGCCAAATCTTCACAGTTTGGTGGAATAAGGGGTGGGATACGCCTGTTTTATGTTTGTTTTTTCTGTGGCTGAATCGAATGGTGGTGCTAACGATGCTCATGAATTAGTTACAGTTACAGTAAAGCGCTCCGAGTAGTCAGAGTACGAGATTTATCACTCCGAAATGAATGCATTTTTCACACGTGGATTGGATTTATAAAAACAGTTCTATGGCCTCCTAGAAGACCGGACCTTACCCTTCTCGGTTAACGTTTGTGGAGGGACTTAAGGCAGGAGTTAATAAAGTTATGGTGAAAAACATCCTGAGATCGATGATCTGCTGGAAAGTGGAAATGATGGATAGGATTCATATGCAGTGACTAAGAAAGGCGGAATCCAGAGGTTTCAGAACGAGCAGTAGATGAGGTTCGCAGCATATGCCTAAACCAAAATAGCGGACACATAGAAAATATCATGCTGAGGTGAATAAAGTAGCTCTTGTTCGTCGTTCCCCGCATGTTCTCTCGTTGTTATTAGAGATACTCGGACTTTTCCCACAAATAGCAACCCTTAGTGGAAAATAAATTCATTTTTAAACATAACACCAGACTAACCCTATTCCCCTAGCTCTCCTATTTCATGAGCCACATATGCACCACCCGATTCAGCGCTAGCGTGATATGCGCGCCAACCGCCACTCGATTCAGCGAGAAAAAACAAGTAAAACCCACCCCTTATTCCACCAAACTGTAAAGATTTGGCAGTCATTAAATAATTGAGTAAGATAAAAAAACACCTATTTTTTCAATCAGACGCGGTTTTCTCACCTATTCGATTTTTTAATTTAAAAAATTACTAGTAGACCAGTCAATATAGACAAAAAAATCTGGGTAAATCGCAAACATGCATGTAATTAATTTTTTATTCGCGTGTTGTTAGGACCAATGAGAGCAGTTATTACTCAAGTTTGCAACCCTCAAAACCTTGTGCTCAACTCGTGGCACTCGAAAAACCAAGAAATTTCATCACTTTTTTCTCTTTTTTTAACAAAACTACCAGAAGAAAGCGCTTTTCGAGCATGACCACAGTATACATTGTTAAAGCCAACTAAATTTGCTACAATTAAAGCCCAGCCCGAGCATCCTGGGTCTGTTAGTTCAGGAAATACAACCAGTCAACAAAATACTTAATCTCGCCAAAAAGCGAGATTTTATTGGTAGGGTAACTTTTCAAGACCCGTAGCACTCAAATACCGGTGATTCGTACTTGGTAAAAAAAAAATGAGAGGGGAGGTTGTACGTCCAAAACGCAACAAAAAATTTCCTATGTCCTAAGGTCAGATTTCGATTCCTAGCCGAGATAATCAATTTGTTGTTTTTAGCACATCACGGGTTTTCGCAACAAAAACAGGTGTAACATGGGAAGTAAGCGTCCTAGGTTAAATCCAACGACACCACTGAAAAGAGCACCCTTTTTTCTGTGTGAGTAAAGACATTTTGTCCAATGATAGTGAAAGATTCTTTGAGTAAACTGGGAAAATATCAGGATATTTTAAAAAATGTCAGTTTTTGACAACTGTTCAAAGCTAGACTACATTGGCCATGGTGCTCCCAGCGCCGGGCAAATTCCTCTATTGGTAACTCAAACGAACTATAGAGAGCGGTACGATCGTTTCAAAATGTCGTCTGAAAGGCATATAAACCCGTTGATAAGACAATAGTTTGGCATGGTAATTTAGCTCAGTTGTCAATTTATGTAATTAATTTATAGATTAAACGACTGCTGACGGGCGAGAAAGTGGACCACAATTATTCGCGCTTAGAGGGAGCCCCCAAAAACCCACTTCGTGTGTTGTGTCTCTATGTCCAAATAACGAGCGGACTCCCAATGTTTCTTTCCATTGTATACCTACCCCCTGAAAAAATTATGGCAAAACCAGGGAAAATAAAATTGAGGATCGGCAAAGAAGTATCGAAATTCGTGCGGGTTTCCTCCGAACATTTCCAACTTGCTTAATTAGAAGTAAATCAATGTGTCTTTGCAATAACCAGAAACGCGTTTCCCTATCTTCAGAAGAGTATTTATTCTAAGAAGCCTTCGCTAGAAAAGGGGACAGTTTCTGCTTCCACGGGCGTAGGTATACAAATTATATGCTTTGCTCGCTGAAATTTTGGCTTTGCAATGGTAAAATCCGTTTATTTTTTTGAAGGAGCGATATCCGATAAATTGCTCTTTACAAATGAGCTAACACCCTGGAAAATTTTCTTTCAAAAGGGCGAAATAATCCATGAAGTTGGCATCATGCACTTTCTTGTCTTACGTGCTCCATGTTCCTAAAACTGGCTCGCACAACTGTAATGTACCTATGTACAATAAAGTTGAAAGAAAAACTTCCTGACGTGCCTAGGTGCACGTGCATTTTTTAATTGCGCCTGTCACCACTTGTCACTATCACAATGAATTTTTTGTATTCGAAAATGAGGTTGGCTTCCCAGATTAACGTTGGAAGGCAGTGGGCGAAAAATTCAAGGGAATTTTCATCTTCTCCAACAACGTCACACTCAACATGTTTCGCTTTGAGAACAACAGATCTCTCAATCAATGGTCGCTGAAATCGCCAATGCAGCGGAAAATCACAAGCAGATTAACAATATCCGAGCCCATCTGAAATAAATCATTTCGTGCAGTGGATAATAGAGCATGAAAACGAGTAATACTCGGTAAATCGCCCTTATTCTGGAAGGACTAAGAAATGGCTGTTGGAGTAGTTAACAAGATTAAGAAATAATAGGTTTTAACAATTATGAACGGTCATACGCTTATTCGGTGAGTAATACTTACATTAATTAAAAAAATTAAAAATCATCTTACCATATTATCGCGCACAGAATGCCCTTTTAAGCCAAACAATCACGACATTCTGAATGATTTATCATGTCTTATATGCTTCCTGCAGCTTTTCACTGATAACACTAGATGTCAGCCACTCCGATTTGTGTCCCCAATAACTGAGTGAAGTAACTTAGTTTAATACTTCATGCTTATTTTACTCCTGCCCTTCGCAATGTTTTGATAAAAATCCATTGTTATACCAAAAAATGAGGTATTTAAGCCCATTTTGAGTGCCTAAAAGAAGATACGAAAGCTATTCAAAGAATGTTTTTTTCAGCTTATTCCACTTTTATTTGTCTTTCCTCATAGATTAGCGTAGTAAAAGTGAATTAAGCTGAAAAAAAAAGTTTTAGGAATGGCTCTTGATCTTCTTGTAGGCACTCAAAATGGGCTTAATTGCCTCATTTTTTGGTATAACCATGGATTTTTCTCAAAACATTGCGAAGGACAAGAGTAAAATAAGCATGAAGTATTAAACTAAGTTACTTCACTCAGTTTTAGAGGAATTTGCCCGGCGCTGGGAGCACCATGGCTAATGTAGTCTAGCTTTGAACAGTTGTCAAAAACTGACATTTTTTAAAATATCCTGATATTTTCCCAGTTTACTCAAAGAATCTTTCACTATCATTGGACAAAATGTCTTTACTCACACAGAAAAAAGGGTGCTCTTTTCAGTGGTGTCGTTGGATTTAACCTAGGACGCTTACTTCCCATGTTACACCTGTTTTTGTTGCGAAAACCCGTGGTGTGCTAAAAACAACAAATTGATTATCTCGGCTAGGAATCGAAATCTGACCTTAGGACATAGGAAATTTTTTGCTGCATTTTGGACGTACAACCTCCCCTCTCATTTTTTTTAAACCAAGTACGAATCACCGGTATTTGAGTGCTACGGGTCTTGAAAAGTTACCCTACCAATAAAATCTCGCTTTTTGGCGAGATTAAGTATTTTGTTGACTGGTTGTATTTCCTGAACTAACAGACCCAGGATGCTCGGGCTGGGCTTTAATGAGGAAGAAACATGATTTTTTTTTTTTTTTTATTCTGAAGGCGTGGTCAACCATAAACACGATGAGATGTATTTCTAACGAATTATTCATCAATAAAACCATTAAAAATATGTTTGAAAGTAGTTAATTCGAAATTTCTGTTTTCCCTCCAAGCGATTTTATACTCTGTCCCTCCCGCCAATATCATGTGTTACGTAATTATTTCAGATTGAGTCCTACTGCGGTAGCTTATACATTATACTGAAGCAAAATATTATTATCTTTTTTGTTTTGATAGTGATTGATAAAATCAAATAAGTTTTTTATTATACATATAAAAATTAGGTAATTGATTATGATGTCTGTACTTTTACGGAGCTCCCCTCTCTTTTTCATTGGACGTAGCCAATACTTCGATCTCCATAAGTTTTTCGGCCCGACCTGATAAAAAAAACACGGGAGAAATGATGAATCCGATAATTATGCGCCATTTATTAACTTACACTTATACACGCACCTCTGCAATTTTGAGTTTTAAATTTTCGTAGAGATCTTGAAAACTTCGGAAATGTATTCACAAAGCTCCCAGTTTGTTATGGTCGCGGCAGATTATTTGAATCGGCCTTTCAAATTCCACCTGGGTCATTTATGATCTCTAATGGGACAAATATAAGTGTAATAAAACAATGTTTTAACGAAGTAATCGTTAGCAGATGAAATGTCTCACCTTTTTTATGGATTGAACGAAGAACTCGCCTCGAAGAAAGTAAACACGAACCCGCACAAGCCCCACGGATATAATAAACCAAAAAAATAAACAAAAACGTATGTGACAGGTTGATGAGTGAGAAAATATGCCGACCCAATGCTTCAGAAATATATGTAGTAGCCTCGTGCAAGCTCTGGGACGTCACACCAGGGGCTGAGGTAGGTAGTTACCCCCTCATTTTTATGGTGAAAAAGGATGCCAATCGCGTTATTTAACCGAATTTCACAATAAAAAAGCGTCAGAGACCAAAATTTCTGATACGTGCACCTTCCTCATTGTAGCAAATTTAGTTGGCTTTAATAATGTATACTGTGGGAGATACAGTCGTTATAGTAACGCAATGTCTATAACACGAAAAAAATCTTAAAAGTGAAAAAAGTCGGACTTCATGCGGGGTGAAATTTTTTTTTTTTGCAGAGGACAACTTTTGCCGCAAATGAGTTGCAGAATCGAACCTGGGGGCCTATTCTCTAACAACAAGCTATATTTTTTTCGCCAGCCATGTGTCAATTTCATTCATTTGTTTGAAGGCAATTAATGAAATAAACATATGACTTCGAAAAATCTATTGCTTCGGAGTTGTAGAATAAGCCCCCTGGCCGGTGGTGCGACCTTAACGTTAACACCCTGTATAGGGTTTTTAAGCCTGAGGCGAATAACGATTTCTTTTGCCGCCAGTACCCACATATGGCTCCGTCGCTTTTTACGTGGCTTCCTGAAGAAAGAAAGGCGTTCCGGTGTGTACAAAAGAAAAGTTAAGGAATTTTTGAGGCGTAGTCAACAGGAAAATAATTATAATGATTTATTTAGAAGGCTAAATTTGTTTTAGAGATTTTTTTCTTTGTTTTCAAACAAATAATTAATCGACTTATGAATAATGTATTTTTGTATATGTATTCTGTTTTTTACTTGTCTCTTATTTTTTTTTTTTTTTTTTGCGAAATTTCAGATTCTTTTAGTTCTGAGTAGCTAAAGTGTGGCTCCCAGCCCTTGGACAGTTCAAGGCTTTTATGGCTGGGATACTTATATTTTTCAACTATTTAAATATGCTGTAATCAACTGTGCATTATTGTTTGTTTTGTTTTTGTTTGTTTGTTTTTTTTTTTTACCGATCCTGCCGGCGTTTTTGTTATCAGCGACGTGACGTTTCGTCGAGGGATCCTCAACGTCGCTGAAAACAAAAACGCCGGCAGGATCGGTAAAAAAAAAAAAAAAAAAAAAAAAAAAAAAAAAAAAAAAAAATGAAAACAAGAAAACAAATCACTGCTGCCTCCAAAATAAAAAATCATAAACTATGTATCTTCTGAAATAAATAAATAAGAAATAAAAAAAAATGTGACAGAGAGATTTGTCTCGCCAGGAATCCAGGATGGCAGAATGAGGTTCATACCTCGAAACTAACCGGCAAAAGTGCAATAAAATGAATGTTTTTACTCAAAAAAATCATTTAATTATCTTCATCGACACTGCTGATTGAAAATGTCCTGAATTTTCTGGTTCTGTGTGTCGAGAAATCCCACGATGCGCGGATTCGTCCATTTCTAAATTTTGGTCATTTCCTCCAAAATCGCCCCTTATCTGAGTGATTTTTAGGGTCATTTTCTCTGAGTATTTCGATGTGAGCCGATCACGTGTGAGTCCCGTAGAGAATTCTCATTTCACCAATGTATGTATAGCCGGTTCCCTCAACCGCCATTCACTGAATGGCCACCAGCGTCTTAAATTGGTTAAAATTAAGCGATTTTCGATTAAAATTAATCGATTTTGTCGATCTGCATCCGGGAGGACTTTTTGAGACTATAGCGGACCACTGAAAACATATTTTTGAATTAAGAAATCGATGCGTATTTAAAAAAAAGTAAAATCAAGATTAAGTCTAGGTTTCCACTCTGTTACAGGGATAAATAAAAATGGGCTATTTATGACCCATAGATTGAGATTTTCAGAAACCAATTTCCAGGCTAATTTTTCAGTTTCCGGAGAAAAATGGCCATTTCAGTACCGTGGCCGGTTATTTAGAGTTACAAGTAACCAGTGTTTTGAGCCTAATAGCCAATTTAGAGTCAAATCTCATCTAAAATTAATTAATAAATTATATTATTAAAATTATTGTCACCGGACCACGGGGAAGGGAGAGCTTCTATATTTGTCCCAGTAAACCGACTCTGAGGGTCAAACTGCAAATTGCTTAGCCGAATTAGAGAGCTAGAATGATAACCGAGTGTGATCGGGATTTCAGTACAAAGACAAACCATTCGAAGCAGTGAAAATTGGCATGGTGAAAGGCAGCCCCGAGAAATGATTTTCAGACTATATCGAGATGCGACATCTACCGAGTTGGGTTTAACACAGAACCAAACTCGTTAAATTTAGTTCGTCGAGCCTGTCAAACCCCTAGAAAAATTTTCTGGAGAGGCAGAATGGGTCAAGTTGATTGAATAAGCCAACGACGCAAAATCCGTTTTTAAGGAGGTAACACACGACATTTGATTTCTTTGAGCCCATCGATCACGTGATATTGATTTTTACAGGCGTGAACCCGCGAAATTCTTAAAGAGTTATTCCTACGAAATTGAGTTATGTTATGAGACAAATGCAGTCAAATAACTGGGGTTCAAAGTTCCAAACCTATTAGAAATTCCGTTCTGCAAAGTGCTGTCAGCTTCACCAAAATGGTCTTTTACCGAGTCAAACCCTAGAATTTGGTTCTTCGAGCAAGCCGCAAACCCATTGCTCATTTATTAAGATTTTGACGTCCCAAACAAACATCTGGCCCTTAAAAGCTGCCAGTGCCAACATCGCGAAATTGCCTTTTGGGAGCGTGAAACTGGCGACGCTCGTTTTGTTGTAAAAAGCCAAGCCTGTGAAATTGATCGTAAAGGTCCCAAACGGTAAAATTTGTCATGAAAGCTATCGACCTCGTGAAAACTCATTAAGAACGCCGAACTCTCAAGAGGTTCTTCGAATGAGCCAAACCAAAGGCATTTTCGTTAGTAACTCGAAGAATATTGATCACAGAGAACAAGCCACCATGCATTCGATTCGGCGCCAAAAACTGTAATTTTTTAAATTTTTGTTAATTCTTTCATGATCACACACTACGGTAGACGCACATGTTAGTCTTCCACGAAGGAAAAAAGTCGGCCCCCTCTGTCAGTGGAACGTGGAGTTCCTCAAGGTTCTATCCTCGGACCCACTCTGTTCCTAATTCTCATTAATGACTTGAGTATGGCCATAAACTACGGTAATCTTCTACTATATGCGGACTACACGTCGATTGTGAATAATCATAAGGACCTTACTGTCGCTAAGTCACTTGTCTGCCAAGGAATGATTCGAGAGAAACGGTCTCAAACTCAATGAGGGAAAAACTGTCGAGGTTGTCTTTACGTTCCGTCATCTTCCAGTCCTCAATTCTATGACTGTAAAATTCTTAGGAGTCACCCTCGACTCTGGGATGACTTTTGCATCGCACAGTGATCTTGAGAAAAGGCTCACAAGAATGGTCTACCTCCTTTCTAGGCTTACGACAGTCGTGT
Source organism: Corythucha ciliata (assembly GCA_038030265.1). NCBI lineage: Eukaryota > Metazoa > Arthropoda > Insecta > Hemiptera > Tingidae > Corythucha > Corythucha ciliata. The sequence continues at coordinate 27,307,621 of CM075937.1, read as the reverse complement.
CTTTTGACGTGAGACGAATGGTGTCCTTTGCTGATGCGGATGGACTGACTTCCTGGGGTAATGCTCCGAGCGCCAAAAAAATAATTAAGCTCCAGAAACGAGCTCATCCGAGACTTCCGCCGCCTCCACAAAAGTGACCTCGACCTCGATAAATAAATAATTGGCAGATTGGGGGGGGGGGGGGTAAATGGGACCGTTACATGGGAGACAGGAAACGAATAACAAAGTGTACTTCTCCGATTTGTTGACGTACACTGAACAGCACCCTAAAACACTCCAACAACTAGTTGAACTTAACAGGGGGCACTGACAGGACAAGGGGCACAAATCAAGCCGAGGACTCTTTCTCGCTACAAAACCTGGCGAACGACCCTTTCATTTCGGTACTTTCCTCACCTGGAAAACTCGGGATTGGGAAAGAGAGGAATTAAACTGTGTTGCCTATTTGGAACTTGCTGTGCCCTGCAGGTGAGCTTTGGACTTTCGCTCAGCATACCGCGCGGTTTCGCAACCGTGGGGCCGGCAAACGTTGTGTAGTGCACGTTACAGCGATGACATATTTATAAAGACGAACAATTAAGATGTATTATTAATAATAACAGTTTAATAATACAGTTAACAGTTAATACAGTTTATTTAATTAGGACCCGGGGGTACGTTCACCACGTAAGACAACCAAATCTGTCCATTACTTTCTCCTGATTCACCAGATCCATTTGAACTTTGGTCCTCATGTAGAAAATGGGGCAGTCTCGACTAGCATGAACAGGGGGAGTGTTAAGATGAAGCAAATTCAATTGAAATGTTACAACTTACCTTGTGCAGATAACTTCCTCGTGTAAGCTTGACTGACACCTCTGACACTGTGTCCATAAACGACTAAAACTTTCTTCTAATTCTCTGTACCTGAGAGTTAAAGATTAAATGAAAGACGGAATGCGTCTAACTTAAGGGTGACAAGAAAGAAAACTGGCATTACTTGTTCAGTTCATTTGTCAGAAACACGGCCATCCGCGGTTCACAATGTTTACACAGCGTTTTAGATTCATCAGGTAAAACTGTTTTACAACCCAGACAAACGGCTTTTTTCTTAGTGAAAGCCGCCAGAGCGCTCACTTTGGACGTGGCGACGATTTTTGTTAGAGTGTGCTCTCCCTCTGAAAAGGCAGTAGGGATGAATTAATTGTGCTAATTTTAAAAAGGCAATTTGATCCGTCTATTCTTGATTATCAACTACCTTTCAAAATATTTCAAAACTTCATTATTTTTTTTTAGTAACCTAATCCAAACAATCATAATACCACCCTTGATGGGTAGCATTTGATTGTACGACAGAAAAGGAGAAACGCACAACAGGATTACGAACCATCACGACAAAATAGATTACCATCGCACGCTGAGCACGAACTCGCAACGCTAGTGGGAGGGGGCATGCATTTTACTTACTGAGCAGAACCGATTCAGCTTTATCCCCCAGAATGGGACTGAAAATTCTAAGCAGAGGTTTCGAAAGTTGGTTTTGTAGATAATAATCAGCGTCGATTGGAATATTATTCTCCAAAACGTAAATTGGGTCCTGTGGATAAGAAATATTTATGAGGAAAAGCTCAAAACAAAAAATTAACTGCTGGAGTACCGCACCTCGGCCTTCATGTAAGCAGGCGTTTTCTTCGCCGCTGATATAATAACATAGGGCACTCGATCGCCCAATTTTGGAGCCGAGCCCGGATCACGTTTCTTGATCTTCGCGGCTAGCTCAACGTGAGCTTGTTTAGCGGCGTATGTAGTTTTCGTCATCTCTTTCGTGATGACCAGCTGCGAAATATCAAGTCGATTGCACAGAAGATCGCTGATTTGTTGTTTGGCAAAATTTATTGCTCCGTCAGGGTCCCTGATTACAGACATAAGTGGCCACTGAAGGGTGTTCATTTTTGGAGCGGCACATTATCACACGCCAAAATAAAAAGAGAAAACCGTTAAACCTGTCGATTAAAAGTTTCTGGAGGCAAGTATTTATCATATTGGCCACCAATGGACAATTATCCCTTCGAACAGTTTCCAATCCTTTGCAGTCCATTTTGTCGTAAGTATCAGTTCGCGTGAAATACAATCCAGCGTATCTCTTTTTGTTTATTAACAAGTACGGAAAATAAACCTAAAAACGTTTTAAAAATAAATAAAAGCCTGACCAGAAAGAATCTTAAGGCGTCCGACCTTTTCAAACTCTAGCTTGATTGGTGCGATAAATTTTGAAGTTACATATTCTGCAGCCTCACGGCCCAATTTCATGGCATCCTCTAAATTGTCAACACCAAATTTGACCATAACTGAGTCAGTGTCTCCGTAAATTACAACAGCATCGTAGGCAAATCCATTTTTAACGCAGTATCTTTGTTCTACTTCCTGTTTCGTCCTTTCAATCATTGTTCGGCCGTAAGCCGTGACACTCTGAAACGACAAAATGAGCGTACGTAGCATAGAACTCTTTGACTGACTCCTCATTGACAGCGTACCGAAGAAATTTCCAAACAGGGTAGTTTTCCGACTTGAGCGCCAGTGAATCCGTAGACAGAGTTGGCGCTAATCTTCAGAGCGAGCTGTCGGCCGTCTAGAACTTTCTTTTTAAACGGATCCGTTTCCACTTTCAAATCGTTTTTCGCTTTCTTTCTCGCCCCGAGGAGACTTTCAAGAATGAGAGGCAACAGACCCTTGCGAACGGTGCTTTTGACGAAAAAATGGCCCGTGGGAGTTTCCGAGTATTGGTCTTTCGTAAGCCTGAAAAATGCTAAAAATGAAATCGTCTGGAAGTGAAAAGTAAAAGCTTGAGATCAAATTACCCCAATTTTTCTTTTGTTCCAGGTAGAAGTAGAGTAGTATAGCAGAGATTATGCGCCATCATAATACTGGGATATAGAGAGCTGAAATCTAATGTCGCTATTGGTTCCTTGTAGTAACCTTTCATTGGCTCAATAACAGTGGCTCCTTCGAATTGATCAGACGTATCATTGGATGAGTACGTGGGTAGGATAAACCCAGCTTCTTTGGCCTGTTCATCAAATAGTTTATAATTACGTTGATCGGAGATAACAATGTGGATTGGACTCAACCTTGCGAATAAGCTGTGACAAAACTTTTATCTGTTGGCCCCGGGTTAAAAGAGAAGACAAGGAAACTCCTGTAACTCGAGCCATTTCCATGTAGTTAATTACAGCCATTAATTTGTCCAATAATTTTAGAGGTAAGTATGCATCTTTCAGGCAGTACACGGCCAACCTAGGGAACAAATCGTCAGAAGCCTTGCTTAATAAAGAAGCACATTCCATATTTTTCACCTTCTCCTGGTTTGATCAGTCCCGTTTTGTAAATCAGTAATAATACTATGGTGGACATCCTCTTTCTGTTCATTCAAAAAGTGATAACTCACAGCATTGAGCGTATACGATCGAAGTTTATAGTCCCTTAGAAGGACAAGATAAAGGTCGAAACTGGTGCGTCCTTCAAAATTTATTGATTTGTTTTCTCTCCTACCCATTTGTTTGCTCTGTATCACGGTGTCTTTGATGACGGATCTGGACATTTCCAACGACGCGAAAAGTTCAGCAATCATGTAAAATACTTGAAATGTAAACGAATTACTTCGTGTTGGTGATGCGGCCCAGAAAAGGAAAGTTTGAGCATTTCAAATGCTCAGCTCGGTTGATTAAATACGGGAAGTCAAAATTGTCGATATTGTAACCAGTGAAGAGGTCTGGGTCGACAGCTCTGACAAATTCAGCCCATTTCTGGACAAAAAAAAAAAAAAAACTCAGAAACAACGATAAATTTTCACTTCAAAGAGAACTGATGAACCTCCAACATTTCCTTTTCACTGTCAAAACTAATAACTTGAACTCCGACAATAGGGGCGCATGAGTTCAGCGTGAAAATGTTTCGTATGAAAGGCTCGCGTTCACCCTGACGAATAACCATACTGGCGATTTGAATGACTGGATCTTGATTGGGCTCAGGAAAGACACCTGAAAATTAAAAGTTCAAAGTGAAACAATTGTAGTGCTCTGCAATCTGAATGGTACAGATCAACTTGCGACGGGAAGGATGAAAGGAGACGCCCGCGGTTGTTGCAAGACAGTAAAATTACCCGCATGCATTTCATCGTTCCCAAAAAAGTACTTCTTAGGATGTCGGTGATAATCGATCAAAAGCGAGTCCACGATCAAAGTGGAATTTCCTCCAAAACATTCAATTAGCTTCCAGGCCTAACTGATCGAGTACCCCCCCCCCCACCATCACCCGAAAATTCGACTGTTACCATTGTCCATCTCGCACCCCACAACCGGTCATAAGGCCACGGTCCTGGTTCACATGTTCAATGTTATGTGTGCGTGGGGCCTAAATACAAGTTTTCCCCTCTGAAACAGATAACTTTTCCTGATGTCATCCATTTCTTTCATGACATCACTGACTACGCGCCATGAAAATTGACGACTCACGCCTTGAAAATGGCTGAACTGAGTTCATACCCTGCAATTGACTAAAATGACAGATTCGTGCCCTGAAAGTATCAAGCTGACCCTCTAGATGAATGCCCATACACTGACAGTTTGCGCCGTGAAAATGGCCAAACTGGCTATTCACGCCCTAACCCTAAAATAGGCAAAATGGACTCTATGCGGCCTATAAATGGTTGAACTGACGATTCACGCTTTGAAAAGGTCTAAACAGATGAGTCCCTTGCCTTGGCCATTTGCGCGTCCAAAACGGCCAAACTGAGCCTTCACGCCTTGAAAATGTCCAAATTAACGATTCGTATTTAAAAATGTTACCGGTGCTTGCTTCAAAAAATCCGTTATTTCTCGGCTTATATCGCACCAAATCCAAAAAGTGATGTCATTTTCAGAAACTACGGAACATTTCCTAGAGTTAGTTCCTCTAATTCTAACCCAGAAATCCGAACCGGCTTCCTCTTCAGACTTTCGATGAATGTATCATAAAAACTTATCCATATTCCACGCTTTCTTTTGGCCATGTTCACATTTCATGTTACCACTGACGTTTCTCACGAAAATGTCACAAGAATGCTCAAAAACTGTGTTTTTACGGGAAAGTAAGCAATTGCCCACGATATTCGCGAAGGTTTTAGGGAGATCGGCAGTAAGTGAGGACAGGATAAATGGAGAAGATATCGAAGGCAAGCGATATTCAATTTGACTCCCCCCCCCCCGAATTATTAAATTGTCGTCATTCAGAGGGGGGGGGGAGCAATTGAATGCCGTTTGCCGACGATATCTTCTCCTTCCCAAGATATCTTGTCCTCCCTTTCTAAAACCGTATTTTTACAGAAAAATATGGGCAGTTGCCTACGTGCCAACAATATTCGTGAAGGGTGCATAGAGATCGGCAGAAATCCGGAACGGATCGACGTAGGACACTTCAAAGGTACCATTTTACTCCACTTTGGACGTAGTTTTTGCCTAAAAATGTTTGTCACGCTTATACGGATCCACCCTGTATGTTTCACACAGAACGAGTGCGTTATAGTTGCAATCGCTTAGTTGCAAATCCACCTCCCTCTACTTTCATAACAGAAGAGGTTCAAAAGATCTATTTATCAAGGAGTATTTTTTTTAAAAAATAGCTGGGCTTGAGCCCAGGTTTCATTGGGAGGGCAAGGGAAAGTAGCAAGAAGGGCTCAACTGGCGAGAACGAGGTCCATGTTCAACTTGATGAGCCACACACACCACATATTGTAGATCACGGAAATGAAATAGAAGAGGAAATGTGACGATGAAAACCAAGAGGAGCTTACCTTTTCTACCAGCGCATTCGATATCAAAACTCAATATTCGGAACGGAGCCACTTTAGCCCATTCTTCTTCAGGCTCATGTGAAATGAGCTTGTCAAAAGCGATGTCAACCTCAATTTGACATTTAGAAAGACGTACAACACGCTGAGTCCATGTTTTGGCGGGCAATTCAATCCAATTACACCCCGTGATGTGACAGTCGACCATAAATCTAACGAAAATGAAATTACGGGGTTGAGAAAATTCAAATGAAACTACTAGTGCCTCTGATTTACCTGATGTCGAAATCAATGTTGCTTTCATAAATAGAAAAACAATGATCCGAGAAAAACTCAACCTCGTTTTTTTCCAAGAGGCGCTTGGCAGGAGCAATCAACTTAGGAAGAGCGACAGATATTTTCAGGAACATTCTCAAATCATCTCCCACATAACCGTAAACGCTTTGTTTCATTTCAATTTCAACCATGACTACCGCATCTTCGATATTTTCCCGATTCGACTTCATGTCTCGAAGAATCGCTTTATTCAACGCATCCTTGTCAAATTAATGAAGTCCATTAGACTAAGATTATAACTTTGAAGTGTCATTCGTCGATCTTTCGAGTCGGTTACACAAATATCGAACGCCAAACGTTGAATTGAATGTCTTACCTTGAACCGGATAATGTCATTACTGCGGAAATTCTTCGGCGCCGTAGCGTAAAAATACGGTGTGAAGCCATGTACGTGACAGCAGACCGAATTACCCTGCATTGTCACTCCATAGAGTCTCATTATGGGTACAGGGCCGATTGTGCTTCCTGGCATCCCAGGTAAAGGAGCCCCTGAAAAATATCCAAATTCGCAATTAAGTAAGTTCAACTATTGTACAATACAGAAACAATAAACAAAAATTAATCGACCAACTTCATTTAATCGTTATTTGAGGTTTCAAGGTCGATCAGTGACAAGGAGGGTGTCGGTAATATTGATGCTCATTTGGTCTCCGAGTCTGATTTCTGTGTGAGTTTTACTCCTTCCTAGGAGTATATTATGTGCACATTTCCTTTTCTGAACTTATATCATAGTCTTTATTAGCGAAAATGAGGGTTTTCGAGTGCTTTATTAAACGCTCTCCATAATGGTATACAACAAATGTCAGTGTAACTCATCCCCTTGTGATTCTACGATAACAAGATGCTAAAAAAACACGAGCTTGGGCACGTTATTTTTGGACCAAAATGACTATTAGCGTTTCCCATTTGCAAAAAATTCTGCATTTGGGCAGTTCATTTCCACCCGTTCTCTCTGAATTAAATCATACGTTAATTGGGAAGACGGGTGGAAATAAATTGCCCTGTTGCAGAATTTTATGCAAATGGGAAACGCTCATCTCTTATTTTAGCTTGTCGCTAATTTTATAAAAATATGCTTGTTACATGAAATATGCTTGTTACATGATTATTGATTGACGCATTAACAAAAATAATTAGCTCGTTGGAAAGAGCACATTTCCTTTCAGAGGAGTGCATTATCATTATCATTATCATTATGTTCCAATCGCATTTACTTGGCATAAAAGGAACTTGATCAGGAAGAAACTTCTTTTTCCAAACATTTTTGAGACATTTTCGGACGTGATTTTCGGGTTTCTTAAATTGTCGAATTTCAAAAAATGTATCATAGTCCAATTGGTCCTAAATGACGTCCACGAGCACAGGGTTTTCTCTGAGCATCTCGTAACTATACAGCCTGTACAGAGCTAAAATTTTCAGGGTACCTAGGAGGCGGTAAGGACATGCCCTGATAATTTTTCAGGGGATGCTAAGGTGGTGAAAAAATGTTGTTTTTTAGGAGGTTGACAAAATAATCATATCTCAGGTAAAAATGAACGTAGAAGGAAGGAGGTGGTCCTTTTTTCTTTTTTTTTTCTTGTGGAGAGAAGTAACACAAACTCCGGACAGACGGGAAAAATGTTTTACTATTGAAGAATACTTTTTTCGCTTTATCGCGGGATTCAAGGGGGTTTTTCGAGGCTGAAATAGGAAAAATCGTTAATTCTTTCCTTAAATTGAGAAAAAGCGCTAATTAGCGGGTTAAGTACGACTTAGGGGCTTCACAGAGATTTCCACCCGGTCCCGTCCCGATAGATGTAGGTCAGCCACTGCTTTTCTTCCTCGTTCGGTCTTCCTTATTCCTCAAATGGGCTTCTATAAACAGGTGTTTGCCTGTGCTCCGGGCTTCAGACCGAGCTGGCGACAAAGCCGATTCTATGCACTCCATGCCCTGATCCAGCTGAGCACTTGAGTTTGTACCCATACCTACGCGGGCATATTTGGGTCGGTGTGCGGTTTGACATACGCCGCCAGAAACTCCCGTACGAGACCGATCAAATGCACCTAGTCAAAGCTAGCCACAGCCAAAGTTTAATGGACAATAGCGGGATTCGAAACCAGGCCCGTTTGGTTGCGAAGCACGCATTGTATCCACTACCCCATCAACTGGCACTAACCATTAGACGGCCACGGTGTCAAAGGCAGTGCTGACACTTTCATAATGTTTTAAATTACCCAAAACTTGGGGTTTTTTTTATTGTAGATCAAATAACGAGTTTGACGTGCGGATCTCGTTTTCTGTCATTTTATATCTTGAATAATAAGCACAAAGTATCGCGATTCCTGACGATGAAACTTCCTCATAGAAATAATAATCATGCATATTTTCGTTTAATACCGTTCTTTTTTACAGACACACCCCAAATAACTGAAACTACAGGTCTAGACTACTCCGAAACTGCCACCTCATGTGAATCATCTGAGCGGGAGGGAGGCTAGTGAAATATTCGCCCGGGGACGCCAAATGTCTAGGGCTGACACTGGCCCTGCTACAATGCTCTCGTCAACTGTCGCTAATTCGTTACTACCGTTTCTGGACGCATAAAAAATTGTTCCTCGTGAAATCATCTCCAGGCTAACATAATGTTAACATTTTCTCACTTTAATGTAATCTCTCATAGATGAGTGTTTGTTGGAGCACGTTCGCGTACGATATTTTCCGGGGAAATACTACACCCAAAAAACCTGAGTCACACTGTTACCGACACTCTCCCTGACCCCTACTTTTGTGGCACTTTTGCGAAAAGAAGGTCATTAAAGCAACGTCAAAAAGCCAAGAAGTTTTTTGGGATGCCCAAATTCATCTCATAATTAAATTTTCGTTCATTCTTTAATGGAGCACACATTTGGTACTACCTACCATTGTAGTGATCGACTTCTAACTGCTGAAAAGTGATTGCGTCCACATCGGACTTCAATCTGGGCGGTTCTTCTCTGCTCCATTTGCTGACTGTTTTAAAGCTCTACAAAAGAAAACAAACGCCCACAAACTCTCTCATTAGGATCAATCGTTCTAAAGAGCAGCATCCTCTGTTTAACATGTAGGGGAGACGATCGAGAAGAGAGGCATGGAGGTGTGAATTAGGGCCATTGTGTACTATTACAAAAATGTCATGCTCGTACCTCGTGAATGGTTCCTTCATCAGTATTAGTCATCACCTGCTGGATATCGGCTAGAACAGCTTCAAAGTTGCAGACTTGGTTTTCGTCATCGTTATTCCTGATCAAGAAATGCATTTAAAAAAATATGTTTAAGGTGAAAAAATACATTGCGAGGGTAAACTTATAGAAAGTCTACTCAAAGGTAGGTCTCATCGTCAACTTGTAACAGACCTCGGTTATTTTAAGCTGAAAACATTGTAAATCACAAAACAGGAGTCATATTTTTATAATGGAAGTTTTCGGAAGAACAATGGTACGCAACGTCATAAGCCGAAGATCAACATGGGGCCACATACTACGTAAGTTACGCTGAGTAAGGTAAATTCTGCTAGTACAAGGTGAATTATTTATTTTGGTTTTCGATGAGCTAAATAAGACATTCATAGAGTTGGCACGATTTAGGCTTGAAGGGATCTAATCTTGGTCTCAGTTGGTTTTCGAATTGAACGCCCAAGCTCAGTTTCAAACATGATCAAGGGCCTGATTAACAAATACGCTATCTGAAAGGAAACATTACGTAAAAGTGTTGAGAGGCCAACAAAACTAAAATGAGCGGTCAAAAAAGATTGCAAATTTTACGCATGATCACACCTTCATGGTCACCGGCGCTGTAAGGCCACTGAACTGAATGCTGAATACAACACGGTATGATCGAACAAATTTCACTGGTCTGTAATCCAATATATACAGCTGTAAGTTCTTATTGACTCGTAAGACCGTTTTCACACTTGAGATTCCGGTATCGAGGATACTAAAAATACACTACAGTCAAGGCGCTCCTTCACACTTCAATTCCCGGAATCGCGATACCAGAATCTCAAGTGTGAATGAGCGCGTTTGCCGTATTGTATTTTTAGTATCCTCGATACGAGAATCGCATGCCGGAATCAAGTATGAAAGCGCCCTAAATTCAAACGGAAACCGTAATTTTAGGAATGTTCCAATGTAGAGAAAGTGCTGCTGCGACCGTTGGCTCTGACACATGATTTCATTAATTATTTTTCAAGATCCCGATCAAATCAGGTGTTGATGCGCACTTTTTCTACACAAGGAAACGAAACCAGCCATTTATATAACTTATTTGTAATGAATAAAAAGTTGTATTGAATGAGCATTCTCTAGGTCAGCTGTCCCTTTGTTTCCTAGTGCTGCACCAGACAATGATTCCATTGACTAATTTTGAAAAATCTAATGAAATCAGATGATTTTCTACACTAGTGTGGCACTCGCGAAAGAAATAGGAACTGGCCTTCTGTTTCTTTAGTCTAAATTACTATTCATTAGATTCATCAAATCACGTCCCATGATGAGCAAACGAGCTCATACAACTCATAGAAACATGACAACTTGAATGAGCACCAGTTAAGGAATCTTAAAATCAGAAATAATATTTCATACCTAGGCTTCTTGATCGTCCGGGGAGTCAAAGGGTCCGGCTTCCGCTTCTGACTCATTTTGATTCGCGTCAAACACAAAAATGTACCACAAAAAACTTCAATTAATCTCAATTAGGCTCCAAAAACAACGCATTCAGGCATTTTCACTTTTACACAAACACAAAGTACGTAAAGCATGTGTGATAAGCGTTCAGGCGGAAGTATTTTTGGCGGGACCAAGATTTTACCCCAACAAATTGAAATCAGTTTTAAAACATTAAAAGATTGTGGCATTCAGTTCAATTTTGATGATTAATTATTTAGTCACTTAATAAAATTCCAGAAACATAGATGACACTTACCCTTTGCCTAGAATTAAAAAAACAAATAAGTCTTGTCTAGTTATCAAATCAACCGATGTGATACGCGGTGCACCTTCATGTTTGTTGACGTTTTTCGCACAGGTTTTTCGAAAACTTGTTTAAGTTGATAATCAATTCCCGGTAAAAAGAGACAAAGACAATTTTATTGCCTGAAACAAATGAAATATTTTATACCTGAGGCTTCAAACCAAGACGAGTAAGTTGTTTGACGCAAATATTCATCTCCATTCCTTTTCTGGTTGGTCAAGTTGAGCAGAACAGGGTGTAACGAAATGAGGGAGTTGTGTAATTTTTTCAGATTTTTTATTGTGGCCGGGGGGCAAGTACGAAGGGAGTTATAATTTTAACACGGCGTTATCCTGTCACAATTAAAATGGTTGCCACGTGGATACCACCCGTGTTATTTCATATAACACCCCTTCGTACTTAGGCCCCAGGTAATTTATAGTTCTGCCTCCAGGCAATTCACTTTGCAATTCCGCGTCCACATTCCATTAGCCAAGCAGCTACCGACGCAGTGAAATTAAACTTTTCAGGTGAATAGAGTGCATACTGTGTATATGTTTCAGCTAGAGAGATTTTGCAACCAGTCAAGTAAACGCTAAAGTTAATTTTTGTGTACGCTTTGCTAGGGTAGTGAACATTTCGATGATTGAAATGTGAATATCGTTAACGTTAGCGTTAGTGGAGCTGTTTGAAAACTCTCTCTAGTGTTGTAAATGCGGTTACTAACGACATTAACCGTCCAAGTTGGCTATTGCTGACATTAACCGGTTATTAACGTGTCCAGCAGTTTTGGTTTTAAGTCGGGGTGATAAGGAGGGAGACGCAGAGGTATGTGACCAAAAGATCGGATCAAGTCATCCACCACGAAGGATTTCTCGATGGGAACGCTTCTCACGAGTTCGAGAAGTTCTGCTTTCGTTGATGTTTCGCAGAATTCGATGCCATGCTGGGAAAGCTATTCGACAATCACGCGCTTAAGGCTGCCGGAATTCGGCTTTTTGTTTCTTTCGAGGCAATGATAACTCGCGTTGTTCATGACTATGACACTGCCTGCCGGCACGTTGGGTAGGAAGCACGTACTGAGCCATTTCGAGAAATTCTCAGCATTCATGGACGTGTGATAGTCCCCTGAAGTACTTGAGGATTTGAAAATCAGGAGAACGTCTCTAACGAAGCCTTGCTCCACACCTCCATGAACAACAATAAGTCGATTGCCCTTGCCTGAAATATAAAATCACGAGAAACTATTTTCATGCTAAAGAAATGAAGAATCATCAGCTCACTTATTCTATGAGTAGCCCCCAATTCGTCCTCTGACTGCCAACAGGATGTAACGTTGTGGGCCTCTTGTACGTAGGTACGTTTCATCCAGGAAGACAATATATTCTTGTTGGTCTCTCGATGTTATTTTATCTCCCTCAGGTAGGAGACCCTACGGGCTGCAATTTCTGGCCGCTCAATTAGAATTTTACGATTGGATTGACACTTCTTCCACTTAAACCCCAGGTGATGTAGGCGCTGCCGAATGTACTCCTTACCGCAGTCTACAACGCCTTGCTCTAGTAACTCCTTATGGAGAAGCCTAATTGACGGGCACTGCTTTTTAACAGCATAAAACTGCGAACTTTAAAACGAATGGCACTGTCAGTAAAAGAATCGAACTCGACTCGCTTCTTATGTGGAATGTTCTTCTTCGTAGGTGTGGTGAAAAGTGACCGACTCGTACTAGAGCCCTCTGAGGTCGATCGTTCGGCTTCCTTCACGATGCGGAAAACAGAAGACCGGGAAACACCGGTCGCCTCAGCCACCAAACTGTTGATGTCGGGCTTAGGCTCTTCCTCTACCTTCTGCCGGGTAAAATACTGAAAAACTGAAAAAACGATTTGCCTTGCTTGGCTTCCTAAAGTTCTTCTTTTCGGTCTTTCACTCATTTCTGAAATCAAATACAACATCTTGTCTCTCAAAGTATTAAAATCATTAATTATCTCATGTCTACTTACTTTAATCACGACAAAAAAACCGTTAAGGCAAAAAAAACACTCATATTAAGCTCATATCACTGATAGAAATATCGGAAAATATCGATTGCACGAAAAACTGGTGGGGGGTTAAGTACATACTAATCGGCGCTAGTAGCGCTACCGTCGATTTCTTTAGTCTTTGGCCGGGCTATAATGTTGATGTCAACATTACCTGGTTATTCACGTCAATACCTATCAAAGTTACCGGTTCTGTCCAGACGTCGGTTGGTCGGTGGCCGTCGGACCATGTGCAAACTTCAACTGATAAATGTAGCCCGCTCCAGCCCCAAACTCAATAGAGTGGCCAACATTGCCCCTTATAGAGTTACCAAAAATGAGCGTTTCGCATGGGCAATTTCCTCCAATAATTTTGGAGGCTCTCATCCAGTATGACTTCACGCTTGCCGATTGTGTGCCCAGTGAGTGCGGGGAAATTGGTCCGGCCACTTTAAACGAGCGAAGGTGGCCAAAACTTCACCCTTCATCAGCTCGGCTGATGGAATACCCGTTTTAATTTTCTTATTCCTGCTGTCAAAAAACCGTTTGACAGATAGGTGTGCGATTTCGTCCAATTTAAATTTTCTCGGTTATTTTCCAAAATATTTCGATTTCAGCCTGGTTCAGGACGTTATTGATCGTCTAATGCCGTCGATTTCCGCAGTAACGCCACTGATAGTAGTTGCCAGCTCCTCCTCAGAGCCACAACAGGACGCCCAACATTACACAGCGTCCGAGTTCATTTTTCATAGGTGTCCAGGGACCTATAAATCCTATTGTTTGTCCTACTTTTCGGTCCCGACTTGTAACCAGTTACGGATCCACGGGAGAGGCCACAGGGACCATGGCCCCTCCCTTGGAGTATGGCCCCATCCCTGGAGTCGCGAGGCCACAGGAAGTATTTTTTTATGGAAGCCGAGCTCCCAAAACATTATATGTATTATCCTAATACGAAAGATGGGAAATCGCCGCATTACACTGGGAAAAAGGGGCAAGTGTTTGACAAGATATCGTCCCCCAACACCAGGAGAATGGAATTTGTATGGAGCTCGTCGATGAAATAATTTTTGACGGATGCCGAACTCCTAGCATGTTACATTATCCTAATACGAAGGATAGGAAATAGCCGCACTACGCAGGGAAAAAGGGGCAAAATCGTCGTTTTTGACAAGATTTCGTCGCCAAGGAAATAGCAAACTTATGACTATTCTCGCGATAAAGACAGCTAAACTGACGGTAATCGCGCCCCAAGTGGCAAAACTGACGATTAGCGCCTTACAAAAGTGCTGAACTGACTTATATTTGAGCCCTAAAAATTGCCAAACTGGAAATTCCCACTCTAAAAATAGCCAAACATACTTAAAGTGCCCTGAAAATGGTTAAATCAACCATTCGCACGCCAATAATGGCGGAACTGTCAATTCGCGCGCCATGATGGACCATATTCGCGTCTCAAAAACGGCTAAAATGGCTATTCGTGACCTATGCTAAGCAGATGATTCCCACCCTGAAGAGTGCGAAATCGACCATTCGCGGGCAAAGAATGGGCAATTTGACCAACCGGAGGTTTTCCTCTGAAGCCGATGGTTCCAGGGATATTTAGAAAAAATTGCTGCAAAATCGCCTTTTTTCGGGCTGCCAAAACTTGTGCCGAAGGTTTCACAATTTACATGTTTTTTCTCAAACACTCCTTACTCCTTGTATTATACATATACAAGATAAAAAGATGAAAAATGATTACGGGGCCTTTTGCAAGGTATGCCGTTTTTTGGGATAATTTGACTGGACTATTTGGCCACTTCGGAAAATTAATTTGTCAAAAAAAAGTAACAACGCAAACACCAACTTTATGATTTGGCTCTTTCATCCCAATTTTACCGCGGATTTCTGCTCCTCTATAACCATAGGTTTCGCGAGTGCTACACTTTTGAAGAAAATCATCAGGTTTCATTCAATTTTTCAGGATAAGTCAATGAAATCACTTGGTTTTCTACACTAGTGTAGCACTATAGTCCAGGAAACAGGTTTCATTAAAGGGGTAGTTTCAGGACAAAACTCCAGGACTAATTTTTTTGACTGATTCTAATGCTCTCAGGTGTGCTGAACCCGAATTTCAGCTTTGCCCAACTTTACGACCCCGGCAACATGCTGAAATTTGATGAAATTTCTAAATTTTTGGCAATTTTTTCAGTGTTTTGCTTATTAATCCTTAATGACGAATTCTACGGGAAATGTTTTTTCTATTGCGACAATTGACTCTGCCGTTTCACCGGTATTGATTTTTTTAAATGGTCATTTTTAGCCACTTTTGGCAAAACTGTCGTGTACGGGTAATTTAAGTCAATTTTATCGTTTTTTTATCGCTGAAGAACTATGACCCCAATTTCATGGGTTTTGGGCTTGCTAAAAACCCGATTTTGTGTGTTTTGGGCTTGCTGAATCTCCTATTTCGTGGGGTTGGCTCAATGAAGTGATCCATTTCTCAGATTTGGCTTATAGTCCAGGAAGCAGGTAGTTCTGGGAGGAAAAAATTCGGGACTAAGTTTTATGACTGATTCTAATATTTTCAGATGTGCACCATTTTGCGCAGCTATACGCTTATAACAGCATATAACGTTTAACAGCATCCAATTCGATGAATGCCGTGAATGAACGAATACGAGAACAAAATTGCAGATTGACATTCAAATTTAGCACACCTAAACTAAGTGAAAAATGACGTTTAAATCGCAGAGATCGGATGAATAGTGTTTGAGTTATAGGCCGAAATGTGACAAAAAACGATTTTTTACAGCAAATTGCAAATTGTTTGACGTTATTGCCCTGTCATACGTTAATCTTCAAATGAAATTTCATATAATAGGTCTGATACAAAATTCGATCAGCCTTCTGATCGTTTTTTACAGAAAAAAAAAATGGACAACTAGTTCCCGAACTTCTGGCAAAAATATTCAGAAAAACGTGGTTGGGCTACCTTTTTTCGCGTTTTTTGTTACATAACTGATACCACTGATTTTTCTAGTATGTTTCAATGCTTTTCACTTATGTAAAATTCAATTCTGAACCACTTTGATTTCTTGACATTTTCCGATTGGAACAGCCGTTTTTAAGTTGCCGCTGCCTTAGTAATTTTTATTAATTTTACCAAGAGTGGCTAAAAATGACCATTAAAAAAAATCAATACCGGCGAAACGGCTGGGTCGATTGTGACAAAAGAAAGAACGATTCGACGCAGAATTCAATGCTTTTCAAAAAATGAGAAAGTAACATTTTCCGTAGAATGCGTCATTAAGGAGTTATAAGCAAAAAACTGGAAAAAGTGCCAAAAATTTACAAATTTCATCAAATTTTAGCATGTAGCCGGGGTCGTAACGTTGAGCAAAGTTTAAATTCGGATTCAGCACACCAGAGAGCATTAGAATCAGTGAAAAAAATTAGTCCCGGGAGTTTTTTCCTCCCAGAACTACCTGTTTCCTGGAATTCTAGCAAAACAATGGAACGGGCCTCATATGTCGCGGATTTTCCCCTCTCGAAAGTAAATTTGTGGACTCGGCTCGTTCAAAATCCTATTTTTGGGAAATCTCTTTCAAAAATGAAATGTAGGGCTTTAGCTATTTCTATACCTAGTTTCGCTTGTTCGTAAAGCAAATGTGGATTTTTCAAAAATTAAATTCTCAGATCTGCTGAGTTCAAGAGCCAAATTTGGTCATTTTGTCTCTCACAAACCACAGTTACTCCGATTTTCACTCTTTCAAAACCATATTTGTCGGGGCGTTCAATAACCAATGTATCAAATATTGCAAATATCCAAAAGCAGAACCCGCAGGTTTCGACAGAATGACAACCCTCTAAACTGGTGTTCGTAAGAGCCAATAAAATGACAAAATTTGCTTTTTTTAAAAGAGCAAAATTATTTTGTCGAATAAGTCAGAGATTTTAGAAAGAGCTGAAGCCACGAAATGTTGTTTTGGAAAGAGCGAAAACGAAATAATAGAGGTATGATGTAGGAAACCCCCATGGGCTAAGAGGAAGCAAATTCTATTTTTTTTTCTGAAGAAGCATATCCGTGACATTTGTTTATGGAAAATTGAGTAATTAGTGGTTTGAAAGGGCCAAAATCACGACATTTGGAGCGAACCGAAACGGCTTTTGGAACTGGTTTAAGGAAAAGCTGAAGTTATGGTTTCAGGTTTTTGAAGCTTGTCTTCGTGAACGGATCGTCCACTTCTTTCTCTAGGATAGAATAGCCGCTCGGCTAAAACCGCGCACGCTGCAAGATCAATTAGGACTATGATACTATGAAGTGATAACGTTTTATAGTCTTCAAGACTACATTTGATTCTCTGTGTACAAGATGTTACACAACCACTCTTGGGAAATACTTCTGCGTTATCTGCTCTTTAATTAAGCCTAATTTTGCCAAAATTGAACCTACATATATGTTAATCATTTCATTACATAAAAGCTAGTACTGCAACTTGCTGCTTTCAGGAAGGCGGGACTTGTCTTTCAGGAAGTTCAAATTTTTCCTGTTTTTCGTCATTGTTTGCCCTGATGTTGGCAAATGAATGTCATCAAATGTATTTTGAATTTCTACCGCGGCCTAAAATTTCATTTATAATTTGTTGATCTCATTCAAACTTTTATGAGGTTTGAGTGGATGATCTCATAAATGAAATGCATTTTCCCCGACATGCTGCTGTCGGAAAAAAACTTGTTTATCTCTCATTGGGTCGTTGATGCACGACAGCGATGTAAAGTAATCATGTTTCACACATTTGTCAATCGTCAATCTTCGCACTCTTCATAATATACCGAGAGTTGGCGACAGTCCCATTCAACCGGAAGAACATAGTCATAAAAGCTGTGCATAATGATAGCTTATGACCTCCGGATTTACGAGTCCGGGAGTCTGCCATACCATGCCTTATCTGGGGCTTAAGGATTTTATAGCAAATTAAAGTCCTTAATTTGGGACATGAATTTAACCGGAAGAACATAGTCCTGAAGCTGGTCTCATTCGAAAGGTTTTATGGAGCTGATTACAAATATGATCGTCTGCTGGCGCCTGCCTGGAGCATTTGCCTTCAGTGACCAGTCAAATGCTCAGAGGGAAAATAATTAACCGGAAGATCATAGTCCTAAAACTGCTCTTATTCGATAGGTTTTTTTGGAGATGATGACGAATATGATCGTCTGCCGGCGTCGGCCTCATAAAACCTGTTGCATAAGACCATTTTCCGGACTTCGTTCTTCCGTTTAGTTAATATCCCTAATTTCGTGAGCTTGACGAGCCGCAGAGGGCAAATGCCTCAGGCAGACGATCACATTAGTAATCAGCTCCATAAAACCTTTCGAATGAGACCCCCTATTCTGTAACTCTTAACGCGTGCGTTAGCGAAATAAACAAGGTGAATAATTGAAAGTAAACAACTGAGAAATTTGGCTAACGCACGCGTTAAGAGTTACAGAATAGGGGGGCAGGGGGGTGATTCTGTAACTTTGCAAAATTTACGTGTCGTAAAAAGGAAGAAGGGCGAGGGGAGGTACCTCGTTGCCATGGTTTTTACGATACCTAGTGAATTAAACTGGAATTTTCACGCTAGAATGTGTGGTCTCGAAGAAAAAATTATAAATTCTTGACAAATACGTGGAAAAACCAAGGCAACGGGGTACATCCTCTCCCCCTCCTTCCCAATTACGACACGTAAATTTTGCGAGTTACAGAATCACCCCCCAGTTTCGTGACAATGTTCTTCCGGCTGAATGGAACTGTCGCCAGGTCTCGAGCTATAATGTGTCGCACAATTTTACCATAGCAAAATGCCTGAGTTCTAATCCACAAAATTACTATTTAAAATTTAATTTTTTAAATTTTTGTGACCTACCCCAGGTTCTCCTTCAAAACAAGGCATACTATGGGTTTTTGGTGAATCGAATGTATAAGAGATCACTTAAAATACAATTTCAATGGGATTTTAGTGCTATTCGGTGGTCCAGTAAGGGTAGGGTTACTATGCATGTGATTTCTGTCGATTTTGTCCCCCGTACGTATTCTGACGAGGATTTCTCTCCCATAGTAACCACATTCATTGAAAAGCAGACGTTTGTTTGTTTAAGCGAATTCGTAAGAGCTCGTCAGAACACATTTTCGTCAGAAATCGCATGCATAGTAACCGTAGCCTAAGACGTGAGGTTGATTTAATGGCTCCCCTACGCTTGTAACTTCTCCAATAAATCAAGGAATTTGGTTCTCAATGGTCTCAATCGAAAGCGCGTACTTTGCTTATTATTCGAACCAATTATGGGGTCAATCGCAGCAACAGGCGTTCGGTAGCGAATTTTTCAAGACTTCAAACTTCTCTTTTGAACCTTTCCCGTGGACCGATTCGGCTGGATCACGTTATTGATTTTTGGGTAAAATTCGGTTGCCCTAAGTCGAAAATTGCGACCGTGATCGTGCTAACAAGCGAGGGGCCATAAATCATAAATAAACATCAGGGAGAGACCAATAGTGCATTTTAAATAAAAATGAAATGCGCTAAATGAGAGAGGACTGGGTACTTCTACTAGCGCCTCGCAAACAGCGTGATTTTACCACGATATAAACCAAGATTTAATTGTAGTCCCATGGTTCTGTAGTTCATCACCATCCAGGAAAAATGGCGACACGATGAACCGCTCAAGAAGTAAAAAAGCGAATTGTGTTCTCTATTTTCTTAAAATAGAAACAAAAAGCGAAGATTTATGCAAGAGTTGTTTGGAACCGCAAAAGTGTCCACACACGATGGAGCAATTCGGCCCCGAGGCAGTGACTCGAGTCCTTTTGAACCCAGTCAAAATTAGGGGGGGGGGGTCACACACGTCCAGGCCTAGGCCCGGGGCAACGCCACGTTTTGTGTAGTGTGGGTCGAGTGTACATCTTGCATTTTTGCTTCCTGATCAACAACTTCTTGTTCGCCAACACATCATTATTGATCCAGGGCCCCTGTTCTATAAAATTAGCAACAGTTGATACCAACAGTCAATCACCTGATTTCATTCAATTTCGTCGATTTAATTAATGAAAGCATATGACTTACTGTCGTTAACTACTTTTGTTAAAGTTATAGAACAAGCCCACAGGTGCAGGTGTATTCAACATCAGTACCTACCTATATGAACAACGAGGAATTCCTTAAATTGGCTGCCACAGCAGTTTTCATTTATATTAGGAAGAGAAAACCATCCCTTCCTCTCCTTCTTCTTTCCTTCGGGAACAGGTGTTGTTTTAGCAGTTCACGGTGCTGAAGAGGGGCTACTGTTTTGTGCCCAAAATGCATACGAAATAAAACCTGTAAACAAGGTTGTGTATTAGTTCCCGAAGGAAAGAAGAAGGAGAGGAAGTGTGCGGAGGAACAATTTGGAAAAAACAGGTGTGAAAACCATCCTTGTTGGCACTCTCATCCACTGTCCTGAATAAATTCACAAAATCGCCCAAAGCCTTATTTCTTTTCAACTTGTCGTGGTAGTCAACATGAGTGACTTGCCAGAACAGGGGCTGACACAATACTTTTCTATAACTTCAAGAAGAAAATCTCGTCCTTCGGCCATTTGTTGTCAGAGCGAAGGGCGCAAGAGAAAGAAGCTCAGCACTCGACGAATTTTAATCGAAGACTGTGGGGACAATGGACTAGGAATTTTCCACATACGGAGGGGCCAAACAAGTGGCACCGGTCCTTTTGGCTTGAAGAGTCCACTCTGGCTCGGGGCCTTGGATTTTGGACTTGTTAGAAATCCAGTGAAGCCAGCCTCAAGTGTTGGGGATCAAGCGGTTATGCTTAAGGCTCCCTTTCATGGCGGAGCTCAGTTGGCCCCGAGCCGTTGGCTTGAGTCCATTTGGCTCTGGGCCAAATAGGGGGGGTCATACACGACCGAGCCAAAGCCACATTTTCATTACACTCCAATGTGCTCACAGCTGGGCGTCTGAAGTCTGAAATGAACGAGGAGGTCCTGGCTTGGAGAATTACTCACGGAAGAGCCAGAACTTGAAGCCGGTCCAAACAGCCCGGCGTTTCCCCACACATGGGGAGGCCAAGCGAAGGCTCCGTGTCTCGGCTCTATGGATTTTGGCTTTTGGAATTTGGGCCGGGCCGCTTGAAACTTCCCCACACACGGCGGAATATCGATCGGCGCGAGGCCAAGTTGCTCGTTGGCTCTGCCGTGAATGGGGGCATTTAAAGGTGAAAAATGTAAAGTGATATTCGAAAACCCATTTTGCTTCCAAGAAACGTTTAGCATAACATATTAAGAATAATAAAGCGAATGGCTTTCTTAATTGGTCATTGAAAAAAAGAGGCCATGCCGGGGGGGGGGGGCTCATAATGTTTGAACACCAATAAAGGGGAGAGGGGCAAAAGCATCCAATACTCATTCCTCGCCTTTACGTATTCTCGCCTGATCCAGGGTTTTTGTGATATAGAAGTTACATAATGAGGTAATTTCCAAAAAAATAGGAAATCCCGAATTGTGCATAAATTGACGCATAAGCATTAATTAAACATGAAAACACTGACTGCGTGGCTTTTCCCATGGCTTACGCCAATTTCCGGGCCCGGGAAATTTGGAAAATGTTTATAATATTGTGACGTCACCTCAAGCGGGAAATTCAAATACCAAATTCTAAGAAATGATAAATTACTCTATTAATACTCCCAATTAGGAATAATGCCAATTAAGGTTGGATTTCTTGTTTTAAACTTGTTTTTCTATCTCTCCGGTCCATATCGCATTGTTAAAAGTTCATTTTTTTTGTCTTGGAAATTACCTCAATGTACGAGTATATATTGTCGGTAAGAAATTTAATGACCGGGTTTAATTTAGTATTATGGATACGTTGAAACCTTGATGTATTGCACGCAGCTTACTTGACCGCAAAATCGCGAAGTTGATTTTGTTCTGTTGTTAATCTATCGCTCGGTTTCATTTTGCAGGCATGGAAAACCGGGTCAGAAGTCCTATTCATTGGAAATCTTTAAGCGATTCTGACAAAAAGAGGTTTTGGTCCTCAATCGACTCCGTCATTGCCGATTGCGACGGTAAGAAGAAATAAATAAAATATTTGTGCTTCGACCCTTCTTTACTTTTCATTGATATGTATTATTATTGAATCATAAGTTCTACGTAGCTAATGATTCATTTTTAGAGTTTGTCTTCTTTTTTCTTCTTGTTCCACCGTCTTGGCTAGAGGCATCCTCAGAGAAAATTATTCTTTTTTTCTTATTTTCAATGCGGAGACAGTGTTAAATGGTGGGGTGTCAATTTCTTCCCGTGAACCGTTGGCTATTTGTAGAGCAAATAGCAATATGGTTACTTGAAGGCACGAAGGCAGTAACTGTAAATCCTAAGGTGGGTGTACGAAGTGTCCCGCAACACTTATTGCTTGAAATATATATATATATGTCAGACATTTATCGCCTAGGTGTAAGTAAGTCCTTTAGTTATCTTCTTTTCAACTTTCAACTTTAAATGATATTTACTTCTTTAGTGCATTTCATTTAAAATTTTATTTATCACTTAATGTAAAAAACAAGTTAACAAGTGTTGCTCAAAGTACTGAAGATGGCGTAAATGCCGAAAGCCGGCTGTATAAAAAAATGTAAGTGGGAAGACAACACCGGAAGCTGTTGCCAAGTTTTCTGATCGAAATCCCTACAACGCCCCCTGAAAGAAAAAAAAAAAAAAAAAAAAAAAAAAAAACACGAATACAAGTATGAAGATTTGTTGCAGCTTTTCACTGATAGACCTGTGTTGGAACATATAGAAGCCAACCGGACCTGTTTGAAACCACCAGACATGGTCATAGCCCCATTTTTCGGTACACGTCGTGTACAATTTCCTGTTTGAAGTGTATTTTACTCGATTCTATTTTCGTCATTAATTTTTTGCCCTCAGGAGTTTTATGGTTGGGAAACAATCTGATTCCTGGTTCTGAGAAGGTTATTAATGGTTTGAAAGAAAAAGGGAAAACCACTTTCTTATTTTCGAACAATAGCTCGATCGCTCCAAAGACATTGGCGGATAAGTCTAAAAAACTTGGGTTTGATGTTACTGAAGTAAGGAAAACAATCGAGTGATTTTGGTTTTGCATTATGTTTTTTTTTTATTTTCAGGAAAACATCCTCGTACCATCTAGTTTGATTTCTCATTACTTGAAAAGTTTAAACTTCAAAAAGAAAATATACGTCTTGGGGAGTGAAGACTTCGAAAAAGATCTTAAAAACGGCGGATTTGAGTGTTTTGGCGCTGGGGTAAAGTTGATCCCATTCCCGCCACTCTATAGGTCTAAGCTCCTTCAAGAGAAGAATTGCACAGTCTTCATTGTTTTAGCCTGACTATTTTCATCCTTCTGTCAGTGGAGAACATTTCGATGACTCTCAGTTTGATTTAACGTCTGAGTCTGACGTGGGGGCTGTAGTCGTTGGTCATGACTTTCATTTCAGCTACGTCAAACTGTTCAAAGCTTGTCAGTTCTTGGCCAATCCTGACTGTTTGTTCATCGGAGCCGCTCCCGACGTTCGTTATCCGTTTTCTGCGGCTGGGTCCAATGGGTCCAAAATGACTTTCGCTCCTGGTACTTATCGTTCCTACTCATGATTATAATTACATGAATGTTCTCCATGTAAAGGATCCGTTTTTTTTTTTTTTTTTTTTTTTTTTTTTTTTTTTTTTATTTTAGCAGCCGGATGTTTTGTGAACGCAGTAGCCAGTGTTTCAAACCGTGTGCCTATAATAATGGGCAAACCGGAACGGATTGCCGTTGAAGTAGTGTTTAAGACAAGAGGACTTCTACCAGAAAGATCACTCATGATTGGTGATAGGTACTTCCCTTTAAATGAATAAAGTGAGTCTGATCCATGCCAACTAATTTGAGATTTTTCTATCCAAGTTTAAATACAGACATACCGTTCGGCAATAGAACAGGAATGAAAACATTACTAGTTTTAAGCGGCATGACGAAGTCTGTGAAAGACGAAAAATTTGTAAATGAAGGTACCATTCCTACTTATTATACAGAAAGTTTGGCTGATTTAATCGATTCTCTGTAATCCTTGTATGTGATATTTTTACACCAAAATGTAGGTAGTAACTGTAATGCGTTTCCATACCTATTTTTAGCTGTCGAAAAAAAATGTATGGTGAGGGAGAAATCTGAAAAATAGTTCTTTTTTAAAAACAAAACTAAAAGTGTCCTTTACTTGGTTACACCCCTCCTCTAAAAAGAAATCATTCACTTAGGTTAGATCCGCTCAACTGAAGTGTAGGTGTACTATTCAAGATGTTTGAGAGGGTTCTCGAATATTGGCTTGAAAACAAAAAAGTTCTGCAATCTATCCGATTTGGATTTCGAAATGGTCGAAGCACTGTATTCAGCCTTTCCAATCTTATCGTCGACATCCAGCTAGGATTTACTGAAGGAAAAATCACACTATCAGAATACCTGTCTTTCTAGACATCAACAAGGGTGATGTTAGCTTGTGATGTGTTAAGTTAGCTTGCGTGTACTGTTCAACAACATTACTTGTTTAAAGCGGCATGCCAAAGTCTGTGAAAGACGACAAATTTTTAAATTGAGGGTACCATTCCTGCTTATTAACAGAACTGGGCACCGTTAACGAAGAAATTATCGCCGTAAAACGCGACACCGCGTTAACGCTCCAGAAAATTAACGGAAGTTACCGTTACATCGACGTGTTGCTCTAGTTAGCTCGGTTCGCCAGCGAGTGAACTTGAACCACCGACCAGGGCACTCCAAGAGCTCTTTATACCAACCATTTTTGCTCCATTTGCCACCAAACATTTTCTGTGAGTGACTATCCACCACGTTCGACCATTTTTTCAATGCTGGCTGTGACCCTAATTAGTCAGCTTGGAAAATTTCGTAGCTTTTGCTAATTAAAAATCAAATTTCGCAGCCCTGACTTTAGCGCATTGATCAACTTCACGTTCATTGCCGGTTTACACCCCTTGGACCTCATTAGTACTGTCTGAGCCGGGAACGAGGGGCTCCGCCCTGCATTTACGCCAGATCACGAATCCTGTCATAGTGATAGCCCTTATGTGATGAGATGAAATGATATAATGAGATACAAAAGAAATAAAAAGTAAATAGTTTTGATAAAATTATCTGAACCGGAAAAAAATGTACAAAACAACAAAATCGCACAACCTTTAATTCTCAGAGCTAAAACTGAACTTGAAAGTAAAAAGCATTAAAAAACGTTTTTAAACGTATTTAAGAAAAATTAATTTGCGCTAAGACACAACCTATTTATTAAACATTTAGAAATAAAAGTTATTTTTACGTTTTAAATACATTTAAAAAATATTTGGAAGCCAAACATTTCTTCATCAAATATTTTTACCTAAATTAAACGTTTTTAAAATGTTTGTTAAACCAACTTTGCTACTGGGGGGGGGGGGATCCCGAATATGACATTAGGTCGTCTGAGGTACCTATGTGATGTTTCAGTACGACGCCGTCTAATGCCAGGTCGACCGGCATTGTGCCGCAGGGCATTTGTAAGGCTAAGTGCGACGTAGTAGCGTACGTGGGGCTTTTTTCAGAGTACATCACTGAACCAGTGCGGGGGGAAGTACAAGTACTTGAAATACATTTGATGTTTTGACCTCGGTGGCACCTAGGGATTGTGTTGGAATGCTACCATGCCAAATTTGGTAGAGATCGGATGACTCATTGGCGCGGTGGCACTTTTTTCAGATTACATCACTGAACTGGTGCGGGGGGAAGTACAAGTACTTGAAATAAATTTGATGTTTTGACCTCGGTGGCACTTAGGGATTGTGTTGGAATGCTACCATGCCAAATTTGGTAGAGATCGGATGACTCATTGGCGCGGTGGCACTTTTTTCAGATTACATCACTGAACCGGTGCGGGGGGAAGTACAAGTACTTGAAATAAATTTGATGTTTTGACCTCGGTGGCACCTAGGGATTGTGTTGGAATGCCACCATGCCAAATTTGGTAGAGATTGGACGACTCATGGGCGCGGTGGCACTTTTTTTTTTTGGTCAGCAGATTAGGAAGTCCCCCGACCGAAACGCCCGTGTAGTACTACAGGTGTGAAGTGCACAGTTGGATCAGGGTACGGTGTATGAGCCCAAAGGAGGCTTTGGCGCCTGCCGGGTTCGGAACCCGGCGCTCACTAATTATTATTATTATAACCTCCACTCCTCTTGTCACCCTCTAGCGTCCCTCTTCCAGCTAGCTTGCTCGGTTTTCCTTTCAATCCCCACTTTTTATCGTTGCACTTTGTCGGACGGTAGTTGAACAGATGTTTTTTTTACTTCATTTTTTACTTCAGAGACTCTCGAGCAGCCACACAGCCCGAGCCGAAAGTGCCACACAACCATGCCCGACCTAGGGCCAAATTCAGAGGTGCCGGGAAAACCCCGCAAGTGCTGTTGCCAAGATGGGATAATGTTATTTGTACGGCGAGAGATATGGCGTCCTTAGATTCCTCTTGCGGCATTTTCTTCCCGACCGTTCAAAATAAGGCTCCAACTCTGCACTCCACACTTTTCCGCAAAGTTCGAAGAGTTTGTGTCCCACCATTCGCTTGCGAAAACTTTTCACTCATCACTAGTTGCAAAGTAAATTTGAAGAGTAACTTTCACATGCTAATGCTTTTTTATAGCCTCACTACTGTTTGTTAAAAATTTTACTAGCCGGTAGCCGTTAGCACGAAGTCAGTAACACGGAGCATTACGAGTAAAATGTCGACAAAGGAGAGACAGAATAAAATGTGTACTTAGTACATTGTTTTTGGGCAACATTGTGTGGTTGAACGTAACTCGAAAATTGGGCGAACAATTTATTGATGTTATTTAATTGACGTCTAAAACCTGACGACATGCGTTACAGAAAAATATTTATAAGGATACAACCCCTGAAGATGACCTATAAGTAGGTTAAAACCCGGTTTTGGAAAATAACAACAGGATCTATCGTGAGTCGACAAATAGTTTAACATATTTTTGAAGAAAAAAAATGTGGGTTTTGGAGGATATTGACAGAGGAAGAAGTATTCTCTCCTGCATTTTCCCCCAAAATTGGCCATCAAGAGAATGTAATCGATGAATATCATGAAATTGCGAAGTACGCGATAATCATGAAGCCCAATCATGAGCTTGCGTGTCTGTTGACAAATTGTTCTTCGTACTCCCTCGAATCTTCGGTGTTAATCAATGTGCCCTACTTTTCCAAAACAAAAAAAATAAGAATAAAAATGTACCGCTAATCCACAAGTGCCTTCTGCCTAACGAACGGTCTCTCGGATCATGGATCGAACAATTGCACTAGACACTAGAAACCTCTTTCAACGCGGCATACCGTTGCTTCATTCGGGCCATGCATAGCGCGTCGGGGTATGCACCTAGTGCCGAAACAACAGTTTCTGCTCAATCTCAGCCGACAACGCAAGGCTTCGTTTTGGAGGATATACGACGGTCGACTCTGTCCATCACCATAATATTCAATTTGAGTTCAAACGAAAACTTCGTGAAAAAGCTATCACTCATTGCAAAATTTATGCGAATTCTATAATCCCTTCGGACATGCATCCCTACCACTTTCTTCTTCAGAAAAATATCGAAAAATAAATTTTAACGTAGGTATTTCACACACCTCTTTCCACTTAAAGGGTCAACTAATGACTCTGCAGAAAAACTGAAAACCCTTGAAAAGTGTGGCTCTTCAATTTGCAAATTTTTGTTTGGTGAAACAAAAATACATATTTTCGTGAAAAGTTGAAAAGTTTAAACTTTGCAATTCACTTTTCCACCCACTTTTCAAATTCCATTTGGAGGAACAGAAACTTTGCAGAAGAGTGCAGAGTGAAATAGGGCTCGGAGCGTTTTTTCAGAAACCGTGCGCGCATTTTCACTTGTTTGGACCCCTCTAACAAACTTAAGGCGGCCGACAATATCACAATGCCGGCAAGTGAAGGAGTTCTCTCCCGGCCCGTTTTGTCCTACGGTGACAAGATTAGGAAATTCCCTATTATGTACATATAAGGAGAAAATGTTTTCCAAAAGAAGGTGTGTACGTATAGAAAAAGGAGTTATATAACTCAGTAAAGTTTATGAATAAAGCCGTGGTAGGCTTATTATCTTACAAATTGCTCTGAGGAATTTTGTGTTAAATATCTCTTTAAGTTTTATGAAATGGTATTAATTGAGTTAAAATTCAACATTTTTTTATTTCTCTACATTGGCAGACTAGTTTCGGGGTTACACCCCATTCTCAATACCGCCCAGTCCAATTACGTCGGCAACAAAAAAGTCAAAATTGGAAGTCATACACGTAAAACTCATCCTTCGAAATTCCTTCCCCGCCTCTTCCTCGTCATCCTCCCCCCCCCCCAAGCGAAACCATCAGAGCTTCTTGTTAATCCAAGTAAAAATATAAATCACCACGTCAACCACAGACTGAACTGAACTCAACAACCTAAAATGGCACACCCCATGCCACGTGCCATTTTAGGTTGTTGGGTTCAGTTCGGTCTGCCGTTGATGTGGTGTTTTGTATTTTTACTTGGATTAACAAGAAGCTCTGGTGGTTTCGCTTGGGGGGGGGGGATGAGCAGGAAGAGGCGGGGAAAGAATGTGGAGGGGGAGTTCTTTTTCGTGTACGACTTTCAATTTTGACTTTTTTGTTGCCGACGTAATTGGACTGGATGGTATTGAGAATGAGGTGCAACCCCGAAACTAGTCTGCCAATGTAGAAAAATAAAAAAAAGTTGAATTTTAACTCAATTAATACCATTTCATAAGGCTCGTGTTCCCGGACCCCGAAAAGGCCTAAATCTCGATTTTCAGTATATGGCGTCTGTCGTCCATCCGTCGTCCACTTTTTTCCCGACAGATCTGGACCAGTAATGGCTCAAAAGTTGTGTCTTCATCTCTAGACGTACACCGTAAAATTTGAAAACGATTGGTTGAGCGATTTCGAAGATATTATAACAAATGTGTTCTGAGTAAAAACGGTTGGACCCTTATAATTCCAAGATAATATTATAAAATTTGATGATCGATCGCTCAAAATCGTCATCTAGGTTCCTAGAAGACGCTGCTAAAATTTGAATAAGATTTGTTGAGCGGTCGGTACAGTTGCTAAGGTTTGGAATGCGTTTCAGCTCTTTTTTTGCCCCAAACCTATCTCCAATCAGAATTTTAGTCCGATTTCCTTTCATGGTGGCTCAAAATGACCACAACAAAATTCCCCATCGATGAACTGGCCATTTTTTCGAAATTCAATTTGGTTATTTTTAAATTAATTTTTTGAACAAATTGACGAGGACGAATTCAAAGATTCGTTTCTCTTCGATTATTTCGAGTTTTAGCGAGTGTCTTATTGATCAAATTGTGTCCATTATTTCATTCATTGATCGCGTTGAATATTTCAAATTGATAGTTACCGTTAAAGAGAACTATATTAGGCTACAAAATTCATTATTAGTCACGTCGTTAGAATTTGTGTGTTCAATTTTTTTTTGTGGCATTATTGCATCAATCGTTGACATGGGATGAATATTGAGAGACATAGAGCTCTTTCCAGCAAATTTTAGAACTTTGGCATTTTTATGAGAACAGAGCTTCAGGACAGGCTA
Source organism: Corythucha ciliata (assembly GCA_038030265.1). Taxonomy (NCBI): domain Eukaryota; kingdom Metazoa; phylum Arthropoda; class Insecta; order Hemiptera; family Tingidae; genus Corythucha; species Corythucha ciliata. The sequence goes on along the minus strand of CM075937.1, from coordinate 27,277,827 downwards.
GGGCAAATTAATTAATTTTGATGGGTGAGTTTTAATGGTTAATCACTCGTGTAGGAATTGTTTAATGTGAAAGGCATGTTTTAAGCGAACGACGGGAACATGGAAGTATCGTGGGGTCCTCCACACAAACGTAATTTAAATTTCAGCCCTCAAAACTTGAGGTGTCATCTACAGGGCAGGGGGGGTCGTGAAGGACGTGCTTGAGTTCAAACAAATCTAACCACAAGAAACTCTAACCACAAATAAATTGATTGATGCACAAAAAACCTTGAATCCCTAAAAGCTCGAACCACAAAATGCTGTAACCCTAAAAAGATCAAACCACAAAATGCTCGTGACATCCTGCTCTAACCACAAAAGCTCTGACCACAAAGTCTTCTAACCACAAAAAGATCAAATGTCACAAACGAAAAGATAAAGCTGTAACCGCAAAATGTACTGACCTCAAAGTGCTGTAACCAAAAAAAAAAAAAAAAAAAAAAAAACTCGATCCAAAAGAAGCTCTAACCACAAAAATCTCTAACCAAAAATGCACTAACCACAAAATGCTCCAACCACAAACTGTTCATCATAAAATACTCTAACCCCAACATGCTCTAACCTCAAAAAGTTGTAATTAAAGGTGAATCATCAGGTATTTAGGTCCAAAATTGCAAATTTTGATTTGAAGTCTGCTGCCGGAAAGCAATGATCTTTCAGAATAAGTCAATGAATTTTACAACCAATCACATGGCAAACTCCTTGATGTCATAAGACAACCTAGTACACCTCCCCTTCACCTGTCGGAACCGAATTAGTTAGCCTGCAAAGCTTATACTTTATAGGCCAGAAACAGAAAAATTTACTCCTTCCCCCCCCCTTCAGAATCCCACGAGACTCCAAAACTGTCTAATCTGGTTCCTTTACAAAAATATGTTAATTTTGTGTCTTAAGCTGACTTCCCAGCCCGGTAAACTGTTGATTCAGTGACAGCTATGAAATATTCGGCGGTTTTGGGTGTCTAAAATTGTTGCGCAGACAAACTTAGGCCTACAAATTCACTTGAATGGCATGGATTTTCTTCTTTTTTGCTTGAAAACTTATAATTTTGCCGATGAAACAGACTTTTGCTCAGAAACTAAGCTCTCCAATTGGTATTTTGGCTACAGAATGTCATAATCTAATCTTCTCATAGCGAAAATGAGTCGTTTAGCCCGATATAGAACAACCAGTTATGTACCTTCGTTCTTCGTTGCATGGTGTTGTTAAGAGGGGGGGGGGGAGTTGTGGAGGAATTGGCTGTCTGGAGGGTATGACACAAAGTGCCACTTTATGATCAAATTATCACATTTTTAGGGGAAATTGGCTCAGTTTTGAGTAAAATATACTGTTTTTGGAACAGAACAGCGTTAATTGGGGTGACACTTTGATTTAGCTCACGTTCCAGCTCATTTCCAACCATTTTTCGACAAATGAGGAATGAACGGAAGATGACCTCCACCACTTTTTTATATGTATAGGAAGGAAGGGCTTGTCGGAAGGTGTGTAGAGCACGTCCTACAGCTTAGGATCATAGGATAGGATCACTAGGATGGTCGTGTCGGAACGTGTGTAGGGCCTTTAGTGAATAAGAACCCTGTTCAACAAATCGTATTTTTCCTCTCCACGAGACTATTTAGTAGTAGTAGTAGTCGTAGTAGTAGTAGTAGTAGTCAGTGTTGGGCAGATAACGGAAAAAATTATCTTAGATAAAGATAAGATAACAATGAGGACACCTTAAAAGATAAGATAAAGATAAGATAAATAAAAAATTATCTTTTATTTTTAGATAAATATTAAGATAACAAAAATAAATCAATCGTTGGCTTTTAGAAGAAGCAAAGTGTCGCGTTACCTGAATTCTCGATTTTCCGCCGTCAGATTCAAATTGCTATGTTAATGGTAATGGAATGAAATAATCACAAATTCACTTAAAATCACAACCCACAGACAAAAACAGGGGAATAGACGAATAGCCCAGTCAGTAGTAGTCTTGACCTTGACTGGCTTACTTTGAATGTTTTTGAGGGAGTTGAAAAAAATTATCTTTGTCTTTATCTGGAAATTATCTTTGTCCTCGAGATAAACCGAATAGTGATAGATAAAAGATAAATAATAACCCTTCTTAAAATTCTGTCAGATAGATAAAAGATAAAAAAAAATTATCTAGATAATAAATCATCTAAAGATAAATATAACGCCCAACACTGGTAGTAGTACTAGTAGTAGAAGTAGTAGTAGTAAAGTCGTTTGGTGACTGTTGGTGTGTCACGCTAATTAAAGTCGCCGGCGATCGATTATGGGACGCAGTACCCGAAAAGTCTCGTGGAGAGGAAAAATACAATTTGTTGAACTGAACTCATTAATTAATATAACCCTAAAATCCAGTTTTTATTTTTCTCAATTATTTAGCAGTAAATCAGCAATTTCTTCCCCATCGGTTATGGCCAAGCGGGAAAAGCTAATCACTATTTGGAGCCCCAAAATCTGTCATTTCTCATTTGTCCTCCATTAACTACGGCTATACCCACGGAAATATCTATAAATTACAAAATGCGTTTTAGCAGTAGGTACTACTTTTGAACATGAAATCGTTTTAATCGAAAATGCTGTCGCTATCTCCTAAGAGAAGAAGGCCCCTGACGTTTAAAAGAATGAAGTACATAGAGGATGGACACTCTCCACATTCACTTCCAAAAGTTTGGTGGCACACGGCATTTTCAGGAATAATTAGCGTCACATTCGATACATCAAAAACCCAGTTCTTAGAAGAGTAACAGCGTTGTTTCAAGATTTTTATTTCAATAAAATTCTCTTCACAAAAAGATCGGTCTTACCTCTACATAGATTTAAAATAATAATAATAATTCGCTATTGTCCATGCTCGCCCTCGAATTCTGGGCCCACCGTTTCTGGTTCCATTCCACTACCCGGCTCTTCTTTAACCTCGACGAACGTAAATTCTTCTTTAATAGTAATAATCGAATCGACGTTATTAACGTTAGCGTTGTCCATCTCATCAGCCGGATTGACCTCTGGGTGGCAGAGGCCGATGTGTTTTTTTAAAAACACTCGTCCCAGGAATGACGAAGAACACAGGTCACATTTAACTATCTCCTCGGCTTTGACACAATCATCTTTTGCGTGCACCGCTAAGTCTTCCGCGGAGGCGAACAGTCGAGGACACTTGGAGCATTGATAGCAATACCTGTCGTCGGCTGGAAGATCTGTCACACAAAAATTAAATGAAGTACCTAGGTAATGTGAAAAAAATATTTATAAATATTGATGAACCCCTCTCACTAGTTCACAAGTGATTATTTTCACTCTCATTACACTTTGATCACCAAGGACATTGGAGAGGAAGGACAAAGGTTTCACTCACTCAGGTGACAATATCTGATGTGATTCGTTATGTGCAATTTTTTGAGGAATTTCTTGGCACAAATGGAGCAGGAAAATGTTGGTTTCGGGAGAGGAGGGCAGTTCATTGAGTGCCACTTAAGACAGTCACTCGTTGTAAAAGATCTCATACAATAATCGCACTGAGGCAATTTCTTAGCACCGAAGCCGTCTACATGCACATTAACACTAGTACTCAGTACGAAATGAATACTAAATTTAAAAAAACTTACTGTTATGCTGGCCGTTCACGTGTTCGAAAAACAGTTTGAAAGAATTGAAATTAAATGAACAAATCGGGCAAAACCACTCGCCGACATGATCACAGTATGTATGACGGTACAACGAGCTGACATCGACGAATTTCTGCATTATTAGGGAGAACGAGATATAAGTAAGTTTATCTAGGTACGCATAATAATGCCAGAAATCTCACTTTTTGGCAAACGAAACAATTGTACTTTCCGCGAGACTTCATCAAGTTGCCGTGCTCGGAAAAGTGAATTGTGAATTCCAGGGACCCAACGAAACTGTTGTGACACATGGGGCACAAATAAGAGCCGCCGTCCAAGTTGTTTTCGCCTGGAACGACTCAAGATTAGAAAGTTACAGCATCTCGAGGGAAAATTTACTCACTTTTTGCTGGGAGAGGGGAGCTCTGAATTGGAGTTTGAGTTTTCACTTTCTCTAAAAGTTGATTTTGTTAGAATAAATAAAATGACGACAGTATGAAATAATTAACTTACTACAACTACCACCACAAGAAGATGACAACCTCAGATGAGCACTGTAACCTCGGTATGAAGTGAATTTAGCTTTGCAGGTCTTACACACGCAATCTAAACATGATCAAGATGATAATGTAAAGAAGCTACTTTGGTAGTGAGTTTTGTTCTTACCTGCTGTGGTTTTCCAAGAACTTACTTCGGGAAAAACTTGAAACACAAAAAATGTTGTACTTTCATGGAAAAGGGAAGGGAATATTCAATATTACGTATAATACCAATTATGGGCGATTTATCCTTATTTTTACTAGCACCGTCTGTAAAGTGAATAACAACCATGAACTGACTGACTACACGAAGAAAAAAATGTGTTTTTTCCGACCTTTTTGAATTCTGGTGCCACATTTAAGCGATATTCTCTCATGAGTTCTCAGACCCCAAACCGAAGTGAATATCGCTTGACAATTTTTACATTTGAACGGCGTCGCGTCGTTTTCTTGAATTCTTGGCGTGTACAAAATTGTCGGCTCTTTTTTAGCATTCTGTTTTTCGACTAGTAAATTTCGCTCTTTTTTCATTCTTTCAGCTTCGGATTTGTCTACTGGTACTGGGATCGCGTATGGTTCTAAAGGGGGGAGGGGGCAAAAAACAGTGAATCGCAGAACTCTAGAATAAGGAAAAATATTAAGCAACTCAATTACTGTCAGGCTTGCAGGTGGTTGAATTTCTCTCGTGTGTCCTCAAACCCCAAACTGATGTAAAGGTGGCCTTACACTTACTACACACAAATACCTTGGGTTCAGAATCTTCTGAAAAAATCAAGCTTCATTCACTTTCGCAATTAATTTTGAATAAAATGCATCACTTACCTCGCTTGTCGCCCTTATCGGCCTGATACGAAGGTATAACACCCGGTAAAACTGCGTCTGGATCTGCAAGAAAATTTACGTTCCGCAAGTTGAAATGAATTCAAAACGAGATATCGAACTCACTATTCTTCATGCAGGTCTTGGACCGTTTTAGATGGAGACCGAGGCCGAGACTTGAGGTGAAATAAACCAAACAGCTTTTGCACTGGACTCTAAGAGCTGCCAACTTTTGACTGGCTATTGTTGAGAACAGAAATATAAATAAGAACACACAAGGTGGATTCAGGAAAAAGAACTGGAGGGTGATTCTGTAACTTGCAAACTTTCGTCGTGGTGTCGTAAAATGGAAGAAGGGCGAGGGGAGGTACCTCGTTGTCATGGTTTTTACGATACCTCGTGAATTAAACTGCGGAATTTCCACGCGAGAATGTGTGGTCTCCAAGAAAAAATAACAAATTCTTTACAAATGAGTGGAAAACCCAAGGCAACGGGGTACATCCTCTCCCCCTCCTTCCCAGTTACGACACGTAAATTTTGCAAGTTACAGAATCACCCCCCTGATGTAGTAGGTATACTGGTCAAAAGGCAACAACCGTGCCATATTCAACATGAAGGTAGAAAGGCGATACACGTAAAAATTAAGAGAAAGGTCGGCTATGTCCTCTCCATAAACATATTCAGAGAAGACGGGTGGAAAAACTTACACCACACGAGTGTATTGCATTGAATGGAAAACGCCATGTAATTCACTGTGCGTTTGGGTTCTTTGGGTAAAAAAAAAAACATGGGTTCTCAAGCGTTCAAAGTCATCAGAATTACGGGAAATGTGCTCACCATCCATTTTACATCCAGGAGAATTTTTCATGTGAGTTTTCAAAGCAGGTAAATTTTTAAATCGTTTTTTACATTTCCAGCAAGTTGCAATGCCAGATTTCATAGCGGCCCCTGGAAAAACAAAAAGCATGATGATTAGGCAAAACTGGCTCCCGAAGAAGAGTAGAATACCGAATGAAATACGCACCTTTGTTGTCAAAAGAATCATCTAGGGAATTTAAGTAAAAAAAATAAAATAAGTAAGAACTAAATTCCAAAGATATAATTAATTTTGGGAAGGTCTATTACCACTATCCTTGAAAGAGGAAGGGTCATCTGGATCGGATTCACTCTCTTTTTCAGTTGGCCTGTAATCAGGGTCGTTGTCAACGTTTCGCTTAGCTTTCTGCAAATTTGATCGATTGCAAGAGCCTCTCGGACGACCTCGGCCTCGTTTGACAACTCCTTTTTTCTTCGGAGGCCTCCTCCAATCACGGTCACTACCACTGTCGTCAATACCGTCCTTGTTCTCACCGTAATTTTCTTCTTCCTCTGTGGTATCATCCTCTTCATTGGCAGACGACCCCATCGAAGGGCTGGTTTTAAAATTAGAATCATTCAGTTTGACCGATGGTCGACATTTCGCGCGAAGATTCTTTCTCTTGCCGGTTAGAGCCGAATATAGTATCTCTTCGTCAACAGACAATCGTTCTGTTTTCGTCACACCAAGTTTTTCTGAAGATAACAAGGGTCTTAGGAAAAACGAAAGTAATTTAAGTAACGTAGGGGCTTACCTTCATCCACGAACACAACATCACAGCTACTATCACTTGATGGATTCGTAGGGTCTTCTCCAGATTTCTCAGCCGATTTTCGCCTTTTTCCCGACGCCTTGCCGTTATTATCAACACCAGTTTTCCCGTTTTCACACCCAGACAGAATATGTAACTTGAGCACTTGCATTTCACTGAAAGACTCGTCGCATCCAACGCATATGTATTCTAGAAGGCCGAAAACGTGACAGCTCGATAAGTCTCAAGAGAAGCTTTAAGTCTCTACTTACTATGGACGCTTTCAACGTGAGCGGTGAGATCGGCAAGCGATGAACAATTGAATTTACACGCTCTGCACCTCGTAGGACTGATCTCCGGACGATTTTCAGAGCAAGGAAATTTTATGTGAGCTTCGTAGCTCGCTTCAGACTCAAATAATTCAAAGCAGACTTGACACAATTTTAGAGAGCGATACTTGGATTTGTCAACGACGATATCTAGATGCGAGTATCCACCTTGTTGAACTTCTTGGCAATGTTCCAATTTTCTCTTGCGAGCCTCTAAGACACTGAGTTCGCACATTGTTATGATTTAGGCGGACAATAACTCAATTTTACTCACCTTTTCGGAGTAAGGCGAGCTATCGAGGATCCTGTTTGAGTAAAATGCCATTACAAAAAATTGCTAAATAAAAATATGAAGATTCTTGCTCCAACAAACCTTTTATATTTCCAGGTTCTGTATTCCCAGGCAAGCTTATACACGGCAAAACTCCATCCCGAGCTCTTCTCTTCGTGACAAAACCCCCCTGGGATACATTCTGGTTGTAGTGTTCCAGGTCAGACTCCTTGAAATGGTCAACGCAACAATGTTGAATGCCTTTAGCCACGTCGTTAGTCCACTTTCGATTAATCGCGGCCATCCACGCTTTTTTCCTAATCACTGTCATCGGCACGCAAACGAAATCATCTTCTGGACGATTGTCTGTTGAACTAGGGCAGTTTGGAACTATGCACTGCTTGGCCCTAGTGGGTCTTGAAGCATCTAACTCCCTGTAAATTTGGATAGTTTAAGGTATGCTTACAAGGCAGTAAAATGGATATGATTACATCTTTCCTTTAACTTCCAGCGTTGCATTATTTAAAGTCTTCGAAATCAACTCTACTGGCTTTTTTATGCGAATGAAAGGAGTTTTTGTAGATGCTTCAAGATGATTTCTTACTATGAACATAAATATTAGCAAAAAATAAAATTTATTACAGGTATAAAACCTTACCCCCCTCGTTTTCAAGAAGAACGACATCGCATGATAGTTCTTTCACATTTTCAAACCCTTCATTCCTCGCATTTAAGGTTATTGAAGATCCTTCCAGATTTTTACTATCATATTCAACGCCTAAAGCCAAAGGGTCCTCCATCTCACCACCGTCAAGCTCTCCGCCATCAGCTATGAGCGGATCTTCCGCGCTCGGTCCAAAAATATGAGGAACAACTTCGGGCTTCAGCAGACCAGCATCGACGACGCCCCCACTACATTCTCTCAGGCCGTTCAAATTGACAACGTCTTCCAACAGCTAAGGGATACAACGCCGTTTTAAAATAGGACGTGGGTCGCTTGAAAAGGGAAGAACATGACATACATACATCGAAGTGATCCTGGCAACAGTATGCCGTTAGAGACTTTCCCTCGGTCTCACGTTGTTTAGTCCACTCTGACAGATCTACGCCCACCGAAGTGAACCACAGAAGTTTTAAGTCGATCGTTTCATTCGGGACAGCGAAGAAAAATTTCTCGGGGCAGTCGACTAAAGAACTTCCGCAAAGAGGCACGAAGCACTCGGTGGCCATGATTGGTGTCAACTAGCAAATAGAGATAGGAGTGAAGAGTTTGATTTCTTAACGCTCGCTAACACATTTTTTCCGTCATGATCCGCAACTGTTAACAAAACAACCATACCTTCACTATCTTAGTCAGGCAGTCTTAAATGAACACGAAAAATTGGATGAACAATTTCGTTACTTGGGGGGGGGGGAGTAGGTAATGATGAAGTAACTTCCATTAGTTTTTTTGGGCCGTTACCCCACTAGGCCACATAGATGGAACACATGTTCATAAGGTACAAAACTATAGGCGCGGACACATTGAGGAGCCGTATGGCCCAATGCCCCCCCCCCCCACACGTACGGTGCGTTAAAAGCAAACTTTTCGGTTTCCAGGACTTGGTGACCATTTTTTGACCGAACCAATAGTCCAAGTGGTGGCAAACGCTTTTTGTCGAAAAGAAGTGGTTCAGGACGTCACTTCATCAGATCAGTCTCAATCTACGAAGATTTTGCCTTTGAACGGCTACTGGCCCCGTTTCTTTATTCAACAGTTGAGTAACAGTTTTCATCGAGATTAGGCCTTCCCTTCTCAATTATATATGTAGTTCTACAACCTTTACTTCTCATTTATTATGACGTGTAGCTTTGTAACCTTATTAAGCGCTGAGCAAAGTGTTCAGTATAGAAACAGGGCCATTGGTGGCTTTTAGAGGCGACCAGCCAGAATCTGCAGGCGTTAAAATTGTCGGTATTGGAGTCAAATGCTTAGTTTCTGGGTTAAAACTGGATGTGGCCGAAATAGAAGAAGAAAAAAAATGTTCAGCGGCGAAATTTCAGGATTCCTGCCTGACGATAAGTAAGTTTTAGAGGCAAAATGACCCTTCACAGCAAATAGTGTGGCAATTTAGTTTCCAGACAGATTGCGGACTTCTCAGTAAAAATTGGCTGATTGTGTCAGCTCCTGTATATGGAGAAATGCAGCGAATTATGGTGGGAGGGGCTTCAAAGAAATGGAATCAGGCCCGGATCATGACTTTCTTCAAGAGCGGGGAGGAGGAGAACAAATAAGTCCCCCTCCCAAGTAATCCATAAAACTTTCATTTAACCCCGAAGAAAACAAATATTCGGCTCAATTAAAGCCCAGCTCCAGACATCGCTACTTGGCCACGAAACTACCGCGAGACCGTCAATTGGCCCAGAATTCGAATTTTTCTGCCCGAAAACATGTAATTTTTCGTACTGAAACCAATACTTCAGGCACCTGGGGCAGCTCTGGGAGAGAATTGTCAGTTTTTGGCCTCAAGTTCACATTTTCAAGCGTACTGTGGACAAGAGCAAAACTATACGAGTTTCCGAAGATGGCGAACAGCCGAAACCGGCCCGTCGATGGCACACCCCTACACGGGAAGACTGAGAACGTTTTTTTTTGCATGCATTAGAATAAATTACTATCTGCCGAGCTTATGGAGTCCCCAAAGGAAACAAAACGTCGAGTTTAGGGTCTAAACGTATCACTTTCCGAAGGCGAAATTGTCAATTCTTGGGCAGAAAAGTCAGAATAGAAGATTGCACCAACGGTTTCCCGGCGTAGGTGCCCCTGTTGACGGGTAGCGGCCGAGTTCTGATTTGAAGCGTTCCTGTTTTCGGGGGCTAAACAACCAGTTTTCAAGTTTACATTGACTGTTTCTTAGGTTGAGCCAGTTTCAGGAGTGGAATTACGGGTTGCATCCAAGCCTGAAAAGAATCGCGTTGAGGTGCGCGCGCTTACGCCTCTGAATAAATTAACGATGTAGGTACTCACAAAAGCCCACTGACGATTTCCGCGAAATTTACTAACATTAAAATTGGACGAAACTGCGTAACTTGTGGTTTCACGATAGGTGGAATCCGAAAACTGAAAGGGATTTAGGGTCGGACGAGCCGCTGACGAGGATTTTTTTTGTGGATCCAGCGTTTTTGGCCCGTTTTCTACTGCCTACGGCAGCCACGAGATGCGACTTGCCCTACAAACTGATTGGTTTTGGGGGATGAATCGAATTAACGATGTAACAATAATTTCTGATACGTTACTAACAAAATAGCGAGTAACAAAGTCAAGTTTGTCGGTAACAAATGAACTTTTAGCGCTTTCAGAGGGGGAAGGGGGACTTTTTTGCGCACTTAAACACGAGGGTGGGTGGTCGTATTTTCTTGATTCCTCAGTCATCTTGACGAGGGTTCTTAATTTGGAAACAATTTTGCTATTCTTCAAGCAGAGGCAGAGAGCTAAATTACACTCTGCACACTGAATTAAACTTACGCTGGTCGAGTGGAGGTATAGCCAATAGTGTCCGAGTTTTACCCATGACAAACCCGAAAATCATACCTCTCTGGCACGTTTTCCGAGTGCCGCAAATGAGGAGAGGGGAGCTCACCCGCCAATGCCTTGTAGTCCGCAAGAAAGAGCCACGATCCGAGCTGACCTTAATAGGCCGCACTGTAGTCGATAAAATCGACCAAATCGATGACAAAGCATAACGCACGTTTTTCCCCCCTCCCACCAATGGGGCAAGCTGGCATCCACTCAGTGGCGCTATGGCAGAAACCTGCTGCATTGGTCAGTTAAGCATTGGCCGAGGGTCTCACAAACCGCTTCCGGCTCCCAAATCTCTGGCTCAAAATGGACTGAGCAAATTTGTCGAAATAAATTGCCGAAATTTCAAAATGGGACAAAACCACGTAATTGATCTGAATGTCCCGACGCGGGGAATCTGAAAATCGAGAAAGATTTTCCATCAGACGAGCTTTAGAAGGGGTTTTCATTCTCACTTTGTATCCGCCGTTTTTGACCGCAGAGGCAGCCGTGGACACCTTGGTGGAGTCTACCGAAACTCACACAGGTGAAACAACACATTTAAAGATGTTTTGAAGAGGTGCTGGTGGTCGCTCCTTCGTTCGTTAGCAGCGAATTTTTCTGTTTCAGCAACGAGTGAGCGCCATGTCTCAATTTTAGCCGCGTTTTTCTTAATGTTATTTGCGAATTAGCAATTATTCACTTCAAGTCATAAATTAGCACTTTTAGCTCAATTTTAGGGTCTAAGTTACTGCCGGAAACCGATTTGCGTTTACTCAATTTCAAGCTCGCCATTTTTTTTTGTTTTAGCCACGAATCAGAGCTTTTTCTCAATTTTAGCCGAGCGTTAGAGTTTTTCTGAATGTTTGCCTAGAATTTTTTTTTTACAATTTCTTTTCTTTAATTGTAGCCGTCAGCAGGCTAATTGGCTAATTATTGACCATCGACGTTGCCACCAGAAACCACAAAAAGGCGTTTCTCAATTTCGTTTGTGACTGCCAGTTTTAGTCCAGTTTAGTTATTTTTTCGGCAATTTCTGCCGCGAATAAGCGTCCTTTTCTCAATTTCATCAACAACGTAGCCTCCACGAATTGGCGATCTTTCAATTTTAGCTGAGAACTATTTGTGGGGGAGGGGTGATTCTGTAACTTTTCCGTCTCGAATTTTCTATCGGAAAGTCGCCTGATTTCTTTCATTTTCTATAAAAATCAATGAAATAAGGACACTTTTCGATAGAAAATCCGATGCGGAAAAGCTACAGAATATCCCCCTCTGGTTTTCTTAACTTCGGCCGCGAATAAGTCCTTTTTCTCAATTTTAGCCGCAAAATGAGCGATTTTTCATTTTTTTTTTTGTTTGCCTCGGGCATGCCCCGAGAACAGCCGCGAATGGGATTACATGTTGCGAATGGCTGCACCACAGACCACAAATCTTTGACATATTCTGGCAGTGGGCGTAAAACTTGAAATAGGTACCTTTTCAAATTACCTTATTGATTACACATACATCAAGCTACATAAAAATGTATACTTAGATCTTGTTAAACTCCTGTTGTTTTCAGTTTTGTGTCAATAAAATGTTATTCTATTCTATGTTTTTGAGGAATGGACCTCGATTCCAACGAGATCCATTGACTCTATGACCCCCCCCCCCCTGAATCCGCGGCAGTGTGTGGGGGCGATCGCCCAAACCACCATCCCCAAGGATCCGCGCGTGCTTTTAGCGGAGTTAACGTTTTTCAGTAACGATGCCACGCTAGCGATGCGGGTTAGTCTATTGCCCAGGAAATTAGCAATCACTCCGGAAGCAGGCTACATTAATTCCAGAAATTGTCTTTCCGGCAAAAGAATTGCCCGTCAAATCTCAAAACCTGAGTGAGACCCAGAATCTGGCTGTCCGCCCCAGAAACTGGCCATTATCCTAGAAATATCGGCCCGAAAATTCGGAAACATAAAGAAAGCAATCTAACTCAGAACATGACCAAGGCGCAACAAGGTCACCAAAGTCGGTGGGACTTGAAAGGGAAAAAATCCACATCACCCAAACCCAATACTTTGGTCGTGGTTCGCTCTCTTTCCGCTACCATTATAAACAATTTATAACCTCTAAGGATCTTTTTATAAAACACTAATAACGCAACCCTAAAATGAAAAATACACAAATCAAAAATACATACAAAAAAAGAATAATCGTCACAGTACCGATAAGAGTTGAGTGAACCCATTTGAATGTATACTGAGAACCAGCAACAGGATAAATTTCAATCGTGTCTCGTGTCACCCAATTTTAATATAAAAATGCACTTTCACCACCCCACGAATTATACCAGTTCAGAGTGGTCAAGTCAATTTACTCAACTCTCAATGGACAAAAATGATAAAAAATCCCTTTACCCATATCATTCGACTACCCAAAAATCGGCATCATTAAAGAGATGAAACATAAAAACAAATAGTATAAAATGTAAATTCAACTAACCAACCATGTTTCTTTTTTTTAACATTGATAAAACAAAAATTAAAAAAATCAACTTCCAAATAAACAGCCCACTAAACATTAATATAATGATAAAATTGAAATAAATAATTATTCGATAGTTTACAACTCACCAATTGCATGACATTTCATTCAGAAAGCCAGGAATTTCCACTGAAGATGACGAACAACACGACCGAATTAACCTCGAGATGCGCTATCGGCTTCAATTAATAAAACGAAATGATATTCAATAGTCTAACGACTTGAAAGTTGTTTCACTATGAAGAAAGCCTCTTTCTTATCTTGTCAAAGCCAATTTCATAAAAACCAGCCAAGTTGGCCGTCAATTTAACGGGATATTTTATATCTCGAGAGGCATAACAAAGAACAAACAACTAATGAAGAATCCTAAAAGCAACAGCTCAGGGACAAATCAAGAAAGTTTTGAAATGAACAGAAGAAAAGAAGAACGACGTCCGTTCGATGTGCAGTTCCAACATCGACGTGAAGTTGTGACGCAACAGTTTCACTGTGCCCAGAGAAAACTTAATTCACCATAACACTTGGAATCCTCACCAGTTTCAGAAAAATAATAAAAATATGAATTCTTGTGGCTGTTTATTGACCACAAGTTCATCGGTTAATTGCGTTACTCGGGCTTGTCTTATTTTCAAGTTTGTGTGAAGCGCTAAAATTGTATAACAATGTTTGTTACCTTTTTGTTTTTTTGTTGTTTATTTGAGTGGGTGGGGTGGGAAGGTTCAGTGAAATGAAAGATATGACTGAAATGAGATTGGAGAGTTGAGAGTTCATTAGTGTACGGATGTCTTATGTTGAGCTCGCGTGAGTGTTGTTGTGATGTTCAAGTTTTGCTTCCATCTGTGTATATTTTTCATTGAGAACAACATACTTGATACAGCTTAAATATTTATTCGTTATTCGTTGTTTTTTTTGTTTCTTCGTGTTGAGTTTGACTTTGTCTTGATTTTTTCTGTAATCATAGTCCTTCACGGTTATGGTACTGTCCATTCAGCATCCTTGACAGTTGCTAGTACAGTATTAATTTGAGACAGTAGCGTTTGAATTAACGCTCGTGAATTTCTACTTTAGTATATTTAGATCTTATTGACTAAGAATTATGGCGAACTCGAGAGGTAAATATATTTTACTACTTTTCCTTTTCATTGTGTGATTCACTGTAAGAAGTTGATTGGCTAACAGTCACGTTCCAAACATATTTTTTTACTGTGACGGAAGCAATCTGAAAAAAAAGCGTTTAGATCTTAATTCTCGAACCAGCTTACTACGGCATCAAAAATACTGCGGATCGTACTGCCCTACAAAGCTCAGTATATGAGTTTACGTCCTACTTTTCCGAGGGTAACCTACATTTCATTTTACCGTTGCCCTTCTCATGAAAGAGTGGAATTGCTCCTGATTTTAGACAGGGGACCAAATAGTAATTACAGCAGAGAATCTAAGGATAATCCAGTCTCCACATTTTACCTTTTTGGCGTGGATTCACACGATCTTTTGCACTACAGCCAAAAGTGCTTAAATCGTAGCATTTCACGGTTCTGGGCCTCCAATGGTGGCCAGACGTCGGTTTTCCCTCCCTCCGCATTCGTCCGTCCGTGATATTAGAGGCACTCATCACAATACTAGAGCTTTTGATACGACTTGAGTGTCTTCGCTAGTTCAATAACGCTGACCCATACCATTGGTACAGCTACAGCACATTAGCTGCTGCTGATTCATGAAAGCAGTTCCCGGTCCCCTGTGGTCTGTGAGTCCTGTTTTTCCATATTTGGTGTGGAATTTCGAAAAGCAAGCAGAATACCCAGCTCATGGATTCATGTCATTAGGAGCAAAAAACAAACCAAGACGAAAAAAACCTTGATGGGTGGCGCATCGTGGTAACATTCACAGTATGGTACCACTGTGGTGTTCATTATAGGTCTGTTCACGAACCTACTCTGGGGCGCGCCAGGGTGCACTAGTGCGCACCAGAGCACCCTAAAAGCTTTTCCCGAGAAATGAGTGCAGGCTTGTGCAAGCTGGGGCAGCAATATGACGTAAATTAAGGAAATGTTTCTGCGTGAATCATACTTTGTAAAAAAAGAATGCACGTATTGTAAAATGAATAGAAAGGTTAAGATTGCAACGCCCCATTGTCTGATTAAGGTGTAAACATAGATTTTTATTGAGTTTGCTATTTGAATAAATAAAAATTAAGCGTTGTGTGTTTAAAGCAATGAGGAAGTAACACATTTTCCAAATTCATGCTGTCGTGATAGCTTGGGTACCAAAACTCATGAAAGATCCGTTCAAATAAAATCAGGCCCTGTATTTTTTTAATCATTTTTAAAACTATTGGGCTGCGGGACCCATTTGAAATAGGCTTGATAGACTGATTACGTAATAACAGCATTCGCATGACCTTCACAATAGCTTCCCACAAATCAAACAATGGACTTAAGAGAATGGGAAGGACAAGAAGGGGCAAGACATGATAACAGCCATGATGCGGAGGGTTGGGAAGGGTCACAACCCCTTAACTACGTCACGAGTCACAGACCGGCCGTTTAAGGTAACAAAAAAAATTGGCAAGTTCCATTATTTCGCTATAAAGCGAAATCAATCATTTACGCACTAATATTCAATTCCTGGTCATGTTTAGTCATTCTCTTAAAAAAAAAATGTTTCCAGCAATTTTTATTTTTTATGTTACTTCCTCATTAAAAGTTGCCTTTCTCCGATCCCTCTTGTTCACTCTCACACGATCTCAAGACAGTCGTTTTGGACTGCATAGTGACCGGCCGTGTGGATAAATCCGCCGGTAACAAAATATTTGCCTTCGGAATTGTGTGGCGTCGTGACAGTTGAGAAATCACGAAAATTTGTCAATAAGTAAGGATTCCCACGGATATTAGTTAAAAATGTAAATCGTGAGCGTTTTATTATAGGGGCGCGTTTTACTCCCATTTTCGATTTAATCCGAAAATCCGTATTTGCTTTTCTCATTAGCAGTAAAAAAGCTGTTACGTGTGAATTGGTGGATGAAAAGACGGTGAAACCAGAAATTAAAAATGTTAGAGGCAAATAAATGTTATTGCTGCCAGTATTGCTGATGTACTAGAAGAATCTTATGACGTGATTTCTTTTCTTTTTTCTGTTTGAAAGTCAATATCAAAATCTCCGAGCGCTTTGATTCTGGAATTAGTGGTGATGAACCACCAGAGTCCGTTTTTAAATTTCCCCCACCTCCTCGACTGACTCCTCCGACGAGTACGTCGGATACGTCCGACAGTCAATCTGACGTTCGATGGCCTCGAGACCCTATGACGGCCCCGTCGTCTTACAAAAGACGTACACGGAGTGCGACCGGAAGTGGAATTAACGGAGGTAGCGGTGCCACGATCGCGCAACAGGTTGCATTGTGTGGAGCTAGAGGAGGAATGGGTTCGCCGTCCTTTTCCGTTCATCGCAACGGATATCAAAGCGACTCCTGTAAAGACAAGCACCCCTCGAAACTTCCTCCTGTGGGCGTATTTTGGGACATTGAAAACTGCCAAGTAAGTTATACAACTTCGTAGAAAGTTTTAGCACCCAAAGCTATCCGCGAACTTCAATTTAAAGCTTTTACAAAAGGCTGTGGTGATGCTAAAACTACCTAATTACTATGTCATTGCCTTGAATCATTCACGTGTAATTTTTCAGATTCCTCACGGAAAATCCGCTCTAACCGTCGTTCACGCTGTTAGAGAAACTTTTTTTGAAGGCTTTAGAGAAGCTGAATTCCTTGTTGTCTGTGATGTAAAAAAAGAAAATTCAGTAATAATCCAAGAATTAAATGACGCACAGGTAAATATTGTATGCGTAGAGTACAGATGTACGTTGAGAAAGTATGCTATGCAAAAGAGGAGGGGGTTCACATTTATTTCCTGTTTTTATCAAAATGTTGGGACGATAGGGGTTTAAATGAGTGTTTAATGATGTTCTACGTCGTTAAAATTCATTCGCTTCTAGCTACATTTCCCGTCAATTTGTTTGCTCCAATCATTTAAAATAAAAAATCAAGGACCATCCTGGGAAACACGCCTCTTCCTTCTCAAATTAATGTGCAAGTACAACATAGATAACAAAAATCAGTTATTGGTCCTATTATTTCCCATGCATGCTTTCTCTACGCTTTTTACTCCATAATTACGCATAGTCAGAATAACATTTTTCGTGACAATCATGTTATTGATTTTAGGTTAATGTTGTTCATGTTAATTCCACGAGTAAAAACGCGGCAGATGATAAACTTCGTCTTGCAATCGGGCGATTTGCTGACCTTCATGGAACTCCCTCCGCTGTGATCCTTATTTCGAGCGATGTCAATTTCGCTCCCGATTTATCGGACTTGCGATATAGGTAGAAAGTGCCTACAAACGACTAATTTCTGCTCTCACATCTATTGCGTTGGAAATCTAATTTTTGTGTCTTCTTTCAGAAAAAAAATTCACGTCATAGTTCTTCATAACAACTTCTGCGCTGAGCCTCTCATTAAATGTGCCAACGAGCATTACAATTTTTGCGAATTTTTGCACCCTCTACCTTACAGAGCTCCTCTCCAGGTAGGTTCTCAATGTTCACCCGTTCTCGTACTGAATGTTACAGTATGGAAACTTGAATACTTGTCTTCGAAGGCAATAGTAATGCCTGTCGTGAGAGTTGAGAATTAGCTAATGTGGTCTGACTAAGAGGGGGGGGGGGCTAGCATATTTTTTAATATTGTTTTTTTGGTTAAATGGTTGATTGATCCAATGGTTTCGGTTGGGTAAAACATATTTTGCTAAGATAGACCCACGGGGGCTCCTATCTGACAAGTACCTATTTATAAAAATTAAATTTGTCAAATTGTATGATTTTTGGTGTTATTTTGCGTAATTACAGAACGACTACCAAGTTGCACACATCGTAGTAACTAATCTCCCTACTAATTTAGACGAAGGGAAAATCAAGCGACGTTTAAAATTTCTTTCTCAAAACTGTGGCGGTCGAATAATTTCTGTTACAGGGCCTAAGGCCATTCTTAAATTTCCTAATTTAGAAATTGCTTCAAGGTAAATAATTTTGATTTCTCCTCTGAGTCGCCTTTCATTACAGTTTTATCGACTTTAACAGAGCCATCAAAAGAATGCACGGTGAAATCGTCTACGGCAACGTTATTGTAGCCTCGTGTCATCAAGTTAACAATGAGGATGATAGAAAGGAGATGACTGGTACGTTTTTACTTCGTTTCTATATATTTATCGCATAAATGTTCGAAACGCCTGCATTCTTAGTAGTAAGAGAGCATCCAAATGATGGCAGTCAAAGCGCTAACATTCGGTCAATTACTGCTACGGTTCCTCTGCGCGCGCAGCCTAGTGATACCTACTTTATTAGCGACGAGGAATCACAATTGAATAATTTTCAACGGACTATCTCATTCAACAACTACTGGAGCACTCCGAATACGAAGGTATTCGAATCTTTTTTTTTTTTTTCTGTTAAGTTTTATATTTAAATTGAATTGTTGTTATGTTCAGAACAAAGTCAATAAGGGAGAAGCTGAGTCTCCGCTGGCTACTAAACTGGAAAAACTTCCGTGCACAGGCTATGTGGGCTCCCAAAACTACGACATCGAAATTAATTGTTCGAAAGAAGGTATGTAAATTTATTTTTCTTTAAATTGCAAAATAGTCCCCTGACTGTCGTCTACTATACATCAAAATCATTTTCTTTTTCAAGTTGTTGACGTTTAATCCCTAAAGCAACTTGTTTTTATTTAGTATTTTGACTGAAGAACTAGTTTTACATTCAGTAAATAACGCTCTCGTATAAAACATGCACTAAACTTTGGGAACTAAGCAAGGGGGGCTTAATTGAGAAGGTGCATGACCTGGTCCACCGCTTCGGAAACGAAAAATATTATCCCTCAGATTCTGTTGAATCATGATGATAGAACCTGTCAATTTGTTCTCATAATTTGGAACTTAGGAAGGGCCCACTTATCCCTAGAAACTTATGCTGGTCGGTTCAATAGAAGCTAGGCATTTTTGCCCCAAGCTGCCTAGTGTCTAGCAATCGAGCTCATCAAATTGACTATTCCTTACGGTTCATGACAAAATATATATTTTTGAAGGTTCTGTTGTGTAGTGTGAACTACTACTCTATTTCCTTTAAATTTTGATTCGACGCGGGGTTCACAAATCTTATAGTATAGTTACTGAACATGACGTTGTACGATGTATTTTTTATGTGGCCTTAGGTGCCGAAACGTGCTGTCCTGCGAAGCCAGGAACGAACGGGTATTTAAAAGTTCAGTTCCTTCCTCGGGCTATTGAAGCACAGCTTAATGAAAATGGTCGGCTGCTTTCTGATGAACCAGCTACTCAGCGAGAATCGAATCCTGCGATTCAAGAGATGGACAGCACCGTACGTAAATCCAAAATGCGTATTTCCTCTTGCAAGTACTACTTGAGTTCATTCCTTTTTTCTTTTATTTAGAAATATTTTCATCCTATTAAACAGACGAACGGTACGGACAGGCGAACCACGATCGATCTTTTCATAAAAAACCTTGACCAGTCTGTTGATCCGTCAAGAATGAAGAAAATCATTTCTGATCTCTTTTCCGAAACCATAACCATCCTGAATTGTACTATGTATGTCGAGCGAGACGGAAGCTATGCGGCTGTCGTTCAAGTAGGACTTCAGGACGCTCAGACTGCTATAAATCGTCTGAATGGAGTTACAATAGGACATAACAAAATTGAAATATCCTGCTCGCCATTCCCATTCTCTCCTATCACTGAAGACACGAGGTAAATTATAATTAATTTTGATGTTTCGTTTTGATTTCGAGCTCTCTTATATGACATCGATGAATTGTAATCTTCTATCTCTTCCAAACACACACGATCTCTGTTAACAGACTGCAGATCAAGCTTCTTCTACAAGAAACGCCTCATTGTAAAATGCCATTGTCCAAATTTCAAGAACTTTTGAATTATCGTGCTTCCATCCGTATCTCAACGTGGGATTTATCTCAACTTAGTGATATTTGTTTAATCTCAAATGAAAATGGATGCGATATGATCTCATTGCCCGCCAAACTAATGTTTTCATCAAAACCGATTGAGGTATTTAACTTGATTGATGTTAGAATTCTTCATGGTTTGTTAAAATAATCTTCTTCAGGCGCCTATACCTGATGTCGTCCAGACTCCTCGTTTTGAAGAAGGCTCGTTGATCAAGGTTAATGTGATATTCAGTGAATTCGCATCAAAGGTCGACATGATGCTGACAGCTTTTAATGGCTCGATACCATTTACAAGGTTGTGACGATCTTTCGCAACAATGTTAGGCATTAATGGCATAATTTATTGTTTGTTTACAGTTTTTATTCTTTGTACTGTACCATGTGCGGACCTTTAATGCTATCTGAGAAGGGAGTTCCTCTGGAACATTTAATTAGCTGCGTCGATACTGTTGTACTGCGTTCGGTTAAGGGAGTGAAATCAGTTCAAAGGTCAACGAGCGAAGATAAGAGTGATGGTCAGTCCCTTTGTTTCTCTCGGATACAGAACAGTCGGCAGTTTTTTTTGTTTTTGTTTTTTGTTTTTAACTTTTACAGGCTCATCTTGCGACGTCTCACAGTCGTTGAGCAAATTAAAGACGGATGTCGTCGAAATTTTAAAAGAACAACCTCATTGCGTGATACCATTCTCTCGATTCGCGGTTGCCTATCATCACAAGTTTTCCCAGCAGATTAAACTTTCCGACTATGGCTTCTCTAAGCTTATTAGTCTATTCGAAGCGATACCATGCACCGCCCAAGTAAGCCTCCCTCACTTACAGTGACCTTCCCATACCAAACCCAAGCTAGTCGCTCAGCGCTACTTTTTCGATTTGAGGTATTGGGCACCGGAGAAGCACGTCATGTCACGCTATCCCATCGAGCCCAAGTGAATCGGTTCGCATCAGACTTACAAACTGTTCTGCATAGGCAACCCTGGAAAAAAGCTGCCGTCAATCGATTACCAGAGCTTTTTGAAGCGAATTTGAATCGTCCTTTTGATCCTCTAGATTACGGCCTATGCTATCTACTTGATCTTCTGTATTGCGTCCCGAAACACTGGCTTGAAATTAAAACTGGTTGGAATGGCATGGTTGTTCGTTGGCTTCGAGACGATAGGTCACCTGAAGAACGCGAACGTTTGAAATCTTTCGCTATCGAGGTTCGTGATCTTAGAAGTATTTTATTGATATCTTCGAAAAGAATATTTTTTACGTAATTTAAATTTTTCTTGAAGATCTTGGAGGTTTTGAAATACCAGCCCTCATTTTCAGTACGGGTCGACAATTTTCTCTCCCTGTACCAAAACCATTTTGGGCAAGAGTGCGCGATCAGTGAATACGGTTTCTCTGAACTAGAAGATCTCTTAGATGGGCTGTCTGATACGGTCAAGGTGGGCCAACTTTTCTTTGTACTCCTCGTTTTTCATAATTTTTTACTTGTTTGAATATCAGTTTCCTCAATAACTCTTCTTTTTTTTCAGGTAAAGCCCACTGACGAAGGAAATTTGTTAGTGCTGACGCTAGAAAAAAAATTGCAAGCCCTTAACGAGCGGGTAATGCAATTGGTGCCCCCTTTCCGCTGTCTACCATTGGTATCATTGGCTTCGACGTACTCTTGGAAATATCACGCTGAAATTCGACCTTCTGAATTTAATAAACCGAATTTGGAAAGTCTCATCAGACAGTTGCCGTCCGTTAAGGTATGAATCTCAGTGCCTTATTGCACTCTTGGTCATGCTTTTTGAGCCTCGATTTGGTCTCCAGTGGGCATGGGCATTTTTTAAAACATTGAAATTTATACTTTTTAGATTGTTGAAGATGGAAAATCAGTGGCACTCGTCGAATTCGCCGTGAGAAAAAATATGGGCTCCATCGTGAAGAAAATTCTTATCAATTCGATCGATGGACAAGTGTCACAGGAGTTAATTACTACTCGTTTCAGTTCATACCCGGAAGAGTACTTGAAAATTCAAAACGTTGCTCGCCTTCTTCCTGACGCCGCCAAAGTATTCACACGCGTGCGGTTGATTTTGGGAACCCGAGCGACTTACATGATTTTATTAATTTTTTATTCCAGCTCGTCGACAATGGGTCAGGGCCACCGCTGCTTGAAGTGACCCCTCTTTACCAGTTTGTTCGACAGTTGGTGTCACTACTGAATCAATTCAACGGTCGTCTACTCATAGACTCTTTCGAAGACAATTTTTACAACGTGTACAACAAAAGAATTCAGCCGAATATTTTCGGCTTCTCGTCAATCGTGGGTCTGTTGAAGTCGCTGTCAGACGTTGTCACCTTGTACGGCAACGGTCCGTCGCGTCAAGTTGTACTGAAAGACGGTCTTACCTATCGTAAGTTTAGTATAACAGAACGGTTGTGTTTGTTAATTTTTTAATGACAAGGTGGGTTTCGTCTTCCAGAAGAGAGTCCTCTGACGAAGAAATTTGCTGAAAATCAAGAGGTGAGTCTCCTATTGGGTTAATTTTACGAATAAAAAATAATCTTGTGTAGGGCTTCCATCCGTTCATGTTTGACCATGTCCGTGGTTCGTGGTGTCTTTCCTGACCGTCCGCGCTAAGTCTGCTTACAAAAAAAATTATACTTCATTTTTATTTTAAAATGTTTGAAAGCAAGGAAGAATTATGAGCAAATAGCAATTGATTCTTCCACAACAAATAGAGCGGAAAACGACTTTTTGCGTGTTTCTCCGCGCGTAGAATGTAGGTGCTGTGTGGGCCTTTTCCATAGAGACGAGCTCTTCGGATTTCGCTTGCAATGATTATTGGGGGGGGGGGGCGTGAATATCTTTTTTGTCTGCCTTTTCTTCTTCTTTTCAAAATGGGGAACTTGCATGAATCTCAGATTGGGTAGAAAAGCATACCGGTGATTTGACCCGTGAACTGAAGGATAACAACGGAAGTTGCAACCCGATTGGTGCGTTTTAAAATTTTTAAAAAAGGTTCAAAGTTCTTCAGAAGAGGATGGATGGTGCGAGGGGAAATGACGTAAATACTTACTTGTGAAGCATTTGAGGGAACTCTAAAATTGTTTGTTTACAAATAACATGAAAAATGTTCCCCCCATTTAACTCGTCTAACCCTCTCTTCCCCGCATCATCCATTTCAATTAGTAAGTTTTTACGTAATCGAACCCCCACTCAAAATTTTTAAAAATTCCCTAAAAAAGCATCCTTGACTGATTTCAAAGTTTAATGTGAGCAATAGACTTGTGGAAGAGCCCTCTTTAAGCAACACCAACTTTTGAAAAATGTGCAAGTTCCCCATTGTTCGTGGTCGTTAAAAACAGCTTGTGTGGGATACAATTTTTAATTCTCTTCATTCGTGGTTCATTTGGTATTCTGGTTAATAAAACGTGCAATACGTACATATTTTTCCGCGTTTTTATTTTGTATTTATTAGTTTCCGTATTTATCTGATCGTCTGTTAAAGTCCGCATTTTCACTCCGAGATGCCGTGATTTTTTTCGTTTTTATTAAAAAATGATAGCAACCCTAAGCTTATAGACTGATCGTGAGAGATGGCGCCAGTCCCATTCAACCGAAAGAACTAGTCCTGAAACGTGTCGTCATTTGACAGGTTTTGTGGAGCTAAATACGAATATGGGTGTCTGTTTGGGGCATTTACCCTCGGAGGCCAGTCAAATTCTTTGGGACATTAATTACCTGCGAATGAACTTATTGTTAGTCATGTTATAGTCCAGTCAATCAATCTAAGCTTTGGAGCGGAAATAAATATGGGATTTTGTTTTTTTGCGGGAATGTGAAGGAGAGGGTCCCCTGATCAATGTCTAATAAAGTCCCGAGCGGAACCCCCTCGCCCGAATGGTGGGGGAGCGTTCAAAGCTATATTTTCGAGGTTTTTCGCCTGTATCTCAAAACCGGTGCGGAATGATTGAGTCAAGTTACAAGACTACGTTCTTTCGGCTGATTCGTTTTCCTTTAGGAAAATTGACTGGCCGCGGAGGGTAAATGCCCCAGGCAGACGCTCAGATTCGTATTCTGCATCACAAAAGCTATCAAATGGAACAAGTTTCATGACTACGTTCTTTCGGTTGAATGTGACTGTCGCCAGCTTTCGAACTATTAGGAGCACTACTGTGGAATGAACATTCAAGTTTTAACCTCTACGCTACGATGCCCCTAATTCTTAAAATAAAATTTAGGCAGTGTCCCAGTGCGATGATTTCAATGAATTCTGACAGTTTAGGTGTATCTTAGTTAGAGCTATGTTCTCATTTGGAATCTCCGCCGTTCAGGTATAATAATTAATCAGTAACAAAATGAAAGTTTCCGTATGAACAGCATCCTCCGTAAAGGCGCGATTCCACGGAACGCCCATTGTTTGTAAACAGGCTTTGCAAAAACGTTCGCAAACAATGCGCGTTGAGTGGACTCGCGGATTAAAATTGCTTCTGAAGCCATCCCTTACTTGCCTCAGTATAAAATGAAATACCGGTGGGGAACATTTTTCCCACCGTGTCCGGAATATTTTTCATTATCTGCCAAAAGTACTAGTACATTTCAAGACCCCGTTCTGCATAGTACCTCTAGGGTAGAAGTACTAGTACTTTTGGCAGAAAATGAAAAATATTCCGGACGCATTTGTCTAGTGCCCGTGGAAGACAGTGTGTGCATTTTCAGCGTCTTACAAAATTGTCAACACCCCGTTCTGCAAGCTTTTGTCCATTCTGCAAAGTACCTCTCGGGGAGAAGTACTAGTACTTTTGGCAATAATGAGAAATATTCCGGATACATTATTTGTCTAGTGCCAGTAAAAGACTGTGTGTGCTTTTTCAGCGTCATACAAAATTTTCAACACCCCATTCTGCAAGCTTTGGTCCGTTCTGCAAAGTACCTCTCGGGGAGAAGTACTAGTACTTTTAACAGATAATGAAAAATATTCTGGTTACATTTGTCTAGTGCCAGTAGAAGACTGTGTGTGCTTTTTCAGCGTCATCCAAAATGTTCAACACCCCATTCTGCCAGCTTTTGTCCGATCTGCAAATTATGGCGGCCCTATTCCCCACTTCTCAATTTACAGGGTTCAGACGGAAACGGCGACTTTGCGAATAACTCCGTTCTTCAGGATTATTTACCCAGACCACCCGATCCGTCGGAACTCCCACTGCCAAACCACCGTCTCTACGCAAGCCCAGCAGATGTAAGACCATTGTCGTTGAAAATTCTCTTCTCTTTTATTTTATTTTCATTTTTCACTCTATTTTAATCGTCCACAGAACGATCGCTCTAGTCACACCGTTCGAGACGGCCGGTCCACTGTCAGCAGTTCTGACTCGTCTTCCTGCATTTTCACTTCCAAAAACACTCTAGGACAAAAACGTGAGCGAGAACTATTAGAGGTCAATTTTAATTTTATTCCTCTTTGCGATCTGCTGTTGTTTTGTTTACAGGATGTAAAGGACGTCTGGCCGCTCAATTCCAACAACCATTTGATCTCAATTAAATGCGTACAATTTTCTATTATTAAACTGTTATTTGGTACAAAGGTAATCTAAACGGCCTACAACTTGGTTGTTTATGAATTTGATGTACAAACTAGAATCTATGTGTTTACTATCACATTTTTTATTCAAAAGAAACGTCCACGACGATCAACTCTTTGAAGCCGAGACGAGACTGACTTAAGTGAACTGTAGACATATTAAATTGTTTTTTGTACTTTAAAAATTGGACGCAAAATTATTGAATCCTAAATCCCTTCCGAATTTCGAAACGGAGGGGAAAGTTGATGTTCATTATTGTATATTTTAGTGCATTTCATTAATGAAAACGCACTGTTGGATTCACCCTCAAGGCCCCTACACACGATCCGAAAAGATCATCTTACCCCAAGGGTCCTAAAGTATAGGACGTGTTATAATATGTACATGTAACCGGCAAAGTTGGAAATCCAGGCATTGGGGGAAATGCCTAGGCATTGTTCCTGGCGAAATCAGGCAATGTGGGAAATAGGGGCGAAAGAAAAATTATCTCCCACTATGCCTAGGCATTGTGCACATTACCTAAGGCTGAGCAGGCATTGTGCATGGGCAATGCCTAACAGAACTGCATGCAATGTGAAAATCAGCTTGTTTTTCGTGGGAGTCATAATACCGTTGATTCATTTATTATCATTTATTAATTGGTTGGCTGGGAGGTGAAATATAAGCCTCCTAATGTACAAGGATTTTTGTACAATATTCATCACTGACCCAAAACAGGATTGTTAACCATCACTTTTTCCCTCCACGGAAAGGCGAAAACAGATGTCTTACCCTGAGGGGGGGGCGGAGATCCGGCTAACCTCTTAGCATTGGTGTAAAGAAGGCCGAGCTCCACACTTGACGACATGAATCACACAACAACATCCCAAACGTACCAAAGAACGAGGGCTGGTGGATCTTGGAGCACCTCACTACTATCGTGTAGAGCCAGTGGCGTAGCTTGTACTGTAAGAAACGTGAATTGGCCTTTTCTCAATTTTTAGCCTGGAATTAGTAGTTTATTGCTGTTTCAGCCACGTACAATTTGCGGTTTTTTTTCCATTTTTGTCGCGAATCAGGACTTTTTCCTCAATTTTTGGCACGAATTAGAGCTTCTTCTATAAATTGTGGCCGCTACACCTTTTACACTATTTTAGCCGCGAATTTGCGTATTTCTTCCTGTTGATCCGAGAATTAGCGTTTTTCACCATTTTAAGCTCAGAATGACTGCTTCTCTGCTGACATTTTTTTCTCAGAATGACTTTAGCCGCGAATTGCGCTTTTTCTCTATTGTAACTGCAAATTAGCGGTTTATCTTAATTTATGCGGATCAATTCACGGATTTTATCAACTTATTATTATTATTTTTAACTCAGTTTCAGCTACGTATATCAGTAGGTTTTCCCAAATAGATCCGTTAATGACCGTTTTTTTTTTGTTTTCAATATTAGCCGCTAATTATTTCCTAGTTTCAGTCGCGTAGTACCTCTTTTACTCAAATTTATAACCGGAGAATCAGCAGTTTTTCTGAAATTTATTCGTGATTTTTTTCTTCTTCATTTTAGCCGGAAATTAGTGATTTTTGTCAACCAGCCCCGAATTTTATGATTGTATTTTCTCCTTTCTGTACATGTGAATTACCGGTTTTTCTCTAATGCATCCACGAATTAACACATTATCTGAACGTTTGCCTCGAATTAGCGTTTTTTGCCCAAATTATAAGCACGAGTTGGCGATTTTCCACAATTTCAGCCATGATGAATGTTAACGCATTTTCAAACTTTTGGCTACGTACTTGCCCCAAAACCTAGCACATTTGCGCGGCTACTCAATTTCAGCCTCCTATTTTCTCTATTTTCGTATTTTCTCTACTTGAGCAGCGAAGTTGCCGTACTGGTTGCCTTGAGAATTTGTGTATTTTTCCTAATTTTAGAGGCAAATGAGCCCTTATTCTCAATATTAGCCACGAGTAGTAAAATTGTAGTGACGAAGTTGCCTCAAGAAACCATGAATTGGCGCTTTTTCACAGTCACAGCGATTAATCGTAGATTATTCTCAATTTAATCACCGCATATTAACGATTTTTCTCAATTTTAGCCCGGAATTATATAATGTATTTCTCTCTTTTAGCCACCGCATTCTCCCTCAATTTTAACCGTGAATTAACGTTTTTGCCAATTTTAGCCATGAATTAATGTTTTTTCTTAATTTTAGCCGCGAATGGGTGATTTGTTTTAATTTGTTACTCGTGAATCAGCAAATTTTTCCAACTTGTGTCATGAATTAGCGCTTTTTGCTCAATTTTAGCCGTGAACTTGTGATTTTTTCAACCTTCCGTTTTTTCAAGCAAACGCAACGCAACGGAAGGGAAAAAGCGGACAGTGTAAACTTGGCCTTATCCGTTTGTTAGCGTTCTGCTACACACTTTGTTCACAATTTAGCACTCTCTCTTATTGTTAGTTTATCTGCTAATTAGCGCTTTTTCTCAATTATAGGTACGCTATGAATTAACGGGTTTCTCTGTTCTACCCCGTGAATTAGCACTTGCTCTCAATTTTAGCGTAGAGTAGCCGTGAATAGTTGTCTCAATGTATGTGAATTACAATTTTTTTTTTTTTTTTTTTTTCTCCAGTTTGCAGTTTGTGCCGTGAATTGGCGCTTTTTCTAGCCATAGAGTTGCCTTCGAAGCCGCGAATTGGTATTTTCTCAATTTTATACGCGAATTTAACTAGCGTTTTTATCAATTTATATCAAGGGGCGTTTGTCTCAGTTTTAGCCGTGAATTAGTGATTTTTTTCCGCCCACTCCCGACAAGGGGCGGGTGGGCGGTCCATCAGCTCCGTACTCTACTCAAAAACTCAAATGCCGGGAGACCAGGACCGAGTAGTTCTGGTAGCTGAAAGTCTGAAGTCGAAACAGTAACTGCACCGCACTTCTTTGCATCCAGGCGCCTCTCAAGTCTGCCGGGCGAATTTATTTGTTGAAGTTATTTGTTGATGCTTGAATTAATTGCTAGTGTGATTCACTTTTTTGCCAGGAATTTTTCCTTTCTTGACTGGTGGAAAAATCGCTGAAATTTACCACTGGAAGCCCTAGCCAAGGGCAACGAGGTCCTCCCCTTCATCCAACTCTGCCCACATGTAGATAAATATGGCTCCTACGGCTACAGCTTTATATGCATGCATTTCTTAGGGTACGTTCATAGTGAATCACCTTCACTGCGATACCTTGATGAGCGATGCCCCGATGAAACATCGATGAAGAACAAACATCAATAATTGTATGGGACTGTTCATAGTGAAGCACCTTCACTGCGATGTGATCTTCGATACCTCGCTACTATCATCGATGATTTGAACCATATGGTTCCTCGATCCCCCTCCTGCCCTCGATACCTCTTGGGTCACGCTGCTTCGACATAAACATTTCCACTGGAATCCAATATGAAAATTCTCTCTGCTATGCTCTCCCCTTTAGTCACCGCTGCTGTAAAAACATACCCTTAGGTGAGTACTATTTAGCGACATTGCATTTACAACAGAATTTTGAAGCTGTTAGATGTTTTTGGAACACATGGTGTATGCGTTTTCACTGGTTCTACGGCAGTTTGTAGTACATCTGCGACGCTATTACAAGTCTTGAAAAAAAAAAAAAAAGTTATAAAAATGAAAAAAAAAGATGAGGGACGAAAGTCGAAGAAAAGCAGCAAAAAAGACGATCTTCCAAAGTGTATTAATGTTGTTACATCGTGCGACCCGCAAGGTTTCGACTGTGAGACCTGCTTTCATCTGGGACCGACTACATCACCCAGTGCGAAGCCTCCTGTCGACGACCTCTGTTTTATAGCACCGAAGAGTTTACAAAGGCCACTGCGCTATACAAAACATTACATAAGAGGTAGGAAAGGTTGTTTACTAAGGCAAGAGCAAACAATAACTCTCGAGCGCTCAGGTATGCCTAAAAAGACGCACTATCCGACGAGTCAAGTCACGGGCGTTTTGAAAGAACTCAAGGAAGTAAAGGCAGGAGCTAAAGACGAGACGTGTTTGATTCCGCGAACCAAAGGTCATTACACGCGGGGATAAAGTAGAAAAAACAATTGTAATTTCTGAGGTTTCTTCAAACGGTGTAGATGTCAACAACGAATTAATAAAATCCCACAACATATACATCGAGCATAATGGTAGATTCACTAAAGCACCGCGTCACTTGGTAGCGTCCGGGGATTTCGCTCTCAGAGAGTGTTATTTAGAAGACGCCGAAGGGTATTTTAAATTGGTACCAACTCCATTCAGTTGTGTGTTTTTGTCCTAAAATTCAGCCCAGCCTCAGGGACGCCTCTCGATATCGCGATCATCACTCAAAAAATCTGGACACCTTTTGTGAAAATTTTGCAAGGAATTTTAGCAGGCGTTGCTCTCATTGAAACTTTGTTGGTATTGTTTCAAAATATTGAAATATTACCCCCGCCCCACCCACCCACTCTTCCAGGTTATCCAGAACGAGATCTGATGACTTCGGGCGAAGTCTCCTCTGACTAGTTCGTCAGTTGTTGAGGGATTTGAAACGAAAAGCCCTTTCTGCGGGGATTCTGTAACTTTAAACCCCCGTTGACACGTTGCGATTTTTAAAGCGAAAACGTGTAAAATCCGTTCACTTGTGGGTCCTATGTTTTCCCCAGTTGTGCCGTAAAAATAGCTTAATGTATAAACGTTGTTAATAAAGGCATAAAGCGGTTCTCACGTCTACGCAAATATACGGCGGAAAAATCTAATGCCTCTACACGTTGTGTTTGAAACATCTGACGCGAATTCGCGTAGGTGTGAGAACCGGTTAAGTCCTACACGTACAAGTTACAGAATCACCCCCCTCCCACGGTCTTGGTTACAGGTCAGACGTTTATTCATTAAAGCCGATGATGAAGAATTGGGAGAAATTTTCCAAGTCTACAGTTACCTCGATGCTACTATTACTTGCATATTTCAAGTGTTTTTAATCATCATTTTAGTGGCGCTTTGTGACTGGTAAATCATTGTGTACCCTTGGGCTGCTTCCTTTCTGCAAATAATATGAGAAAAGGTAAAAATATAAAGTTTAGTGTAGGATTGATCTGTATCATATGAACGTCCGTCATCTATGGGACATGTTTGCATGGCGAAAGATTTGGATTATTCTTGGGAGCTACTTCTTGAGTTATCTTTTCCTAAATATCACCGCGCCCATGAACGACGCGTTTAATTTGCACGTCACTGCAAACAGCACATTCACGATAGGCTCACAACTGCTAAAGGATCCAGTGCGTTTCTGTTTTTTCCCCCTCGTCAAAACACTCATAAATCCGTCGGTGCTAATGAACGGGTGTTAAAAACAGGAGTGGTTCGCTTATTTGTATCAATGGAGACACTTGTGTCTGGCAAAAGACACACTGGTCATATTCGGTTGGGTCATGACTGTCGTCCTTGGCAATGACGACCTGTTCCTGGAGCATCTTCTATCAATGAAAAAGTACGATTTTGAAACGACTTCTCCCAAGATGGAAGATATCGAATTGGAATTGCTTCCTCAACCCCAAGACGACGATGCCTGTAAATGCGGCGACCCACCATTACCACCATAAAGATATTTAAAAAAAATAAAATGAAGTAACTGGACTGCGAATTGTTGCTCATTTTGCACTTAACATACCGCTGACTTGGAATTCCAACGTCGTCAACAGTGTTTTTCACTTTCACAAGTTCACACACAAAACAATCTTCCCATTGTATTACAAATTTGCTCATGTCTCCAACGTTTCTGCAAAAGGAAGGTAAATCAATTGACTGAAGGAAAATTTGTGGAGAGACAATTTTTCCTTCAGTCAATTACTACATTGCCCATCCATCGCGCTAGTGCAATAAACAAAATGAAGGTAAACCAAATTACCAGGAGCAGATCCAGTCGAAGAACAAGACGGCGATTTCACCGACTGAATCACTCCCTCGCAGCGCGTCATCCTACCATTCACTAAGCAAACCTGGAAAATCAGCCCCAGAATCCTGGACATTTGTCCGACAAACCAGACATTCATGGCTCAAAATCCGATTTAAAATCAATCATGGCTCCTAAAACTATTTGGCTCTAACCAAATTTAGCGCTTTTAGCCTTATACATGTTTTAAACCCCAGTTTAGTGCACTTTCATCATTTCGATACCAAATGTTGAAGATTCAGCTCGTTCCTCTCTCTTTTGGCTCTTTTGAACCCAAATTTGGCCACAGATTTTCGCTCTTCCATAACCAAACGTCGCGAATTGGGCACTTTGAAATCTGCCCCAATTTAATCTCAATGAGGAGAGATTGTTTCCATAAAAAGTCCTATTTCACCTCCTTGGCTTCAGATTCGGCTCTTAAGTCGGACTTGAAGTAAAAAATGCGTCGCATTTTATGTAAAGCTGGTTCGGGAGGTGGTGAAATTCACCGTTAAGGTTTCGCAAGTTTGATTAAACTAATTTGGCACTTTCGAATTCACGGATTTCTTCATTTTTGCTCCTAAAACCCCGAGCAGTCTTTCATTTGCGCTCTTTCAAATTCAAATTTCTCGGATTTGGCTTGTTCAAAACCAAGTTTCACATTTTTCGCCCGTTACAAAAACTCATCAAAGGGTGGCCCTCCACCCCCCCCCCCACATTATAGGTTCTTCCTGCTCACAATGCACTACAATTACCACTATCCACCATAATTTTATCTCCTCTCATTTACTTTTCAACCGGGGAGGAATTCCCTGGAGGAGAAATAAATGACCAAAAACTGGTCATTCGTGTCCTAAAATGGCAAAATTGACGAGTCACGCCTTACAAATGCATGAAACTGAAAACTTACGCCCTAAACGTAGCCAAATGGCAGTTCACGCCTTAATAATAGTCAAACAGGCAATTCACCAGCCAGCTTGATAATAGCCTAACTGGTAATTATTACTTTATAATAATTCAATTCGCGACCTAAAAATGGCCTTTTGGACTAGTCAACCAATGAACATGACAAAACCGATCATTCGCGATACAAAATTGGCCAAGTTAACAATGCATACCTTGTAAATGACCATACTGATGATTCGTCCGACCATACCGATAAGGTATTAAATGGCTCGTCTGGCTAATGACTCCCTAAAATTGGCCAAACTGATTATTCGGCCTTAAAAAATGGCTACGTTTGTCCTCTCCTGCAGTTCATCGCGGCAGTCCAGCCTCTGAACTAACTTTTTGTCCTCGAAATTGTGAATTTCATCCCTAAAACTCTACATCATCGAGGTCCGATTACTGTCCCCCCCTTACCCTGGTCTGTTTTAAAATGACCCCCCACCCAACTATCAGGTTTCAATTTCTTAGCTCAGAGACTGACTACTCGGTGGAATACTAGACACAAGCGACCTCCAAACTCAACGGTGGATCCTAGAAACGAGTAGCTTGTCCATCAATTCAGCCCTTCAAACTGATTACTTGACTCCAAAAACTTCTTTTTTTAAAATCAGAAACAACAGATCAGATGGGTATTAGTACATTTTAGAGAACGGAAGGGGCGGTCCCCTGTGCTCAGAGTAGAAGAAGAGATGACATGATCAGGTCTTGAAGCAAGGAATGGAGAACAGTCTTTTAGAACTCCCATGATTCTAGCCACTTAAGACCGAACATTGTGCTGTTTGGATCGGTGGAATAAGGGCCGGTCATTCCGTACGCCAGTGGAGAAAACTTCACAAAACTGTTAGAGGGGTGGGGAGACACTTAATAAAAGAAAAAATGAACGTCGACGTGATTTTGTTCACTTACCTAAATGCCGTTGCTGCCAAAGTCAACCCCAAAAGCCAGTGCCGCATCAAATTGCTAACTTTAGGGCACGATACTCTGGGTACCGTCACGATGATAAAATTGAGGATAACTCCTGCACACCGGAACGAACAACTATTTAAGGTTGCCACCTTGCAATTACAATAATTGATGAAAGGGAAAGAATAATTCTCACCTGTCAGCATTGTATTGTAGAGCAAGGCTGGGAAGTAATGGTGGAAGTAAAGCACTCTTCCCATTGCCCAAAATGGGATATAATGAAGAGCCCATCCGACAAAAAGCCACATACAGCTCTCAAGACGTTTTTCTTCATCTTCTACGAAAAAAAACCAACAGTTAACCCAACCAAATCGATAGTCCTAACTGAGGGATAAAGGTGCAAGCAAATCTTACTCAAACTCCTCAAGTAGTCCCCGTAGCCTCGTTGTTTAATCACAGCCATGGCTAAGAAGAGGCACACAAAAAATGCGAGGAATATTAAATTTCCCCACCAAATCACGGGATTTCCGAGAAGATATATCCTGTACGTATTCCCGGAAAAGAACTGTCCCTATTTGGAAATGGAACAAAGTGAAATCAAGGAAAAACGTAATAAGAAATCTCGTGTAAACCTACTCGGTAATTGATCGGCCACTGCCAAGGTCGAGAAGTCACTTCGCCTTCCTTGGGCTTTAGCCCTGCATTCCCCTGTAGCATTACAGCATGAGACTCAATGACGCGTTCAACAAATCCTGAAGCGTATACCTCAAAACTGACATTGGGTACTGAAATCAAAAATGTATTTTTATATTTTATTTGAAAAAACTAATAACTGGATGATGTGGAGTTTGAATACATTTGGAAAATATATTTTCTTCAACATTCCACACTGCGAAGGAATCTCGCAAGTTGGGATTGCACGTCACTTCTTGTTGCTCATAGGCCCTGCGGAAAATCATTGTATTATTATAAACCCAATTCTCAAGGATCAATTTAATTTTATGCTACCAAGCGGGTAATTGTTTTCCTGTGGTAGTCAAAACACAGTGCTGAAGATAGTGAATGAGTTTAATTTGGGTTGTGACGGTAGTAACAACGCCGTCGATACCTCCGCTGACAATTTGAACTTTCCATACATCATTAGGATCGCCCACGCCCTCCTATAAAGTTGAGCTAGCTCATTAGGAATTTCCAATTACCGTAGTGTAGCTATATTCGTACCTCACCGTATCCAGTCACTTGGTAGTGTTTTTTCGTGACTGGAGCCGGTTCTTTGTGAGAATGAAGATTGCGTCGAGTCGGAACGTGTTCCAAGCGAATCAAGTCTCCGTTCTTCACGAACTGGATTTGGCTTGCGTTCACTTCACCTTCATATGGTTTTACCAGCCACCGGTTGTTTTCATCTTTGTGCGTGTAAGTCGTGCACTTTTACGGTAAACATTAGTTGTTTTTATTAATATTTCTTTCGAACTCTTAAACGTACCTGCTGTTGTCTAGCTCCAACCCCTTCCGGATAGAGGTGCCAGTGAGAATGTAAGTAGCCTCCACCCGTTCTTTTGTTTTTCAGAGTGATTACTGCACCGAAAGCCACTTCTGCATGAACGAAAAAGGCGGATGTAAACAACTAAAACGCGTCAAAAAAGAAAGAGCCGACCTTTGGGCATACTAGCATTGTGCAGAGAATTTCCTTCTAATTGAGACTGAAACGCAGAACTGAAAAATCCGTCCCCGTTTCCACTGTAATAAAATAACGAAATTTCAATAATTATAAAAAGACAAATTAAAAAGAAGAATTAAGAAAAATAAAAACGATCAAATTATCTACCTCTTATTAAGAATTTGAAGATGGATGAAAAAGAAAAATGAGTAAAGAACAGCGGGAAACACAATAAGTCCCAAAACACGAGCCAAGAAATGCTTTAAAACTCCATTCTGAAAATAAGTCCGACTTTTAAAAGCACGTTGTTAGAGATTTTATAGGCCACTTATAGGTGTACGTGACATAGGCCCAAGGTACGTCAAAATAAGTTTTGGCTCACCATAGGAATGGATAGATCACCAAGAATACGCCACAGTTGCCACAAGGTTAAAAGTCCGCACAGCACGACGACAAAAACACCGACGAACTTGACACAGATGGCGCACGCCAACATGGTTCCCGTGAAGAATAACCAAAACCACCATTTTGGTGTAAAAGGCCTGAAAGGGATTAGAATTCTAAAATTCTCAAATGGATGACAGATTTGTCTGGTTACTTACTCAGAGTCACAATTGTTAAATTTAACCATACAAAAGGTAGAAAACATGATAAAAAATAACAGTATCGGGTCAAGAAGAATGTACTGAGTCAGTGTCAAAATTCCAACGTCTGAAACAATCAGGCTTTAAATCGAAATTTCACAATCCTCAAATCTCTCAACTACCCACTCCATTTCTCACAGCGCAACTCCTCGAGCGATCAAGGGGAATTTGAGAATTACCGGTAATGTTAAAGCACTCACCGCAAATTATTAGAAACGCAGCTAAAAACGAAGCGGTCGCAGATGAAGTCAACTCCCAAACTGTAAGGTAGCCGATTGGAGCAATGCAGGCCCCCAGAAAAGTGCAAAACTTTGAAGGGGAAAACACATCAAGTTGATTTAAACTGACTACAAGTCAATACGTGAATTTACCATTCTCATTCCAACGTAGGCCGTGTCCTCGTACTTGTCTCCAGGTTTATCAAAGGCAAACTTTCCGTCGTAACCACTGACATATCCAGAAAGAGCGATGAGCATCTACAAAAGTAATCAAATAATAAAAAATTACGTGGGTTCTCAAAAACTTGGATTTGGGTCTAGGATCCTGTTTAACCATTTCTCTCACCTCACCCTCCCATAATTCCAGAGTGAACGGGCAATCGATTAAAATATCACTCGCCCAGTCATAAAACTTCTATTATTTTTCCATTAATATTATCTACGAAGGCTAAATAGTACCTACCTACACAGTCAAAAATATCTTTCTAGAGGATAAAACTCATACAGCTTCGAAAATTTGACCAAAACAACAGTAGATACCTATGATGAGTTTTGAGTTGAATGAGGGAGAACCATGGTTGAAGGACAGGAGAAAGTTTGTGAGTAGGCCAACATTTGAGTTTTCGCGGATGACGAATGAATGGTGGTCCTGAATAGCGCAGAATAAATTGAGGCGAGTGGGTCAAGTGCACAAAAATGCTCGGGAAACGGGAACCCATCCCGAAAGTACGGTTATTATGGCGGGATAATGTTATTCTTCATAAGACGGCTTGAATCTAAATTGTGGATTTTGACCCCGCCGTTCGTCCTACTTCTAAAGCCCCCTGCAAATAGAATGAATTCAGGCTTCTCCAAGAAATCGGTTCAAAGGTAAGGTAAAATTTGTACTTGAATTTATTGCTACTGAAATTGAATGAATGAGTTCGCAAATTTGGAGTCCTAATTTGAGCGAAATATAAGTTTTCTGCCTGCATATACGTGAAATTGACAGTTCCGGGTCTTATTCGGTGAAAATGCAAGTTTAGGGTCTTAAAACAAAATCGCAGTTTTCGCCGGGCCCATTTCAGGCGATAGTCTGACGATAACCCACAAAATTTCGGATCTTATTCCTGCGAAAATGCCAGTTTTGGGTCTTAATTTTGGAGAAATTGCAAGTTTCAGTGCTCTGAGCTCGGAGAAATTACAAGTTTGCAACTGCTTTTCGAGGGCTCGGGACCCGGGCTAGCCGGCCACGATAAACCATGTCGTAGGCTGACGAGGCCCGTATGCTATACCCCAACAAAATTGCAACATTTTGGAGGAAAATATCGGCGAAATTGGATATTTCCTGGTACAATTTCACGAAAATTGTCATCGAAATTGCGAGTTTCAGGGCCCCGACTGAGCCCATACCCTGACGATTAGCCGTGTGATGGCAGTACTTGGAAGCATTTAGAGATAAATCCTCGTCAGTTTGCAAATGCGGGTGCTAATTTGAGCAAAATTGCAAGATTCCTGGCTGAATATCCACGGGATCGAAAGTTTCGAGACTTCTTTCAGCAAAATTGCAAGCTTTGGGGCCTTTTTCGTGGCGGCAGATTCAGCAGGGCGATTTTAAAGATTTGCGGTTGTTATTTGCAAGTGTTTCGATTTGAACGGTTCGTCACTCGGCATGGCGGAATGCAGTCGGTACCGGCCAAAACACACGTGAATGGGCGTCGTCGGCACTTGAACAGAACCTTCTCAATCTACTATCTAGAGAACCAAGGACTTCCATGTTTCTGCACCATCACGGATAATTTAATTCTGCGGTTATTTCTCTCGATTTAACCCGCGAATTGCAAGGTAAAATGGAAAGTTCTTACTTAATCTTAGGTGTGAATAAGCATTTTTTCTCAATTCTATCCACTAATAAGAAATTTTCCAATTCAGGGTGGATTAACATTTTTCTAAATTTCAGCCGCGGACTCGACCCAAGAACAGCCCATTAGTGCTTTCCACTATGTCAGCCACGAATTAGCGATTTTCCCATATTTTTAGCCACGAAGTTGCCTTCAGAAAGCCCGATCAGTGCAGAAACACGAAAGTTATAGACTGCAGGTCTACAAAATTCGGATCGCCAATAAGTTGTTGGATAGCAAGCTTCTTGAGTTTACACGTGCCAAATTCTAGTCGAATGGATGTAAACGAAAATTCTAAAATTCATGTGCTGGTCTGCAAAATCCGATACACCGTCTCGAAAGTTTCGTTCTTAGTCAAACCGTGTTGCTTCAATTTATGCATGAAATGGCACGATTGCTTGAAGAGATATAGTCTGTCCACTTAGGGCCATTTTCACCAAAAAAAATTGATCTCGTTTAAAGTTGATCGCGATTAGTTGCCAATGACGATCCATATGAATTCTGATGTAAGTGTTTACATTGTAATCGTGATTAGTAGTTGATCGTGGTTTAAGAAGTTGATGAAATCGGGCCTTAGTGATGGACTCTCGAACGGGTTGCTTCATTTCGATAGTTCGATTTGTTCACTCCCACCAAAAATATTCACAGCGTTCTCCATTTGCACAAAATTCTGCATTTGAGCAGTTCAGTGTCTTCTCAGGCAGGAGTGATTTGATTTTTTTCAATTTTAGTGACCGATCGTGCCGTTTTCTGTTTTCTCCTCGCTGGAGAAAAAAGGAAACGGCGAGATCGGTCACTAAAATTGGAAAAACCTTTTGATTTTTCTGTCTATATAATAATTTTTCCCCCAAGTTGGTAACGCGAAAAATAACGTTCACAACTCGGGAAATGTGCAACTTCACCCGACTCGTTGATGGGTAAATTCCACTTTCCTCTCTCGTTGTGAATGTTACTACGTATTGGCGATTCAGATTAACCAAATGCGCTCTGGTGGCGGCCCCACGGAAGTAGGAAGAGCGGTAGACTCTCCATGGGCTCACATGAGAAAACGCAGGTTTTGTTATTTTTTATGAGTTTTTAGGATTCTTAAAGTTCATTTCTTTGAAATATTAGTTGGTATTACTACTTTCTATTAACAATAAACTCATCATCGAGGAATAATTGAGATAAAATGAAAGAACTCGTGGTGAGAGAAAAATGATGGCGTTTTCCATTTACCGAGAATTTCGCACTGCGAGGGTGATTTTTCCTTCTATCCTTGATGAAAGATGGAAAAATCCCCCTACCCTATGCTACCCTATGATGAATTTCCGGTTAAAAAGGGTTGTTCAGCCCCAAAAACAGATTGTCCTTAACGAAATATGTAATTTTCCCCAATAAGGGTGCGTTTATCAATGCACTTATTCTACAGACAAAGCTTGGATAAGTCTGGTTGCTATGGGCCTTTTTGTAAACAGTAATGCAAAGTTATCCGAGGGATTGCTATTTCATGAGAAATCCGGTGATTGATAAACCCGCCCTAAACGGTGTAAATATCCATCACAGCTGGGGGTCTAATTCCCCTCCTACAGGCCACAGGTGGGTAATTGAAGGAGTTAATAATAAAAGGTTTTCTGTATGAAATTTTTACTAGAGTCACATTAGAGACTTTTTGGGACTCAAATGCCTTGTTTGAATTGAATAAGCTGGATTATGGATAAATGTTAGTTTTTTTAGCAAAGTGGTTGAGTTTTCGAGTAAAATTAGCGCATTAAAAGACGCAATTTCATGAGTTTACCCTATTCGGCAAAGAAAGCGAATTTCACCCCAGAAACTGACTGTGCTAACATAAAAAGGGGCAATATTCCACGAATGACTTCCACTTTCGACGTGGTTAAACGATCGGTGTAGCCTTCTAATGGATAAAAACTGTCAATTCTTGAATTAGCAATTTGTCTCCATTTCAGCCGCGAATTAGCGATTTATCTCCATTTCAGCCGTGAATTAGCGGTTTTCCTTGCAAAGAAATTGTGTTTTTCCTGATTTGAGCCGCTAATGAGCGATGTAATTTACCCGTCTAATTTTAGCCACGAAGTTGTCTCGAGAAACCGCGACTTGCCATTTGCTCTATTCATTCTGTGAAATAGCCAATGTTTTCAATTTAACGCCATAAACATCAAATTTTCTTGACTTCAGCCGTAAATTAGCGTTTTCCATCATCTTAGCAGCTAATTAGGGATTTCTCTACGTTTCAACAACGAATTAAGAGTTCCACCAATTTTCTCCGCAAACTACCTAACGCGTTTTCTGAAATTTGGCCGCGGATTAGCGATTTTTTCACTTTTTGGCACGAGGTTACGATCAGCAGCCGCGAACTGACGTTTTCTCAATTTAATCCGCGAATTAGTCAATTTTATCGATAAATTAGCAAGTTTTCTCCATTTTATAGCCGTGAATTATAGCGATTTATCTGAATTTTGCAGAGAATTAGTGTTTTTCTTTATTTCAGCCGCTAATTAGCGTTTTTTCTCAATCGCATCAATGAATTAGCAACTTTTCTTAATTTTAGCTCAAGATTCGCGATTTGTTTCGCTTGCCTTTAGCTATGAATTAGCGTTTTTTCGCAGTTTGAGCCACGAACTTGCGTTCTGAATAAGCCGAGAATTCATGTTTTCGTAATTTTAGGCGTGAATTAGCGCATTTTCTCATTAGTGAATTATTGATTTTTCACGATTTTATCCGTTAATTACCGTGTTTCGTAATTTTAAACGCTAATGACTGTAATTTACACGCTATCCGCGAGCTTAGAGCTCTTTTCTCAATTTTTGCAGTGAAGTTTTCTTAACTTTATCCGTGATTTAGCACTTCTTCTTATTTATGGCCGTGAATCAGTTTTTTTTTTCAATAATTTCAGCCGTTAATTAGCCATTTATCTCCATTTTAGCCCCAAATTAGCGTTATTAATTAGCCGGGATTAAGTGGGGGATTGGCCCCCCACGAGGAGGCGCGAATTGTAGCGATTTACATTTCCATTTCCACAAAAATCAGAGGGGTGCCATGGGCGGGCCATTGTGAAAGGCTCAGCTGAGTCAGCGGGCCACTTTTTGGCTCGCGAGCGCTCGGTTGGCCACCCCTGCCCTTTCACCAACGGCGGCCTCTACGCCTTGGCGTCTTCTATTTGGCCGCATATACAATATTTGGTGCTTAACTCCACTTCCCATTCTTCGAAGCTCCCTTCTTTGAGACCCTTGCATTTATCAAATTTATAATGATTCACATAGGCAACATTATGAGACAACAAAAAGAGATAATGACTACGTACTGTCCATTATAGGTACAAACTAGGATACTAAATTCACTACGTTCCCGAAATGTAATCCCTTGAAAGCACGTCGTACAAGGTCGATCGAAGAAAGGTCGTAACCGCAAATCATTTTTCAATCAAGTGTGACAATAGTTCAGACGGAAAACATTGTAAACTCCTTAAAAACTGCAAAAACCCATTATTTAGCCCTTACGTTGGTGGTAAGAGTAGGGCTCTTTTCCGCCATTGCGCCTCGACGCTAGCGCTGCAAGTGATAATCTGAATCGCCAATAGGCGCTACTGCATAGTGATCATTTGTTCTAAATTGGTCCATACACGTACAATAATTATTGCGCAATAAATTTGTAAAATACTTCGTTTCCAGATGTTTACGGATAAAAAAATGGGTTTTTCATTATATTAGGGGTACTCAAATAAAAATCAGTATTTCGGTAAACCAGTAAACAGATGTTAGAAATCTCGTTTCTATAGTAATGCACAGGCAAGGGGGGTGGAATTTTACTTAATTACAGAGAAATACTCCTTTACAGATTTACCGGCTGATTATTTGAGTACCCCTATTGTGTAACACATCAATAATTAGGCCAGTCAACAAGAACAATGAAATCGCAATTAAACGGCTAGTTCTGATGTTTTTAGTATGTTGTTAGGACCAGTACCAATAGCATAAATCCAAGTTTGTAGCTTCAAAAGACTTGGGCTACTTTCGTGGCACACGAAAAACTCCGAAATTTTCGCACTTTTTTCGTTTTTTCGTTTTTTTTTTTTTTTTTTTTTTTTTTTTTTTTTTTTTACTATATCTCCTAAAATATGCATTTTAAGATGAAACATACGAACTACGTTAAAACCTCTATCAAATTTGCTACAGTTTGAGACCTAACGCAGCTCTGTAGGTCCTATAGTAACCAAGATACAGCTCCTCTAATTTGGAATATTTTTTCAAAAAATGTGAAATTTTAAGTTTTGGTCAAATTTCGACCCGAATCGGCTAAAGTACTCATCCTACGGGAAAAGCCGAGTCGAGAGAAGTTGTAGCAAATTTAATTATGTTCCACTTAAGCATACAACGATGTCTGTAGGCCAAACAGATTAATCGAAAATCTGAAGAAAAAAAAAAGCGTGGAAACTCCATTTCTACTAAAAATGAATCTGTTGAGTCGCCACCATGATTTGATGGCTATTAAGTTAAGTCAAGCTTGAAATTTGGTCAGTGGTACTCCTTCGTCAGTCCCACTAATCTATCCCACTGAGGGTAGAAATGCCAATTCCAAAAAATGCCTATTGTCACGTACTGAACTCGGGTGTGTTGGCCTCGTTAGAAATTGAAAAATTCGCGTAAAAAAAGAGTCCGTGCAAACTCAGGTGTGCACCTACGACAAGGAGAAGCGATAATAAAAAAGGAGCTGGGTAGTTGTGACCGTGATGAGAGCGAGAAATTGGGCCCGATCTTGGAGCACCTGCGTTTACATCTAAGTGTCCATCGACACTTCTCTCTGAACGTAAATGTAAAGTGTCGGACATAAATTTCTGGACTGTATAAACTCTGATGAAAATTTCTAGAAGTTTGTGTTTACCCCGCGGAAATTTATGACTGACACTAAATTTCAAGCATCAAGTGTCACGCGACACTTTGGTGTAAACGCACCTTAAGGCCCCCCGCATCCGCATAGCCCCCCGCCCTTAGGGCCCCGCTAAGGCGATCCGCATAGCAACAGGATCGGCATATGTTCCCTTCCATCCCCCTCTACCGGACCATCATCGCCAGCTCACCTGATGATGGGCGTCCCCAGTGCTGGGAAAAGGAACAACTAGGGGGGAACTTCAACTTGATGTATGGCAAAAATTGAGAAACTTTTGCTCAAAATGCTGCTTCCTATATGTGGGCCACCTTACCAGTTTCCATTTTCATTGATCACAAGGATGCCTCCCCTCACCACAAGGCATCTGGGCCTTTCACACTAGGAGAAAAAAGACGCCGACGCGCGAGTCGGCGCCTTTTTTTCGGGGGGAGAGGTGACTCTCGCGTACGCGTCTAATGTGAAAGGCCCCATAGAGTTCTATGAGTTTTTACTGCAAGAGTCGGACGCTGACGCGCGTGTGTGAGGGACCTCACAGAACAATAGATGAATCATATTTGAAGTGAAATGGCAGGTTGACATGAGGTTGGTTTACAAAATTGTTCAGTTACAAATTGTGCCTTTGGATGTGGTTCACAGCTACTCCAAGTCCATCAGAGGTCCAAGTCACATCATCCCGGCAATGGAGCAGATTATCGAGGCGATGGACCGCTCCTCGCCGGAAGCGGAGGTGCTACCGATTCCCACCCCTGGCTCTCAACCCGACTTGGAAAACCGAGTCAAGTAAGTATCCGGCTCACCAGAACTGGTGGGAACCATGACGCCTAGACGGGAACTGAAGATGCTGCTAGGGGTCGATTTGAAATCACTAAGTTCAGAAGTGGTTCGGGATGAGAAAAGATGCCACTCATGGACCCAAACCGAACAGTGTCTAATTGTAACCACTATGACGAGTGAAGTGGCACCCTAACCCTT
Source organism: Corythucha ciliata (assembly GCA_038030265.1). Taxonomy (NCBI): domain Eukaryota; kingdom Metazoa; phylum Arthropoda; class Insecta; order Hemiptera; family Tingidae; genus Corythucha; species Corythucha ciliata. Next base: position 27,233,926 of record CM075937.1, on the reverse strand, counting down.
CTGAAATTGTTGTTTTGTCCCTGCAAGAGAGGGTGTACAGGAGGCGGCTGCTCATGAAGGAAAGCCGGGTTAAAGTGCCCAACACTCTGCACAGTTTGCTGTGAAGTTTTCTGCCAGAACGTCGCAGTAGTCCAGATTGGGGACGGAGAGGATGAAGAGGAATAAGTCGACGTGCAGCTACCGGTAGTGAAAAGTAACTTGGACTATCGTCCAAGCGTAGCGGGAACCTCCCGCTAAACGACCCACGTGACCGTTCTCAAAACGACATATTTTGTACATAATATTGTATACAGGGTGGATCCGTATAAGTGTGACAAAAAATATTTGGGTAAAACTAAGTTAAAAGTGGAGTAAAATGATATCTTCGGAAGTGTCCTACGTTGATCCGTTCCGGAGTAATGATTTTTTTTTTAATTTGAAAAAGTAGCCAATGATTGCTTCACAAAATCCGCGATTTCTCGGCTTATATCGCACCAAATCCATTTTCCAGCCATTTTCAGAAACTACGGAACATTTCCTTTAAGATGGAAGCCATATTATTGCTTGAAATAATCGTTAACACCTTAATTTGTACGTCTACGAAAAGTCGCTGTACCCAAACGGCTCCCTCAACAGACTTTCAATGTATCACAAAGCACACTTTTTTCTGCCAGGATTAGCCATTTCGTCACAAATTAACAATTTTATGTGGCCCCGACAGCTTTTCCAATTTGTGGGAAACGGGGATTTTTGATTGGTCAAAAAAAAAAAAAAAATCCTCCACCATTTATTTACACCGAATCTGAGCGTATTGACTTCTCAAGGGCCGGAAAATTTCTTCGATGTGCCCCTTTCAAAATTACTCAAGATCGTTTATTTCGCGATTTTTCGGCAGAAATGGCCATTTTTAATTTAAAAAGGATCATTTTATTTTCTCTTTGAAATCTGTTTCGACCCCATTTATGTCTCAATGCGATAATAGCGAAATCTAACGGGTGCAAAATTTCAAACCCACGTTTGGTAATCACTGTTTATTTCGAGCTGAATAACATGGTTTTCTATATGACTTTGGTGGAGGCTATGCAACCAAACAAATTTATTCCCTCGAAAAATGAAGCATTTTGATCAGTTGCATAGGATCATAGGAACCACACAACACAAACATAGAGCTTGTGAACGGGCCCTAAAACTACCTCCGGTGCGTTATTTTTAGTAGAAGGAGCTAAGGGGAAGCTCATTCCAAGAGCGGGCGAGAATCCATCATTAAGTGGACAGACTATGCAATATGGTACTTTCAAGGATCAAGTCCCATTTGTCTGGTGTTCTACCACTGTGGCCTTTGGTTTACAGACAAAGTAATAGTTCGATAAGTAAAGAAAGTTACTTGATTGCTACTTTCTTCGCAAAGTGACAACATCTTTGGTTACCGAAAACAGTGACGCCAAACGGTGTAACTGCCCACCTCTGCAATTCAAACACCTTCATAATACTTTCTGCGGAATATAAAATCAACTCACCTTTCCCAGAGGAGGGTGTACATCAAAGAAAAAGGTCCTATTGATGTACCAACTGCCCATTTTTCCAAAATGTGTTTCGTCCCAGCTAGATTAGCGAAAACAGAACGTTCATAACAAAACCACAACTGCACAAACACACACTGTCCTTACCAGACATGATCGGGTTCCGTTACTTTATAAAATCTGGTGCCAAAAGAAATGAAAACGATGACGATCCATATAATCCATTTCTTAGAGAAAACCCTGAGGAAGATCAGATGGATAGTGAGAAATCAATTTGGACAAAAGATGATGAGCCTCACTTTTCTGAACGGAGGCTGTTGCGATCTAGTTGATTGTCAGTTCTATTCGTTATTTTTGCCTTCATGGTGTACCGTGCCACTGTCTATTTTAAATAATTAATACATACAGGTACATTCTCGAAATACGGCGTCTAACTGTACATTTTAAAACAGTTAGGTATTTTTGATAACACACTGTCAGCTCCCAGCCGGTGAAAGTTGAACGGTCTAAAATTAGTTTTCCGACTCGATGTTTGGAAGTACTTATATTTCTCAAATTGCCACTTTTCCTGAAATACCGCGGACATTTCATCAACAAAAAATAATGACACGTTAGGAAGATATACTTTTTGCGTGAGAAACTGAGAAATCAGATCTTGGCATCTTGGATCTTGGATTCTAGACGAGCCCGCTGCCCGCCCTCTTGCCTGGTCGAGCCCGTTCACCGTTCAAAATGAACGGCTTTCTTCTACGTTTTTTTCACCAACGTCACCAGCTTTAAAGTTTTGGTATTAAACCAAAAATAGGCAATTTCAGTGACCCTGTGGAAATTCAAATACCTCTTGTTTGAATCGGGAATGAAAAAAAAAACTGAGTTGTCAGGAATTGTCCAACACTGTGAGACCACGTGAACTCAGTTTTGCTTTTGAGGTTGACGAACGACTGGGGAAACCTTTCCGGGTCTTTCTGTTCTTTCTTGTGCCCGTAGTTGTTGTTCATATTCCCAGCTAAATAAAGAAGAGCACGGCGTTATGGTAAGACACTATTATCTAAATATTACTTCTTATTGCATTAAATTGACTATTAATTCTTCTAGTTTAACGTTTGATGAACTTAATTCTGTGTTATATTTCTAGCCACCCAAGAAGGACGCAAAGGGAGGCTCGTCTAAGACCCCCGCGAAAAACCCAAAGAAGAAGGAAGGAGGATCTGGAGGCAAGGCTAAAAAGAAGGTAAATTTGCAATAATAATTTACTGCTAGTTATAAATTGCATAAATATTGTGTATATTATTTCCTCGTCGTACGAAACAACGTAAACTTCACCATGTGGCTAACCTGTACAGTTGTACCTTGGATTAATTATAATTGTTCTTATTTTATTTTGCCCGAGTTTAGAAGTGGTCGAAAGGAAAAGTTCGAGACAAATTAGACAACCAAGTCTTGTTTGACAACGCCACTTACGACAAACTTCTGAAAGAAGTTCCTTCGTACAAACTCATCACCCCTTCGATCGTGAGTGAACGTCTGAAGGTTCGTGGCTCCCTGGCCAGGAAGGCTCTCACCGAGCTCCTCAACAAAGGTAACGTTTATTATTTTCGAAATAAGTATGTTCATTATGGTATGAATCTTACCATCGTTTACTTACGCTTCTCAAATGGATAATTGCAGGACTCATCAAGCAGGTGGTCAAACACCATTCCCAAGTTATCTACACTAGGGCAACTAAGGCTGATGACCCCGCATAATAATGTTTGAATCATTGATAATACATTTTTCTTTTTAAAACCGTCTTATTGCTTCAAAAGGCCTCTTGATCTGGAGTTGGGCGTCCGGACGTCCTCTATTTCAAGTTTAATTTGGGTAGGATGAAATAATGGCCCTGAGACTTCATTCAAAGGAGTTATTGACATGTTTTAACGAAAACTTCACCTTTTTTGAATTTTGAGATGATCTCTGCTTTCTCAAACTCAAGATTTGACGTAATCTCATCTCGGGAGACAAATAACCACATTATGTCTGGGCATGGGTCTCGAGCCCCCTCGCTGGGCAAGAGTGTTTACGGGGTTGCCACGGATCTTATTTCTTTCCCTTGTGGAACATGGAAGTCAACCTAGGAAAAATATCGTCCGCATTCACTTGAGATTTTTATTGAAAGTTGAGACCATGAGTGCAGACGATATTCAGACCTATCCACGAAATAAGACTTTTTGGGCGGTGCCAAACAAAAAAAAAGGTTAAACAAAATTGTAGTTTCAGGCTAAGAAGCCACGGATGCTAAGTAACATGAAATTGCACGCTTTGAGGGCTGAATAACCGTGAAAATGCAAGTTTCTGGGTTAATTAATTCCTAACTTGCAAGTTTCTGATTATTATAATTATTATTTTATTATTAAACGGGGAGGGAAGCCCAGAAGAATCTATCTCCTACCAAACTCGACCTATAAGATCTATTGTGGTGTCCCCTCAGGTTGCCCTGCCAAGTAAGACGCTAGTTTTCAAGCGTCCTCCACCATCACTCCTTAACGAAGTTGAGGATATTCCCCGTAGCCATCCTGGAGATGTCTTCCGGTTGAAGCACATCATTTCCAAGATGGTGAAAGCGTAACCGCCCCAGAGCCTCGCACTCACACAGTACGTGCTCTGCTGTTTCCACGGCCAAGTCGCAAAATCTGCAAATGTCCGTGTCAGATTTCTCCATTAGTCTGAGGGCACAATGTCCCGTTAGCAGTCCCACCAAGATCCTAAGGTCTCCTCGGCTCAGAGAGATCAGGCCCTTCTCCGATCGTCCCTTTGGAGTGACAAAGAGCTTGGCCTACCTGAGACCTGGTTGTATAACCCAGTGTTCACGATACCTGTCGTCCAACCACGCCTGCACCTGCCCCTTCGTGACCCCGAGACTTGGCTCCGGGCCCACGTAAGACATCTAGCTCTGATCCTCTCTTCGCGAGGTGATCAGCCATTTCTTCCCCTCAAACCCCTTGTGACCCGGCACCCACATCAAAGTAAGGCTGTTTACCCGTTGCCACAGGCCTGAGGGCTTCAAGACATCCCCAAACTAGTTTCGAATTCACGACACGGGTTTCAAGAGCCGCCTGGCTGTCAGAAAGGATGAAGATGTTCGCTTTCCGAAGACCCCTCTCACTAATCGTCCGTGCACAGGCTTCTATAGCATAGATCTCCGCCTGAAAGATGGTGGCGGTCGTCCCAAGGGACTCCCAATGCTGAAGGCTGGGGCCAAAGACCCCAATGCCAGCACCCCCATCCTTCACAGATCCATCAGTATACCATACTTGCGTGCCGGGCTTAAACCTCGGCAAACCCTTATCCCAAAGGTCGCGGTTACCTATATCGACCTTAAAGGGTTTTTCAAAATCCATCCTCACATGCATGAGATCCGTAACGACTTCAGCCGCCTCACTACATGCAACTTCCTCCAGAACACGCTAGTGCCCAACCTGGACACCCCGCTTCACGTGCTCCGCCCTCAGCAGTCTCACCGCCGCCATATATGCGGTCGCCTGCACATAAAAGTGCAGGGACCAACTACCTATCATAACCTTGCTCCTTTAGGATAGCGAGAAGCTCGTCCACCAAGAGCAACCAGAGCAAAGGAGAGAGTACACCCCCCTGAGGACAGCCCCTTGAGGGCAACACGGAAACAGTCTCCCCTCCCAGCTCCGAAGTCACGACTCGGCATTCCAGCATCCCCTTGATCCATTTCACTGAAGATGGATCAACACCTCTGCTCCGTACTGCAGCCTTCATAGAGTCATATGTGGTGTTATCAACGGCACCACCTATGTCCAGGAAACAGCCCTGCGCAGTTTCTTTCGCCTCCAGAGATTTTTCAACCTTACCCACCAGTTTATTTTGGGCGGTCTCAGTAGATTTGCCCGCCTGGTAGGCATGCTGCTCCCTCTGAGTTGGTTTAGTTTTAAGGCAACCGTCCTTGACGTTGATATCCAGGCCAATTACCTTTTCCATTGTTTTAAGGAGGAAGGACGTGAGGCTTATGGGTCGGTACGCCTTTGCCTGGGCCGAGGAGTTCGCTCCCGACTTAAAAATGAACACAACCCTGACCTCCCTCCGTGCCTTTGGTACATACGATAATGCATAGCTCGCCCTAAATATCCTTCTGAGGCGTGGCTCCAGGCCACGCTGTAGCATGACCAGGAATATCCCGTCCGGCCAAGGGGATTTATAGGGCTTAAATATGAGCCGATAGCCCTTTTAATTTTCGCGGGCGTAAACTATTTCCCCGATGCGCTCCAAACTGCATTTGTTGGCCGGCAGTCAGCCACCACTTCGCCCTGAACATCTGAGGCCCCTGCATCCCTGGAATCAGTGAAATGACTACGCAGGAGGACCTCCAGGGTCTCTTTAGCGCTCTCGGTATACGCCCCATCTGTCTTTTTGATTAGACCAATTTGGCCCGGGCTCTCTTTGGACAGGACCCTCTGCAGTCTGCCCATAACGGACACATTCTCCATCCCCTCACAGAAGGTCCTCCACGTGACCCGCTTTGCTTTCCTAAGAGGGCCTTGATATACTCCGTGAGGGAGCGAGTTTATGATTATAATAAGCAGGATTACAAATTGAAATTTTTAAGGCTAAATTACTGTCAGATGGAGGTACGGGTGGGCAGAAATCCTACAGGGTCGAATACTGTCTGACCTCAATCTTGCCACGTGGCACGGGCACCAGTGACAACCGACCGACAGTTGCGGCTGGTGCACGGCTACAAAGTGGATTTGTGGAGTAAATCGGACCTCGGATTTTCGGTTCAAAAACTCCACAATTTTCCTGTAAACTATCGGTGATCGGAGTGGCCTTCCAATTGTGTAAAAAATACCAATTTCCTGTCATAGATCGACAATTTGGCCAATAAACGTGAAATGTCCCCCGCGGGCAATATGGAGTAAATTGAATCTGTCGAGCGCGCACTGCATTGTCGGTTGTCCATTTGAGTTTGTTGATCGATTTATGAGGGAAACATTTGAAGTTTTTGTAGCAAAATCCTGTTTTGAACCTCTTTAATGGTGTACATCCAGCTTCCGGGAAGGGGAGGGGGTAAATTTACCGATTCTAGACCGTTTTAGTGCATTTCATTCAAAAAATGCTCTATTGGTCTCGCCCTGATGGTCGCACATATGGGTTGTGATACTTTTTTTTCACGTTTCAGAACCCCTAGAACACGAATCCGAGGTCGGTTCGATTTGCTATATATAGTATATATATATGCCCCTCGCTTGTTAGGACGATCACGGTCGCAATTTTTGACTTAGGGCAACCAAATTTGGTCTAAAAATCAATAGCGTGAATATCTCGGACGAGTTCGTGATCCAGATGAATCGGTCCACGGGAACGGTGTGAAAGAGGGGTTTGAATTAGTTGAAAATTCGCTACCGCACGGCTGTTGCTGCAATTGCCCCCAAAATTGACACGAGTAATGAGAAATGAACGCGCTTTCGTATGAGACCCTTGTGAACCAAATCCGTTGATATGGCAGGGGAGTTCTCGGCGGAGGGGAGCTATTAAATTAACGCTATGCCTTAAAGGACCACCCAATTACCAAAAAATTTCATTGACACTGAATTTTGAGCCGTCTCTTTTATTTGATTTGCCTACAGCCTAATAAATATTGAGTAAAAAATCCTGAGGTGGGCCAAAAAGGGAGGAACAAAAAAAAATTTAAAAAAAATTGTTTCGGATCCGAACCCAGGCACTCCGCATTGCGCAATCGTGAAATTGTGACATGCCATTTAACCTAATTTAACTGATCTGAAAATTAACGTAACCTGAAAAAAGTTTTGTTCCGACAGCAGCCTGTCGGGAAAAGTGCATTTCATTCATGCGACAATCGAGTCAAACCTCATAAGTTAGAACGATATCAATCAATTATGAATGAAATTTAGGCCGGGATAAAGATTTTAATTGCAAATAACTCCTCTAAGAAGAGTCCACCTTCCCATATCGTATAGGCAACCAAACCGACTCTGTTTCATTTTCATCATTTTGTTCCCCCTCAGTTGGTGCCAAAAAAGGGGCCTGCGCTAAAAAGAAACACGATTTTATGATTTTGACTTTCTATACCACGGCCTAAATGTCATTCATAGTTAATTGATATCGTTCTAACTTATGAGGTTTGACTCGATTGTCGCATGAATGAAATGCACTTTTCCCGACAGGCTGCTGTCGGAACAAAATTTTTATGTTTCTGAAGGAAATTTTCCGTTTGATTCCGTTGCCCACTTCCACCACTCAACCGAAACGAAATCCTCTAAAACCAATCGTCAACGGGGAACTTGCACATTTTTCAAGCACTGGTGTTTCTTGAAGAGGGCTCTTCCACGGTGCTATTGCTCACATTAAACATTGAAATCAATCAAGGATTTTTTAATAAGAGCGAATTGTTAAAAATTTTGAGTGGGGATTTGATAACGTCAAAGCCTAATGAAATGGTTGGTGTGAGGAAGAGGGGGGTAACACACATTTTCAGGGGGACGATTTTTCTTGTTATTTGTAAACAAAAAATGTTAGAGTGCCCTAATCACATGCTTCAAAAGTCAAAACTGGGGGTTGACGTCATTTCCCCTCGTACCATCTATCCCCTTTTGAAGAACTTTGAAATTTATTTGAAAATCACCAAATGCACCAATCGGGCTGCAACTACCGTACCGTGATATCCTTCTGTCCATGTGCCACTCCCACATACTACTTTTCTCCCAAATCGGACATTCATGCAAGTTCCCCATTAGTGCTCAATAAGGAAGTTCATGGGTCAGAACTTATTCATAAATCTATTTCTCAATGTTTACTTACACTAAAATAGAACATAAATCGTGATCCGTTCGTAAGGCCGGTTTCGGTGGAAGCGTTTTCGAGCGGTGCTAAAACGAGTGTACGTACAAAAAGACATAAATTGAATTCACTGTTGCTAAGCCTGCAGTGGACGATGTCACATTCAATTTGAGGCTTTGGTATATATACGCTAGTTGTAGCGCCGCTCGAAAACGCTTCCAGTGGACTAAAATAACCAGACAGTTAATAAATACGCGTTTTTAGTGCATTTCATTCTGAAAATGCACTATTGGTCTCGTCGTGATGGTGGAAAACATGGGTCATGTCATGTTTTTTTCACGTTTCAGAACCTCTAGAACACGAATTCAGTGGTCTCCAGGATTCATATATACATATACAGGGTGATTCAGGAGGAATGTGACAAACTTTCACAGGTGATAGTACGTACCTGGACGCACAAAAAACGTCATGTAGACGCATAGCCGAAAATGCTTTGGTTACGAGATATGAGCATTTTCCTGTTTTTTCCCAGTTTCATTACTTTTTACAATAATTGTCGTGTTCACGGCTCACCGACGGAGGTTAGACAAAAAATGACGGTTGATTCGGAAAGAGGACAAAATCCTGTTCCTGAAACCACCATGAAAATCAAAAAATGTCGCTCGCGCGTGGCTATTTCAGCCATGTGAAAAGTGAAAAAAGTATTTTTTTGAAATTACCAATACATTTCACATCGGTATCAATCAGCTGCTAGTGCACGCATTGATGGGCAAAGTTGTGGAAAACTACCCAGTTCTGTGTACTTTCGAACGGTGTTCTGGTAGTTGAAGTTTGCAACCCTCTGACGTCAGCAATCAAGTTCGAATGCAAAAAAAATGTAACTTGCTGTGTTAAAAGAAGCCGAATAGGCCATTGTAAACGTCCTTTCCTTAGGGTATTGTGTTTCTCCGAGCAGGCTGCCCTCAATGCTTGAAGTAAGGATTCAATTCACAACGAGGCTCACCATGTGAGCTGAGGTGGTGGATGAACAGGGTTTGGGTGTACACTAGACTTGAACATTTCACCTTGTCGCCGGTACCCTTTGTACGATCAATTTTCACAACGAGGCTCACTATGCGTGAGATCGTGGATGAACTGCTGCGTTAGGACTTGAACTAGGGCATTCCTACTCATCAGTCACCACTCATCAGGTTTAGATTAGCTCGGTAGATTGCGATCTTTGTACATCGTTTTTTCTCTCCGAATTAGTTGAGATCAACGATTGAAGAAGAATCTTAACTTGAAATACATTTAATTTAATTGAGCGTTCAAAATCCCCCCCCCCCCGTTTCTTGCTTATTTTGTGTTGCTCTAAACCGCAAATTTTTGGTGGCCAAACGAATTTAGATTATTACGCTGAGAGGCTGTGAAACGTCACAGCCCAATAAATTGGTCCTCCTTGCATGATCATTTTCGGGAGAATGCCTCATTACTACACGTGAAATGTGTTCAGGGGTTCATAGAGCTGAAAAAGTATTCGTTGTTACTGTTGTTACGTTTCCGAACGTATGATAGTTTACTAAAGCGAATTTTAGTCAACTTATTTTGTCAGGGTACTATTAAAAATGCCTCGAAATTTTACTAACGAAGAGTACGCCGACATAATGTTTTTCTACGGAATGTGTAGAGGAAATGACCGAGCCGCCCAGCGAGCTCATCTTGAATTCCCAAACCGAAGATTGCCGGCCAGAAATACCTTTTCGCGGGTTTTAAGAACGCTTCGTGAAACTGGAGCGTTCCCAAGACGATCGACGAATTCGGAAAGGGAAGAGAATATCGACGTTGAGGACATTTTAATGGAAGTTGAACGTGACCCAACAACGAGCACTCGTCGAATTTCGTTAGCGGTGCATACGTCACAAACAAGTGTGTGGAGAACTCTCAAGAAGAATGGGCTTTCACCATACCATATCCAAAAAGTCCACAATTTGTTACCAGGAGACGAAATCCGTAGGTTGGAGTTTTGCCAATGGGTAAATACAAACCGCAACAAAATCCCATTCATTCTTTTTACCGATGAGGCCACATTCACGAGAGATGGGATAAACAATTCTCACAATAGACATATCTGGTCAGAAGAGAACCCCCGAGCAAAGTTAGTGTCGGCTTTCCGACATAAATTTTCGATCAACGTGTGGTGCGGTATGCTCAACAATATGTTAATCGGACCATTCATATTAGAAGACCGTCTTTCCGGACCGACTTTTTTAAACTTCCTTCGGAATCACCTCCCAGCTCTGCTGGAGGACGTTCCTTTTCAATACAGAAATCGTATGATATTTCAACTCGACGGTGCCCCTGCACATTTTTCTCGTGAAGTCCGAGCATTTCTCGACGAAAAATTCCCTCTGAAATGGATTGGGCGAGGAGGACCAATTAACTGGCCTGCGAGGTCTCCCGACCTAACGCCACTTGATTATTGTCTCTGGGGGTGGATGAAGACATTGGTGTACGAAAAGAAGCCCAGCACACGCGAGGAGCTGATCAATAAAGTCATGGCCTGTGCTGAATCAATCCGACAACGACATGCCAAAATTCGTCGAGCCACCAGAGCTCTGCAGAAAAGAGCGACAAAGTGTGTCCATGAAGGGGTAGGAATTTTTGAACACTTAATTAAATGATGTTTTTTGTTATTGTTATTTCATGCTGAGGTTGTTTGTGTAAATTGATCACAACCATAAGTTGGAGAAACAAACGATGGACAATGAGCTCCATGAATGAGAGAAGATTGTACAAAGGGTACCGGCGATAAGGTGAAATGTTCAAGTCTAGTATACACCCTAACGCTGTTCATCCACCACCTCAGCTCACATGGTGAGCCTCGTTGTGAATTGAATCCTTACTTCAAGCATTGAGGGCAGCCTGCTCGGAGAAACACAATACTCTAAGGAAAGGACGTTTACAATGGCCTATTCGGCTTCTTTTAACACAGCAAGTTACATTTTTTTTGCATTCGAACTTGATTGCTGAAGTCAGAGGGTTGCAAACTTCAACTACCAGAACACCGTTCGAAAGTACACAGAACTGGGTAGTTTTCCACAGCTTTGCCCATTAATGCGTGCACTAGCAGCTGATTGATACCGATGTGAAATGTATTGGTAATTTCAAAAAAATACTTTTTTCACTTTTCACATGGCTGAAATAGCCACGCGCGAGCGACATTTTTTGATTTTCATGGTGGTTTCAGGAACAGGGTTTTGTCCTCTTTCCGAATCAACCGTCATTTTTTGTCTAACCTCCGTCGGTGAGCCGTGAACACGACAATTATTGTAAAAAGTAATGAAACTGGGAAAAAACAGGAAAATGCTCATATCTCGTAACCAAAGCATTTTCGGCTATGCGTCTACATGACGTTTTTTGTGCGTCCAGGTACGCAGTATCACCTGTGAAAGTTTGTCACATTCCTCCTGAATCACCCTGTACATATATATTATGACCGTTTTCTTGTTAGCACGATAACTCTCGAAGAAATCAATTTAGCGGAACGCGCTTTGGCACAAAAATCAGTAGTCATAAGACCCCGGTCGGTATTGCATTTGGGCCTTAGCACGATAACTCTCGAAGAAATCAATTCAGCAGAACGCGCTTTGGCACAAACATCAGTAGTCATAAGACCCCGGTCGGTATTGCATTTGGGCCAAATCGGTCAAGGTGGAGGGGGGAATAGGGGTTAAATGGTCAAAAAAACACTATAAATCACCAGTTGATTCTAGAAGCATTATATTCGGTACTTATACTCCATGTTATAGTAGCCTTTGATTCCCATTTTAATTTTTCGAAAAAGTCAAGGTGGTGGGGGTGGTCCTTCCGGTGTGGAAGTGTAAAAATAGCGTTGAACTTCACTAGTTCATCTTAGCGCTCTAAAATTCGACTCAATAATTTAATGTAACGAAAGCCCTGGGTTCCATTGAGATTTATCGAAAACTTTGATGTGGGGGGGGGGGGGTGAAATGAGGGATGAAATTTCAAAAAAATCGCTTAAATTCACACGTGTAGGTATTATAAAATACGGCACAAAAATTTAATGTAACAAAGCCCTTGGAAAACTACCGAAACTTTTCGACATTTTTGAAGAGAGGGTGGTGAAAATAGAGGAAGAAGTTCGGCTTAATGAAACAAATTATGGTATCAAAATTATTACTTCTGGGACGGGCTTAGGGTATCCGTATACGTAATGAAATGCACTCTTTCCGACCGCCAGCTGCCGGAGCGGAATTTTTATTTGAAGTTTTAGAACATTTCAAACACGCCAGCTAGCATTATGGGTTCGTCTTTTTTACAATTTGTGAGATTTAGGGCCGTATTCATAGTCGTCACTCAAGCTGAGTATTTGCTTAAGCGACTTCAAATCGGTCGTTTTAATTCGTGAATCATCTGTAATGAGTCGACAGTCGAAATAAGCGAATACTCAGCCCCGACTCAGCCTGAGTGACGACTATGAATACTGGCCTTAACTATCAATTAGTGCTAATCAGACTTGTTAATGAAGAGTGGACGTCAATCTTTGGGTCCCCCTAAAATGTTGACTCAGACCATTCGAACTGAAAACTATATTGACCGGGGTCCGACCGAGCCCAAAAGTGGTACGCATACTCCTCACGAAGGTCCTTCTAGAAAACAGATCATGAAGAGATCCCCCCTCCATCAGCACTACCACTGCCACACTGATGAACCCCTTCCCATTCAAAACCATAAATCTCTGTATGTTCGTGATTCTCTCACTCTAATATTTTTTTTTTGTTTTAATAGTTTTTCCCACGGTGAACATAGCGAGGGTCCGTTAAGGACATCATGGTCAAGGCCTATCCCACTTCACCAGCCCTGAGCACACCAGCCAAAAATCGTGACATTGATTTGGATATGGAAGCTTTGAGGATTTCACGTCACAACAACCCATTTCTGAAGGTTTGCTAGTTCAAATAAAAATTTTTCTAATGGTGGATTTCACCACTGAGAGTTGAGGTTTGAGTTACGTTAACTCAGAATTAACGGAAAAAATTCGTCACAATTTATGTAAACAATGTTAGAGTCTGGTAACTCCAACCTAACTCCCTGTAGTGAAATTGACCATAACTGATTTAAAAATAAAATATTGCGCTTTGTTTTGTCAGCAAGTTCTGGCCAGTCGCGAAAGCCTGGCCGATAGCCTATAGAGGAGTCAGAGTCGGACGACACTAACCTTATGTCTCGGGTAAAGCGGTTCTCCTTTTTTATTTGTTTTCTCTTTCTATTGTTGATTCTCCCCCCCCCCTCCTTGCCCTCTTATTACCTTTAAGGAGTATTCAAATGATTTTGAGACTGACCCGTTGAGCCTACCTGAAGTTCACGAGCACATGATCAGGTCACCACCGCCGACTTCGTGGCCTCGATCGCCTAATTTTAAAATGTTTCGATTTCCCAACGAAGGAGATTGCTTCAGTCAGGTAAGGGGTTTTTTTACAAGCATCTTTTCTCGCTCAAAAGCTAATTATTACCATAATTACGGACGAAGGGTCACGGGAAGAATAGCAGCTCTCTGTCATGGAGCGTGTCCCCCAGACAGGACGGCAAGTACGAAGGTTGTCACGGTAATTATTCATTTCATTGACAATTTTATCTTCCTTGCTAATGAATTTTGTCTGCGTGTGCTTCTTTACGACAGAAAATATTCAAGGAAATTCGTTATTATCGCCTAAGTTAAGTTTTCCGGTCAAGCTCCATCAACGATCTAGCGGTGATCTAAGAGGTAATCATTGGATATTATCCTCAAATTATTTGTCCATTAAAATTATTTAATTAATTGTATACTATAAGACTATAACGACGAATTCCATCCTTCAGATTGTTATTTAGAAAGGTAAATAATTTTTTGCATATTATTCCACAAAAGTTTTTTCAATAAACTGGGACTTCGCAATTAAAACAAAAACTACTGGAACATAGTCATATCAGCCCTCCGGGCTTCCCTTTTCCATAATTTTTTCTCTCTTTTGTTCCGTACAGAGAGAAATTTTACTCTTTTAACTCCTGCCCCACTTCGCTCTCTCACTGATGCCAGGCGGCTCAGCGTACGATCCGACGAAGACAGTCAGCACCTCGTCTCTTCCGAAAATATGAGGCATCGAAACAAGGTAATTTTACACGTTAAACTCCCTGCGATATTGAGCAAAACAAAGCGACAAAAATGGAAATAAAAATTGCCTTTAACGAAAAAAAGAAGAAACTTCGGTGCAATATTATTATTTTTAATTTCGTTGAAACAGGTAGTTTTCATTTTAATTCTTATTTAGACCTGATAATTGTTAATACCTATTTTCATTTTCAGGCGTCTTTAAGAGTTTGTGTTTTGTTTTTATGTTAATTTATTAGTAGTATATCGTTACATTAATTTATTGTTATTTTCGACGCACAGTCCATGGACGAAATGTCGTACAAAGACAAAAATCCCGGTCTAAACCACAATTAAAATATTATTATTACTTTTTGTTTCAAAGACGTAAGTTAGACACTAATTTGAGCACATTCCAAGTAATTATACTTCCGTTTATTACCTCAACTTTTGGCCATCGACTTCAGTCTATAGATTTTCTCCAGATAGCTTGTAAAATAAAAAGAGGTTGTCGTCTTTTTTTTTTCATTCACACACAAAACAAATTAATCTTAGGTGCCATGTAGGGAAAAATTTAGTAAAAGCCAAAAACTTGAACATTCCATCGCTTATATTTTGTCGTTACCAACAAAATAATATCGTTCTCTGATAAAGTTGTACGAAAATAGAAAATACACGGCCAATTCTTTTTTACTATGCATACATACATGTATTTCGTTTCTTACGTGATTTAAACGTCGGATTTCCAACCTCCTGCTTTCACCACCGACGATATTTTATATCACATTGTGTTGGATATTCGCATTTGCGAGATTGTGATATCTTCCAGTGAGTTTATTTTTGTTTTGTTTGTTTCGTTTATTTTGTGTTCGAATTTATTAAGACGGAGCCTTACTACTCATTAATGTATAATTATGATCTAAAACCGTTTCGTTATACATATAATGAGCCTATTCTATTGAATAAACTATTTTTGAAATCAAACAGAAAACAGCAGATGGACATATTTTTGTGTGCAATTTGAAGAAAACAATTAAAACGAATTGCTCCGTACGTTTGTTTTTGTTAACTGACGCACAAGACTTTCGTTAGTGATGTTCACAAATTGTAGAAAGTAAACAAAAAACGGTGTTGAATTAGAAATGAAATTTATTAAGCCTAAAATAATGTATTTTTTGTCGGTTTCAGTTGTTATACAGGGTGGTCGGTTTTGACTTGTACAAAAAAAAATGGGTGAAATTAGACCTCATTTGTGATCGAAAATACCCCACCGGCTATGGTCCGAAAATCAAAACTATTCGAGATATGATTTTTTGAACGATTTTTAAGGCTTAAGTCACTTTTCTCGGAAAAATGCGAGTTGCTCGCTTCCAAGTGAACGTTTTACAACTTTTGACGACAGATTCGGAAAGAGCACAATTTTTTCTATCGGGAAAAGATATTTAAACTCAAATTGATCGCTTTTGGTGGCCTTGACAGCTATTCAAACTGGGCAAAATCCGGAATTTTCAATTTTCCAACAAACGTCAACCCCAACTATTTTACGCTAAATCTCTTCAAATCGGCTTCCCAAGGTCAGGACAACTTCTTCAATGTGTCCTCTTCAAAATCACTCTTTAAAATTATTTTAGTTAATGGGCAGTTTTTCTGCGCAAATTATCATTTTCTAAAAAAAATAAGGTATTTCTTCTTCCAAAACCGCAAGTTCAGGGTAGTTTTGAACATCAACATTTCAACAACTCTTGCGCTGTAATTTTTTTGTTTGACGAGAGAAACCATCATAAAAATCATTTAAAGTCTTCATTTACATGAAACTTATCGTATTCGTCTTTATTGTCGCTCCGGCAGCTGGCTACCGGATAAATCAAAGAGGGCAGAAATGGCTAATTTTAAAGAAATTTATGATTTGCAGTGGACGGTAGTCATTCTACGACGGCGTCGGAAACGTTGACGACCCTGATAGGGGTGCATCCGGGGGCCGTGGGGGTTGTATCGTCCACTCCACCCATGGAGCCCTCGCGAAGGAGGGCGACAAGGGTGTACTGGCATGTGGCTAGGGAGGTGGTCACAATGGGAAGGGTACAATGGGCCATTGGCTCGTTTTCTCCCTTCAAAGCTCCTGGACCGGACGGCATAATCCCCAAACACCTGCAAGAGGGGGGGCCAGAGGTTGCCAGACGACTGTGCTGCATCTTCAGGGCTTGCCTGGCAATGGGCAGAATCCCTGAGGTGTGGCGGAAAGCACGGGTTGTGTTTATTCCTAAGCCGGGGCGCCCGTCATATGCACTGGCTAAGGCATACCGACCCATATGTCTAACATCCTTCGTTTTGAAGACGTTGGAAAAACTGGTGGATAGGCATATCTGGGAAAGCTGCCTCCCCTCGAGGCCACTACACCCAGGTCAGGGAAAGTCCTGCGAAACGGTGCTACACCAGCTGATTACTAGGCTGGAGGATACTTTGGAGCACAAGGAACTAGCGGTGGGAATCTTCCTGGACATAGAGGGTGCCTTTGACAATACCTCTATATCCTCGGTTATTGAAGCTGCAGGACGGCATGGCATCTGCGACACCATTAGTAGGTGGTTGAGGGTGCTGCTTGAAAGCAGAACAGTTACCTCCACGCTCCATGGGGAATCCCTAGAGGTGGCTGTAAAGAAGGGATGCCCACAGGGGGGGGGGGGTCTGTCACCCCGAATGTGGGGCATGGTGGCCAATTCCTTATTGGTGCGGTTGGCTGATAATGGGTTTTATGTCCAGGGATACGCGGACGACATTGTCGTCGTCATTAGAGAGCGACATGTCGGGGTGGTGTCGGATTTGACTCAGTCAGCATTGGATATAGTGAAGGACTGGTGTGGGAAGGAAGGGCTGAATGTAAACCCTGACAAGACCAACCTGGTGGCCTTCACTAGAAAGAGGAATTTGGGGGACTTTAAAGAACCCCTGTTCTACGATACCAGGCTATCTCTTCGGAGGGAAGTGAAGTATCTGGGGGTAACCCTGGACTCCAAGCTCACATGGAACAAGCACCTGGGCAGGGTTGCCGACAGAGGTAAAATGCTGCTTACGAGGAAGAAAAATGCCTGCGGCAAAACGTGGGGACTGAGGCTGCAAATGGTCCTATGGCTATATACGGCGATAGTCAGACCCGCACTGACATATTGCTCAGTGGTCTGGTGGCACAAAGCTAAACAAGTGGAGGCCAGACAAACCCTCACTAGTGTTCAGAGACTGGCGTGCCTGATGGTCACTGGGGCTATGCACTCCACTCCTACTGCAACGATGGAGATACTGACGGGACTCCTTCCCGTTGACATCTTCATCAAGGGGGCGACGGCAATGACGGCCCTAAGGCATAAATGGGTTGGTTTATGCAGGGGTGGGGGCCTCAGACTCTGCTAGACTCTGCTAGACTCTACTAGACTCCACTAGACTCTACTAGACTCTACTAGACTCTACTAGACTCTTTTAGACTCTACTAGACTCTACTAGACTCTCCTAGACTCTACTAGACTCTACTAGACTCTACTAACTTTATTAACTCTACTAACTCTACTAGACTCTACTAGACTCTACTAGACTCTGCTAGACTCTGCTAGACTCTGCTAGACTCTGCTAGACTCTACTAGACTGTACTAGACTCTACTAGACTCTACTAGACTCTACTAGACTCTACTAGACTCTACTAGACACTACTAGACTCTACTAACTTTATTAACTCAACTAACTCTACTAACTCTACTAGACTCTACTAGACTCTACTAGACTCTACTAGACTCTACTAGACTCTACTAGACTCTTTTAGACTCTGCTGGACTCTACTGGACTCTACTAGACTCTACTAGACTCTACTAGACACTACTAGACACTACTAGACTCTACTAGACTCTACTAGACTCTACTAGACTCTACTAGACTCTACTAGACTCTACTTGACTCTACCAGACTCTACTAACTCTACTAACTCTACTAACTCTACTAACTCTACTAACTCTACTAACTCTCTAACTCTACAAACTCTACCAACTGTACCAACTCTAATAACTCTACTAACTCTAAAAACTCTAACAGACTCTACTGGGTTCTACTAGACTCTACTAACTCTACCAACTCTACTAACTCTACTAACTCTACTAACGCTACTAACTCTACTAACTCTACTAATTCTACTGACTCTACTAACTCTGCTAGACTCTACTAGACTCTACTAGACTCTACTAGACTCTACCAACTCTACAAACTCTACTAACTCTACAAACTCTACTAACTCTACTAACTCTACTAACTCAACTAACTCTACTAACTCTACTAACTCTACTAACTCTCTAACTCTACCAACTCTACCAACTCTACCAACTCTACCAACTCTACCAACTCTACCAACTCTACAAACTCTACAAACTCTACTAACTCTACAAAATCTACTAACTCTACTAACTCTACTAACTCAACTAACTCTACTAACTCTAATAACTCTCATAACTCTACTAACTCCACTAACTCCACTAACTTTACTAGACTCTGCTAGACTCTGCTTGACTCTGCTAGACTCTGCTAGACTCTGCTAGACTCTGCTAGACTCTGCTAGACTCTACTAGACTCTACTAGACTCTACTAGACTCTACCAACTCTACAAACTCTACTAACTCTACAAACTCTACTAACTCTACTAACTCAACTAACTCTACTAACTCTAATAACTCTCATAACTCTACTAACTCCACTAACTTTACTAGACTCTGCTAGACTCTGCTAGACTCTGCTTGACTCTGCTAGACTCTGCTAGACTCTGCTAGACTCTGCTAGACTCTACTAGACTCCGCTAGACTCTACTAGACTCTACTAGACTCTTCTAGACTCTACTAGACTCTACTAGACTCTACTAGACTCAACTAGACTCTACTAACTCTCTAAATCTACCAACTCTTCCAACTCTACTAGACTCTACTAGAATTTACTAGACTCTGCTAGACTCTACTGGACTCTGCTAGACTCTGCTAGACTCTACTAGACTCTACTAGACTCTACTAGACTCTACTAGACTCCACTAGACTTTACTAGACTCTGCTAGACTCTGCTAGACTCTGCTAGACTCTACTGGACTCTACTAGACACTACTAGACTCTACTAACTCTACTAACTCTACTACTCTGCTAGATTCTGCTAAATTCTGCTAGAATCTACTAGACTCTACTAGACTCTACTAGAATATACTAGAGTCTACTAGACTCTACTAGACTCTACCAGACTCTACCAGACTCTACTAGACTCTACTGGACTCCGCTAGACTCTACTAGACTCTACTGGACTCTTCTAGACTCTACTAGACTCTACAAGACTCCACTAGACTCTACTAGACTCTACTAGACTCTACCAACTCTACAAACTCTACTAACTCTACAAACTCTACTAACTCTACTAACTCTACTAACTCAACTAACTCTACTAACTCTAATAACTCTCATAACTCTACTAACTCCACTAACTTTACTAGACTCTGCTAGACTCTGCTAGACTCTGCTTGACTCTACTGGACTCTGCTAGACTCTGCTAGACTCTACTAGACTCTACTAGACTCTACTAGACTCTACTAGACTCCACTAGACTTTACTAGACTCTGCTAGACTCTGCTAGACTCTGCTAGACTCTGCTTGACTCTACTGGACTCTGCTAGACTCTGCTAGACTCTACTAGACTCTACTAGACTCTACTAGACTCCACTAGACTTTACTAGACTCTGCTAGACTCTACTGGACTCTGCTAGACTCTGCTAATCTCTGCTAGACTCTGCTAGACTCTGCTAGACGCTACTGGACTCTACTAGACTCTACTAGACTCTACTAACTCTACTAACTCTAGTAACTCCACTAACTCTACTAACTCTACTAACTCTACTAAATCTACTAACTCTACACACTCTACTAACTCTACTAACTCTACTAACTCTACTACTCTGCTAGATTCTGCTAAATTCTGCTTGAATCTACTAGACTCTACTAGACTCTACTAGACTCTACTAGACTCTACTAGACTCTACTAGAATCTACTGGAGTCTACTAGACTCTACTAGACTCTACCAGACTCTACCAGACTCTACTAGACTCTACTGGACTCCGCTAGACTCTACTAGACTCTACTAGACTCTACTAGACTCTTCTAGACTCTACTAGACTCTACTAGACTCCACTAGACTCTACTAGACTCTACTAGCCTCTACTAGACTCTACTAGACTCTACTAGACTCTAATAGACTCTACTAGACTCTACTTGACTCTACCAGACTCTACTAACTCTACTAACTCTACTAACTCTACTAACTCTACTAACTCTACTAACTCTCTAACTCTACAAACTCTACTAACTCTACAAACTCTACTAACTCTACTAACTCTACTAACTCAACTAACTCTACCAACTCTAATAACTCTCATAACTCTACTAACTCCACTAACTCCACTAACTTTACTAGACTCTGCTAGACTCTGCTAGACTCTGCTTCACTCTGCTAGACTCTGCTAGACTCTGCTAGACTCTGCTAGACTCTGCTAGACTCTACTAGACTCTACTAGACTCTACTACACTCTACCAACTCTACAAACTCTACTAACTCTACAAACTCTACTAACTCTACGAACTCTACTAACTCAACTAACTCTACTAACTCTAATAACTCTCATAACTCTACTAACTCCACTAACTTTACTAGACTCTGCTAGACTCTGCTAGACTCTGCTTGACTCTGCTAGACTCTGCTAGACTCTGCTAGACTCTACTAGACTCCGCTAGACTCTACTAGACTCTACTAGACTCTTCTAGACTCTACTAGACTCTACTAAACTCTACTAGACTCAACTAGACTCTACTAACTCTCTAAATCTACCAACTCTTCCAACTCTACTAGACTCTACTAGAATTTACTAGACTCTGCTAGACTCTACTGGACTCTGCTAGACTCTGCTAGACTCTACTAGACTCTACTAGACTCCTCTAGACTTTACTAGACTCTGCTAGACTATGCTAGACTCTGCTGGACTCTACTGGACTCTACTAGACACTACTAGACTCTACTAACTCTACTAACTCTACTACTCTGCTAGATTCTGCTAAATTCTGCTAGAATCTACTAGACTCTACTAGACTCTACTAGAATATACTAGAGTCTACTAGACTTTACTAGACTCTACCAGACTCTACCAGACTCTACTAGACTCTACTGGACTCCACTAGACTCTACTAGACTCTACTAGACTCTACTAGACTCTTTTAGACTCTACTAGACTCTACTAGACTCTCCTAGACTCTACTAGACTCTACTAGACTCTACTAACTTTATTAACTCTACTAACTCTACTAGACTCTACTAGACTCTACTAGACTCTGCTAGACTCTGCTAGACTCTGCTAGACTCTGCTAGACTCTACTAGACTGTACTAGACTCTACTAGACTCTACTAGACTCTACTAGACTCTACTAGACACTACTAGACTCTACTAACTTTATTAACTCAACTAACTCTACTAACTCTACTAGACTCTACTGGACTCTACTAGACTCTACTAGACTCTACTAGACTCAACTAGACTCTTTTAGACTCTGCTGGACTCTACTGGACTCTACTAGACTCTACTAGACTCTACTAGACACTACTAGACACTACTAGACTCTACTAGACTCTACTAGACTCTACTAGACTCTACTTGACTCTACCAGACTCTACTAACTCTACTAACTCTACTAACTCTACTAACTCTACTAACTCTACTAACTCTCTAACTCTACAAACTCTACCAACTGTACCAACTCTACTAACTCTACTAACTCTAAAAACTCTAACAGACTCTACTGGGTTCTACTAGACTCTACTAACTCTACCAACTCTACTAACTCTACTAACTCTACTAA